>JAHLJS010000003.1:28374685-29574685 GCA_038502445.1 Eremochloa ophiuroides
CTTTTTAACGGTCACAGAAAGCCGCTACACAGCTTTATGACTACTACCAAGCACTAAGTTCTCAAATTGCCAAGGATCACACAGCGAAAGATCCTTGGTCTTCATTCAACCCAAAAATTCACACAACAAACCTAAATTCATTTTTCTATTTACTTTATTAATCCCTAATTTCACATATATTTATTAATTGACCAAACTAACTTCAATTGCAACCAACTTTACCAACAGCTAGGTTTTATCACCAAACAGAGCCACAATAAATTTCATGATTTTTGGATTTACAGATAATTAATTAAAATTACACAAACTTGCATTTATTAATTACTTCACTGATTTATACAGCAGATTAAAGGCACTGGAACACCCTATCTTATATTTTTAACAAATACTACATAATACAGAGAGCATACACAATTATTTCACAATTTTTCATTTAACATATTATTTCATACAAAAATAACAAACACCAGCACTATTCAAATAAATTAAAATAGAAAAGACATTTGAAATCCCTTTGGAAAAATGAAAACGGCCCACTCGGCCAGACGGCCCAGCCGACCGCGCGCTCGCGCCCGAGCCGGCCCAACATGGCCCAAGCGCACGCGCGCACCGCTCCCGCGCGCACGCGGCCCACGGCCACGCAGCGAGACGCTGACGGGCGGACCCCGCTGTCAGCTCCTCCTCCTACCTCCCGCCGGCTCCCGTGCACGCGCACGCGCGCGCGCGGCTAGCACGGCCCTCGTCGCCAGCGACCCCAGCGACGAACCCGAGCGACTCTACGGCTACCCTAACTCCTAACGAGCACCCCCGAGAGGTTAGGCTCTAGCCTAGCCTCCCACGGTGAGGAGCACCTCGCCCATGGCGGAAGCCGACGGCACGGCGGCTCTGCGCCGGCCAAAACAAAGGGATAGAGGAAGGGAGAGAGGACGGGAAAGACTCAGTGGCTCACCACGGAGCCAACGGGCGAGTCGGTGGAAGGCAGAGGTGGCGCGGAACAATGATCTTGGCGGTGGCAGCAACGGCAACGGGTGCACCGGCGGCGTCCTTCCCGTTCCGAGAACTCCAGGGCAAGAAACGGAAAACCACCGAGCGCACGAGGTTAGGCAGGGATCAGGGAGTTCATAACACGAAACCCGAGGGAGAAGAAGCTCACCACAAAGGGGTTAGTCACGCGGGAACAGCCGCGGCGGAGCTCCGACCGCCCGCAAGAACGGCGACGAGCACTCCGGCACCTACAGACCACTACAGCTCTCGCCAACGGTTGCAAACAAAGCGCAAGGGAGGTGGCGAGCTAGCAGGGAGATGGAGAGGGTGGTGGTGGTGTGACGACGGCGAATTTGGCCGACGACCGAGAGGTGGCGATGGCGACCGGGAGGGAGAAAAATGGAGAGGGGAGGGCCTCATCGCCCTTTGAAGGCCGGGGAAGAGGGGGACAGGGTCAGAGCGTCGCGGCGCACGCCGATCCTCCTCCGAACTGGCGCCCGGGGGCAGGATCCCGGCCGGCACGGGCCGCGCGGCCCGCCCGCCCGGCACGGCGCTCTGCCGGCTCTGTTCGTGAACAGAGCGAGGGGCGAAGCACTGTAGCACCAAATCTCCCCCAAACCGACGGTTTTTGCACAATTGCTCCCAAACTGTGCATCCAACGGTCAAGGTGCAAAAATAGAAGTTGCAGCTTTTTGAAATTTTGAACAACTTTGCTTTTGGAACCAAACCCAAATTCGAAATAATTTTTAAAACGACAGTAAAGGGGGGTAGAATAGGGTTTTAAATTTCAAACTGTATTTTCAAAATTACTTTTAAATTTTCTCAACAACTTGAAAAATTGCCAAAATAAAGTTGTTCTACTCAATGAGCTTTACAACTTCTATTTAGGAAGTTTTGCCAGATTCCTAAATAATTTTTGAAATGACAATCCAAAACTAAGTTTTAAATCATTGTTTTGAAATAAATTTGAATTTCCACCACAGAACTTTGAAATCTCTAAAAATAAAAGTTGTTCCATTTTAAAATATCTAAAAACTTTTATTAAGGGACTATCTCAAAATTCCTTTTAGATTTTGAATTAGGTTTTGGTCCTAATAAAAGTAAATTTTTAAACCTTTATTTGGGAATTTATTTTACAAACAAATATTAATTAAATTCAAATCACTCTAGGGACCTAATCACAATCATATGCAAATGATTAATTTAAATATGATGACATGGCAGATTAATTAAATCCGTAATACCCGGGGTATCACAGGATGTGGGAAGCTGCAGTGCTGCCCCTCTCGTCATCCAACGGGCGGACCCTCTGGCCTGGGCGGAGCAGTGGCAGGCGGCCGGGCTAACTGGAGCGCCGAAGCTGGGCCGAACGGAGCCGCCGAAGCCAAGCTCACCGGAGCCGTGGAAATCGCCGGAGCCGCCAAGTCCGGAGCAAGGCCGCCGAGGCTGAAGGAGACGACGCAACGCGGGTGTGCCACGATGGGAAGCGCGGGCGGCGAGCGTGGAGGCACCGGGAAGACGAAGCCCTCTCCCAAGCGGAAGCGCCGAGAAGAAGAGCGATGAATTTCCCGCGCAGCGGAGCTGGCGAGGAGAGGCAAGGCAACGACAGCCCCTCAGTCCTGAAAAGAAGAGCCCACAGCCCAGACGTGAACCGGAAGGTGGCCGTCCCAGGACGACAGGCAAGCAGTAGACGGCGTAGGCAAAGCGTCGGTGGTCCGGACGATATGAGGCCTGGACGGAACGACGCGAAACCGGCACGGAAGAGCGTCGCGAGAGGTGGGAACCGGCACAAGGCGGTCACAAGAGGTAGATGTCTGCGGCTGTTTGGTTGATTACACGTGGATACCCTCACCGTTCTCCAATTTATTACTCGTTAAAGAGTTACTAATAGGATAATACATTGTACACGCCAGCGTACATATACAAGCAGTACAGTTTGTTTTGAGCGTATACAAGCACACGTAAATATAGCTGCATGCCGCAGGATTTGAAGTTGACAAAAAAAATGCC
Organism: Eremochloa ophiuroides; assembly: GCA_038502445.1. NCBI lineage: Eukaryota > Viridiplantae > Streptophyta > Magnoliopsida > Poales > Poaceae > Eremochloa > Eremochloa ophiuroides. The sequence goes on from JAHLJS010000003.1 coordinate 28,377,680, forward strand.
TCCCCCGATACGAGTTTGGACGACGTGTAGCAAGTGTGTGGACTCGGCTCGGTGAAGAAGACGACCAAGATATCCGGACACAACAACAAATTACTATGTTTCTGCTGCCATGGATACGATTTATTAGAGTCCTAGATAAGGGCATCTTGGGTGATGTATATCTTTAGTAGTCGTGCGAATAGATAGAATTGGGCGGGCTTTCAGTTTAGAAAAAAGAAATCGTGAAACCAACTGTATTTCTGCTGTAGTACCTACCAGGCTTGTAACCAAGCTAAGTGCCATTCATTTATATGTAGCTGCCTGGGCTGTCGTTTAGCAATCAATTTCCCTGCCACGCGCTAACTGATACTGTGCCTAGTGATTGATGAAGGTCACAGAGGAGTAAGAATAGCAAAGCCTACAAATAATGTGATAAGAGTTCGGTTTGGCGTGGCTGGACATTTAGGATTAGCTTACTTGGCGCTATCCACAGTTACCACCTTTTCAACCACATCATCTCTTTGACTTTCTCTCGAAGCCTCACTTCTGGAAGAGTGAAAGTGGAGTAAAGAAACCTAGTAAAAAGTGGTTTCACTGGTTAGGTTTTGAGTCTGGGTGTTTTCTACCTACTTGTTTGTGCGTCAAATAGGTTGGCTTAAGCAGCATTAGTTCGATTAGCGTTAGTCAATTCCTGTATGGGGTAATCAATATATTGCAAATGGGTAATAAAAGCTACTTAGCTCAGTTGATAAGGATCATGACGAAATTGCAAGTACGGATGGATTGAGACCTCAAGTAACTCCTACTTTCCTTGCTTTTGGTGAGACGGAGCACCTGTAACTGAACATTGCTTGCCTAAGATGCAGTAGAAAGAAATTGCAGAGTTAAGAAAAGGGGGATATGAAATATCCATAGTAGATGCGTCGGATGGACGCCAAGCGATTGATATTATACCTCTCGGGCCAGAACTTCTTGTTTCAAACTAGAACGGTTGATAATAGAAGACTCGCGTTGTAGGTAAGGCTTTTCAAAGCCTCAACTTGGGTCCTGATATGGAAACATGAGCTACTTGGACTCAGGAAGGGAATTTTAAGCAGCATGCTGCCCAAGTGCAGGCACCACGCCTGTATGCTAATCCTTGTATCTACATGCATACGTGATGTACGTAGGCTGCGTATTAGAGTCCTGATTGGATAAGGGCATCTTGGGTGATATATATATATATATATATATATATATATATATATATATATATATATATATTATATATATTATATATATATATATAGAGAGAGAGAGAGAGAGAGAGAGAGAGAGAGAGAGAGAGGAGAGAGAGAGAGAGAGAGAGAGAGAGAGAGAGAGACACACACACACACATACGTGATGTACGTAGCGCTTGCATTGGTCACGATCTTATTTAATTTGGCCATTTGTTCTTCATCCGTGCATCCTGCAAGCCCTCTGTCGCCTGAAGGCGAGTTCCGGCGACTCCGCACATCCTTGCCACATCGGTAAGGCTTGCTTCCATTAATATGCCTTTTGGTAGCCTCTTTCCTTTTACGGTGGATTTTTTTTATAGATGGCTCGTGATGGTGCTGAGCGTGCAAGAGATTGGTCCGGTCATCAACGCCATTCTCAGCGATCTCGTGACGAATGCAAAGAAGATCCATCCCGCGAGGAGGAAACCATGGCTCGTGGGGAGCATCAGAGTCGGAATGCTTTGAAGCCTTGCAGCGATCATAATGATCGCCACACCAGGATGGTGCCAAGCTCCGACGCAAAGCGCATCATGGCGACGCAACTTCATGCAAGGACAATCTCAAGCCCCCCGTTGAGCATAACAGTCAGGATGCCCTGCGCCAGAGTGAGCGAGCCTAAACACCGCGACACGACAGCGCAGTACAAAATCGAGTTCCGCGGGCCTTGACACCATCGCCGGATGCTTCTAAGAAATTGCTCGGACTCAGAGTCTCCCAAGTCAGAGCCATCCCCGAAGAGAGGACTTCGCAAGCGTACACCCGATGCACAGCCACAGCAACCTTCTTCCCAGCTAGCTCTAGGCAAGAGAACGCATGATGAGACGAGCGTCGGTCCCATACGCGAGGAAGTGCCATTCAAGCGCACAAGTCCTGAGAAAAAGACTCGGTGGGATGCATGATAACGGCGCTGAGGGCCAGACCTCGAAGGAAGACCAGCGGCACATCCTAGCAGCCCCCGGCAGCGTTTCCTTTGCCAGGGAATGAGTATGCCAAGATGATCGCGATGCTTTGAGACACAGGGTCCTTCAGTTGGTCGACATTCTCCAATCGAGACCTCTTGGCTCGTTGGCATTCGTCCAACTCCTTGAGTCATCCCTCCTGTATCCTGATGTTTATCTGACACATATCTTCGTGTTTAAAGAGTTTTGCCTCCTTGTCGCGAAGCTCTTTGGTTGTAGCACGGAGTTCAGCGGCGCGTGCGTAGGCAGCACGTGCCTCCTTTTCAAACTTATCTGCCTCCTGCTCTGCATTTCACTAGTACACAGGAGCTCTACAGTGGTGCCATATATTTTTTTTTACTGGCGGTTTCGCTTGACGTCCGCCACTAGAAATCAACGCTATTTTTACAGGCGGGTCACTTAAGGAACCATCACTAGAAATCGATTTTTAGTGGCGGTTCCTTAAGTGACCTGCCTGTAGAAATAATCTGAATTTTAATTTTTTGAGTTTTGCAAATGACCTCGTATGAAAAAACTGTCTAAATAAAAGTTGTAGATCTCAGAAAGTTATGAAACTTTGTAGTTGAAATTTTTTTCATTTGAAATCATCTTGTTGATGTAAATTACGGTCAAAGTTTAAAATTTGAAATTTGACTTTTTGATAAAAAGCCTCGGATGGAGAAACACTCTACATGAAAAGTTGTAGATCTCGAAAAGTTACTCAACTTTGTAGTTGGCAACTTTTTCATTTGAATTCATTAATGCCTCAAACAATCAATTTACTCTCGGTTTGTTATAATATCTGGGGAGCCGAAGTGGGATATAGTCACAAGTGAGGGTGTGGTGCAGTGGTAGGGAGAGGTATGCGCGAGAGAGATTGCGGGTTCGAATCCCACCGGCCGCGTAGCACGCGAATTTTGCGCGAAAAATGCCGCGACTTGCGACTTGCGACTTCGACGAAGACGGACGGGCGCTGACCGGTGGGTCCCTTCTCAGATTTAATTTTTTTGTTTTGCTATTTTAAAAATCAGGTTTTCGGAAAATTATTTTTACTGGCGGTTTCTTATGTGAACCGCCAGTACAAATTTATTTGTACTAGCGGTTCATAAGCAACCGCCAGTAAAAATCGTTGATTTTTAGTGGCTCCTAGCACTGGCGGTTGATAAAAATATCAGTAAAAATACGTTTGCAACCGTCAGTATTGAGGTTTTGTGTACAGTGTTTGCACGTTGAGCTTTGAGCGTCTCCTTTTGGACTTGTACTTCGTTACACTCCTCAGATCAGCTTTCGCCTTGGAGGAAGCGGCGTTCATCTCGTTGAGGTAGTGACGCCCTTCTCCCGCGACGGAGTCAGCTTCAGTGGATGAAGGTGTTTTGTCCTCAAGACACTGTTCCAGATCCTCTAAGTGGGTCATGAGCTGCTCCAAATCAGCGGGTCGTGGCTCTTCGTACATTGTTCTCCAATAAATCAAGAATTGTCGAGTGCGACAAAGGATCTTGTCCTTGTCGAGAGGGGCTAAGCGTCAGCAAGTCTTGGAGGTAGATCCATCAAGTCTTTTTGTACACATCGCGCCTGTTTCTAGCGAGATCAGTGACACGGGGAGCATCATCGCCTAGAGTGGAAGAGAGACCAAGTAACTCTAGCTTGGTATTGAATTCTCTGGCTTGATGTACCAGTTGATTATATGCACGTCATCTTCTTTCTTTATAGCCCCAAGCTTGGAGAGGGGTATGTTGTCTGCAATCTCTGCATCAGCTACCAACAAGGGAATATAATAATAAATAAGCATGTGCCAATTATGGGAAATACAAAATACATGTATGAAAGACCAAGCCTCGTTACCTCCTGCGGTTTCATCATTACATGCAAGCCTAGTTGCCTGTCTAGCTGCTACGACATCTTGAGGTGGTGCTTAATGTCTGGCATCACTTGGCGAGACTTGCACTTCGTCGTCGACTGGCAACCCCAAGATGCGGTTGGCTGAAGATGGTGTTGAAGATGGTAGCTGCACGGGAACTGGCACTGGGGGCAGCGCCGCACCCTAAAGCTGTTTGGTACCAGTGAGCGCGCTACTTGCAACCTCGGCAGAGGGAGGACAGTCCTGTAGGAAGTCCGGAAAAGGCTAAATACATCTTTAGGTGACATTCCCTTTCCCATGGAAGGGTGCTCAGATCGTCGTCCATGAATGACTAAATAAAATTATTTGAGAAAATTATTACGATGACTAAGGAGATTAAAGGATGATTTGGTGCAGCATGCTTACATTGTCCTTGCCATACTCAACAAGAGAGATGTTCTCATCAAAGCTCGTCTCTTGGTTGCCCGATCTATTCATCACTTTCTCCGGAACCAAGCACAATCTTCTTGCTTACTTCGATGGAGCCACGAACCACCAAGCCGTTTAGGAGGTGGCAACCTTCAAGAGTAATAAGCACCACCGGTTTGCAACTCGATCTCCTGGTACCAACACTCGTAATCTCTCAATGCAACACACTATCGATCGATCACTCACTCTAAAATACGATCTCAATTAGCACTAGTGAGAAGGAGGGCACAAAGCCAAGCAAAAGTAAAGGAAACATATTCTCAAGGTGCTCAACAGTTTCTCTTGGCTGACCCTTACCTCTATTTATAGCCCCAGGCCAAATGATGTCGTTACCCTTTCACTAGGCATTCTGTGCGCGTACCAGAGGCGCCTTATGTTGCACTGGATGTGTCCGGGACAATGTCCGGTCGATGTTGCATTGGCACCAGACGCATGTTGCACTAGCGTCCGGTCAATGTTGCAGCATCCGGCCGCAGAGTCTGGTCCTCAGAAAGAAGCCACATGTACTAGCCGTTTCAATTCAACCGTTGGACCCCAACGGCTCTATCACACCGGACGCACTTGGTCAATGTTGCATCAGCGCCTGGTGAATGTTGTGTTAGCACCGGACGCATGTTGCACTAGCGTCCGGTGCAATTTCAGAGAGCACCCGAGAGTTCACCGGACGCTCCAGCGTCTGGTGCTCTCTCGGCCAGCATACGCACTGGATACTAATATAGTAACGACCCCGCGTCCGGTGCACTCAAACCAGCATCAATTGTCTGCCTTCGCTCACTAGAACAGCTATAACTCTTAACTCTGAAGTCCGATTTCGATGATCTTACACATTTTGAAAAGTTTATTCAGAGGACTACATAACCTACATAAATACATGATCCAAAAAACAATGGATCAAAGAAGTTTTCCAAATCAAGAGCCATCACCCCCTTTTTCAACTCGAAAAATCTCTAAAACTTCCCCAACTCCTTCTCCTTTGTAAATGTGCCAGCACCACCAAGTGTACACCATCACGTGCATGTGTGTTAGCATTTTCACATATATTTTCATAAAAGATTTTGTTTATACAAGAATTTGGAAGATGCCCAGGTAATCAGTTGATGGACGAACGAAGGGCCGAATCGGATGTTATCGATGAAGATGAGATAATCAAAAGACTGGATCGGATACATGCTGACATCAATAAGGCGTGCTGCGGAAGCCATATTGACTAAAGAAAAGATCAAATAACTGGCGTAATGAAGCACGGATATGCGTCCGCAACAACTGTGAAGCAATCAAGGAGTGGGCCCACGCGTAGGGAAAGGATGGGCTCCAAGTTATCTTAGAATTAAGAAATTCTATTATTTTCTTATTTCTAGCTAGGGTATTTCATTCGGTTGAGATTTCTTTTTCTAGTTGCTGGGTATAAATATAAGCCCAAGCGTATTGTAAAGGACACGAACACATCAATACAACAACCCTTTCGGCCCCAAGCCAAAAACCCTAGGAGTAGGAGTAGAGTAGATCCGGCGAGTTCTTCGATAAGTTGGGTGTCATCCGGTGGATGCAAGCTTGCTGTAAGTACCGTCACGCTCGTGTTTATCATGTATGGTCTGTACGATTCTGCCTCGTACCCCACTGCTAGATGAATTCGAGTAGTTATCGATTCTCATTTAATTTGAGTATAGCCTGTGTAATTCTGCCTCACACCCCACTGTTTGAGTTAGATTGAGGGTTAGTTATTGGCTCTAACTAAAATTGGCATGTTTAATTAGATTCATTAAGTTACTGATGTTGCTTATGTGTATTTACTGTTTGTTTATTTAAGCATCATCAATTGCCCAATCTTGATCTGTTTCTCATCGGCTTAAATCCTATGTATTTGTCTTGCTTAATGAACGAATAATCAAACATCATGTTTAAGTGAGTAGATTTGTTTATCATTAGCCGGTTAGTGCAGATCTAGATTGTATACAGGTTGCACTCAAGTAATAAAGAAGATTATGGTGAGAGTCTTTGATTAATAGATTCGATCTTTAACTTACGTCACGGGCTATAACGATCCGGTTGATCCTTGTTTACGTAAGCGACAGATTGGGTTGACTAGTCGAAGGGTCAAGGCATCGTTTATTTTATAGGCTTGTATGTTGCCTGTATTGTAGTCAGATTGGCTTATTAGCCGAATCTGTTTGTGCTTGCCTTTTGCATGTTATATTTTCCCGATCTCTCTCGTATGTTGTTTTACGTTTTGGTCATGTTAAGATTGATTCACGTGTGTTGTTAGCTGTAACGATTCGGATAATCCTAATTAATGAACGTGATAGATTGAAACTTGAAACGTGCGTTAACGTGCAAGATAATATACAAATGAGATTTGGTTAATATGATTTGTTATCATTCATGTATTTCTGAATCGGTTAATTAGAAATCGGATGTTTATGCTATAGTCACATAATCGATTCATGTAATCGGATATCGCCTCTCTAGCCGGTAGCATGGAACGAAAGGCCCATTAGGCCAAATATTGGAACCGTCTGGGACACACCACTGGTTCCACCTTGTGTTATTAATCAACTATTCTCTTCCTTGTCAATTGCAGGTCAAATTGACTGGCACGCTTAGAACCCGACTGTCGAAGCTAGCTGATCTGCAGACTCTTGCTCTGTAGAACATTCCGGCTTCGCTGGTGTGCTGAGCGCGGACCAGATTTCGCGCCAATAGATTTTCACTCTCACTTACCACGCTAATCGATCGTAACAACGTATGCAAAGTTAGATTACTCAAGTGGCACTAGATGACCGATATGCAAATAAGTTTGTCCCTCTTGATAGTACGATCATCTATCCTAAATTCGGTCAAGCACTTCTCTACTCAACCTTAGACCGGTGAAAGAGAAACACCCTAGGTTATACGTTTGCCTTACGCTTTTCATTCCGATCACCGTCTTCATCTCTAACACCATCGATGTCGGTGTGACACATGTACCAACACCTAAACAATGATATGATCCACTTCATATCATCACGTGGCTTTTGGTCCATCGATCATCAACTTCATTTGCTCTTCACCGTTGTGTTGGTCCATTGGCCCCAAGCCCACTAGCTTGCCCTTCACCCTTGCAACCGATCCGTTGATGCCAAGCTTTGTCTTGATCTTCTCCGTCTAGCCATATGACTCCATATCATGTCTCATGCGTTTAGCTCCTTCATCATCGCATGTGTAAGCTATGCATCATTTATAAGCCATTTTCATCTCTATGACATAAATGCCCACACATGAGTACTTGTGGACTAATCACCTATATAATCATCACTCAAACACATATTAGTCCACCTAAATTGTGACTCAATTACCAAAACCAAATAAGGACCTTTTACATCCCCGGACACCAGATCAAGCAACACACCCAGAGCCTCTATGGCCAAATATAGGAGGTTGGGCGCCACAAGCGTACGAGCACCAGAGGCCGGCAGTCCATACAGAGCTGCGGGCTCCCGATGTGCCGCTGCCCCCAGGCCAGTGAGCCCACCCAGACGCGAAGAAGCCACCAGACCAGTAGACCAGTGAGCATAGTTATTTGGACCGGACCGGACCGGCGGTCGGACCGGTAAAAGACCGAACCAGAGCTTTCACCGGTTCGGTTCACTTAAAAGATCGGTTGTACAATTAAACCGGTAAAAACCGGTTGAACCGGCCGTTTTTTATTGGAACCGGTGAACCGGCTGGTTCCAAGCGAACCGCTCCGGTCTGTGAGAGGGCGCGTCAGCGCGTGGCCGCGTGCTGCTACGGCAATCCTCTGCATTCCTGCTGTGTGCCTGCGTACTGGTGGCCTGGTGGGCTGCTGCACCTGCTATCGTGGGCCCGTCTGGCTGCTCACGTTTCCACTTTCCAATTTGTTGCATGCGCGATGGACAGTGGTGTGCAGCGTGCCCCTGTTGACTTTGGTAGTGCTGACGTCAGCTACCGTTAACACTGCCTTTTAAGTTTTAAATTTCAAAATTCCATAACTTTTTTAAATGAGCTCCAAATTAGACAAATAATATATCTATTTTCATTATTTCAATGATTTCTTCACAGCGGTGCACTTTATTTTAGCATTCGGGATTATTTTGCAATGGTAAATATTTGAATTAATATTATACTTTTTCGCACCAATTTATAAGTGCTCCATATATTATGTTTCCATGCACATATTTAATTTACATATATGGTAAAACAACTCTATAGGGTCATTATCTTGGAGCATGTGTTCTGTACTTGTGGGTGGATTAAGGAAGCATATGATATAAATGTGTTTTTATGTCTTATTAATATATGTGATTACATACATGTTGCTAAGTGTTTGTTATATATCATTATATGCCACCGGTTCGAAGTATTTGTCAGTGGTTCAATTCATCCGGTCCAAAACTATCGAACCAGCGGTTCAACCGGTTCTTAACGGTCGGACCAATGAACCAGTGAACCGATGGCATCACCGGTTCGATGTCCGGTCTGGTCCTAATAACTATGCCAGTGAGGAGGAGGCACCACCCGGCCAGCTTGCACACGTACTTACTAGCTGATGCTTCAACAACAGAGCCAGCAGCTGGTGGCGAAACAATAGCAGTAGCTGCTGGAGCAGCAGAGGCCACCGGAGCCTGACCACCAGACCGTGATGGCAATGATGGACAACATGCAGAGCACGACAGAGTGCTACTAAAACTTGGTGCCAATGCTGGTGCCAGAGCAATGTTGCGCGCTCCCGGGCGACGACAACGCCATGTGGGACAACCTATGGAGAGGCTGGTGGACGAGGACGGATGCGGCGACAGCTCCTGCGGCGGCGAGCAACCAGAGTCGCGCAGGCGCCATGGCCACCGGAGGCGACCGGGCCAGCAACTCCACCCGGCCAGCCGATCCGGTGTGTTGGGGGCGGATCCGGTCCAAGGGGACCAAGACAAGCTCCCTGGTGCGCTCAATCCGCCATACTCGACGGTGAAGGCAGGGTTAGCGAATGGGTTGAAGAGGAACGGGAGAGGAAGGGGATGGAGACGTGATGGTTGCCGGTTTGTGTGGGTCACCACAGGCCGCCACCGTCGCGCACCAGAGGATGGCGGCAGCGGCTGGAGAGGTGGTGCGCGGTGGCTTTAGCGGTGGCGGCTAGTCGCCCTCGAGTCGCCCGCAGCGAACACTCATGAGTTCGGTTTTAGAACCATAAATTTAGTCAAGAAAGCATAAGCCTGAAGTTGCAAAGTAATTAAGCAATAAATAGAATAAATAGAGTGGTTTATGTTACGTACAATAGTTAGATGCTGTTCCTGTGACATGCATGTTATTATTAAGAAGAACAAGAAGAAATCAATAGAACCATTCGTGAAAACTGAAGGTACTTGCTTTGGGCAGCAAGCTCTAATTACGGCGGCCGGCGACATAGGGACTACGACGAGCTCGGGCGGTGTTATCTCTCGATGCACGCCGGTCGTCTGCTAGATCTCGGCACGCTCTCCGGAGAGTTCGAGCAAGCACGTAACATCGAACACTCTGGGTCCTAACCTTCTCCATGGAAGCGGCTGATGTGCTCCATGCCGACGAGAATACGAGATCGAGGTGAAGAGACATGTGCAGGGGACTCGTGCTCATCGCTCGTCCAAGGAGACGAAAGAGATGGAACGAATGTGTGAACGGTGACAATGATTCAAAATGCGTGACGGGTGGATCTGTCTCATAAAAGAAATTAACTTTGAAGTTTGGATTGTCTGAAGAGCCTAGTTGGCTTGGTTTAAAGCCAAGCTTATTGAGCTTGAAGCAGGCCGGCACCTACTCCTTTGGATGGATCGCAGCCGAGCTGGCGGAGCTCCAGCACCAGCTCCTCCAGCTGTCGCCGCGACGTGCCGCCTTCGCTTACCGCCGCCGAGGCCTCCTCCGCGAGCTCCTTGGCGCGCGCCACCACGTCAAGCCGCTGTCGGGTGACGACAGCCACGTCTAGCACCCGCGCGACCTCGTCCGCGGCTGGCGCGGCGCCGACGCCGCCCCAGCTCACGGGCACGGCCACGCCCACCTCGTCCACGAGCAGCCGCGCGTTCACGAACTGCTCGGCCGCCATGGGCCACGCGAGCATCGCCACCCCGGCGGCGCAGGACTCCAGCACCGAGTTCCAGCCGCAGTGCGTGACGAACCACCCCACCGCCCGGTGCCGCAGCACCGGCACCTGCGGCGCCCAGCCGCGGATCACCCTGCCCCTGCCCCTGCCCCTCTCGCCCGCCGCGGCGGCGATGCGCTCCTCGAAGCCCTCCGGCAGCGTCACCGCCGGCGCGGCGGCCCACACGAACGGCACCCCGGTGCGCTCCAGCGCGGAGGCCAGCGCCGCCGCGTGCGGCGGGTGCAGTATCGCCATGCTCCCGAAGCTGATGTACAGCACGGAGCCGTCGTCCGGGAACCCGTCGAGCCAGGCGCACAGATCGGCGGCGGACACGGCCGTCTCCCCGCCGCGGTCGTCGGGCCCCGCCGCCGGCGCCACCGGCCCCACATCGAGCACGCGTCTGAGGCCCAGATCCGCGAGCGGCGCGGCGAGGTACCGCTCCTCGAGCCGCCGGAACGTGTTGGACACGAACGCCGAGCTCTCCAGGTTCCAGAGGATGTTGCGCTTGACGCCCTCCGAGACCTCGTCGCCCTCCTTCAGCGAACGGTACAGCTGCGTCAGCTGCCGCCATGGGTACGCCGGGGCGCCGGGGATATCCGGGAACGAGATCAGACTGCTGCTGCTCCCGTCGTCGTCGTCCTCGCGGCGCGGGCGCGGCATCCGTCGAAACAGCGAGTGCAGCACGGCGGTGCCGTACACCCCGGACGACGAGCACGCGATCCGCGGGATGCCGAGCTCGGCGGCGAGCGGCTGTGTCCACCCGCAGAAGAAGTCGGAGAGCACGGCGACCACGCGGTCCGGCCCGCCCGACCGCGCGCGGATCCAGTCGCCGAGAGGCCCGCGGAGCCCGGAGAAGGCGACGACGAGCGCGCCGAAGAGCACGGGCGGCAGGCCCTTGGCGCTCTCGACGCCCGCGGGGAAGGCCGGGTGCGAGGGGAACGGGAGGACGAGCTCGCGGACGGTGCCGCGGTGCGCGGCCAGGAGCGGGCGGAGGAGAGGCGCCGTGGCGGGCGTGGCGACGACGGTGAGGCGGAGGCCGCCGTGGGACGCTAGCAGGCCAGCGAGGTCGAGGAAAGGAATCGTGTGCCCCTGCGCCGGGTACGGAACCACCAGGACGTGCGCCGCCGGGGCCGTAGGGCTGTCGGTGATCGCCGCCGCCATGGTTGATGTTGGGGGCGTGGCCGCGTGGGTCAGTGAGCTCGAGCCGCGACTCGCGAGCGGTAGTATATGTCATGCAGTACTGGCAAGTGCGTTTGGTTGACTTCACTGTGTCACCACTCCAACTACTCCCATGTTAAAAAAAAATGCTACTTAATTTGTTTTAAATTATAGGGTGTTTGACTTTTTCAACCTTAAATTTAATCATTTGTCTTATTCAAAAAATTTGCATAAAAAAAGTTAACTTTAACATATTTGAAGAACTTTTGTTAATAAAGGAGGTGATAATATAAAATACCATGTTTTGCACAAATTTTTGAATAAGACGAGTGATCAAACTTGACGCCAAAAAAATTAAACGACTTATAAATTGAAACAGAGGGGAGTACTACTCAACTCAACAAACAAACCATTGGTTGATTCCTTTTCGGAATCTTTATTTTTAAAAATATATATCCAATCAGTCAATCACTGACAAACAAGAATATTTCTTTTTCTTTTACCCACAGAAAAAAAAACATTTTTCTTTATGCCGTGGGTTCCTAGTAGTGAATTTTAGTTATCCAGATAGCGCACCCAGTGCGTCACCGGTGGTCAGTGTTGTCCAGTCCGGCGTCGCTCTCGCGTTCGTCATGGCGGCGACAAGGGCCGGCGATAGTTCCACTTCCACAGCGCCGGCGACACCGCACGTCCTAGTGGTCCCGTACCCGGCGCCGGGCCACATGATCCCGCTCCTCGATCTGGCCGGCCTCCTGGCATCCCGCGGCCTCCGCCTCACCGTCGTCGCCACGCCCGCCACTGCCCCGCTCCTCGCGCCGCTCGTGGAGGCACACCACGACGGTGCCGCCGTCCAGGCGCTGGTCCTCCCGTTCCCCTCCCACCCGGCCTTGCCGGCGGGCGTCGAGAGCGCCAAGGACTCACCGCCCACGCTCTTCGCGCCGCTCATCGCCGCCTTCGCCGAGCTCCGCGTCCCGGTCGCCTCATGGGCCCGCGAGCGGTCGGGCACCCCGGACCGCGTGGCCGCCGTACTTGCGGACCACTCCTGCGGGTGGGCGCAGCCACTCGCGGCGGCGCTCGGCGTCGCGGGAATCGTGTTCTCCCCGTCCGGCGTGTACGGCTCCGCCGTGCTCCACTCGTTGTTCCGCCGGGCGCCGAGGCGCGAGGAGGACGAGGAGAGCCGGATCAGCTTCCCGGATCTCCCTGGCAGCCCGGCGTACCCGTGGCGGCAGCTGTCGTTCCTGTACCGGACGTACAAGGAGGGCGACGAGATCTCGGAGGCGGTGCGGCGCAACTTCCTCTGGAACCTGGAGGCGTCGTCGGCGTTCGTGTCCAACACGTTCCGGCAGCTCGAGGAGCGGTACCTCGCCACGCCGCTCGCGGATCTGGGCTTCAGGCGCGTGCACGCTGTCGGGCCGGTGGCGCCCGACGCCACGGGCGACAGCGGCCGCGGCGGGGAGACGGCCGTTTCCGCCGCCGACCTGTGCGCCTGGCTCGACGGGTTCGCGGACGACGGCTCCGTGCTGTACATCAGCTTCGGGAGCACGGCGGTGCTGCAGCCGCCCCATGCGGCGGCGCTGGCCGCCGCGCTGGAGCGCACCGGGGTGCCGTTCGTGTGGGCCGCCGGGCCGACGGCGCCGATCCCGGAGGGGTTCGAGGAGCGCGTCGCCGCGGCGGGCGAGAGGGGCAGGGTGATCCGCGGCTGGGCCCCGCAGGTGGCTGCGCTGCGGCACCGGGCGGTGGGGTGGTTCCTGACGCACTGTGGGTGGAACTCGGTGCTGGAGGCCGCGGCGGCCGGGGTGGCGATGCTCACGTGGCCGATGACGGCGGACCAGTTCGTGAACGCGCGGCTGCTTGTGGACGAGCTGGGCGCCGCCGTGCCCGTGAGCTGGGGCGGGCTCAAGGCCGCGCCGGCCGCGGACGAGGTCGCGCGGGTGCTGCGCACGGCCGTCGACGGGAACCATGACGCGGTGGCGAGGGCGAAGGAGCTCGCTGCGGAGGCCGCGGCGGCGGTGCGGGAAGGCGGCGACTCGTGGCGGGAGCTGGAGGAGCTGGTGCGGGGGCTCGCGAGCGAACCAATGACCAAGACCGGCACAGACTGCGCCTCTACGTGATTTGATCGATATAAATCGATCCATGTGTATTTTATTAACTCATGATAAGAACTTGGTAATGAAATAAACTTATGGGCGTACATTGACACATTCATGTGGGGGCAAAAAAGTACACAAATTAACACAATGATCCATTCATCCTAAAATCTTAACATCAATCCATGAACATTTCGCAGGCGCCTCTCCATCGCCTCCACTTCGCAGGCGCCTCTGGTAAGCTCGTCGAGGTCGATTGTTTTTGGTGCAGCAAAGTTTTCCCTTCTTGTTAGTCCTTGAGGTGTTTGATGAAATGTGTGAGCTAATGTTGCAATAACTGATAGCAATAAACGAAGTGCCTATATGACCTTTCTTACATCTCCTTGTTCTCTACAAATTAACTTTTCACAAAGCCCTTATTAAGCAGGAGTGCGTGCTTACTCACTTGTCCAGCTGAAGTTAAGTAGTGAGCTATAGAGATAGCAGGTTTTGTATTGTTATTTTTAGGACAACACTCTGTTTTACAAAAGCAGGTATTAAAGATGGCAACGGGGACCCGATCCCCGATTCCCTACGAGAAATTCTTTTATTAGAGGACGAGGATGGTGGAGATTTAATCTCCACGGGGATAAAATTGATAAAATTATGGTCCCCGTCGGGGATGGCGGGGACGGGGATGGTTGGCTGGTCCCGCACCCGATCCCCGCGTCCCGGCCCCGGCCCCTGACCGTGAACGCCAGGAAACACGGAAGCAGCAGCAACCATGGCACCAAGCGACTGAGGCGAGCAAGACCCAGATGAAAAAGGCCCACTAGCCCCGATGTATATATATATGCGCTAACCCTATCCTCCCATCCCCAGTTCCCCACCCTACCCAGCCGCCGGCCGCTCCAAATTCAGTAACTCACGCACGTTGCACTGCAGCAACAACACGCACGCAGCAAGACAGCAAGGCGGCCGCCGGCAGCAGGTGCAAGCACGCAGCACGCTCCGTCCAGATCAGGTCTCCAAGCATCAGCACTTCATTTGTTACAGGTACCCATCTATCTTTCTGATTTTGCATCGATGCGTTTGGGATTTGACTGCTTTCGTTTGGGATTTGACTGCTTTCTCCCGTACTGAAATATGCAAGTTTTTTGTTACTAATTGGAGTTCATCTATTGCACAGAGCTACAGATCAAGGACCTGTCAAGCACATGGATGCGACTGCTTCTCGTATGTTGAAATAGATCTCGGTGGTGATGATGTGTTCTGATGTAAAAATTCTTGACATCATTGTATTGTCACTGATGTATATTTCTGAACATATGAATGGATGTAAATTTCTGTGCATGTGAATGACGATGTTTATTAAACTGAATCGGGGATGGGGATCCCCGCGGGGACTAATTCCCCGCACGGGGACGGGGATGGTGCAAAAATCAGCCCCGTGAGCTTAAACGGGGACGGGGACCGGGATTTTTCATCCCCACGGGGACGGGGATGGGGACTTAACCTCCGATGGGGAATTCCCCGTTGCCATCTTTAGCAGGTATGCTAGGATGCCGATCTCCCTTCAGTTTCTGGTCTCCCTTTCAGTTAACAATCTCTCCTTCAGTTTCTGCTCTCCTCTCTAGAGAAAAAAAACGATCTGCGTTTAGTTGGGAGAGATGGCAGAGCATGCCGTGGTGAATCCCTGAATGGATTCTTGCTTGAAGG
Source organism: Eremochloa ophiuroides (assembly GCA_038502445.1). NCBI lineage: Eukaryota > Viridiplantae > Streptophyta > Magnoliopsida > Poales > Poaceae > Eremochloa > Eremochloa ophiuroides. The sequence continues at coordinate 28,393,225 of JAHLJS010000003.1, forward strand.
CAAGCTTTATTCGTTCGTTGCAAACTCTGGTGCTGTACGAAATGCTCCTGAAACATTGCAGGGCTCATCTGCGTAAATGATATAAGGCGCCATTCCTACCTGTTACATGCTTGATTAAATGACTGAAGCAAGTTAGTATTGTAAATTTGTGGGAAGCGTGAGAACTGCAGGGTCTTTAGTTCACTACCATCGTCAGATAAATCAAAATCGAAAAAAGTCAATATAACAACCTCAACTATTAACGGTCGACTGCTTCATCCTCTCAACTACAAAACCGGGTTTCAAAACCGGTCAAATAACCCCTAAACGGTTTTTCATAGTGGTTTTGTCTTTTTTATTTATTTCCACCAAATCTTTGGAAAAACATAGTAAATCATAGAAAATCATAAAATAGAAAACACAATTTTATTGGACTCCACATGAGTAGATCTACACAGTGAACATATAATATGGTATACTTTAGTACAAAGTCTTTTTTTAGCTTTATATCTGTGCTTTTCTTTAACTAATTAGAATAATTCATAGCTGCAACATACCATACTAGATGTTCACTGGGTAGATCTATTCATGTAGAGTTCAATAAAATTGAGTTTTCTATTTTATGATTTTTAATGATTTACTATGATTTTTTAAAGATTCAGCGAAAATAAATAAAAAGATAAAACAACTATCACTGTAGCAAAATCGCTGACAAAAACATCTAGGGGGTTATTTGTCTAGTTTTAAAAAGTTCAGATGATAGAAAATCTAGTTTCATAGTTTGAGGGGCAAAGTAATCTACCCTCAGTAGTTGAGGGGGTCATGTAGACTTTTTCCAATCAAAATGTCATTGCTTCTCTAAGTTTCTGTGAATGGCTAGATTCTATCATTAGTATGCCCTAGTCATTAGCAAGTAACCTATGTGCCTTGTAGTTTTATTCATACATAAGTTTCATAGGATGATATTGTTCAGATTGACGGCAAGCCGATAGACTTTGTGATTCAAAGGTTGACTACCCCTGCTGTTCTCTTCTATTCTACTCTGAGTTATGTACGGATGTATACACTTCTCACTGAGGCACAGGTGAGCTGACGGAGGAGGCCAGCGGAGGCCGGAGGTGGGCGCGCGGAGGAGCGAGTTGAGCGTGAGCAGGGCGAGGTCCGGGTCGCACGGGAGGAGGCCGGCGTGATGAGGAGGGCCTGGATGGAGCGGAATGGCGCGGTGGAGGAGGTGGCGGAGCTCCCTATCTTCTTCCCTGTGCGAGACTGCCGCTGCTCACGCGAGCCCTATTGGGCGACCACGGAGGCGTAGGACATGCGGTGACGTGCGAGCGTGGAGAGACGAAGGAGCGATGGCGGTGAGATGAACGCTCCTCGTGCACTAGCTAAGCTTGGCTAGCTAGAAACGACCTCCCTCCTCGTTTCCAGCTAGAAACGGGTAGCCTGGCTAAGGCCCAAAACTAGCAAACCAAACATCTCGATTTTGGCCTGCTAGAGCCTAGACAAGGGTTGTGCAGGTATGAAGCATCTAGGCCCTAGTGGTTTCGGTGATTAATGACAACAAGACGATTATTATGACTAACGTGTGTTTTGCAGGATAACCTAGAGGTTAGGTCATAATAACATATAGGTTCAAGCCCCTAGCGATGGAAATCGATTCGGTTTTCAAAGGATGGAAGACAAGACGGTGATAGGCTAGTGCTAAGTGTCGTTTGGAGTTGAGAGACACTTGGCATAGTCTTAGGTTTTGTTTTTTTCTCTTTGACCGTACTATTAAAAGGGGTTTGGATGGGTAGCTTGACTTAGAGCAAGATTAGAGAGTGTAGATGTGATGCACACTTGTCCAACATAGCTCTAGACAGCCCAGGGATACTCTTGAGAGAGAGAGAGGATCAAACTTCGTTTTGGAAAGTTTTCGATTCGGCGAAGTTTTGATCGAATTAGAGGCGTCGGACTCTACCTAGTATGGGCGTCGGACCAATAGCTAGAGTCCGACGACACGTGGCAGCCCCTGGACGAGTCTTAGCGTGCCAGGGAGCGTCGGACCCTGGCTGGATGGTCGTCGGACCATTGGCCAGAGTCCGACGGTGCCTCCGGTTTTTGAGCGAGCGTCGGACCGTCGCGAGTGGGAGCGTCGGACTAATGTCTGTTAGCGTCCGACGCTTCCAGAGAGGTTCTCAGCGCGGTTTTGAGCGTCGGACTTGGTTGGACGGTGTGCGTCGGACCATTGCTCCGTGTACTAGCCGTTGAGAGGCACTGTGCCTGCAGTTCAGGAGCGTCGGACTGAGGAGCGTCGGACCATCGACTTCGGTCTGACGCCCCTCTGTCACAGTTCTGGGCGCAGTGTTTGTGTGAGAGTCGGACCGTGGCGTTTGGTTCGACGGTCGAGCCTCGGCAGAGTCCGACGGTTCGCAGGAAAGTGAGAAACGGCTAGTTTTGGAGAGGGTGAGTATTTATACTCCACCAAAGCCTACATTCTATCTCTCTTGCCATTTCTAACAGCTGAACGAACCATTGTTGATCTTGTGAGAGAGCAAGAGCCCTAGCGAGATTAGTGTGAACTCCATTGCTTGTGAGCTTCTTCCCTAGAGAGATCAAGAGTGACTTGTGTGCATCCATCACCCTCTTTGGCCTTGTTCTTGGTCAAGTGAGAGTCTAGGCTTGTTACTCTTGGTGATCGGCATCACCTAGACGGTTTGGTGGCGATCGGTGGCTTGGTGACCGCTTGAAGAGCTTGTGGGCGGCCCAAGTCGAAGTTGTGAGCGGTTGTGGGCGATCCACCGCGCCGGAGTGGCAAAGGATCAGCCCGTAGAGAGCACTTGGTCTTTGCGAAGATCAAGGGGGAGCTACAGCCTTACGCGGGTGCTCCAACGAGGACTAGTTGGGAGTGCTGACTCTCCGATACCTCGGGAAAAATTGGATTTGTCTTTCTAACCCTTTACATTCCCGCATTTCCTTTGTGTTCTCTACTTTCCTAGAGTAGTATACTTGTGATAGGACTTGGCTCTAGGTTGCATAACTTGTTTTAGGAATAGAATTGACACAAGCACTTGTGGGGTGACATTGGGAAAATTGCGATAGGTTGAATTGTGTTTCGAAAAATTATTAGTTGCCCAATTCACCCCCCCTTTTGGACATTCTTGATCCTTTCAAGGTAGTTTCTTCTATTTTTTTTTAAAAAAATCTTTGTACAACTGTTTATGCTGACACAGGCAGCGGCGAGAGGATTGGTACAGGGTACGCACAGTGAAGGTCCCACCGAGCAGGTGCACTGCCAAGTGAGTTTTGCTCTTTTCTTCTTTCACATTTTCAATGTCCACCGTCGCATCGCCGGGCTACCTTATCTCCCCTGGGCCTTTTCTTCTAAGACTGACTCCAACAACAACAACACAAACTTGAGACCCATTTCACTGAATAGGTCACATACAATAGAAAGATGGAGGACCCAAATCTTGCATTCTCCAACAGAGGACGAGCAGCTAAGACCCTAACCCACTGCTTGCCTCCCTTCCACTGAGCAATGAGCCTTGCGATGGCATCGACTTCGACGAGCGCCGACGGCACCCTGCAGCGCTCGCCTCTGCGTCGCTACCCGTAGAGCCGCCTCCGCGCCGGAGCTCAAAGCCGCCAACTCCGCGCCAGAGCACAGCCGCCGTCGTGCGCCTCCCAACCATCGATGCGTCTTCATTTCTCCTTCTACTCTGGCTCCGAAGAACCCCGACGACGCCTATAGCACTCGCCTCTGCTGCCGAAGCCGCTGCCGCCGTCTCTACCTAGCCCAGAGCCGCCTCTGCGCCGGAGCTCGAAGCCACCGGAGCACAGCCGATAGCCCCACCGCCTTGCACCTCCCCACCGCCAATGCGTCTTCTTTCTCATTCTGCTCCGACTCTGACGAGCCCCGGCAACGCCGGACCGGAGAGCAGGGACAGCCGGTAGGGGCGTGGTGTGGATTTGGGGTGGCATGGATCTAGGGCGGCGCAGACCGGCGAGCTCCGGTCGTGGTAGTGCCTGCTCGGGTCATGGTGGGACCTGGTTGAGGAGACACTAGCAGAGGGAGGAAGACGCATATTTGCGTCGTGAGTCGAAGGCCACGCAGAATGGGTGCTGCGTTTGGGTGCTCTGTTGGAGTGCGATTTTGGACCCTAAAGATACTGTGCACAACCTATTTTAGGTATGGGTCATCATATGCGTAAGCTGCTGGAGATAGTTTAAGCTCACCGGAGTTGAGGAACAAGTGCTTGGCGTGGGTGAGGTTACGCACGTCGCAGTGGGGAGATGAACAGGCATCGCGCGTGGAACGGGGGTGTGGGTTGAGTGGTGCGATAATTTTTAGGCGACGATTATTGCATATACTTTATACGTTTTGTTCGTTGCAATTTCGGTAGGTGCAATCTATAATTTTCTGTACCGATAATAAAAACTCATGAGATAAAACTACAAACCTATCAAAATTTGATTTGTGTTGACACAAAGACAATAAAAATTTATAACTATTTATATAGGATGACAAGAACAACAACATTTAATATCTCATAACACAAAAACAAATCACAAAAATAAGAATGCACTTATTCTGGTTTATGGTATAAAAGTGCTCTCTGAAATCCTCTAAAAATTCAGGCATTAAATATAGAAATGTGGTTAAACAAATCCGTTTTGCTTTGCTCGGACATCTACAGACTTGCTTGCAATTGAACTCCATCCATCATCGAGTAGAAAACGAACCCCGCCGCGCACAGACCAGGCATGGCGTCTTATCTCCGGCGTCCAAGTTCCCGTAGCTCCTGCACGAGCCCATCCAGCTCCTGCCGCGAGCTGCCGCCTTCGCCTATCGCCTCCGCCACTCCCGCGGCGATCTCCACGGCGCGCGCCCTCATGCCAGCGCCGGCCTCCCCGACGACCTGAGCCAACGCGCGAGCGAGCTCGTCGGCTTCCGGGACGGCGCCGAAGCCGCCCCAGCTCGCAGCCACGGCGACGCGAGCCTCGTCCACGACCAGCCGCGCGTTGAAGAACTGGTCGGCGGCCATCGGCCACGCCAGCATCGGCACCCCGGCGGCGCAGGCCTCCAGCACCGAGTTCCAGCCGCAGTGCGTGACGAAGCAGCCCATCGTGCGGTGCCGCAGCGCGGCCACCTGCGGCGCCCACCCGCGGATCACGAGCCCGGTCCCCGCCGCCGCCGCGCGGTCCTCGAAACCGTCCGGGAGCGCCGCCGCCGCCGCGGCCCAGACGAACGGCGTGCGGCGGCGGCGGCACCATCATGGTCCCGAAGCTCACGTACGCCACCGACGAGTCCGGGAACGCGTCCAGCCACGCGGTGACGTCGTCGCCTTCGCCGGTGCCGCCGCTACTAACCGGCGCGGGCGCCACCGGTCCCACTGCCCAGACGCGCTTGCTGGCCAGGTCCTCGAGCGGCTGCGCCTGCAGGTACTTGCCCTCGAGAGGATGGCAGGTGTTGCACACGAACGCCGCCGCGCCCTCCATGTTCCAGAGGAAGTTATCCTTGATCACCTCGGCGTGCTCGTCGCCGCCGCCGCCGCCCTCCGCGTAGCTCCTGTACATCCGCGAGATCTGCCGCCACGGGAAGGACGGCGCGCCGGGCAGCGCCGGGAACGAGACGGCGTAGCCGCGCCCGGCGGCGCTGTCGCCTTCGGGCGGCCTCGGCAAGCGTCGGAACAGCGAGTGCGTGGTGGCCGTGGCGAGCACGCCGGACGGCGCGAACACCAGCCGCGGGACGCCGGCCTCCGCCGCGAGCGGCTGCGTCCACCCGCAGAAGAAGTCCGAGATCACGGCCACGACGCGTCTGTCTCCTTCCTCGGAGGAGCGGGCGTGGGACCGCAGCCACTCGCCGAGCGGCGCGCGCAGGGCGGCGGCGTGCGCGTGGAAGTCGGCGCCGACGGAGGTCGGGCCCGACGTGTCGACGGTGGAGGCGGAGGGGAAGGAGAGTGAGCGCACCGAGGAAGGGTGCTCGGCGAGGAGCGGCGCGAGGAGGCCGGCCGTGGCGGGCGTCTCGACGACGGTGAGGCGGAGGCCGCCGCGCGCGGCGAGGAGCGAGGCGAGGTGGAGGAGCGGCTGCATGTGGCCCTGCGCGGGGTACGGGACTAGTAGCACGTGCGGGTGCGGCGGCGCTCCGGTGGTGTTGCTGCAGGGAGATTGCGTGGCGGCCATGCCCATGCGCGCGTACTGTGGCTGCCGTCGTCGCGCCGCGAGCGTGGGCTTGATCTGCTACGCTTTGCGCACGGTTTATCCTTTATTTTTATTCTCTATACATCCTGATTATCAAGATTCTCTCATCTATACATCTTTCTTCCGCATTCATCATCCTCTACATGTCATACTCTATACCAACTACAAACAACGGCCCCCACTTATCATCCTCTATAAATTTTATTAAACTATATTCTTGTAAGATCTTATTTTAAAGAATTTATTGAAACAAATTTAATGGTGTAATTGAAATTTAATTTGAATTTTTAGTTTATGAGTTGTAGTATTTTTTATTTCTTGAAATAGTGGGGCCCGCTTCATGCTCACCTTTCTCTCTCCCCCAGTCTCCCACTGCATGCGGCAGACAGCATCCGGGTATGGTCCCCACGCACGTAGAGGAGCTCCTGGAAACCGCCATATTTTGAGGATGGCATGCACGTAGCGGATGAAATACAGTACCCGCTGCAGACGTTTCTCTCCTGTATTTGCTGACTTGGAGGCATCGAGGATCATATAGGGTGCCGCAGTGCGGTTCGTCTTAAGATAATTTTGACTTAGAACCAATGCTGTGACGTTAGAACAACTCCAATAGCCTAGCTAAAAGGACTCGCCAAATTTTATTATTTAGCTATTCTAATATAGAAGTTCTCTAAAAAGATAAGCTCTACAACAGCCCTGCTATTCTCACCATGGAGCAATTCATGTTCGCTTGAAAATTTCCATGGACCTAGGGCTAGTTTGGTTGGCGTCCTAGGGGGTGCTGCCTGGCCAGCAGGTCCCTAGGAGGCCACAACCAAACAGGCCCCTATTCCGCAATGATGTGGCTCCGTTCCTTAACATGAATAGAATATTCTCTGTGTGTCCTAAGCTCCTGGCTGCAATGAGAAGACTGCTATTCTAGGGCTTTAAACATGTGGCTTTGCAATATAGAATTCTTAACGTTGATTTTGCTAAAACGATATCCGAAACATTAACACTTTGTTTTCAATGATTCTATGTGCTTTTAATTCTATTTCTCATCTCAAATACATGTATTTTACTATGACTTGACCATTTTGCCCTTAGGTCCTCATAACACGTGCGCAAGGGCTGCTGCCCGTTCCTGGGCTGGCTAGCCGGCCGTCGCCGCCTCTGGCCTGCCTAATGATCTGAATAAAAATCTTTACAAAATATTCCTGTGCTCATCTTACCTTACAAATAGTTCTCAAAGTATTCCTGCGCCCATCTTACCTTACAAATAGTTCTCTATTTTGTTCGCTTGAACCTACCAGCCAACACCGGAAGTGAGGTTAACCAACAAGGGAGTTCCTCTGGAAGTGCCACCGACGAAGAACGACGTGAAAGTGGACCTCGTCACTAACTATTCCGAGTGCTCTGATCATCAATCATCCTCTTTCTGAAAGGCAAGCCCCGGTGCATTTCCCACTTCCTATGTTTTTACAATAAAATGACTTGAGTACAATGAATGTTGCATTAAGTATAGGAATTGCTTTGAAACCGTTGATGTAAACCAGCTGGTGACAAATGTCAATCACAAACCCAGACAGACCTGTACGGGGTCCCTTAGGTCACCCTTGGTACTATTCGGGTCACATTTCGCGGGTTTGACCGGAGCCACCATCTCAGGAACCAACTAACTGCCAGGACGCTCAGACCTGGCCGGTCTGCCAATGGACTCACTTTTCGTGTTCCTGCACATCCTTCCTTCCTCTAGATGGTGCACTCAGCACGTCAACTCCCGGCCCGAATAGAGCTACTCGGCTTCGGCGGTCGGAACGACTTATCCGGCCAGCTAAGTGATGGCGTCTTTCAATCTCGACTGAACTCCAACAGGGATATGTTCCTAATAAACTTGGCAAGGATTGGTACACAACCAAGACCTCCTTGTCTTATTATGTCCAATACATCGTCCCGCCCATTCTCAATTCACCACTCAACTTACATGGTTATTTCACGATATCAAATATAGCCAACCGTGCTTTTCACCTTTTATATCGGTGACCGGTAATCACCATATCTACCAGTTCGAAGCATAGCTAAGCAGTATAAACGATGCTGAACTTACTTAGGTGAAGGATATTTAGTGGATCAAAGATATTAGAAATGCATCAATGGTTTCATTTCAACTCCTATACGTAATGCATCAATCACTATACTCAAGATTCATTAATTGTAAAAGCATAGGAAGTGGAAAATGCACCGGGGCTTGCCTTTCAGAAAAGACATAGATCAAGAGTTAGTACACTCGTCAGGTCAATGCTTCCGTTGGCGTTTTGCTCGAACGCTTGAGGCTCCGGTGAAACTTCCTTCTTCACTGGGCTCACTTCCAACCAAGTGACCTTCGCTAGCGATCCTGTATGCATGCAAGTGACATGAATGAATTGGGTACATGAAAGACCACATCTTGCAGGATGCAATAACATGATGCGTAGGTATGCATGCTTTCAGGAAATAGACAATGCATTTGAAATCAAATTAACTCCCTAAGGAATAGCAATAAACCTTAATACACCATCCTATAACTTGATGGGTAGAATGTTGATTGTAAATTAAAATAGGGTGTTAACAACCATCAACAAACTCCCCCAAGCTAACCTTTTGATTGTTCTCAAGCAAAGTTGTGGACTTAGCATGATAATGTTGGATCATGAATTGCTTCAATGTAACAATTTACCAAAAACTTATATACAAACCAATACTACTATAGAATTAAACATGGATCAGAACTCATCACGAGTCTTAATTATATGGGGCTTTTAGCTTTTCACCTTAGATTATGCAAAGGTAAGACAGAGCAGTTTAGCAGACACTTTATTCCTTGCTTTGATAGAGTGAGAACTTTACTAGAGAGTTTTATCATTTTTAAAAGAAATTTTGCTTAGGTTCCTCTAATGGCACACTCAGTCACTCCTTGGTGTGTAATGAACCTCACAAGAGCTAAAAGAAGCTTTTCATGTATATTCTAGAGCTTATGTGGAGCCATAGGAATGGAGCATAAGCAAACTTGTAATGAATGTATTGCAAAGCTAGACTCTTAGATCAAAAAGGAGCAACAAGTCATGCAAAATGATCACGATGTGTAAGTATAAATATTTGATGGGCTCCTTGAGACTTCTTCTTTCGCCTTTGATAGGGAAGAGCATGGCTACCAAACTCAAAAGTTTTTTTACTTATGGGTGTTATATCCATGGGACATTTGTCCTCTTTTCCTTTGAGCACTTGCTCTCTCTCTCTCTCAGTAGCTCTAGGGATGAAAACGGTACAGATATTTTCCGACCGTATTCGAAACGGAATCCGTTTAGAGGAGTTTTTATCCGTCTGTATCCGAGTCCAGATATTCAACATCCGATACCGTATCCGTATCTGAATGCTCAAATCGCATATTTATGATGTGGATATCCAATCATATCTTATCCGACATAACTGATACTATCCGTATTCAAATCCAAATCCGAGTAGAAATATGAAAACAAATGTAATATCAGTGATATCCGTCCGTATTCGATCCGTTTTTATCCCTAAGTAGCTCATACTCCCCTCATATCAAAAGGACAAAAAGACCGGTTATAACTTATTCTTGTCTCAAAAGATGTATGAAGCATAAATGCATACTTCTTCCACTGTAGAAGTAGCAAAGGGGTGCAATGTGTACGTGATCTTGATAAAAAACATGACTAGTTTCTCTACTCAGATCCAAATAAGGTCTAACCAAGCTCAAAACAAACAAGCATCTTTTTATCTTGGTGGGTTCAGTTTTATGGATGTAGCAACGTCAAGAGTTGTAGCCTTGTAGGACTGGACAAGAACATAGACACAGACAGGCACAACGAGGAAAATCCCCTTCCTAAGGCTTCTCACAAATATTTGTTCACGCAAATGCAAGAAGATAAGGCATATAGCGCAAATGGAGAAATACTCTTTCTGTGATTTCGCCTGAATGATGGAAAGAGATTTGTCGTGAGTTTCATTGGGTAGAGAAAAGAAGTAGGGTTTCTAAAGGAAAAAACGGACCAGAAAACTGAACAATTGCACCGTTCATTGGCGGAGAACTAGCAAAAGCAACAACTACAAGAGTACCATAACAGCTAAAAATAACTTCACGGTTCACTTGAGGGAGGAAACAAGCCAAAACATGAAACAAGAGGCACAAAAACTAGGACTATTTTCCATTTTGTCCTAGTGGTCTTTTTCGTTCTTGAACTCGATATGATGCTAAAACACCCAAACAACGATGCGTTAGGTTTGTTTAGATCCTAGAGCTAAAAATTAATCCGTCTTATAAAATGGATGATTAAAAATAAACTAATTATGGGCTAGTAGACTTTAACCATAAATTAGCCCTCATTAAGTCTTATTGGTTAAAAATTAGCCTACATTTAGGCATTCTAATATGTTTCATAAAAAATGGGCTCATTATTAGCTCTATGATCCAAAGGCCCCCTTAGTCTTGTTTAGTCATGATAAAACTAGCAGTCAAAATCACTGCAAAATTGTTTGCTTCTATTTGGAAGGTAAAAAATCAACACCAACCCAACCGAATACATGGACATCTGAGGTGCCAACGTCTAAGGCTATCTCCAACGGCCTAACCATTTGGATAGCAATGACGTAGCCAAGAAAAAAATATAGGTGGGGCGAATCTCAACGAGAAAATGAACCAAAAAGACATCGTATTCACTACGTACCGCATTCACATACTATAATCACACAAATTATGGTAAAAATGCTACAATCACACATGACGACAAAAAGTAGATGAGAAACACAAGATGTTACCTCAAATTTGAAGAATAAACTAGTTCTTGATTAGTTAATGTTGATCCATACATTCCAAATTACAAATAAGTGAAATAAATAACAATGGATGAACCTGCAAATTGAATGAATATCAATTAGCGTCTTAGTGAGTAACAAGGAAATAATGGTAGCCCTCAATCAATAGAGGACATTATGAGAAAATACTTACTAGTGGTGAAGGACTAAGAATGTCGATGACGTCAAGGGCTCTTTGGCAAGCTCACTCTTCGGGTTTTTATAGATTGAAACCTCTTCTTAACTTTATCAATACCAAGTTCCTTGAAGATCCCTTTCTCAATGTAGCACACTAACAAGTTATTGTGCCATTCATCGCTCATCTTGTTCTGCAAAGCTGTCTTGATGAAGTGCATAGCTGAGAAGGCTCTTTCAACTGAAGATGTTGACACAGGTAGGATCAATACTAACTCAATGATGCGATAGACCAATGAAAAAAAGGGTATGTTTCTTATTTGCAACCATTGTTGCAGCCAAGCTTCCAAGGTCATGACAAGATTTGAAATCATCAACTCTACTCACATGAACCAAAAATGTCTCAAGTTCCTCCCTTATATTATCACGATCAGCAATGGAGAAATCTTTATCATAGATCTCAGTAAGCCGAGCAATCTTTTCAACATCAAACCTAGCAAAGTTCTCTCTTGGATCAAGACAAGCAAATGAAACAAGCAACTCAGATGATACCTCATTGAAGCGGTGATCCATCTCCATGATTATAGCGTCAAGTGCAGTAAGAAAAGTATCAACATGGTAATGATGCTCTTGAGTGATTAAGTTGCCATCACGCGTTGATCTGCCCTATCTTGGTATTGCCTCTTTCATATTTGGTACTGGAATTTCTTTTGCAACACAAAATGATTAACCTCTTCTAATAATTGCTCCCAGCCTTCATTTATTAATTTGATCAAGCGTGTTTTCACATCAACAAGCAATGACATGGCCTCAACAATGTTTTGGTCTTTTCTTTGAAAAAGAAGAGACAGCTCATTTGTAATACGGAACACTTTCAACATCAATATCATATTCAAAACAAAGGAAAAGGTTTCCATTTTGTGCACCAAACCACCGGCTCGCCCAGATTCATCTTCATGTATCATGGCTAACACCTTGACTACAGAATCCCACATTGACTCAATACGAAGTAATGTTATGTAATGAGAACCCTATCTTGTATCTCCTGGTCTATGCAAGTTTGTCATTTGATTCCTTCCCCTCCCACTTAGAATCTCACCACTCTCTAACTTTGCTATAATGGTTTCACGATGTTGTGCTTGCAATTTATCCTTTCTCTTACAAGATGCACTAGTACTGGTGACAATTAAACCCACATAGTTGAAGAAATCATCAAAAGAGGAGCAACAACTTGCAACAGAAACAATAACCAATTGTAACTGATGGGCAAAGCAATGAACATAGAAAGCATAAGGGTTCTCATCACGGATCTGTTTTTGCAAACCATTGAATTCACCTCTCATGTTTGAATCACCATCATATCCTTGGCCTCTTAGTCTAGAAATAGGTTAACCATGGGCAACAAGAAGCTCAGTCAAAACTTTCTTTAGGGAACTTGATGTTGTATCTTCGACATGCTGCAGGCCCAAAAATCTTTCCACAACCCTTCCCTTTTTGTTCACAAATCTACATAATTCATTTTAAAAATAATTACTAACCTCATAGTTACAGGTCACACAAAAACATAAAGCACTAAAAATTACTAACCTCACAAGTACAGCCATTTGTTCTGCTATTGAGATATCACTGGATTCATCAATTAGAACTGAGAAATATCCATCACCAATTTATTCTTTTATTACTTCAGTGACCTCTTCGGCGTAACTCCGTGTAATATCTTGCTGAATCTGAGGAGAAGTCATGCAGGCATTATTTTGACATAACTCATCAAATGCAACTCTCACATCCTCATTCCTGTTCTTGTACCAATCAATCATTTCTAGAAAATTACCCTTCTTTAGAGAGGTGCCAGATTCGTCATTGCCACGAAAAGCATGACCCTGTGCAATGAGGAAGTTTACAACATCTAGAACAGCAGTCAAGCGAACTTCATAGAGTATTTCTGTAGATTTGGTATTAGCATCAATTTTATGGGTAATACTTGCTCTTTGATTTTTAAAATCTTCGGCACATAATCTAGCTTTATTGTGGCAACTAGAAACTCCTCGAACATGACCTGAAAATCCTCTATGTGCATGTTTAAAATTATTAAACCCTGTCTTTGTGAAAACCACATGACCAAATTTCTCATGGTCAGCTTCTTGCCTAAAAAGATAACAATAAAAGCAATATGCTGCATCCTTGGACACACTGTACTCTAACCAATCATGTTCCTTAAACCACTTGGGGAGAAATTGTCTCCAGTCATTACCAACACGCTTGCGAGGAAAATTATGACCAATGGGCTATGTCGGACCTCTCAACAAATAAGCCCTTCTAACATCCGATTGAACATTAGGATAAAATCTATCAATTGGCATTCTAAGTGCTGGATCAGCTACAATATGAACATGCGGGTCAAATTCCGTGATAAGGCTGATACCTTCATCATCATCTCCTTGCTCTTGTTCTTGTGGCTGTTGTTGTGGCTGCTTTGGTTCTGCTGGTTGTGCTTGTGCATCATCAACACCAATATCAACGTGTGCTAAATTAGATGCTACACCAATATCCGTTGAAGTAGTGGCGTTGCCACTTTCATGAGTGCTTGGGCGGCTGCCAGTTGAATTCGAACCAACACTCAAAGTTGTAAAATGATTCTTCAAATCTGCACAAAAAATACTTATCAAATTAGCATGCTTGTAAAATAATTTGAGATGATAATCTGCGAAGGCGAAGTAATACCATTTTTTTTGTTGTTCTTGCCAATGCCACTCCTGGAGACACCTCTGCCTGAACCTCGACCTCGGCCGAATCCAGATATTGGTGGAGTTGCAGCTGCTGCCGTTGCTCCACTGCCGCTAACCTGCCCGCGGCCATGGCCGGCCCCAGTGGCAGGCGGCCCAGGCACCAGCTCCTGCTCCTCCTCCTCCTCTCCTCTCTCCATCACCGAATCACCACCGAATCACCAGAGGGCAGAAGCAGCTAGCAGCACTCAGCTCTCACTCCCAGCAAGTCAGCAGGGCAGCGGCAGCAGCCAGCAGGCGCAGAGCACTGCAGGTCTGTAGCAGATCTGGGCGGGAGCGGCTGACCTTGATCGGCTGGGCACCTGGCTCGGCTGGCTGGCCGCGGCCGGCTGCTGCCCAGGCGAGGAGGCCGTTGGGGCCGGTGGCGCCGTGGCGGACCGCGCACGCCGGACGGCAGTGCCACAGGGCGCAGGCCGCGGGCGGCTGGGCGGGTGCTGGAGGGGCGGCCGGGTGAGCGCTGGCTGGCCTGCCAGGCGGAGTTGCGGACAGCGAGCCGGCGAGACGAGATGGCGGCCGCCGGCAGCAGCGGGTCGTGGTCGCGGCCTCGCTCGACTGGATCTCGATTGCTCGACGTCAGGCACTTAGGTTCGATGACGATTCATTTGGGATTGGGCCTGGGCGCCTGGGCTTCCACACGGCCAGAAAAGGCCCACCAAACTGAACCGGTACGCACGGCGCATGCTCGCCCTCGGCCTCGGCCTCGCGTGGTCGCGGCGTCGCGCACGGCGCCCGCCCCGCCGCCCTCTCGCCGGAGCTAAAGAAGATGTGGGAGTGGGGGTGGGGGTTTGGTGCTACGGCGCCGGTAGCTAGGGCGGCCGCCCCACCCCTCCCCTAGGGCAGCTCCGTCGTTAGGATAGGCAAACCCAAAAGGTTTCCAACACGATACTTGTTGCCTCTAATATAATACCTATATAGAAAACCCATTTTGGATGATAGAAGAGCATAGCCTACAAATAATTACTCTCTCTAGAAGACCCATTTGTAGAAAGTGTTGTTTTTGCTTTTTATTGTTAAAAAAGAGAAAAATAGGTATTGAACCCTTTAACTATAGTGCTACCTTAAGGACAACTGGGTCTTGCATTTTTTATAACAACTCTACGAGATGACCGTGTAATAATCTCCTATTTTTCCATAAAAAACGTAGCCACCTTTCATGGTAGTAGGAAGTAGGATTAGGATGTCACAGCTTGCCAACAGAGTCTATAGACTATAGGGAAAAAAAGGATTGCTTCTGGCCTAGGACATTCATGGTACCTACCATATCCCGTTGAAACCAAATAAGATACTCCCTCCGTCCCAAAAATATCGTCGTTTTAAACTTTTCAGATATTACGTTGGATTATTCATCTTATTTAAAACTTTTGTATAAATATCATTTATCTTTTTATGATTAGTTATATCATTAGAGATACTTTAATAATTATTTATTGATTTTGTATTCTGTACAAAATTTTTGAATAAGACGGACGGTCAAACACAGTTTCTGAAAAGTATAAAACGACAGTCTTTCTGGGACGGAGGGAGTACTCGATTGTATTGCAGGACACTACTACATGAAATTTTACCGAGACAGGTATTTTAGGTTAATCCAGATGGCTTTCGCAACAGTCTTGACATAAATGTCACGGTTAATCATGACCTTAACTGAGGCGGTTTTCTTAACCACGTCAGTTAATCGATTAACCGTGGTGAGCGCCATGCAAATGCCAGCCACGGTTAATAAAAACAAAAATAGCCTAGAGCCCACCGTGAGCCCATTTCGGAGCCCACCGGCGAGCTCGCTTGCTCTGTGCGGCCCACCGCCGCCGCCGTATCCCCGCATAGATCCTTGTCCATGCACCGAGCCACTACCGGATCCAGCGTCGCCGCACCAAGTCGACACTGGATATGGCCGGAGGAGGAGGTCCTGTCCCCGTGCCACGTTCCTGGAACAACGCTCCTGGGGCACGCTGCCAATCGTATTCCTGAGGCCGGACACCATGCTTGTCGCTGTGTTGTGCATGCTGGCTTGCCGCCCGCTGGAGACAGGAAGGGGCACGCCGCTGTGACGAGGGAGGGAGTGGCACCGTTCTCGCGATGAGGGAGGGAGAGAGATACACTGTGCGCTCACTAGACCGTGTGTTAGGCCCGCCGCCCGCCGGAGACAGAGGAAGGGAGGGACGCCGACCTTGCTACGAGGATGGAATCGAGAGAGAGTGGAGGGAGGTTCCTTGGGCTCGCTACAAGAAAGGCCGGAGGGTGGTGTGCGGCGCGGCGGTGGGTGAGGGATGTCCATGGATAACCCTAACTCTTCATTAATATATACGATGAGCGTTGAGCGGAGATGGGCTTCTGCTGGGCTAATATTTTTTTTTAGGTGGGACTTACAACAATTTCCTCGGTTAATATATATTAACTGAGGCGGTTGTTATAAGGCATCCGACTCAGTTAATCGATTAACCGAGACGGTTGTACTATAACAACCACCTCGGTTAATCTATATTAGCCGTGACGATTACGTTATAATGTCCACCTCGGTTAAAGATTAATTGAGACGGTTGTTGGTATGGCTGCCCTGCCTCGAATAATGAGACAGGCAACTAGGCCAGCAACCTCGGAGCCCCAACTCGAAACGTTGAGCAAAAGATTTTTTTTTTTTGTTGCAGTGGCATGCAGCTCTCTGTCGTGGATGAGCCTGAGCCAATAATGTCATGCATTGCGGTTGGTGGAAAAGTGCACCTCATGCACAGGGTGTGTTTGATCCGGCAGGATCGCATCTGATATTCGATGCTAATTAAGAGAATGAAATACAGGCTAACGACAAACCAAATTACACAACCCCTTAGGATAATTCGTGGGATAAATCTATTAAACAAAATTATGGATCTGTTCATGATTGTGGCCTGATGCATTTGGAAGGAAAGAAATAGCTATATATTTAACAGGAAATTTTCTTCGCTAGGAGCTTGGAAATCCTCCTTTAAGCATGAAGTTAAACTTCAGCTTTGTAGACTACCACCACCCCATAGATCTATAGTTATGAATTGGGTCAATGATTTGTATTGCTTTTTCTTCCTTTTGGGTCAGTTAGTCCCTCGGTCCTTCTTAGGACCTTAGGTGAGTCCCCTGTTAGCTTCCTGCTAACCCCCTGTAAAGTGACCCTGTTTGTTCTGTGCTTGTTTTAATATATCGCCTGGGAGCAATGCTCCATGGTTTCTTTTTTTTAAAAAAAAAAACATGAACTGGGAAAGTGAGATAATGGGAGTGGGGAGATGTTACCGCCCGTCAGATGGTTTGGTGGAGGAGCTTGAGTCCGCCATGGCGTCGGCCGTCGGGGTTGGTGAAGGAGGAGCAGTGAAGTCAGGCGCCGCAGTGGGCTTCAGGGAGAAGCAGAGGGTGTACCCGACTACTGATGCGCACGGTGTGTTTGATCCGGCAGGATCGCATCAGATATTCGATGTTAATTAAGAGAATGAAATACAGGCTAATGACAAACTAAATTACACAACCCCTTAGGATAATTCATGAGATAAATCTATTAAACATAATTAGTCCAAGTGATGTTACAGTAAGCATATGGTAATCATGGATTAATTAGGATTTATATATTCGCTCGCGAATTAGCCCTAGACTTCTGCAATTAGTTTTATAATTAGGTCATGTTTAGTTCTACTAATTAGCATCAAAATATCCCATGTGATAGGGCTAAACTTTAGCCATTAGGATCCAAGCCATATGCATTCCATGCCATGGAAAGCTAGCTCTTTCAAAAGACACAAACCAAGTTCTTTTTCGAATTTAAAAGCATCCAAAAATCATTTCGCCACTAACATCGTAGAAACATATCCAATTCCTGAGAGATTCTTGCGTCGTAGACTCGTCCTATACGCTTGAACCTAGAAACTGTTTGCTCTGGAGATGACGCGTGGCTGCTCATCAAGAGATAGTGACACAGGGTCAGTCATGGAAAACGGTTTTGGAAGCTCTCAAATACTGATGTGGACTGGACCATCGAGGCGTTTGGTGTAACTGATTGATGCGTCCATCTGTTGATTGCGTCCATCACTGTTCACTGCCCGTGAAGATGGACAAGGGCATTCATCTCTGCAATTTTTTTAGAGGTGAAGATAGAGGAGTTGGTGAGGCCAACTTTTCTGATGAAGAACCGGTTCCTAATGGTCCTGGAACTAGAAAAGCCTTGTGATAATTTTGGGAAGCGTATTTTACCTCCGTAGAGGCCGCGTGTGTTGATATAGGCAAAAAGAGCCTCTGCCGTGGCGTACAGTTGTGATCCGAGATTTGTTGATGGAACGTCCTTGATTACAGGAATAGCTAAAACTATAAGGACGCAGTCCACCACAAATCACGGTCAGGTTTGTTACAAACGTGACTTGCACGTATATGACACACACACGCGCACAAGGAACTATCTATCTGTTTCACACCCTTTCTCAATCTTAACCGGAATTTCTGAGGTTGAGATTGTTCACATATTCATAATGCTTCCGGGCCATCAATGGCTTCGTGAGTCCATCAGCTATCTGGTCACCGGTGCTAATAAGTTTGATGTGAAGCTTCTTATCTGCTACTCTTTCTCTAACAAATGATAATCTATCTCTATATGCTTCGTCCTTGCATGAAAAACAGGGTTAGCTGATAAGTAAGTCGCTCCAAGATTGTCACACCATAGTACTGCAGCTGGTGGAGATCGTATGCCAAGTTCTTG
Organism: Eremochloa ophiuroides; assembly: GCA_038502445.1. Lineage (NCBI taxonomy): Eukaryota > Viridiplantae > Streptophyta > Magnoliopsida > Poales > Poaceae > Eremochloa > Eremochloa ophiuroides. The sequence goes on from JAHLJS010000003.1 coordinate 28,411,843, forward strand.
TAACAAGGACTGAATCCAGATGATCTCAGCAGTAGCATTAGCCATTGCCTTGTACTCAGCTTCAGTGCTGGATCTAGCCACTGTAGGTTGTTTCCGTGCACTCCATGAGACCAAGTTTCTTCCAAGATAGATAGCAAAACCACCTGTGGATCGTCTGTCATCAATGCATCCTGCCCAATCTGGATCAGAGAAACCACTAACAAGGGTCGACATGGACTTAGTGATTTTCAAGCCCATATGCAGAGTGTGCTTGATATATCTTAGTATTCTTTTGACTGCAGTCCAATGATCAGTAGTGGGTGCATGAAGGAACTGACAAACTTTGTTAACAGCAAATGAAATATCTGGTCTTGTAAGAGTGAGATACTGCAATGCTCCTACCACACTCCTATACCTGGTCGCATCATCAACACTAAGGGGAGTCCCTGCATAAGCTGATAGCTTCTCTGTAGTTGTCATTGGAGTACTGCACGGTTTGCAATTCAGCATTCCTGTCCTTCTCAATATATCATTACTGTATTTTCCTTGTGACAAAAGAATGCCATCTTTCATATGTGATACCTCAATACCAAGAAAATAATGAAGCTCACCCAAGTCTTTTAATGCAAACTCAGACCTGAGAGCCTGAAGTAGCCTTGCTGTCCCTTCTGGAGCTGAGCTAGCAACTATGATGTCATCAACATAGACAAGAACATAAATGGTCAACATAGACAAGAACATAAATGGTCAGTTCTGCCTTCTTAAATATAAAGAGTGATGTATCACCTTTAGATGGCTTAAAACCGAGTTGTTGAAGCTTCACACTCAGCCGAGAGTACCAGGCACAGGGTGCCTGTTTTAGCCCATATAGCGCCTTCTCTAGCTTACACACATAGTGAGGGAAATTCTTATCTTGATACCCAGGAGGCTGTCGCATATAAACTTCTTCCTCTAGAATGCCATGAAGGAACGCATTCTTCACATCCAACTGCCTTAAACTCCAACCACGAGACACAGCAACAGATAACACAAGTCGAATGGTTGCAGACTTAACAACTGGACTAAATGTATCTTCATAGTCAAGACCATACCTCTGCTTGAAACCTTTGGCGACTAGATGAGCTTTGTAGCGCTCTATAGAGCCATCAGCATTTTTCATGATTTTATAGACCCACTTGCAATCAATTACATTTCGTCCTGGAACCTGTGCAACAAGCCGCCAAGTCTTGTTGCTTTGCAATGCCTTGAATTCTTCATCCATTGCTCTCTTCCAATTTTGATTCCCCAAAGCTTCATCTAAATTGTTAGGCTCACCTGTAGTGATGAGAAAGCCATACCTTACCGTGCCATCTTTAAATTGTTTGGGTTGCCGAATACTAGCTTGCAGACGCGTTCGTGGTCGCAAGACAACAGGAACTTCACCAGGTGCACGCCCGGCCTCAGGATCAGCAGCCGCACTCGATCCACCCATATCATCCTCGTGACAAGTAGACGGCACACCGGATCCAGAGGCCCCGTGTGTGGCGCGTGATGGAGAGACGGGATTCTCAGATCCCGGCACCGTTGCCCCCTCATGCGCGCCAGAGTCGGGCGCCGGTGAGTCCTGAGACATGCGCTCACATGTTGGCGCGGGAGAGGCGGGGGCGGTAGTTGGAGCCGTCACAGAGGGCGGCCAGACGTCGCGCTCGCCGTGCGTCGATGGTGCAGCGGCTGGCGCAGAGTTGGAGGGCGATACGTCGGACCCTCCGAGCAGCAGACTGGCCGCATCAACTCCGGGATTTGTTGCCATGTGGAGCTGAGGCAGGACACATGAAGTACCGCCATTTTCTGTAGGAGTTTCGGCTGATTTTTCCTGAAACACTGGATCAGTATTAGTAGCACCTGCAGATAGGACATCAGGCACACGATCATGCATTGACATACCCCTGGAAGAAGGAATGAGCAGGGATTCACTAGTAAATCGGGCGCCAGCATTAGAATGAAGCTTGGAGAACGGAAAAACATGCTCATCAAAGGTGACGTCTCGAGATATATATATGCGACCAGTGGGTATATCAAGGCACTTGAAGCCTTTGTGAAGATTACTGTACCCAAAAGAAACACATTGCTTCGAACGGAAAGCAAGCTTATGAGTATTATAGGGGCGAAGATTTGGCCAACGGGCGCAGCCAAACATGCGGAGTGAGTTATAATCACCTTGTTGCTGGAAAAGTTTGTTTAGAGGCATCATGTTGTTGATCACACGACTTGGAATCCTATTGATCAAATAGGTGGCTGCTAAGAAGGCTTGGTCCCAAAATTTTAATGGCATGGAAGCTTGCGCCATTAAGGAGAGGCCAACTTCGACTATGTGTCGATGTTTGCGTTCAGCGGATCCGTTCTGCTGGTGAGTGTGAGGGCAAGAGACATGATGAGCTATGCCGATCTTGCTAAAAAAGGAGTTTAGGCGCTCATACTCTCCTCCCCAATCAGATTGGACGGCTAGGATTTTTTTGTTGAGTTGCCGTTCAGCAAGTTGTTGAAACTCATGAAATTTATCAAACACCTCAGACTTGTGTTTAAGAAGATAAATCCAGGTGAATTTGCTATAGTCATCAATGAAGCTCACATAATACTTATAATTCCCGAAAGAATCAATGGCATGCCCCCATACGTCCGAATGAACAAGTTCTAACGGAGACATAGATTTACTCAACGATCTTTGATAGGGCAATTGATGGCTCTTGGCCATTTGACAGGAATTACAAACTGTGGTTTCTCTCGAGTACGAGGAACAAGGCAATTTATTGCTACTGAGTACTTGCTGAACGACATCAAAAGAAGGATGGCCTAGGCGGCTGTGCCACAGCTCTAGGGACGGCGATCTACTGGATACAGCAAAAGCTTGTTTATTCTTGAAGGCAGCCGCAGGCATAGGGTAGAGTCCTCCTCTACACGTTCCTTCCAGCAGGATTTTCTTCGTGATGCGATCCTTAATAAGAAAGAAATTTGGATGGAACTCAAGATAAGCATTGTTATCCGCAGCTAGCTTATGAACAGATACAAGGTTTTTAGCAGCACTAGGAACATGTAGCACATTTTTAAGATGAATTTTTCTTCCAGGTGCATGGCAGATGACATGACCAATGTGTTCAATGTCCATACCTGATCCATTTGCCGTGTGGACTTGATCACCACCATGATAGCGGTCACGGATCACCATCTTGTCCATCTCGCCTATGACATGATCAGAGGCACCAGTATCTGTGTACCAGTTTGAGTCTACACCATACTCACCATAATTGGCAATGTTGGCGCTCTTGTCTTCAGGGACAAAGTTCTCGTCAAAGCAGTACCAGCATTCGGATGCTGTGTGGACACCCACCTTCTTGCAGATTTGACACTGGACCTTCTGCTTGCCGGAGCCGGAGTTGTTGTTGAAGTTCCCGCGTCCACGCCCACCGTTGTTGCCACGGCCACGTGCACCGCGACCACGGGACATGCGCCCGCCTCCGCGACCCCGTGAGGCCACGTTGGCGGAGAAGCTTGACGAAGAGGATGACCCTTGGTAGAGGTTCATGCGCTGTTCGAAGGCGAGCAGTTGCGACGTAAGCTCGGTGACACTGATCGGCTCGACACGTCCAAGAGCGGCGGAGATGACCGGATTGTAGTCGAGATCGAGGCCAGTGATGATGAAGGAGATGAGTTCTTCATCATCAAGTGCTTTGCCTGCAGCTGCTAATTCATCAGCATATGCTTTCATCTTACCGACGTATTCGTCGATGCTCATGGTCCCCTTCTTCGTGGTAGCCAGGGCAATACGCGTGTTCACCGCGCGCGCTGGTTTGTGACGCACAAAGCTCCTCCAGCGCCTTCCAGAGAGACGCCGAGGTGTCGCAGTGAGAGATCTGCTTCATCATCTCCTTGGAGAGCGAGTTGACGATGTAGCCGAAGACTTGCTGGTCTTGCGCCAGCCAGGTTGCATAAGCTGGATTTGGCACCTTGGCCTTGTCGGCACCCTCGATCTCCTTGGCTGGGGCAGCGTTGGATCCATCGAGCAGCCCAGTAAACTGGGTGCCGCGGATGGCAGGCAATACCTGCAGCTTCCATAGGGTATAGTTGGTCTTGGTCAATTTCTCCGTCACGGGATGGCCTAGCGCCGAGGACAGGAGGCCACCCGCGGCAAGGTTCATCGCCATGGCGATTTTTTTTGGCAGTGGATAGAGGTTGGCTCTGATACCATGTGATAATTTTGGGAAGCGTATTTTACCTCCGTAGAGGCCGCGTGTGTTGATATAGGTAGAAAGAGCCCCTGCCGTGGCGTACAGTTGTGATCCGAGATTTGTTGATGGAACGTCCTTGATTACAGGAATAGCTAAAACTACAAGGACGCAGTCCACCACAAATCACGGCCAGGTTTGTTACAAACGTGACTTGCACGTATAACACACACACGCACAATGAACTATCTATCTGTTTCACAGATTGATGCTTTGGTCTCTTACGTAATTCAAACTAACAGTGCCAATTGTGCCCTGCGTGCACAAAGAGCAAACATAATAAACTAATTGTACATCTAGGTCATCACTCATACAAATCCAAACATAGATCATATAGTACCATTTCTAATAACTAATACACATCAAAGACCCATGCTTCTACATGGACTAGAATCTAGCCATTTTTAATATTACCGGATGTGAGTAATTTTAGATGTGGACCGTGGAGATATTTTTGTTTACTTTTAGTAATGGTACGAATAGTAATTTATGTAATTTAAAGGAGTTACTCTATTATGATGACATTGTTTTCATAACGGTGGAGGTGGCTAATATTTTTAAAGCATAATAAATGTATGAATGGTGATTCAAGTATGTAAGATTGATAGCAAATCTTTGTGTTTTTATGAGATTTTAAGGATTTATATTATTTTTCTTCTAGCGTGTCTTTTTTTTGTGAATTGCCACTACTACAGAGAGGTTAATGGAGGTGGGCAAAAAGGCTTAATGGAGGCAGGCGTTGCAACCGTCTCCAATGAAAGATCTCCATTAATTGATGACTAATGGAGGTGGTTACATTTTTCGCCTCGGTTAATGGATTAACAAAGACAGGCTAAGGCAATTGCCTCTATTAATAAACATTAACCGAGACAGTCATTTTATAACAACACTCGCCTCCATTAACCTTTAACCGAGGCGGGTGTTGAGGCGGCAGGCCGGCCACCGGGCTCGCCAGTGTAACAACCCAGGTTTTTGGGTTAGCGAAAATGCAAACTTTTTTAAATGTTTCATGCAAATAGGTGAAGCATATAGATGCCAGGTCAAACCGGAGTTATTCCCCTTCTAGATGCTAGGATTTCAAAACCTTTTACAACACAACCCATTGTTGTAATTTTGATGAGGTTGACACTACTACAAAGAAGAATTTAAAGTAAAATGTTTCGCCGAAGAAATTAAAACTTGCATTGATTTCAAACCACACTCGAATTCAATGAGCAACTCCCTCTCACGATACTAAATTAAAACCCTAACCTATTTTGCACCTCATTCAGAAGGGGTTCCAATAAAACCTTGACCATCTCGTTTAAATGTTGGGTTTTATGGGTGCTTTGTTTGGTGATGATCCCCTCTCAAACCCGTAGGAGAAAATAGTAAAAAGAATAGAAATAGGAAAAAGAGGGAAGCGCCCATTCCTTCCTCAGGCCAAGTCTGCCTCTCCCTTCATGAACTTGAAAAAGTAGTTGCACAAAGTTCTTTTCAATATACTAAAAATCTAAAAATTAAAAGATGAATAATTAATTACTGTGAAGTAAACCCTATGAGTTCCAGGCATATATTAGTTCTTTTCAAAAGATGAATAATGTGTCCTAGTCAAAAGATGAATAAAGAACAATAGCTAACCCTATCCAGGTAGTAATAATCTTTTCAAAAAAAATAAAACTGTATGACATATTAAATGACCTAGTTGTGCATATAAGATTGTGGCTCTGCATTTGTCTTTGTATGTTACTGATTAACATGATTATTGCAGGTGCTGATAGATATCCTAAAAGGCTCAAAACGTGTATGAATTCTATCTATAGACCATAGTCCATAAGTGTGGGATCCTGAATATTCCATAGGTCCTGCTTTAGCACTTTAGCCATTGTAATTCAGTTCCTCTGGATCAACTGCTTCTGACTAAGGGTGAAGGTAAATCCAAATAATATAGCAGATGGACTAGGTAACTGTAACTAGAGGGTTAAGCTACAACAATAGCCCACTTTCAACAATGAATTTTTCTGCATAATGAATTTCAAACATATACGAAACACAAATAAGTTCTCCCCTTTATGTCTCATTCAAGAAGCTATTTGCATGAATAAAAAAATACCAATAGTTACGGAACCTGGTGAGAACTAGCTATGGCAGGTTTGTTCTTCAAAAGGCCACTGATTCTCATAATCCTACAGTACAATCCCCTATCAGACGGCAAGCAATGTGTAGAACAAATGAAAGAAAATGCACAGTGGAGCAATTACTTCTGCCGCATGGCAGTAGCTATTGCATATTCACCCGCAGGAGGTGCTCATTCAAATCCATACCGATCTACTGCCCGGCCCGCTACGTGCCATCCTTGTCTCGTTGGTGCTCCCCCCCCCCCCCCCCCCCCCCCCCAGCCGGCCTGTCCGCACTTATCATACTCTAAAAAAAGAATATTCTATCCTCGTCATCAAGATTCTCTCTTCTATACTGTTTTTTTCCGCACTCATCCATACTCTATATCATCCTCTATCCACTATGAGGCCCACACTATTTGGACGCCAGAAAACCCACCGCGGGCGGCTTCTCGTGTGGGAAAGATGCGAGCGTACCAGTGTACTAAGTACACAAAAATAAAAGATAGAAACATGTATTTTATTAACCATCACGAGTTTAATAAATACAACTTCCCAGAGCGCGCTTTACATGGCCGGCTAGCGGCGATCTGACTTAGGTGATGTGGTCTTCATGATTTCTGGGGCCTCGGAGGGCTCCAAGTTAATTACCCCTGTGAGCTAACTCACATAGTACCTCCGATTCTGTTGCCATCGTCGTCGTCTTCAATCTTTGCTTCACGTCTCCATGCATGTGTATTGGTGTAGGTGTGGGTGGCGTCAGCGTGTTTATGGCCTCGTCGGTCCATGAGCCGGTACAGCGGAGCTAGAAAATCAGCTACGCCCGTGTGCGTCGTTCGCCTTGTCGGTGTGGAACGGCGCGTGGTGTTGTGGTAATAACACTTGCATAGTCGGTGTAGATGGGATTGCTTCGGACTTCTCCAACAGCGTCGTCGAGGTACGCTGATCAGCTTGATCACGCAGAGGTATTTATGTAGAGGTTGATGAAGACTTGCGCCCAGCGTGGTAGATCTGGCGACCAGCATGGTCTCCTGCCCTTCATCTTGCTTGCTAGCTTGTACGTAGATGTGCATGGGGCTTGTACGTAGATGCACCCTTGCCTGGTCCAAACGTGCGTCCTTTACGTGCATGCATGGACTTCGTCTTGGCCTTGTTTGCATCTCGATGTTGCAAGCTGGTGTAGTATTTGCATCTTCAAGTTCTTGTTCCGGCGACGGCACACTCGCGTCTCGGCCTCCGGCTCTTGTGTCCGGCATCGTCTTGATCATTCAGCTGCCGCGCCATCCACTTCTCGGCCGGCCGCGGTGCAGCCATGCTCCATCGACATGACGAATCTCACGGTCCGACGCCGCCTTGATCGTCTGGCTGCCGCATCATCTGCTCCTCGTCCGGCCGCGACGCAAGCCGACATGCGTGCTGATGTGCAAGATTGATATTAATTAGAGTAAATTTCACCGGCGGTCCCTGAACTTGTCCCGAGTTCTCAAATATGTCCTGATACTTTTAAAATGCATATTAGTGGCACTGAATTTGGTTTAATGTATCATCTAGATCCAAAGTAGCATGTGTCCTTGTCAGCTCAGCTGTAAATATTCAGAAACCCCCCTGTCAAGCTGTCCCCCCCTCATTCTACTCCACCCCTTTGAGACGCCCCAGGACGGCTAGGCAACGACGAGCAGGCGACGGCAGCGGCACAGACCCCGGTCCCGACCCGAGGCTTGTCCTCGTGAGGCTGTTCGACGTGGTGTCAGCGCTCAAGTCTGTCTACGTCAAGCTACAGCGAGCGCACTTCCCCTACGACGACCCCTACATGGTGGCCACCACCGATGAGGTCGTGGCGTCGGAGCTCGACTCGGTCACCGCGCTGCAGTGCCTCTGCACTTCCCGCTGCGGGATCGGCCTACTCGTCGACGACCGGTGGGCCCTGGTGCAGCGCCTGGAGGCCGAGGTGAGGAGGGACACTGACATCGCTGCAGCCGCCAGAGCTCGACAACGCCAGGCTCAGCAGGTAGGTTGTCAAGAACAGGAACCATGGCGGCTGTCGCAGTGGCAGGCCGCCGCTGCTCTCCGTGCCCAAGGAGTTGGCAACTCCGGTGACACTCGTGAGCTGTTTCGTCGCGGCGTCGAGGGCTGCTATTTGGTGGTGGTGGTACCTGCTGCTCGTCGGCGGCGCTGGGGAAGAGGAGTGCTGGTGCTACGGCGATGACGTCGGTGGAAGCTTCACCGGATCATGAAGCCCCGCGACTCTCTCGATGGTCGACGCCCTGATGCAGTTACCGCGGTCGGGGCTCTCTGCGTGTGGGCGAACGCCGTCAGGTCTGTGTGGGTGCTCCCCTGCTCCGGGTGCTGATGACAGTGCGGGTGGCGTGCTGCTCGGAGCCGGAATCGGAGGTGGGGAGCCATCCATTTTAACTTTTCCGTTCATTCATTGCCACTTCCGTGAGATAGGGGTTACGGCGTGACTTTCATGTCCCTATCCGACGGCAGGCACGTTTAGCCAAGGACGAAAACGCCACAACTTCTTCGCTGGCGCAGCGTCCGCCTCGACGAAGCAGCACGACTCCGTGTCATCCTCCACGGCTGCAGCTTGACGAGGCCTCAGAGTGCCCGCAGCGCGTGGCGAGCGAGTTAGCCCAGATGGCGGTCCGTATGACAACGACGGCGAAGTGTTCACGGCGCACGAAGCAGCCGGCGTGGACGGGAACGACGCCCTGTCTCTTGAGGCAGACCACTTCCGCTGCTGCCTGCGCCGTGGCCACCGCCGACTCACAGTCGCCGCGTCCGCGTCGTCCTCCATGGCGCCGTCAAACTTCTGAACCCCTCTTCCTCAGCGACGGGCTGCGCCGCCGCCGTCATGCAGCAGGGGCCGGCGTGGAGGAGCAGTGCGTCGAGCGTAGCGCACAGGCCGGTCGCGGCGGCCTTGTTGCTGCGCACCAGGCCGCACCACGCCTGCATCTCAGCGGCCGCCAGCCGCAGCCACTCCTCCAGCTCCACGGCGCGGCGACAGGCATGCTCCAGCTGGCACTCCTCTTGAAACGCGTGCCACCTCCTCGCACTGCCGCTTCCACGCCTGTTCCAGCCCTGCACGCAGCCGCTCCTCCAGCTCCGCGGCGCCGAGACGAGCTGGAGCACGTCGGCTCGCTTCAGTATCGCCGCGCAACACGTTGTCCGCGATGCACTGCGCCTTGCCAGTGTTGCCCGTCGTGGACACCAGCTTCTTCACCAACTGGAGCGCTCACCTCCTCCCGTCGCGTCAGCAAACGTGAACATGGCCTGCCGGCTCGCTTGCCGATGTATACAAATGTGACGTTTGTTGGATGAAAGAGCTAAAATGAGGGGGGTTTTTAGATATTTGCAGCTGGGCTGGCAAGGGCACATGCTACTTTGGACCCAGATGATACATTAAATCAAGTTTGGTGTCACTAATATGCATTTTCAAAGTACCGGGACCTATCCGAAAACTCGAGACAAGTTTAGGGACTACCAGTGAAATTTACTCTATTAATTAGATTAGCTTCTTGCCCATGAAGAGGGACATGCACGCCATCTCCTTGCTTGGACTTGTTGGATCACGGTGCCTTGGCTTCCTTGAACCTAGACGATGCTTCAGCTTCCATCTACGCTGGTTGCTCTTTTTCTCAATGGAAGATGGAAAGTCCGATCGGTCTCCTAGTCTGGCAGCACTTCTCGATGCAATCTCCTCCTCTCTTTTTTTACCTGGAGGCCTGGGGCTCCTTTTATAGGCAGCAGCCGGGGTAGAAGATTGCTCACGCGCGCCGCCGTCAAGGTTGTTGGCATGCGCAAAAAATCTGGTCATGGTTGCCTCCTTCATTAAAGGGCCCAAAAAATATAGCTCTGTTGCAATCTCATGAGAAACGAGCACATCCAAAACACAAGGTACATGTCGACGTACAAATGCAGGTTGTACAGTCAGTTCTGAGCATATACAAGCACACATGCGCGTACGACAGCACTTGTTGGCCCCTCTTTTTTATTTGCACGCCACGAACACGCGTACATATTTTTTTTTATAATTTCTCACTAGCACACACAAATATGGATACATGCCGGAGGATTTTGAGTTAACAAAAATCCATTAAACACACACATCATATTTTTTCTATTTTTTTACTCCCTCCCCCTCTCTCCGTTCGTGCGAGCAGACAGGCTCCTCCTCCCTACGCCGGTGAGCCGCCCTCCTCCGGCGAGCCCCTCCCCACGCCGACGAGCCGCCCTCCTTTGGCGGCCGTGCACGAGGGCGGGCCCCTCCACGCGCCAGTGAGCCGCCCTCCTTAGGCGGCCGTGCACGAGGGCGAGCCCCTCCCCGTGCCGGCGAGCCGGCCTCCTCCTGCGGCCGCGCACGATGGCGGGCCCCTCCCCACACCGGCGAGCCGCCCTCCTCCAGCAGCCACGCACGAGGGCAAGCCCCTCCCCGCGCCGGCGAGCCGCCCTCCTCCGGCGGCCGCGCACGAGGGCGAGCCCCTCCCCGCGCTGGCGAGCCGCCCTCCTCCAGTGACCGCGCACGAGGGCGGGCCCCTCCCCGCGCCGGCGAGCCACCCCCCTCCGGCGGCCGCACACGAGGGCGGGCCCTTCCCCGCGCCGGCGAGCCGCCCTCCTATGGTGAGCCCCGGCCCGGCCTCTCCCTCCCTGGCGGCCTCCGGCGCGGCGGGCCTCGGCCTCTCTCTCACTCCTCCGGCGGCCGCACACGGACGCGCTTGCGGCGGCGGCCGATGCGTCGTGGCTCTGCCTTCCTGCCGGCGGCCTTCTCCTTGTCTCGTGGAGGCGGGAGAGGTCAGCGGTGATGTCCATGGCGGGTGAGGCTGGCCGACGCGGCGAGGGTGGGCAGCGTCCTCTCTCTTGATTTGGCATACGCGAGGGCAGGCGGCTGGCGGCTCGGGGCCCGCGTGGTGGGGCCGGCTCGGGGCATAGCGGAGGCCCTGCATCCCGCGTAATTTGGCGCACACGCGGCTAGCGTACCTGATCAGACGCCGGTGCGGGATTTTTTCTGCTACACTCGTGCTGCAGGACGCGCATAGCGTATGTGGTGCGGACAGCTGCGCCACCCACTGACCTTGGCCTCCTCTGCACGATGCGTGCCCGCATCCTCCACGTCGAGCGCTATCGCCGTTGCCGGCAAATCTCGTCGCTCGAGCACATGGGGGGCCGCCGCTGGTAGATCTTGTCGCACGAGGGGGGGTGGAGCACTCTAGATGTGCCGCCACCCTTGACTGCATCGTCAAGCGCAGCCCTCCCGTCGTCTCTGCCGAGTACGGCTTCGTGAGCTAGATGCGCCGTCACCCCACCGGCGGCCAGAGCACCGCGCCACGCTGCGCCGCCACGCCATCCATGGTGCGCCGCGGTCTGGAGCATAGGTGTGTGTAGGGGATAGGGATAGGTTACGGTGACAGGGTTTTTTGGATTCATACTATTACAATTCTTGAAATTTGGAGAAACACCATTACTATTCATCTCTTTTGAACCATGTCATTGCAATCTTTGTTTCCACAAAAATACCATGGAATACGTATAAAGACGACTTGGGCCTGTTGACAACTGAGCACAGCCTCTCTCTTCTATCACTTACACGTGGGCCTCACATGTCATCTTCTTCTTCCTTGCTGAGCTGCATGCACGGCCATCCATGGCGAGCAGCAGCAGCATGACAGCGGGCGTCCATGATGATTAGCAGCAGTAGCACGCCGGCGAGCGGCGAGCAATAGCAGCACACTGGCGAGCGGCGAGCAACAGGCACGCCGGCGAGCAGTAGCAGAGCGAGCGTCCTGGCAGCACACCGGCGTGCCGCGAGCAGCAGCAAGTCGGTCCGGTCCGCGAGCTCTGCACGTCGCCGAGCCATGAGCTCCACGCGGCCGGGATCTCCGCGCCGCCCGGGCAGCGGGCTGGCCGACCACGTACTCTTCTGGCTGTTGCTGCTTGCCGCTCGCCTACATCCTCCACTGGTTGCTCGCTCGCATGCTGCTGCTTCTTCTTCCTTGCTGCTCCTTCCTTCTGTGCTGGTGCTGCTCGCTAGGCACAGCTCGCCGTGGACACTAGCCGGCATGCTGCTGGCTTCTGCTGCTAGCCATTGATGGACGCAGATGCTGCTCAGCAAGAAAGAAGAGAAGAGGAGGAAGAAGATGACATGTGGGGCCCGCACGTAAGTGATAGAGGAGAGAGCCTATAATGAAGTATACGTTGTTGTATACACCTGCAATTGGGCCCAAGTTGTATTTATACGTATTCTGTGGCATTTTTGTGGGAAACAGAGAATTGTAATGACATGGTTCAAAATAGGAGAATAGTAATGATGGTTCTGAAACATTCAAAAATTGTAATGGTATGAATCAAAAAACCCATTTTTTTTTTGTTGTGGGTGTGGCCGTGTGGAGGGGAGTATGTGGTGGTGTGGTCGTGTGTAAGGAGTACGTGGTGGTGCTTGGGCCTTAGATGGGCTATGGCCTGTGGCCTGCTGCTTCACGGTGTGGTGATGCGTTTTCTTGAGAAGAGTCACTGATATGTCTACATATCAGTGACACGTCTAAACAAAATGCGTCCCTTTTATTACAAATGATGCGTGTTGTTAAGAGGGTCACTGATACGACCATATATCGGTGATGCGACCATATATAAGTAATACGCATCGCCGATGTTATCAGTAATACATTTTCTTATGAAGAGTCACTGATATCTTATTATTAGAGACGCGTCTTGTTCCTGGGGCATGGGTACCAACTGATCAGCGACGCGTTTCACTAACCCGCGTCATAAATATGCTTATTAGTGACGCGTTTTAGTTCTGAGTCACTAGTGGAGATGTCTCCTTTTTGTTGTTTTGGCATAGTGTTAGCCCAGTACCCGCGTGAGGCCCATCCCTCGCGCCCCAGTGGCCACACCAACCTAGTTGGCGCAAAGGCCCACTCACCCTACCGCCGGCCCAGCTCCTCCGCTCTTGCTAGCCCACCTTCGCACCCCATCCGCACCCAAGCGAAGCCGCCGCCACCGCAACAGTGCCCCACTACCTCAATGTCCGTACACACCATCTGGGATCCATCGCCATGTGCCCTGGCCATCCCATCCGAGGGCGCAGACGCAAGACGGCCACCTGAACCCTAGTCGGCACCGTAAATTTGCTCCAAGCCGTCGTCACCTACTCATCTTCTACGTAGCCACCATTGATCCTCTCCTTCTCCTTCCCCGCACCACAGCTACTTCCACTAGTGTGTGCCGCCCTCGAGTGGTTGCACACATGCACTGGATGGCCGTCGCCGAGCCCTGGCTGACCGCATCAGGCTTCTGTTTGGCTGCCAACGCGGCTTGATGACTTTATCAACTGGTGCAACCTCTGTGCACGTCAACGGCTCTCGACATCCCACATCGCCACCCCGTTGACCACAGGTAGCCGCCATTGCACCAAAGCCAACTACTAGCTGGCATGGCCCTCGTGAATCGGGCCAAGCAATGTCTTCGACTACCTCAATGACCACCCTCCATGCCCCATCACTGCCAACTGTCAAGCTGTCCTCGTCCGAGCTACACCAAGCCTCAACTACGCATAGATGAGCTTGGCCAGTCACCGGCTAGCCACGGCCATGCCACCAAGGCCCCGGACACTTGCACCAATCTAAACACCCCTGTGCCACTCAGGACGCCACTTCATCCCTAACCGTGACCCATTTGCACTTTGTTCCATCCAGGACACCACATGCTCATCCTTGGCATCTCCTAGCTAGCCCTTGCTGCCCACAGCTACTACTGGCTAGCCATAGCCTCGCTCGGCATGGTCGCAGCCGCAGCCGACTGGCTACGGCAGGTTGCTAGCCATCGGTAGCTAGCCATGGCCGGCCAGAACAGGCCACGACCCTGCCATTGGTTGCCAAAGTAGGCTGCTGCCTACCATGATGCTCCGGAGCAAGCCCCAAGTGACCATGGACGCCACAGACAAGCCTCAACCTCCCTCAACCTTTGCAACGGCATGGTAAGCCCTTCTCCCATGCTAGTGTGACATCCCTAACCTTTCCTCTGGTGTGAGCCTAAGGACGTAGCTTGCAGGGCCACCGCCATGCTGGAGTCAGGGATGTTGCACAGACATCGAGACAAACCTCTACATCTCCAATGGCAAGCTCGAGCTGAACCATGCGGTGCACCTACATTGAGCCCGATACGCGTCATGTGAACTGTCTATCACAAGCCCTCAGTGAGAAGAGCAAAGGCCCAAAGTTCCAAACCCCTGCTTCTGGCAAGTCATTGATGAATCTTCTACCTTCACCTTTACCCACTTGCTACAAGCCTATGGCTGATGATCCCTCCATGTGTTCGCCCTTTAAGCCGTGTTTTCTACAGGGACCTCATCAACCGCGTACTCATAGGCTCGACACACACCTTGCTCATGCAGTGTTTTCTACGGCACTCATGCATCCTACAACATCATCAAAAGTCGTCTTCGCCACTTGAGTGAGCATCCTTGCTTGGCCCTCCTTGCACGACCATGGGCACCCCGGTCGCGTACCACCAATGGTGCAAGGACAAGCCTTGCATCATGGAGGCTACCACGCACACAAGGAGTGGATTGAGGATGCCATGGCTTATCCATGACCCCAGTGGACCCTTGAAGGCCACCCATGATTCCTTGGCTACTTCCACTAAACCTATGCCAAGCCGAACTGGCCTTCCAACTCGGAGGGCATATGGTGTGTCTCGGCTTCATTCAAGCCTTGTGCACACACACCACTGGTTGTGGGCATACATGGATATGATAAAGACCCTGGCTTGCTAGTGCTATGGGCCAAAAAGGTGACACCTTGCACACACTACTACAGATTCATACATCACTGATAGCCCATCACTTCCGGATTGTGTGCGCCAGCAGTGATGAACCTTCACTATCAGTCTAGCCTGTGAGCGGTCCAAAAATAATCGGGTCCAGCCTGTGAGTAGTCCAAACCGGTAGTAAAGATCCAAATCGGTAGTGATATAACATTGCCGGTTCTAGCCACCAACCATCAGTGATATGGCTCGTTCGTTACTGCTGGTTGGAGCCATGAACTACTAGTGATATGTGGACAGTACATTTAATAGCTAGCTCGATCCCTCCCTCCCTCCTCTGAACCAACAGCACAGAATAGAGCGGCTTGTTTTCTCCCTTCCCCTCGATTGTTTCGGCTGCTCTTCACCGAATTACTCAAGGAAACTGTGGAATGCTCAAGCATTGGTATGATCTTCTAGCTTAAGGTTAGTAATAAGCATATTCCTTTGGATTTGTAGGTTTACAATGCTATAATGTTTGGAGATTGATTCTTATTGCAGTTGCTTAATTTCTCCATTTTATAGGGCACATTTCAATTCCATCTTGAGCAAGACATCAAACTTGTGGTAAATCCACCTTTGAGAAGGTTAGTGTATATGATTCCTACGTGAACCATACAAAATTCGATTTTTATGTGTGCAAATCCATGTTTGACCTACAAATCCATTGTTTGGAGCAACATTGTTCTTCATGACCAAGGATTAATTGTTTTGAATTTGTGACTCCATTTTTATGTGGCATGTTATAGAATAATTATTTTAGCATTTTCAATTTTTAATGGGCCACCAATCTCTAGTTTTCTTTATTTATTTGTGTAGAATAATTGGTAACCAAAAAGGGCTGCTAAATTTGAAGTATCCTAAGAATTAATTGTATTCATGATGTATAATTAATGTTGTTTATGATGGAACCTCATTTTTTTTTTGAAATTTGTATCTCTATTTTTACATGGCATGTTGTAGAATAATTATTTTCTATGGGGCTATCTATTTCAATTTTAATAGGACTCCCAATTTTAATTTTTCTCATAGAATACATTGTGCTCATGTGCTTCAAAATAATATTATCTAGAAAGATTCTTACTACAACTTTCCTATATTTCCTCTACCCATTTTATCTTTGCAGACATGGCTCGAGGGGCATGTACGGTCTGTCATGTGCAGACCAACATTACTTGATGGGAATCGATGATTTTATCAAGCTCGACTGAGCCAATGCTGGGGACTCATATCAGCGTGTATTCTGACTATGCAAAGATTGTAAGAATATGAGAAAATGGGGTGACGTGGAGCATATATGATTGCACTTGATTACCAGGGGATTCATGAGAGACTACACGATTTGGACTTTGCATGGGAAGGTTGGTCAGAATGTTCGACAAGAAAACAATGATGATGTGCCCATGCCTTGCGTAGCCCTAAATGAGTTTGTGGCTACTGATTACATAGAACTAGTGCCTACCAATCATAATGTGTTTACAAATATGCTAGTTGACGACACAGAGGAAAATGACGGCATTTTTTAGCTCCTACATGATGTGCGGGGCGAATTCCTTAGTGCTACATACTCCCTCCATCCCAAATCGTAAGTAATTCCAAGAATCTTGGAAAGTCAAACTTTCTCAACTTTGACCAAGTTTATATAATAAGATAATAATATTTACCATATCAACTAAGTATTATTAGATTCTTCATCAAATATATTTTTATGGTACACTTATTTGGTGTCATAATTCTTCATATTTTTCTCTATAATTTTAGTCAAAGTTGGACTCTCTAAGATTCTTGGAACGACTTACAATTTGGAATGGAGGGAGTAGTTGAGAACACTGAAAATAATGAGAAAGGATGCTAAAACACCATTGTATCCGGGCTGCCCAATAAGCAAACTAGAAGTCGATATCATGCTATTAGAGTTCAAATAACCGAATGGATTGAGTGATAAAGGCTTCGATAACTTGTTAGTTATATTAAATAAACTACTCCCAGAGGACAGCGAATTAGTAGAAAAGACATACTTGGCCAAGCAAATGATTTGCTCAATCGGCCTCAAGGTTGAGAAAATCCATGCATGTTTCAACGATTGCATATTGTACCGTGGAGACAAACACTACTGCAAAACGATTTTAGGTGGTGGTGCCCAAACATTATCCGAGGCGAGCAGAAATCTAACCGCCTCCAAAAATATTTACGGAGGTGGTCAGAAAATACCCGTCTCCAAAAATCGATTTACGGGGGCGAGCTTCTTAACACGACCGCCTCTGAAAATAAACCATTTTTTGAGGCAGGCTTTATAATATGACCGCCTCCGAAAATTGATTTATGAAGGCGGGCTTCTTAAGATGACCGCCTCAGAAAATAGATGGTCTTGTCCATGTACCGGATCAGTGATCGACCATCGATCCATTCTTACACGCATGGATGCTTTCTTGTTTGCCTAGGATTCAGTGACAGATTCGGCGCAGGAGGTCGCCAGCGCAAGAGGCTGGATTTGACTTCACGCGGCTTCGGTGGCGGATCGTGCGTGAAGGCTGGATCCAGCTTTTGGGCTGGGTGTGGGCTCGCCGGCAGGCTCATGAACGGGCTCGTCGGTGGGCTCATGGATTTTTTTTATTTTTTTAAAACATTAGTGTAGGCGGTCGTTTTATACGGACCGCCTCCGTTAATTGATTAACCGTGACGGGCGAAGCAACCACCACAGTTAATCTAGGATTAATGGAGGCGTATGGTTGGAGGCGGTTGCTTTGCCCGCCTCCAAAAATGCAACATGACCGCCTCCATTAACGTTTCTGTACTAGTGAAATACAAAGACTTGGATGCATGTCCCAAGTGTAAAGCTCCCTGATACAAGCAAGGACCATCAAATAAGGGTAGCAAGACTAGAGGAGGGTCCATAAAGGTCGTATGGTATTTTCCTATAGCTCTGAGAGTGCATAGGTTATTTGCAAATGTAAAGTCAGCCAAGTTGTTGTGCTGGCACGGCAAAGGGTGTAAGAAAGTTACAATGTTTAGGCACCCTGCCGAGGGTTGAACTACAGGACTATCAACACTATGTTCTATAAGAACATCGGTGGAGAGGTAAGACATCTTTGGTTTGGTTTGAGTACAGATGGGATGAATCGATTTGACTAGGTTAGAAGCAATAACACTTGGCCACGCTATGTATATACAACCTTCCACTTTGCCTTTGTATGAAAAGGTCATACATCCAGATGCCACTACTAATCCAAGGGCCAAGACAACCTGGCAATGGCATCAATGTGCTTCTACAACCAGTGATCGATGAACTACTAGAGATGTGGGAGACAGGTGTGAAGGATGTTTGGGATGAGTATAAAAAAGTGCATGTCATGATCAAGGCTATAGTTATTGCTACAAGCACTGACCTGCCAGGGCGAGATTGCTTGTCTGGAGAGAAGACAAAAGGATACACTGAGTGTGTTGAATGTTTGGACGAGACTGATGCTTTACATCTACTAGAAAACAGGAAGATGTTAAATATGGGTCGTAGGTTCCTTTGAAGGGATCACCCTTACCGCTGAAATAGAAAAGATTTTAATGGGACCATTGAAAAACGTGGACCCCCAAAATATTGAGAGGGAAACAGATACTTAAACAATTTGGCAAACCCTCAAATGTTGTCCTTGGGAATGGGGAAGGGGCAGTACCTGCACCAACCGATAGTATCTAGAAGAAAAAATCAATCTTCTGGATGCTACCTTACCACTACATTTGAGTGTGTGTTGTTGTCTTGATCCAATGCACATAACTAAAAATATGTGCAGTAAGACACTTAACACCTTGATGAATGTTGACGGTAGTTATTGTATGATTTTACCCGTCAACCAAACATGCAAAAGGATATAAATGAGAGCCAACACTTAGAATAGGGTTTAAACTGACAGAACTCCACGATTTTTGGTGAATCTATGTTTTTCAGGGACTATACAGAAAAAGAACCAAGAAGGACCCACATATCAGAGAAAATACCGAATTCCGCCACGATGGGGGATCAAGAATATTCTAAAGAACACCAGAGACACGCCTGCAGAAGCGGGGCCCAAATGGCAGAGAGAGGAGGTCAGCGACCCCCCTGCCAGGTCGGCCGACCTGTCAGAGAGAGGTCTCTGCCTCCGCTTCGATGTGGACTCTCCACCGCCTTTGAAGATCAATCTCCACCACCCGCCGAAAGTCGGTTTGATCCAAGGGCGGTTCATCCCACCGGCCTATATATACAGCCCAGACCCCCCAGGGTTTCGTATGATCCAGAGAGAAATCAATCCGGAGTTTCAGAAATCCACCGACGTATCTAGAGAAGAGTAGAAACCCAAGATAGGATCTAGAGCCAAGCATCAAGTAGAATATTAGCCTTGTAGTCTCTCCAGATTAGGGCTAGTTTTATTCTAGAAGTGATGTGGTAGAAGAGCTGGAGATAGTTGGAGGAGTTGTCGGCCTGTCGGTGACTGCACTACGACTTGTACCCACGGATTCAAGTCCTTCTTTGGGGCTTGTTTATGAAGATTTTTTCGGAGTTCAACTTATAATCCAAGTGAGTAACGTTGTTATTATTGTTCTTAAGGTTTACGATTCTTCTGAGTGCTTTAGTCTTGGTAGCTCCTTGATTGAAGTAGTAATTTATAGTTTAAGCGTGGTGCTTAGATTATATTTGCTCGTACATGCCCCATACTGTCCGGATCGGTGGTAGATCGCGAGGGTAACCTTGCCTTGTTGAGTCTTACACAGTCCACCTCCCGTCAGTAGGACCGTAGGTCACTTTTACTAAGGAATTTGCCCTTTGCTGGTGTATTCCTATAGTAATTCCACATTAAGAACAATCATATCATATCTTGTGAGGATTAGAACTAGAAGCCTTAGCAATCTCCTTTATCACTCTATTTTCTCCGTCCTTGATAGCAGCTCAGGGGTTAAGTCTAGATTCTAGTAATCCCATTTTCTCTGTGGTAAAATATAAATAACGATACCTTGGAATACTCCTGGGTGAAGTGCTACATCGATATTTGCCCGCTTGCAGATAGTCCAAGTGTTTATTTG
Source organism: Eremochloa ophiuroides (assembly GCA_038502445.1). Lineage (NCBI taxonomy): Eukaryota > Viridiplantae > Streptophyta > Magnoliopsida > Poales > Poaceae > Eremochloa > Eremochloa ophiuroides. The sequence continues at coordinate 28,432,028 of JAHLJS010000003.1, forward strand.
TTTGAGTTATCTTATACCAACAATGAACATCGTGAGGACAATGAAGGATTCACTCACGACACGCAAGGGCATGCAACATCTTGGCCTCGGGAAGGAGTTGCAGCCAATAACTCTTGAGGATGGCCAGGTAGAACTTCTGGTGGCATCATGGACAATGAAAAAGGAAGAAAAAGAAAATGTTCATTTCTTTCTTCAATGATCTCAAAGTGTAGACGGGCTACTGTGCAAACCTGAAGAGGCTAGTCAACATGAGAGAACTCAAGTTTAACTATGGTTGTATGAAGGCTTATGACTGTCATGTCATTATGACTCAACTTCTCCCAGTTGCACTGCGAGGTATCTTCCCTGACAAGGTCCTCACCCCAATCATAAAGTTGTGTTCATTCTTCAATGTGATCTCTGAAAAGGTAATTGATATGCTCAAGCTGGACCAGCTGAAGCATGAGGTAGCTGAGATTCTACGCAGGCTTGAGATGCATTTCCGACCGACTTATTTCAATATATCAATGCATCTACTTGTTCATCTTGTTGACCAAATTAAAGCCATTGGTCCAATGTACCTACACTAGATGTTCCCATTCGAGAGGATGGTGAATGTTTTGCAGGCGCTATGTTAGGAATAAATTCAAACCAGAAGGATGGATGGACAACAGAGAAGGCCATTGAGTTCTGCACATATTATTTGGACATCAATCGGGTTAGTGTTCCAGAATCTCATCACGATAGAAAACTAGGGGGCAAAGAAACGATAGGTGAGAAAGCTGTCATAATAGATGAAGAGGTTTCATTCAGACAGGCACACTTCACTGTTCTCTAGTAGGCCGAGAGTGTGGGACATACATTGATGAGCACATGCAGTTACTGCAAAGTAAGCACATTGGTAGGTCACAGACTTGCCTTGAGAAAAAACATAAGGATTTAGGGTTTAAGAGGAAAGAGCACCAACCAAAATAGTGGTGTTCGGTTCGATGCCCCATGATGAATATGACACAGTCGAGGCGACATACTTGGTTTCGTTGATGAGATATGGGAGCTGGACTATGGACGACAACTGAAGGTCACTCTTTTCCACTGTGAGTAGGACCGACTAGATGAAATCAATACCGACCATGATGGGTTCACTACTGTTGATCTCACCAAGACCGCATACAGAGACGACCCCTTCGTCCTTACAAAAGATGTTTTATAAATCTTCTATGTAAGGGAGAACAAGACAAAGGGTAGACTACAAGTAGTCATGCAAGGCAAGAGGAACATTATCGGTTTCAACGGAGTGACTGATGAAGAAGACTACAGAGATTACCAAGAAATGGCTCATTTTGGGGCGAATGTAACCCTACCTATCCTTGAAGAAGGTGACGCTTACGTTCGGAGTGATGACGATGAGGTCATTGTTCCTGCACCGTGATTAGTTAGAATAATATGGAGTTGTTGTCTGATCATGATATTAGTTTAACATAACCCATTTTTCTATTTTTAGATTATTCTATTAATTACTGTTAATTTCTAAAGTTTGTATACAGTTTTCTAATAATTTAGAATAACTCAAGTATCACTGGCGGTTCTATATTTTAACCAGCAGTGATCACTGTCGGTTCTATATTCAAACCGGCAATGATAATTGATTTTTATTAAATTGTTTCAAAATAGTATAGAAACTTTAGAAATTCACAGTAATTGGTATAGAAAACTAAAAAAGGCAAAATGGGTTTTTTAAAACTTCTATTGACTAGTTCTATGACTTTTATTTTGGAACTTTTTTGTTTGAACTATTTAAATGTTTCATTTGTTTAAAACAGTATGAAAATTCAAAATTTAAAACAATCTGGGTCACCAAATGATCTAATGGAAAAATTTGTAAACAACAAAGTTGTAGAACTCATCATTATTTCTCAATTTGAGTTTTTTTACACTATACATGTTTCATTTCCCTAAAAAAATTCAAAATTCAAAATTCCAATAGAATTTGGGTCACCAAGTGGTCTCAAATAGAAAAGTTGTAATCAACAAAGTTGTTGAACTCATCAATCTCTACAACTTTTATTTTTGATCGTCTCTCCATTTGAGATAGTTTTGTTATACATGGAACACAAAGTGACATATCTCTAAAAAAGTTTATGAACCATGCACAATAAAACTTCCTCAAATGGAAAAATAACCAAGATAAAAGTTGTAGAGTTTGATGAGTTCTACAACTATGTTATTTACAACATTTTCATTTGAGACCATTTGGTTGGCCAAAATTATATTTGAATTTTGAAATTTGAAATGTTTTAAACAAATAAAACATGTATAGTGTCGAAAAAATTCCAATGGGTAAATGAGCAAAATAAAAGTTATAGATATTGATGAGTTCTATAACTTTGTTGTTTGCAACCTTTCCGTTTGAGATCATTTGGTGACCCAAATTGTTTTAAAATTTTGAATTTCCATACTTCTTTAAACAAATGAAACATGTAAATAGTTGTAATACCTCTGGTATTACATTTAATTAATCTGCCATGTCATCATATTTAATTTAACTGTCTGCATGTGATTGTGCTTAGGGTTCCTAGAGTGACTTGATTGTATTTATGATTGATGGTGCAATTAAACCCCATTGTGAAAATCAAAAATTAAATCAAAAAGGAAATTTAAAATTAAGCCCTAATTAGACCCCAAAACCTAATTTAAAAAATATAAGGAATCTAATGAAAGTGCCTTAAAACAAGTTGTAAATCTTTTAAAATGGAACAACTTTTATTTTTGGAGATTTTTATGTTATGCACTGGAAAATTGAATTAAACTCAAAACAGTGACATGAAATTCAAATTTGAAACATCAATTTAAAAATTATCAAGAATCTGACAAAACACCCTTAATGAAAGTTGTAGAGCTCAACAATTAGAACAACTTTCATGTTTACATATTTTCAAGTTATATATAGAATCTTTGAGAAATCAATTGAATTGTGTTTGAATTTCAAATTGGGGAATTACCCCCTTTTGAATAATTTCAAATCTGGGCTGAATTTGAATATGGTTCAAAAAGAAAAGATGTTCTTCACAAAAATCTCTACAAACTTTATTTTTGAAGTTTTTCTTGTTGCCACTCGGAATTTGAAGATAAGGATTCAAATAGCTTTTGACCTAGGCCTCTAGCTACAGTAATAGGGGGGTCCCCTGTTGGGCAGCGCCGCCGTACGCGCGTGCCGCACCACGCGCCGGCCGTCGTCCGGCCGGCCGGGGTCCGGTCACTGCCTCTTTTGGGTCGCAGGGGGACCCCGGGTCGAGCCTCGCCCTTATCCGTTCCCGTTCCACCGTTTAAAGGCGACGAGCCGCACGTTTTTCTTCCTCCCTCTCCGCCGGTCGCCGACGAGCCGCCTCGGTCTCGACCAAAATTCCCTCTCCTCGTGTTACCCTGGCCAAATTCATCTCGTAGCCAACCACACAGCTTACTTGCGCACCATTTGCACCCATTTGCCTGAGTGTTAGTGCCTTGAGTGCGGCGAGGTGCTTGTCGTCGTTCTTGCGGCCGGTTGGAGCGCCGCCGTCACCCATCTGACGTGTCTAGCCTTCTTGGGTAAACTCTTCCCTTCGGGATGTCACGTTTTAGGCTCCATGAATTGCCTGGATATTTATGCGTGCGGTGGTCTGTCATATTGTGTCCTAGGTTCGCTGGAACGGGGTGGTCGCTATCGGTGAACGCCGCCGTGTGCGCTGTCGTCGTCAAGACCGTCTCTCTGCTTCGCCTAGGCCTCAACCAGTTGCCGATTTAGGTTCGTGGTGAGCTTCCGGATCTTCCCATGCCTTTTTCTTAAACACTACCTTGCTCCTGTGGCCGGAACAGTGCCGCCATGCCATCGCGTCCGCCATGGACGAGCTCGAGCTCGTCGGAGGCGTTTAGGGTTAGGAGTATGTGCGCTAGGTGGTTCTCTAGGTGCATGGCTTCACTTTGACAGGGTCGGGTTCGCCGCTGGGTCGCCGCCGGCGTGGTCCGCGGTCGGCCACCGCGGGCTCGCGCATACGGGAGCCGGCGGGAGGTAGAAGGAGAGCTCTGTAGGGTGGGGCTGGGTTGTCAGCGACTCAGTCGCGTGCGCGCGCATGGGGGCAGGCGCGGGCTGGCAAGCTGGGCCGGCCTGTGATTGCTGGGCCGCGCAGGCCGTCCTTCTTTTATTTTTCCAGGGAGAATTAATGAGACTTTTCGATTTTGAGTTAAAATGAATAGGGAGTTGTTTTGTAAATTTTGTATGAATTAATCTGTTGTGCCAAAAATTATAAAAAAGATTTGTGTAAGCTCTCTGTAATATGAAGTATTTAATAAAAATATTAAATATGTGTTTTGGATATTTTCTGCAGTAGCTCAAAATCAGCATTTTAATTCATAAAGGCAACTTTGATGAATTTTAATTAATTCCCTGTAGTTCCAAAAATCATGAAATTTGGTTTGGTACTGTTTTAGGTCAAAATCTATCTGTTGGTAAAGTTTGGTATCAAATGAAAATATTTTATTTATTAATTAATTATATGCTTGATTAAGGAATTAATAAAAGAAATAGAAAACCCTAATTGCTTCGGATTGATGTGATTTTTGGATTGACTGTGATCCTAGGTCAAACACCCTTATGGCTTAGGACATCTTAGACTAGATGTATTATGTCTTGCATAAGAGTAGTTGTGCCTGGTTTATGCAATATTGATTATTGATTTCGAATTCCGTATTATGGCATCGTATTCATGCATTCATTATTGCATACGTGTAGTGATCGAAAATCAAGAGGTGAAGTCCGAGGTGACAGTTGAGGAGCCTGTTGCTGAGTTCGTGCCTGGATTTGATATCTACGGCACTGACCCCGACCCGACTCTTTACGCAATCCAAGACAAGCCCCGGTACATTAGCCCCTCCTTGTATTTATAAATGTTTTATCACTTGAGTTAATCTATTGCATTAGGTTAATAGGAGTTGAATGATAACCTATTGATGCATTACCTTTCCTTGACCACTTACTATACCATGAGAACCTGAATTATTTGAAGTATTGAAAAATGCCTAGTCAAGCTTAAATATTAGCTTTGCAAAAATGCTATTTTAAAGTATGATGATATGCAAAGAATGAATCATTGAAAGGGAAGGGTATTGTCTTCGTCGTTGGCAGTGTACTTGGCCAGTCTATTGTCATCAACGGGGATGGGTTTTCCGGGTGGTGGTCATATGTTTGGGTTAGAGTCCCAACTTATCGTCGCCAGCGGAAAAGGGATGTGAAAATCGAGTGGTCACTAATGTATTTGGGTTAGAGTCCCAATGCAATGGTTTCTAACGGAAAGTATTAGGGATCGTTCGTTATCGGCCTGCTGTGATCGAGACTTTGCAACTAGCCACATACTCCGGAAAGCCCTATCTCCGGTAGCTCTATTGCTTGAACCGACAACCACGCACCTGGGAGTGGAGAGATGGCGAGAGTAGCGTGTACCCTCGTGGCCGACGTGCCTGGAGACGAGAGGAGTACTGTGCTCTCGGGTGGCGCAGGACCGGTTCAGGGATAGAAAAGCCGTGGTAGACGGGGTTGGTATATGTAAGCTTAGGTGCTACATATGCAGTGTGGTTAGGGATCCCCAGCTGGGTACTTAATCGATTCGAATCGTCGTTGCTCCTCGGTTATGGAGACTTGATCTTCACACCTACATCGAAAAGTGGTTCGGAAGTAGGATGTTTTCGAGAATGAATAAGTAATTGAATTTGAAGGATATATGTGAAAGAATTGTGAACTATTGATATTGATTATTAATAATGTTGAGTAAAATACTGAAAATAGGATTAGTAATGCTTTTTCCGCAAAATACTTTGACTCTTGCTAAAGCCTTACTTTGACTCCCCTCAGCCTTCATTCGTGAGTCTCATTCTTTTTTCTTAGTCGGGTAAGTCTTGCGAAGTACCCCGTACTCAGGGTTTGTTAACCCCGTTGCAGGTAGTCAGCAGCCGAAGGTCTGTCTTGCCCCTTGTTGTGTGACCATCATCCAGGACAGTAGTGAGGAAGAGTGAAGTTGAACCCGTGGGCAGGGTTCGTGTTATCATCGATCTTAGTATGTTGTATTGTTATTCTACTGCTATTGCCACTACTTTTAATTATGGTTTGTAATAACTGCACTTAAATTCTATTTGGACAATCGGTTTGAAATCTAAGCACTATTTAATCTTCCGCACTTTTACTCTGATGTATTTTATTATGAAATGTTGTAATCCTGTAATGGCTTTGCAATGGGATCCTGTCGGAGAAACGGGTGCTGATGTAACCCGGCAGGTCCTTCTAGATCATTTGGGACACGGGCCCGGCTGTCAGAAGTCATTAGTGACAATGATAGGTGCCTGTGGGCCATGTGATTTAAGGCGGTTCTGTTACAATAGTTCTAACAACAAATTGTCTAAATAAAAGTTGTTATAGATAGTCAAGAGAAGTTGATGCCTTCAGTTAATTTTGGTATGTAAGAAACCTGTTTCTCTCTTTTATAATCAAAAAAAAGAAAATGACCGTCACTGTGGGGACCTCCCCCACAGTTCCTTTTGTCAAAAGAAAAACAATAAACCTCATGTTGTCAAAAAAAAAAAGGAAAAAACGGGCCTCATGAAGGCCTGCAAAACATGTTCCAAACTCCGAGCCCAACTCAACTCCCCCCCGTGTCTGCCCCCGACGGTTGAGCCCAAATACTTACGACCGAGACCGAGTCCGACTATGCAAAGCCGGTCCAACGCCATCTCCTCCTCCGCTCCGACCCACCAGGCCACCACCACATCCCACATGGCTGCGCTCGCCGCCGACGACTCCTCGTCACTTCCGCCGTCCAAGTCACCCAAAGGCAAGGGCAAGATGGACGACGAGGCGGAGGCGGAGGGCGCGGAGAAGATGTGCGGCATCTGCTACGTCGACGGCCGGCGGGCCATCCGCGGCGAGCTCGACTGCTGCGCCCACTTCTTCTGCTTCGTCTGCATCATGGCCTGGGGCCGCGTCGAGTCCCGCTGCCCCTTCTGCAAGGCCCGCTTCCGCACCATCCGCCGCCCGCCCGTCGCCGACCTGTTCCCCGACGAGCGAATCGTCTCCGTCCCCGAGCGCAACCAGGTATGCAGCTTGGTACCCCTAAAAACTAATCTGATCCCCGGACCTATGGGATCTCCGTAGTCGTGCCTGTGGCTGTGTCCTACTCCCTCCGTCTCGTCGTTATAGGTCGCCTTATTCAAAAATTTTGTGAAAAAACTAATTTTTTTATTATGAAATGATTACTTTAATCTTGATTTGTTTATTTTTATATTTTCGTAATTTTTTTAATAAAACGAATGGTCAAACGTCGATTCAAAAAGTCAAAACCGACGCTTATTTTGGACTGAGGGAGTATAAATCCGAAATCGTCATGTCGATGACTGCAAATTCAATGAAATTTGCCATTGGTTGCTCCGTACTGCATGCTTTCGCGCTCGCCTGCCAGGACGCCATGCATTCTCCGCGGGATAACGCTGACGTGCTGTGTGTTACCTGTATTGGCTGTGCAGGTATACCATTCTCAGGGCAACGGGAGCAGCAGAGTGGGCGGAGATCCTTACGTGAACACCGTATGCACCATTTGTAGCAGCTCCAGCGAAGACGAGCTGCTGCTACTCTGCGAGCTCTGCGACTCGGCTGCGCACACTTATTGTGCCGGGCTGGGGACCACCGTGCCGGAGGGTGACTGGTTCTGCAAGGACTGTGGGACGATCAGAGATGATCAGTTGAGATGGCAGGCTGAGAACGAGGGTGAATTTGAGATCGGCGTCGATGTTCCGGAAGCCGAGCCAGTTGTAGCCCCCTCGGTTTCTGGTGTTGGGGATGAGGAGCATGATCCGGAAAGAACAGATGCGCGGAGCGGTGGCGGTTCGATGGGTGACCCGGTTCCTTCCATTTATGACATTGTGGATGAGGATTTTGCTACCAGTGCAGGGATCATCTTTAGGAGGAGGACTGCTGAGGATATTCGGTCCCAGGGTACTTCCGCTGCATCTCAGTGTCCCAGATCAACCCAGGGACGAGACAATGGTCTTGCAGCCTATCATGCTCGCATTCGCCTTGAAGTTGAGAGAGCTAGAACTTTACGCAATTCTCGCAATCTTGCTAAGCACATAAGAGAGCTGCGGGAGAAGTGGTCTGCTCTGCGCGATGGTTCGGTGGGGTTTGCGCATATGCCTGGCAGAAGAAGGAAGGATATGACTGGTTCTGCTTCTGTTGCTAACGAGCGTCAGCGTTATGCAGAGCCTGTAACTCTCAATTCTCGAAATGGCGCTCCTGCGGCTTCTGTTCCGCTGTCAATGCCCTTCTCCGAGGAAACTAATACCTCACAGGGCCATAGTAAAAAATTCTTGCACAAGGACACTCATGATGCCCGTAAGGCATGGAAAAGGCTGGAGATGGCAAAATCATCTGGTGGGAGGAAGATATCTAAGACATCTGCCTCCATTAACTGCAGTCCCGCATTTTCCATGGGTAACAGATCGACTTCTTACAGCCCAATTGATTCAATTGTGGGACTCAAGAACGGGAATCTGCCTAGTAAGTCTTGTCAACAAAATTATTCAATATTTGGTCATGGTACAAAAGTGGAACATACGCCACCCGTGAACAACTCCAGAGGATGCCATAGCTTGCCTGACAATAGCCGTGCTTCGATTCATGAGAGGATGGTTTCTTTCCAGAATCGAATAAATCAGGAAAACCTTAATGACAAAGGTGCCTCATCAACCCACAATCAGCATGTTGATCAATCATTAGTATCTTCTTGTAGTACATGCAGACCAGAAAAACTGAAATCAGACATGTTGCGTCCACTAAAGCTCAGTTTATTATCTGGTCAGTCAGCTGTGACTTCATCCCTACAGTTGGGACCTAGTGTTGGATCTGGGAGCCAATCCACTATGACGGTAAACCCTGAGGAATCTTCAACTGTTCGTGCTGAAGGTATTGCTGCAACCATTGTAGTTAGGAAAAGTTCTAGTCCAGAACAGCATGAGCGCAAGAGAAAAAGCAGTTCAGAAAGATGCCATGATGAAGGATCCAAAAGGTCCAGGTCAATCTGTAAACTTGCAAAAAGTGAGATTTCTTCTTTGGCCATTCGCGAGTTGAAACAACTCAAGATAGACAAAACACATGGTACAAAATTTATCTCCAATTCTTATGTTCACTAACATATGTTTTGCTGTCACACTTTCAATCTCATAAACCACTGTTTGGTATTCAGGTTCTGACAGATTCAAGGAAGTTGCTCGGACAGCAACACATTCCATCTTGGCTGCCTGCAGATTTGAGCATTCACCATCGCAATCCCTTGCACTCTCAAGACCTGTCTGCAAGCACAGCCCCAAAGTCAAACAGTCGAACTCGTCAGCAATTATTGATTTTTGCAGAGAATGCTTGCGTAACTTTGTTAAAGAAGCTGTCAGTTTGGCATTGTCTGGCAGGCACATGGATCAAACTGGTACCTCCTGTTAGATTGTAGACAAGTTTGGGTTTCTTTCTTGTGTGGTCATTGTGAATACCTCTAGGGACAAGTTGTACATTTTATGCCATGTTGATGCTGCCCAGTGTAGTTGCTAGGTCAATCAGTAATATAACAACTATCAAATTATTCTCTTTAATATGCCAGACCATGGTTGCAGTACTGGAGCCGAACATTACTTGGCTACTGAGGTGTGGTTGGTGCACCTGGACCACCACCGAATCGGTCTCACATCATCGTATGGTTGGGTTGTAAATGTTGGCTGTTAATGGGTGGATATAAGTCTCCGGGAGGAGAAAAACTCAATGAAACTTGCATAATTGCTGATCTCAACTATTTTAAACTTTTGGTGCTGTCTTTTGATGGTTGAACTGCTGTTAGTGGGTGGATATAAGTTTCCCGGAGGCCGGAGCCCGGAGGAGAAAAATTTGATGAAACTTGCATAATTGCTGATCTCAACTGTTTTGAACTCTTGGTGCTGTCTTTTGATGGTTCAACTGAAGCTTTCCACTAATGAGGAATGCAGACAGCCATTATAGAGATATTGTAGACTTTCTGAATCCAAGCGCTACCTAAAATGTTTAAACGTTTTGTCGCGCAACTCACAGTGTTTATCTTTTTTCCATGACTCATTTATTATGTGATACAAACAATTGTGTTATAACTAAATATTGTAAATAGTGGGTAACAATCACGTCCTCCTCTAAGCGTAAATATACTAAGGGTTGTTGCTAGGCTTTGAGATAGGCGTGGAGGAAGGAGAGAGAAGAGGGATAGGTTGTAAGTTCATAGCCAACTGATGCATAAAAACAAGAAACTTCTTACTATTACTAATTAGAGGTCTCAATGGAGGCACCACGTTAATTCTCACCAGACGCGCTAAGAAAAAAGATAAATCCTAAAAATTCTCATAATAATCAGAAACATCTAGCCTTTAATTTAGGTAGACTCTAATCATCATCATCAATAACAACCATTGGATCTATTGTTATTTGAATAAAAAATTACTCACCTCTGTTATTATGAAAAATACACAAAAGTAACCCTCTAATTTTGCAAATAAATTACCCACCTTTGCCATTATGAAAGATAATTCATAATAACCCCCTAAGTTTATATATAAATTAGCCACATCTGTCATTATAAAACATAATTCAAAATAACACCCTTAACCATTTAACTTTGTATCTATATGCCGACATCGGTCATTACGAGAGATAACTTAAAATATAACCCACCAATTTTGTAGATTACTCACATCTATCATTATAAAAGATGATTTGAAATATATTTGTATCTAAGTTACCCACATTTATCATTATAAGAGATAACTTAAAATATAACTGAGTAATTTTGTATTTGGATTACTCAAATCTATCATCATGAAAGATAATTTAAAATAAATAATAATTATTTTTAAATTCAACCTACATATATATGCTGTTATCAAAGAATATAAAGTATTAGCTTTATATTTGTATCTGCCTTAGTTATTATAAAAAATAAAAAATATTAAATATACCTGTAAATAGTATTGTGTGCTACTACAAACAATAAATCGATATTCATAAAGTTCGAGTACATATTCTAAATTATAAATTTCTACAACCATGAAATTCATAAGTTGCTATTCTAAATAAGTTTAAATATTTTAATTAAAATATTATGTCATATTAGTATTAAAAATTAAATTTTATGCACTCTATAATATATAAAACAATACTAGACACATATAGGTATGTGATATAGCAAATTCAACAAGTTCAGTGCTAATATACAATCTGAATTGTAACTTAATTAATATTTGGAGGAACAATTCTACTAGGACTTAACCTCTTTTAACAAAAGCTATTTTTTTAATACCTAACATGTGAAAAAATTGCACAATTTAATTGAATGTCGATCAAAAGCTAAACTATGATTTATAAAGTCATAGAAAAAGATGAAAAAATTGAACGACTAATTTAATTGTATGGTTGAATTATTATGAGAGAAAAATATTGTTTTGTGACTGAAAATAAGCTGAATCTAGCTCAAGAGAGGATATTAAATAATGGACCATCCATGTTAATTCTCATGAGATATGTTAATCCTCACGAGATATGATAGAAAAAAAGATAGATCCTAGCAATTCAAAAAAAAATCAAAAACATTTGACTATAAGTTTGGTATAGTCTAATTACAATTGATAATAATATTTATTGGATCCATTTTAGAAATAATTAAGCACATCTGTTATTGCGTAAAACAACATAAGACATCATATGACTCTATATATATTCAAACTACCCATGTATGCCATTAAGAAACACGATCTGAAGTATATCTAAATTTGGATCTATTTACCTATGTACTCTTATTAAGAAAGATAATTTATTAACCTAATCTTTATCTTTTTATCTTAAAAATAAATATCCTCTAAACCTACGTCTAAAATTATACATATCTCTTATTAAAAATATTAAAATAACATGTAAAGAAAAAACTATATATTTAACATGAAATATGAGAGTCCATATTTTTCCAACCCTTTAAGATTAAACTCGATTATTATAAGTATTAAAATTCTCTTTAGTTTAGCACTACTGCCCCTTCTGAGATCTCACATCAAGTTCTATCACTTATCTTAAATAGCACGGTGCATGTTTTAAATGATTGCTTTTGCTATTGTAGTATTTAAGAACATACTATAAGACCAAAACCCTTATTGTTAACAAGCAAAAGATAGAGTTAACAAAAAATATAATAATCATAAAAATTTCAGTTTGATGGCAAAAAAAAAAAACTATAGTAGCCAACAAAGAATAAAATTTGAAAAAATAAATTAAGATTCATGACTTTATAAGTTTCTGTGAATTGGATTAGACTACATGAAATATCTATTATGTCTAAAAACAACAAAGATGAAATTAAACATTCAATTTAATATAAAAAATTCTTTATTAATTAGCATTAGCAATATATGCCTTAAAAAATTCTAACCCGTGCGAGAGCACGGGTTGATGGACTAGCTGTGATAAAAAAGAATGGATCACTCGGAAGCTAACTACAATAAGTGGGTTGTAACTTTTATATATATATATATATATATATATATATATATATATATATATATATATATATATATATATATATATATATATATATGGAAATTATTTTCCTACTCCCAGGAAGTAGTTACTCTCATGTTTATATCTTAAGATTTTGGGTATGTATGACCAAACAAAGTATATGTATACGAAGTATATGATCATACTAGACTATCTATGGTAGTATATTTGTCAAGTATACATGCATACATCGAGTATATGGTCATACTTATTTATATACTACAGTAAGTGGCATTTTCGTAATATATTAAAAAGTATGAGTTACCTTAAAAAAATTTCGCGTAGGAAGATTTGGAGCACCATATATGAGTATGTAAACATAGTCAGAGTGATAAACAAGTATGAACACATACGTAAGGTGATTTTTTAAAGATAGGAGTAACTACTCCCGGGAGTATATATATACACACACACAATATGAGACTCGTGCTGGTTAACTTCTTTAAGTTTAATTAGAGTTCTAAAAAATATTAGCAATATTTGTATCTCTAAATAATTTTATTATAAAAACATATTCAATGATCTATCTAATTATACTAATTATGTACTATATATTATTTTTTATATGTTCGGTTATAATTAAAAATCTTTGATTTTTTGAAAAACAAGAATAACACTCTTTACAGAACTAAGGATTGTAGCAACGTTATTCAGGGAAAAAGAAAAAGGAAACATTTATACTTCCCACGGTAGGGCAAGATGGAATGATCCAGGTAAACTACGGCGGCCGGCGGCACAAGGAAGAACAAAAGATGAACCTGCCAAATACGACGCACGAAAACGCCAGATTATAGCAGAAAACGCTGTGGCCAGTCGCCAAATTGCGGGCGGTACGCTCAACGCTATGACGAACGCCATCCGTCCGTCCGGATGGATGGCCACTGCACACACAATGACAGAAACGTAGGAGTATATTTGACAGCTGCCAAATGCCAAATCGGCAGATCCACATCGACGTTGCGGCGGATGTCAATACGAGAATTAGCGGCGGGTGAGGCGCCACTGCACAGTCCACACTACTATGCCAGTACGCCTGTTTGGTGTGCTTAGGCCAGTGTCAGTAGAGGGTTTTATTATACTGTTAGCAAGATTGTCACGTCATATATATAGAATAAAATGAAACTCGAATGAACATTTGCATTGAGAGTGGATATTTCATCGTAGAGTTTCAATCACATTAAATTTCAAGACTCATGGAGATTTAGTAATCGTAGAGAGTTTCATCTCTGTTTTCTTAAATACTCTGTCATGTCATCGAATATATCTATGTGATAACTTATTTAATGCAAATAAAATTAGTTGAAACCTCTCACTCTCTCTAATCGTGTGCCTTTAATTTACTCCCACAGCTAGAGAGGCCCGTGAATACTTGTGCATTGCGTACTGGACTAGGTGATTAATGACGGGTACTACTACAGCTGCAGAAGCATCAAACACCAAATGGTAAGCATGGTCGCATGGAGCTATTCTATCATTGCTATTTCAGTGGGAAAACGGCTACATAAATAACTGGCTAGTGGATTATAATGGGCGGAGCAAAAAAGAAAAGGAAAATAAAAAGAGGAAACATCTATTAGTCAACTATACATAGGAAAAAAATGCTTACGCTCTGTTTGGCCGGCTGGATTGTACGACTGGCTGACTGATTGTTGTGAAAGAAAAACGCTGCTGAATGACTGGCTGATGCTGGTTGGTAAGTTCAATAGTGTACCAAAATCACGCACATTTGATTGAGCCAACCTTACACATCTCAGGTTTTTAGAATCCAAGAATTCTATAGAATTCAATTCAATTTTACCCGGAAGAAAATACATGCATGAATGGGGTAAAACATCTCATTGTCAAAAACAAGTTTTAATGCCAGTGAACTACTGTTTTTGAAACCGTTTTACTCTAAAAAAAGGTGAGTAGTAGGTTACATGGCTTCTCATTTGGGAGGGCCCAGGCACAGCCGCGCACCGCACAGATCACGAGGGGATGGATGTATCAGTACATGCAGGAGCACGACTCATGTGCACATGGCAATTGACAGGGTCTCTCAACAACACGGTCACCAACTGCTCCAGTCTCACAAATCACGACCCATGCTGAACCTCCGTCAGAATCAGAATCTGGAAAGTTTCGTTTGTTGAATCATGGTCAAGTAAACTTAAAAGATTTATCTTGAGATAACCAGACAAAAAATATAAACATACAACATGTGCTACTTTATTTAGTGTTTCATGCAGACGAAAAATACAATCGATATGATGAGGAGAGAGAAAAAAATTTTGTGAACTAAACGCTGCCTTAAACAAAAGCCAGCAAAGATACGGAGTACAGTACTACAGAGGAAAGGAACAGAGATACTACAGAGGAAGAGGTCGACAGAAATCAATTTGCACCGTTGCACCGGTTGTCGCCCTGTTTGGCTGGTTGAAAAGAAACCCGGATTTTAGCTGATTCTAGGCCCTGTTTACTTCTCAAAAAAGTGTAAGATTTTTCGTCATATTGATTGTTCTTTACGTATGCATGTAATATTAAATGAAGTAACAGTTGTTACATGTTTATATTTTTTTGTCTAGTTTTTTCGAGACGAATCTTTTAAATCTACTTAAATCATGATTAGACAAAAGTTGTCAAATACAAATGAAAGTACTAAGTGCAATTTTTAACAACTTTTTGTCCACTAATCAGCCCCTAAATTTGCTGTGAGAGAAACATTTATTCCATAGCTGAAAAGAAGTGCAGATATTAGAGCTGCGTCACTGCGTGCTTGCGTCGCGTGGAGAGCGGGTTGGAGGACCGCGTCTCCCCAACCCAAACAGAAACCCAAGACGCCTCCTTTTTCCACGCGCCAGCCTGCTCTGAAAGTCCCAGCCGCTGAACCCATTCCTCCTCCCTCCCCCAATCCACGAAGAAGAGACGAGGCTCAATCAATCTCGTCTTGCTCTCCTCTTCTCTTCGGTTCCTGGGATCAGCATCGACGAGCAGGAATTTCCAGCAGTAGAGGTACGGCGCACACTTTGCTGCCTCCAGGCGCAAGCGCAATTCCACAGTTTTTACCGCGGCGGAGCTGTTGTGCAGGGGGATCGCTGCTTCTTGGCGCATCCAGCTACCAAAATTCGGTCGCTTTACAAGTGTTCCAGCGCAAGGTTGCTGCTTCCTCACGCGTTCTGCTACTCCCATGGCACGAGCAGGAGCAGGCGGGCGGCTAGCCGGCTAGGAGGTTCCCTGCTCCCGGGCGTGACCTCAAGCGGCATGGTCGTTGCTTCGCCGGGGAGGAGGCACAGGCACGGCCACGGGGACGGGGATGGTCGATAGGAGCCGGGCCGTGCTCATCGGGGCCACCGCCGGCGTCGCGGCCGCGCTGCTCGCCGCGGCGGGCGTTCTCCTAGCCATCTGGCTCTACCGCCAGCGGGCCAGCGTCGCCGCCGCGCGGACGCGCTCCCTGGAGTCGCCCTCGGCGACGCTGCGCGCCGGAGGCGCCAGCCTCGACTCCAGCGTCTCCGTCTCGGTGGTCTCCGAGAGCGTCGCCGACTGGGGCCACCCGCCACAGCCGAAACGTGCCGCGTTCTGGGCATGGAGAGGCGGCGCCGGCCACAATGGCAGGGAACCGCCGCCGCTGTCCGTCTCCGGGATCCCAAAATACCATTACAAGTACGTTCTACACTTCTAATCCACTCCATGTCTGGAACACGGAAGCTTTTCCTCAATCTTATCTCAGTTCAACTGTTCTATGTGAGCTGTCAAATTACTGCCTTGAGTTGGGTCCATGGCTGTGATTTTGTGGAATGGTCACTCATATAGGATCAGATCATCAGGTGTGCTTATCATTTTTCTGAATTGTTTCATCATGTTGCTGGTGGTTCCTGCTCAGGGACCTGCAGAAGGCTACCAGCAACTTTACCACAATTCTGGGGCAAGGATCGTTCGGCCCTGTGTACAAAGCTGTAATGGCTACTGGTGAAGTGGTAGCTGTAAAGGTGCTGGCGAGTGATTCAAGGCAAGGGGAAAGAGAGTTCCAGACCGAGGTATTGTAATCTTTTTCGGGTGCACCATTTTACATTTTTTTTGTTCTAAGCAACATATCTGTATTGGTCGAGATGGATTTGCTAGAACAGTTGAATTCATGTGAGTTAAAAAAAAAGGCACTTTTTTTTTGAGAGAGAGAGAACAGAAATGGGGCACATTCACCTAAAGGGAATCAAGTTTTGTGAGTCTCGAGAGAAGCAGAAATACAACGAGGATTTTTTTTTCTTCATTACAGAGTAATTATTGTTCTTGAATGATGATCTAGGAAAAAAAAAAAGAGAAAGTTGGATTCTTGGCCCTAAACAAAATGCGGCTTAGTTTCTTGGCCCCTTTTTTTAGTGAATTTGCTTAAATTCGTTTGGATATT
The DNA here is from genome assembly GCA_038502445.1 of Eremochloa ophiuroides. Classification (NCBI taxonomy): domain Eukaryota; kingdom Viridiplantae; phylum Streptophyta; class Magnoliopsida; order Poales; family Poaceae; genus Eremochloa; species Eremochloa ophiuroides. The sequence continues at coordinate 28,449,010 of JAHLJS010000003.1, forward strand.
TGGCCCTTCTGTTGTTAGTTTGAACATTGTCGAAGTAATAAAAGCAACAGAAATGACTATTTTACCCCTACTGCCGAATGCTTCTCTACAACAACATACAATAGACTTTCTGGATGCCTATTATCAATAATTTTCAGAATAAGGTATAATATTTTTCCATAAAGTCTATTATACTCTGCTATAGAAAGCATTTGGAGGCCGGGGTAAAATAGTCATTTCGTGTTGTTTTAACATTGTTACCTTGTCAAACTAACGAAACGACCAAATACACCAATTTTCTCAAAAAAAAAGTTCTTCAATGATGGGGCACACTTTGCCTGAAAAAATTAAAACACCAAAAGGAAAAAGAAAGAAAGGAACATAAAAAATGTTGTGGGTAAAGTAAGGTCAGCTTGCAATACCTTTAATCTATGTGAAGTAGTTTGCTATGTTCATTTCACTCTAATAAACTGATCAAAGTGCAATCATGGCTACATCTTGTTTGCAGGTAGCATTGCTTAGCAGGCTGCATCATAGGAATCTTGTTAATTTGGTTGGCTATTGTGTGGAAAAAGATCAGCGCATGCTGATTTATGAGTACATGAGCAATGGGAGTTTGGCAAGACTTTTATATGGTACGGGAGATAATTTCTGTATTTTTCTGAGGCTATGCACAGATTAAAGGAACATTATGAAATGATTTGCATATTGGTTATACATAGACCACATAGTGTGTATGTGCACAGCAAAGGGACTATACAAATTGTTTCATCATTTGGAAGACATGCCCCCTAATTACTTTCATGTCATGTCATATCAGGCGATGATAAACGATGTTTGAGTTGGCATGAAAGGCTGCAAATTGCTCACGATATCTCTCATGGGATTGAGTATCTGCATGACGGGGTATGGTAACAGTTGATAACTTTGAAGAGGTGTATTCTCCAATAATGGGAATTGATGAAACCTATGGTTATGTTTCATGAGTGCAGGCTGTTCCATCTGTTATTCACAGGGACCTTAAGTCAGATAATATACTTTTGGACCATTCGATGAGGGCCAAGGTTAGACATGACTACTTCGTATTGATCATTGTAACTGCTCCATGTGCACTTTTTAAGTATTATCGTGCTGCTTTCAGTTGTTTCAACTAAACCAATACTTGCTCTTGATAGTATAAAGTTCACTGATCAGCTCAATCTGGATATATGCAACTAAAAGCAAGATGTCGTTCATGAGACAAAATACTCAGCCTGAAACTAATCTACTAGTAAAATTGTAATCCATCTTTTTTCTTGGTGGGTGCAGGTTGCAGACTTTGGTCTATCAAAGGAGGAAGTGTATGATGGAAGGAAATCTGGTCTCAAGGGCACCTATGGATATATGGATCCTGATTACATGTCCACAAATAAGCTAACAAAGAAGAGTGACGTGTATAGTTTCGGCATAATACTTTTTGAACTGATAACTGCCATAAATCCACAACAAGGTCTAATGGAGTACATTAATCTGGTAAGTCATTTTATCGTCACTGGAACTCTGAAGCACCATACAGATTTTTTTTTAATTAAAAAAAAGCCCTTTCCCACTTATTGAATAAGAATTCTTACTCAAAGCTAGCAGGTTGATCGCTTATTGTATATTTGACTACCTTGCTTGCTCACAATTTACAACTCCACTTTTGAGTCATACACATCAGACCAGTGCACTAGCTGAGTTATGCACACTACTACAGTCCGATTAGTGCTCTACTGCACTGTGAAGCATGCTGTTAGGTCACAACGTTGTTACTATCATATTCTGTGAGATAAAGGTACCATAAAACCAGTCTGTGAGCAAAAGTGTCAGTGTTGTGGAGTACTTATACTATTCATGACTATTTCAGGCAGCGATAGGAGGAGAGGGGACGGTTAATTGGGACGAAATACTGGATAAGGACCTCCTTGTAGGGAACATCCCTGAAGAAGTCCGGATGCTTGCTGATGTTGCATACCGATGCGTTAACAAGAGTCCGAGGAAGCGCCCCTGGATATCAGAGGTCACACAGACCATCTCAAGACTCAGACAGCGCCAGCTGATAAAGCATGATGCGCTAACTCTGCCGAGGAGTGAGACCAGGACCGTCCTTAGGAGGATAGAGCACCAGCATGTGGAGCTTAGTGACCTCACTAGCATGAAAGAACTTACGCCGATAAGGGCATCATGAACTCATAAGCTTGTGCTTAGTATGTAGGTTGTTTTATAGAGTTACAACAAGTCAACAACAACAGAGCCTTTTAGCCCCAAGCAAGTTTAGTAGGCTAGAGTTCAAAGCCAACATGAGCCCCAAGTCACACTTTATTAAAAAAAAAGTATCAAAATGTAAAGAGGGTTGAACATGGTTCGACGACGTTGTTAGGCTTGTAGCTGTTTGATGAAAGCATCAGGTACTTAGATCGTTTATGATGTCTTGGCTGCCATGAGAGGTCTCGTTAATTAGAGTTCTGTACTGATCGGAGGTTTGAAATCGTTGTAAAAATCAACAGTAGTAGCTGTAGCATTTGACAAGAAAAAACTGTTTATGAAACAATTGTAGCTGATGTGTTAAAAAAAACACCGAAAGAACGAGATGCTTGAAACCACTGAAAGAATCTACTTTTTTTTTTTTACAACAAAAAGAATCTACTGTTGAATTTGCTGTCATTCTCATTCCGTCAGTCGCTGTTATTCTTGGCCCTCCGGTCACAACTGTGCGAAAGTATTTCAGAATCTATCACCCCAGGAGCATAGTTACCGTTGGAATATATCAGTACATACTACCATGTTTCTCAACAATTTTCTGGACTTCTGTCGCATTTATTCTGGTCATAATTTGAGATTGAATTCACACCAAGACTGCAAGATAGACTGAGCACATTAAACTGCAGGATGGCTTTAATTTCACGGATACAGCCACTGAATTTTTACCATGGCGAATGATCGTCAGTGCAGGCCGAAGAGTTAAATGAAAGGACTAAATTACAAGACTTACTGAACATGCCAATCGCAGCATAACAAAACAATTTGTAAAACATTTAGCGTTCATCTGCCACAATGTTTAATTACTGACATTAGAATCTTTCTGCTGAATGTTTATTTGAATGAAACTTTTGAATGCATATCATGAGTGGAAGAGTCGGGCGGCCAGAAACAGGCAGACGTTGCATCCCAACTTCTTTCAAGCAACTCATGTCTATCAGCCTAGCTAGAAAAGGAGAAGAAAAAGGGAAAAGCGTATTTACAGAGCAAGGCCATCATATTAGCATGGACCTCAGGTTCAGGCGCTCAATCACTCAAATCCTGTTGCAAACTGCAATCCTGCGAAGGATGGCTTTATTCGAGAACTGCAGAGCTAACACCTGCATGAAAACCACAGCAAACAGCAACGTCTGAACAGGCGCTTACCGCCTCCCTACTCCTGTACTAACTCAAAACTGGCAAGAAGTGCCAAGCCTCTGCTTTGCCCTTTGCGCTGTGACACTGCACTTGCGGGAGCGGAATGTCTCAGGCAGGAGCTCCTGGAATTTCTCGAGGAACAGGCCCCATGTCTCAGGTTTCATGTCAGCCAACTTGACGAAGCTTACACTTGTAGGGAGCATATCGTTTGCACTTCCCCAGTTACAAAGTTGAGAGCCACTGTCATTGCTGTTGCTCTTAGAAGTATTCACAGGATCCACAGACGTAGGACCAGCAGACAGTTGACGCTGGGTTTTGTCTGTCAGATTGACACCCTTCAGTGAGGTCGACAGCTTTGAAATGTTAGCAAGCCACTTATTGACAGGCTTAGGGCAAGCTAACTTTCCAGCATCGCTTTCTACCTCAGTATCATCTTTCTCTTCTTCCTCCTCTTCCTCCTCTTCCTCATTGGCTTCATCCAATTTGGACAGTTGGTTTCTGGAGTTTCTTGTCTTAAATTCAAACTGGTGGGCCGATGGTTCTTTTAGCATTTCATGATCTTCATTATCAAGTTCAAACTGAGTTAAATCCTCCTCACCAGAGTCATGTTCTGTGGAACTGTCTTCTTGCTCTGCTGCTAGCCTCCTTGCCTCCATGCAGACAAACTCTAGCTCACTTGGCTGATCTTCCACCCCAGTAAATTCCCTGCTCATCATCTCCCCAATCTCTGCAAGGCACAGACCAAATGCTGCGGCTTCTTTCAGAAATATGGTTGAGAGTATTAGTACTCTCAGGCATGCTTCACGGATCATAGGCAACTCCATCCGCAGCATGTCAGCATCTTTTACTGGATCAAGATTTGCTATGTACTCGAGCTCATCCTCGGAGAATGGGACCGATGCCTGAGGCCAGTGGATCCATTCAAAATAAGGATCCTCTAAACACTCTGGAAGGCATAGACCATGATCAATAGGAATAAGTTCAGTCTGATTCCCAAATTTTCCTGCTCCAGTTAGCTTCCTTACCAGAAGATTTCCCGCATGTCTATCAGTGTTGAAGATCCTGATGTCAAGAATACCAATCCTATGGACAGCAGAAACAGGAAAGCTTGAGGTGCCATGATCACTGGCATCAAAATCATGAGGAATAAACTGTTGAAATGATGCAATCTTGCTGACAGCTTGAATGCTACCATCAGCAGTATTTTTGTTAGCACAGTTGACTGCCTTCATTCATATGAAACACAGGATGAGAAATCTTAACAAGTATCGTCGGTGGGACATTAGCAGCGTTATCATAGTCCAGAAGGTAGGCAGCAACCTCTCTAAAACTAGTCTCGCCAATTCGAACTGATCTTTTGAGGCCTGGCTGCCCAAGGGATTTCCCTATAAAACCTTTTGGGTTGTTGGGTGCAAAAGGCTCCTCATCATTTGGCTTCACAATTGCCACATTCTCACCTTTGCAGTTCCTGAAGTAGTAGGCACCACCAAGCCCACTTTTGATAGGTACTGGATCCACACCTTTCCTGATTGCCCTAGCAACATCCTTCACAAGCTGCCTTGTTCGAGAGCAGCGGCTCGGGCATACTAACAGTTCAATTGGACAGCCCCTATCTTTTTGCTGTTGGAGATCCTTGCCTCTAGGAGACAAGCATGGTGTGGAGGAACTTCGATGCATGAAAGTCTTGGTGAGAAGCAACGGGGAATCATTTCTAATGGTGCTGAGATCATTTTTCAGAACATGGTCGCCTAATGTCAGTGACCTCTCATCAGTGGGAAAATTTAGGGCCACCTGCAGCCTTCTTTTGACCGTATGTGCATTGTCACCGCGATCCAATTGAATAGCCAGGACACAACCAGTGTCAGTTTGGACAAAAACACGTTTCCATCCACCAACCTTGGTCTCGCTTCTGCTTTTGGTAGGGTACTCACTGCTAAGAGCTCGGTCCAAGGCTGAGACTGCCATCTGGGTCTGCACCGGGCTCTCCAAGTTGCGAGGCATGGTGGCAACCAAAAGAGGAATTGAGGCCAATGTACTAGAGGAAGCTGCCAGAATCTGGGCTTTCTTGCTCCTCTCTTGTTTCCTTCCGCACCCGTCGAATTCAGCAGATGAGTGTGAGAGAGATGTCACAGCAGAGATCATCAGGCGGCGACGACAGACATCTTGTACAATTTGCTAGACAGCATCATAAGTTGAAGACAGGCAGATAGCAGCAACCCTGCTACACCAGGTAACTGTTACTTATGAAACTGGACAGCTTGCTTGTTGATTGTTAGATCCTGCAAGAACAGAAGAATTAGAGGAGGTTATCATCATAATTCAAAGAGAGAAGAAACTAACAAAGTATCAAAACAAGACAAGAATGATTCTCCCCATGACATACAATCCACTCTAGCACCATTCCTGATCTACATGGACTACGAAACAGAAGATAAGGAAGCTTCCTCGTGATAAGCTCAAGCACTCATGCAATCAATAAACCCCAACACTTCCAACACTTCACATGGTTAAAGTAAGCATCCACATTTGTTAAGGACAAGTACATTCACACAGGGAGTAGACTACCACTTTCCATATAATTGTTGACCATTAGGTGGTTCTTTTAAATGTACAAGTTGAAGCTATAATATGGCAGAAAGATGCATCTTCTACAGTCGTATCATTTCAGATTCGAGCTGTCCCCTCTTCACTCTTCCATCAAAAGCAGTACAGCAACTATGTTGGCTTACCCCCGAACCTCTGTCAACTGATGAGATCCAGGCATGCCACTAAAGTCCACACGGCAACAAACTTGGAAAACCCATCTCAGCTCTTCCTGGTAGATGAATGGATCAGCCACCTCATCGCATCTCATCTCAGAAGGGCTAGTCAAAACTGTAAGCAATTGTCAAAGGTGGCCCATTTAAAACAGGAACGGCTGAACGAGCTAAATCTACACTACGGCCGTAGCTCTGCTGCACAGCTCGATCGACACAGATCCGCCTCTGCTAAAGGCAGATGAAGACGCAAACGCCTTATGATTTAATTCACCATGATGTGTAATCGAGCATATAAGTTGAGAGCTTAGTGAATGAAGCATTGAAGCAACATAACAAAGGAAACAATTGTTCCGGAAGCTACTAGAAATGGAGCTGTGCTGCATCTATGTGCAAGAAAAGCATACTCATTTCCTGCTAAAATATGCCACCTTTTGCTCTCCAGGCTATTAAAACACGAAGCAGAAATGGGAAGCAGGAATGGGGAGAAAATGCATACACTCGGCCGAATTGGTGATACAAACCCCAGGAAAGTCGAGAGAAGGGTCCCCCCACCGTACCTGATCCAATGCGGAGCCCAGGGATTGGTGGATTGCGCCGTCGGAGTCGCAGATCTGGCACCTGCTCCGCCGCCGCCGCTGCCGCACTCCGAGAAGGCAGCACCACCAGTCCCTGTCCGGCGGCCGGCGCCTCGCTGCCAACTCTCGGTTGCTGACACAACGGGCCCCACCTCCTGGCGTCCCCACCTGGGCGCCTCTGCCTCCCAGCTCCCACGCACGCTCGTTCCTGGTGTGTTTGCTGTGTGTTCGTGCGCAGGGGCAGGGGTAATGTCCCCTCTCCTCAAGTAGGGGGTGAGTGATGGGTTAGAGAGGGGTTAAGGGAGGCAAGTTAACGAATAACCATGGTTAGGGCGAGAGGTGAGTTGGGCGTGAGGGGATGGGATTGATCGAGGTAACGGCCGTCTCCTTTTTGCACTTGCCACCATCGAAATTCCCTGTAATTTCATTCAGGTCTCTGTGGTGCTGCAGCATTTTCGGTCCCAGAAATAAGAAGTTTGACCGACCGTTCAATTGCTCTCTATGGTATATATATATTTTTACTTTTTTAAAATACATAGCCTTTTCTATATAGTTAGATATACATTATGTTTAATTAGTTACGTTAACGAATGTAGAAAAGCTGAAATGTCTTATAATTTTAACGGAGGGAGTAGGCATTGAATATTTGCTTAAGTTGGTTCGTGTAGTTGCATGCAAAATGGTCAAATGTGTAAACATTAGAAATGTCTTCCTTGGATGTTGTTCGCTTCCTTGATTTAGAGAGCAACCACTTTACCCGGCGCTGAAATTGTTAAATAGGGCTATCCTAGACTTTTGAGAAGAAAACGGCTTAGCATGTTTTGAAACAACTTAGTCAAAATACATAATGGACTCCACCATTTCATTCCTTTTACGGAGACAATCGAAAAACAAACGTTCAATTTGGAGTATGGATGAAGAAATACAACTTTCGGAATATCCAATTAGCAGGATTTCACTAAAATGGATTTTTGGAAACTTCTCCAATTTGAATAATGGACTTAACATTCTTCTTGTTGAGATGGTTTAAAACATGTATAGAACATCCAGTTTAGAGTTCGAATGAAGATATTATTCTCTCAAAAAAATCACCCCACAAAGAGGGTAGTCCAGTCAGAGATTCGAGTTGTATTTTAACATGATTTGTAGGAGTTTTTTTGACCCTTTGCTAGATAAGACTGCCCCTCCTTATAAATACAAGGAGATCTTAGTCGATTGATACATCCAATCGATTAGAAAACCAATCTATCCTACTTTTTACTCCTCCAGACACTAATCTCTTTCAACTTCAATTACTTGTTGTTCTACACATCTTTCAACAAGATTCGTGGGCAATTTAGGTAACCTTCCCGACCCTAGGTCAACCCAAAGTGCGCTTGTGTGATGATTGATGGGTCTTCCCTAGAGGCTTTCATGGAACTTCGTGGCGCTCTGTTGAAACCGGCTAGGTTGGCGCCGAATCAAACAGTTTGAGTACATCGTTCCTCACACACACAAATACGTCGCAAGAACACCACATCACTTGACATGACATGATTCGGTATTGTGTTAATTGACTTGTCAACTTGACTATGATAGGGTGATCAGACAAGCTAGAAGGTTAATGCCTGGAGAGTGATGGTTACTCTAGTGTCAGGTAGCAAGTTGTCTCTGTTGATGAAATTCTTTCACGGTGAAAATGGCAGCTTTGATTTCACCTAGCACAATTACCTAACAACTTCGGTTGCACTTAGCACAGTAGTAGAACAACTTCGGCAAGGGGCTAGCAGGGGTCTCATGCCCCCAACCCCACAAACAGTAGTTTTTTAATAGCCTTATGAATATTTCCATGCACAACACATTTTGCCCATTTTTACTAGCTTTTATCATAATGTACCCAACAAATATGCTCCCAACTTTTGAAGCCACTTGGAAAAAAAAAACTCATTGAATTACCAACTGTTTTTTTAGAACTATTGGTGATGCTCTAGTTTACCATTTATTTTGGTCCATCTAAAATTAGGCCACAAGCTTGTCAAAATAAAAGGCTAAACCCGGTTTTTGATTCAAAAAAGAAACTAAACCCGTTTTTTCGTGGGCTTTAAGCAAAGTTTGTTTTGGTAAATATCAGTTTAGTCAGTTTATTTTTTTTTCAGGGAATTATTTGTGCATGATCTGTGTCGTGTAAATATCAGTTTAGTTAGTTTATTTTTTTTCCGGGGAATTATTTGTCATTATTTTAGTACGGCGTGTCATGCATGATCTGTGTCTATCTAAACATTATTACGTGTAAAGATAAGTACAGTTTTGCTAGATATGCACAACAACTCAGTTGCGGCTACTGCTTGGATTGTGTCTTCGCCGAGCACGAAAGCGCATGTCGATCATACTCGTTTACACTGGGAGGGCGACAAGATTGTTCACACCCCGGCCTGCCCTTGCTCTAGATATGTGCAGTGTGCTGCCCTCTTTGCTGGCTTGGATCGATATGTGTGGTGTAGCATGTCTCAGCGTACACGCCGCTCGGTGTCCCGGCGGTGTTTCAGCATGCATTCGCATTCGAGTGCAAACGTGCGTGCAACGTCTACGCTCCTGTGTCACACAACACATACCTTGTGAATTTTTGTCGTAAACTGTGACAAAGTTAATTAGCTAGCTTCGTTTCTGTTTGTTTCGTCTTTGGACATTATATATAGTATATGCTTCTATAATTTCGTGCCGTGAAATGAAGAATCAGTGCATGTTAGCTTCGGTTTTGTTTGTAACGTCTTTCTTGATTACCTTTTCTTCCGCTTTGCATGCTGAGTGTGTGCGGATGACGTACGTGTGTAATTCTTCCGTGACATGATAGCACCACAGTGCAGACTCTACAGAGTTTCTACACCTATTTATTACTTCCTTATTTATTATATTTTGCTGATGTGGCAGAGAGAGGTAGAAAAATGAAGACTTCGTTTCTTGATAAGATGTCGAGCCTACGTTTCCTTTGAGGCCGTAAGAAACGAGAAGAGTCGCGTTGGGGGAGGACGGCGTGGTTTCAATGGATCCCGTGCCATCCACCCCGCCGCGACCGCGCTTCCTCTTCTACACGCGCAACTCTCCCGCGCGCCACCACATCTCCCGCGCTCGAGCCAGCCAGCAATCTCCCGCGCGCGCTCGCACAGAAGACCTGCCGTCACCGCCAAATTTTTGAGGACGAGCCCTTTTCCCCACCTTCCCGGTAATCTCCCCCCTCTGCTATCCATCTCCCCTCATTCAGATTCGTATCCTTTGTCTATCCATAGCTCCCTTTGATTCCATCTCCTCCCCCATCCACTCAGATCCAAAAATATCCCCAAATTTCATGGATGAATCGATTAACAAAGACAAGACAGATTCTCGGCGAGGTAAAGGTGTCCCTAGAACTCCATCCGTCCATGGTGCTGGGACCTGTGCTCCGGTCGCCGGTGTTGCTGCAGCCCGTGCTGAAGCTGGAACCACCGGTTATCCTCCAGAAGGTGGTGTTCGTCGATCTGGTGGTTCCCCCGGATGGTGGCCAATGTCCTCTCCTAGTGAAGGGTAAGTCTTCAGTGAAGGGTTCTCGGATGGGATTGAAGGTTCATCGACTCATTCCATGAATTCATACTCGAAATCAGTACGTTTTTTTTAGGTTTCAGTCTTTATCGTCGTATTTTGATGGATTTATCGAGTTCTTGCTGAGCGAACTGAATAATGACTGACAGAGTGTAGGCATCATTAATTTCTAAGGCTATGCGCACCGCTGAACTGTGACCGGGACCTGTACTCTGGATTTAGTGTTTACACGCCCGCACCGCTGTACTGGAAAGCACACGCTAGGGTTCAGATCGCTACAGGAACACGCTACTCCTGGCGATCCTCTCTCGTCTCGCTATACTCGATCGGTCCCACCATGTCCATCAGCCCGAGGTACGGCGAGCGGCGCCTGGTGGCCGGCGCGAAGGCAGGAAGCGGATACGGCGAGGTGGAGGCCGTCCGTCGCAGCCCTCACGCCCTCGCGCGCCCCGACTCCAGGCAGAGCTTGACGAGGGCCGCCGCCACGCCTCCGGGCTCCACGCTACGTCCACCGAAGACCGCCGGCAACCGCGGGGAGGAGGAGGACTGTGCCCGCCGGCTGGGAGGCCGCCGCGCCGGCGACCGCAGGGAGGAGGAGGACCGCGCCTTGCCGGAAGGCCGCCACGCCGACGACCGTGAGGAGGACCACGCCCCGGGAGGCCGGCGACCATGGGGAGGAGGACGACTGTGCCCCACCAGGAGGGCGATGCGTCGGCGACCGCGGGGAGGAGGACGACCGCGCCCGGTCGGGAGGCCGCCGCACCGGCGACCGCGGGGAGGATAAGGACCGTGTCCCGTCGGGAGGCCGCCGCGCCGTTCCTCGTCGCCGCGCTCGCTCCCTGGGCCAAGATGGAAGCCGCCACGCTCGCTCCCTCGGCCAGGACGGGCAGTTTCTGTCTTTTTTTAGCGACGGCGATAGAGGGTCTGTGGGTGCAGCATTTCTCATCTCCTAATCTGTAAACAGGTTCTGACATGTGGGCATGGGGCTTTTAGAGATTGGTTTAGCTACTCATCGGTGCGGATAGCCAGGTCTGAAACGCTCAGCTTTCGTCTGCACTTGTATTCTACTGTGAAATGTAGTACGTAGCTACTCCCTCCGTCCTATTGAGACTATCATTTTAGACTTTTCAGACATCACATTTAACCATTCGTCTTATTTGAAAATTTTGTATAAATATCATTTATCTTATTATAATTTGTTTTATCACTAGAGGTATTTTAATAATTATTAATTGATTTTGTATTTTATATAAATTTTTTGAATGAGACGAATGGTTAAACACGGTTTCTGAAAAGTCTAAAACGACAATTTTTACGGGACTGAGGGAGTAGTTTGGTTGTTCCTGCAACTAGATCCACAACTAGACACAGGCTGTTGCTGCTTGACGCTACTTTTTTTTTTTTGAGAGAGATAAGAAAAGGAGCAACAGTTGCGGCTGCAGCTACTTTTTCTTGCTGCAGAAGACTCTGGTTATTAAGTCCTGACAAGTGCTTTTCAAGTTTGTCTGCATTATGTGGATTTTACTAACTAGTGGTTTATAGCATACTGTGCTATTTTGGTGAAGATATAATTAATTGGAGCATGGAAATTCATATGGTTGCAGGTTATACCCAACGTGAAGAGGTCGGGCACGGCGACCGCGGCCACCCCACCAGCGCAATGACCGTAGCAGGTGCTCCACGGCGCAAAGGGACGGTAGGGACAGCGAGCCCGAGTTGTCTTCTTCCTGGCGGGCTGATTTGCTTAGGAGAATATCTTTTCAGGAGGCTATTAGTATATTGTCCTGCCACATGACAACTACGGGCCTGCGGTGCACCGGTTAACAAGTTTAGTGACCTAGATGTGCATTTTTCAAGTTCATGGACCTATCTAACACAGGCATACAAGTTTAACGACCGCTGGTGCATTTAACTCTTCACTTTGTTGGTGCTGGAATGAGTCAATCTTCAGTTTCTCCAATTGACCTAGGTGCTACAAGAAACTCCCATCGAGACTTGTTAAACCTCCTGTATAATTTTGTTAATTTCCTAACCTATTTTCATTTTTAACAGTTCTACCGGGGGGATGATGGACATGGAGATGATGAAGGATGGCTTCATATTATCTAAATTTTATTATCTATTTAATTTGCAATTCATATCCAGATTTCAATTGCTATTTATTGTAATGGATGACTCATGGCTATTATTTAAACTTTCATCGAAGGTCTGTGGAGTATGTTTGCCGGTTAAAGTGAAATACTGTATGCGTTGAAACACTCTGTATTGAGTTCAATTGTCGTTTGCTCACATCCACCATATTTGCCATTTGCCGATTTTTTTTTTTTTTGAAAGGAATCTGGAGGGGCATGAGCCCCTACAGTAATTTATTAATAATTAAGCCATTTGCCGATTCAATATACTGTATGGTTGTTGCATTTTGCTGTTTGCCGATTCAAAAATATACTGGATGTGTTGATTACTGTATGGTTGTTGAATAGCTGTAGAGAGGTGTAGGGTGGATCATATGGTAATATGCCATAGCTGATCAGGTTTCTTTGTGTTGCATAATAAATTCATTTATCTATAGAAACTACTATTGCAAACTTTGCATTGGAAAGTATAGTTTGTTGTGATGGAGTCTTGGATAGAGTCTGTATTGTATTGTGAGTGCCCTGATGTTCAGGATGTTTGTCTGCAGTCTGCACTCATTAGAATTTCCAAATGGTTATAAAGACTCTAGCTTTGTAGCGACAGCCTAAGTGATTGCAACTGGCCAAAGTATTTTAAGTCTAATTAATTCATAATTTGATAATATTATGCTATAGTAAATACTCCCTCCATTCCGCATTGTAATCATTTCAAAAATCTTGGAGAGTCAAATCATCTCAACTTTAACCAAGTTTGTATGATAAGATAATAATAATAATAATAATAATAATAATAATAATAATAATAATAATAATAATAATAATAATAATAATAATGATATTTATAATATCAACTAAGTATTATTAAATTCTTTACCAAATATGTTTTTATAGGACACTTATTTGGTGTCATAAATCTTTATACTTCTCTAAATAATTTTGTTCATACTTAAGATGGTTTGACTCTTCGAGATTCTTGAAATGACTTACAATTTAAGATGAAGGGAGTATTTACTAATAATGAGGATTAATTAGGTCTAACAAATGCGTCTCCTGGTTTACAACTGAGTTATGTAATTAGTTTTTTTATTAGTACCCAAAAACACATCCTACATCTCATGGAACATCCAATGTGACACGCAAAAACTTTTACACTACAGATTTTCACTTGTCAAGATGTGCACACAAAAGTTTTTATCGCTGCCAATACATAGAAATTAGTGCTTGGATTAATAAAAGATAGTTATATTACCGCATATAAATATACAAAACACTTCCCATCAGAGGGGGTATAGAAACATGTGTTGTTCTATGCATTGTTTCTATGTGGGTCTAGCCAGGGTTTGAAAACATTCCACCTTAGAGAGGAGGTTTATGTGGGGTTTTATGCATTATTTGTCTGTTAATTACATCCTCTAGTGAGAAGAATGCCACTAGTACACAGGAGCTCTATAGTGGCGCTGGCATTTTTTTTACTGGCGGTTTTATTCACCGGCCGCTAGTGCAAATAAAATGGAGGGCCACAGTTAAGAACCGCTAGTGAAAACTAATTAACACTGACGGTTTTCTTAAACCAACCGCCAGTGAAAATCGTAACTTAACACTGGCGGTTGGCTTAAGGGAACCGCCAATGTAAACACCATTTACACTGGCGGTTGAGCTAAGCCAACCGCCAGTGTTAAGGTACTATTTTCACTGGCGGTTGGCTTAAGAAAACCGCTAGTGTAAACACCATTTACACTGGCGGTTGAGCTAAACCAACCGCTAGTGTTAAGGTACTATTTTCACTGGCGGTTGGCTTAAGAAAACCGCCAGTGTTAATTGATTTTCACTGGCGATTCGTTAGGCCAACCGCCAGTGTGAAATCTGCTATAAATACCCCTTCTTCTCCCCCTGACCGAACACTTACTCGCAGCCAGCCGCCATTGGAAGCATTTATGGAGGTCCCGATCTGCCAAAATACAAGGGGGGAGGTTTTCTTCTTCATTCCTTTGGAGGAGGTTGCTAAGAAATGTTAGTTTATGTATCTTTTGCCTCTATTTAATCTACTTTGGATCTAGGGTTTCCTATGAGTTAGAGAGAATGATTGCTAGGTTATTGCCTTTATTTATTCAAATTAGGTTGTTTATGATGGTTAGATAGTGTATCTCTTCTCTCCCTTTTCATAATTACTTCTCAATTTAGGTTATATTAGTTTTTTCCATGAATGATGTGTACTCTTGTGTATTCATGTAGGGAGAGCTAGTTTTTTTTAGTTTTTTCTATTTTTTTTAATTAGGTGTCTATATTCAATCCTTTGTTGGAACACATCATTCTTCTATTTAATTGGGTGTCTATATTATAAATTATCTTTATTATTTGCAAAATATTCAATCTTTGACACTGAGAATGAGTCTTAACACACATTATTCTTCTAAATTTTAGTGAACTAAGGTTACAAAGGTCTACAAATTCAACAATTCTCAAGTGAACGGTTTTCATCTGTATTTCTTCGAACAAGGTTGCTGGAAAAAAGGTTCGTTAATTAAATAATATCTATAAACAATCATTTTTATTTTGCATTGGTCATAATAAACTCATTATATTTTTACAGTTAATGATGGAGAGGTCATTCTGGATGTACAATTTATCACGAGTTGATCCATCATACATACTTGAGGTGCAGAGGTTTATCGATGCCGCTAAGATTCATGCTTGGAGGTCAAATACGAAGCACATATATTGTCTATGCATAGACTGCAAGAATGTTATCATATTTGATGATACGAAAGCAATATTTTCTCATCTCGTGTGCCGAAGATTTATGGAGAATTACCTGATTTGGACAAAGCATGGAGAGGGTAGCTCTGCAGCTTACACAACTGGTACTCTTGTGAACATCGGTGTCGATGGTGCAGATATGCTTGCTGATGGATGTCATTTCATACAGGAGAGACAAACACCTTGTCCTCAGAGTGAACTTGTTGTGCCTAATGCTGATGGTCCGCCCAATGTTAGTGCTGAGGAAGATGCAGACTTTTTAGATGCAATATTGCGTAGTCATCTAGATCCATCTATCTTCTTCATGAAAGGTATGGAGGAAATGAGGAATGCTGCACAAGAGCCTTTTTTCGATGAGTCTAAGGGTTGCACGAAAGATTTCACGACGTTACGGTCAGTGCTAAAGTTATTGATGGTAAAAGCCCGGTATGGTTTGTGCGATGCTGGCTTCGATGCGTTCTTGAGTATTCTCGTAAACATGCTTCCAAAAGAGAATAGAGTTCCTGCTAACACATACTATGCAAAGAAGCTAATCAGTCCGCTTACAATGGGTGTCGAAAAGATCCACGCATGTAGAAACCAATGTATGCTATATCGAGGTGATGAATACAAAGACTTGGATAGTTGTCCTAATTGTGGTGCAAGTAGATACAAGACGAATAAAGACTATCGAGAGGAAGATTGTGCCACCTACGGGGAAGAAGCGAAAGAAGACCCAACAAAAGACCCAACCCACCAGGAAAGATAAAGAAGAAGTAGATTACTACGCGCAGAAGAAAATTCCTGCTCTGGTGATGTGGTACCTTCCCGTGATTGATCGATTGAGGTGTTTGTTCGCAAACGCTGAGGATGCCCAACTTATGAGCTGGCATGCTTCAGATGAGCACAAAAACGATGGAAAGTTACGACATCCAGCCGATGGCAAGCAATGGCAAGATTTCAATGCTAACCATCCAGAATTTGCTAAGGAGCCACGAAATGTTAGGTTCGCTCTGAGTACGGACGGAATAAGTCCATTTGCCGAGAGGAGCAGCAAGCACAGCACATGGCCGGTGATCCTCACCATCTACAACCTTCCACCTTGGTTGATGCATAAGCGTAAATACCTTATGCTAACCATTCTTATTTCTGGACCTAAACAACCCGGCGTTGACATAGATGTATTTTTGGAGCCGTTAATGCAGGACATAAAAATATTGTGGGAAACAGGAGTCGAAATATTGGACGAGTACCGCCAAGAAACTTTCACACTGTATGCAATTATTTTTGTGACCATCAACGATTAACCTGCTCTCTTTACATTATCAGGGCAGTTCAAGGGAAAGCTTGGATGCGTAATCTGTATAGATGGAACCGCTTACGTGTTCCTTGATGCATTAAAGAAGATAGTGTACATGAGGCACAGACGGTTCTTATCGAAAGGGCACAGGTACCGCTTGCGAAAGATGGATAAGTACTTCGACAATAATGATGAACTGCATTATACTGCTCCATCGGGTAACAGTAAAGGTCAAACAGTTTTCAGAATAGTCAGCAACATCAAATTTGTTTTTGGAAAGAAGAAAAAAGACGAAAAACCAAGAAAGGATGTGAAACCAACTCCAGGGGCTACATTCAAGAATATGTCTATTTTCTTCAAGTATTTGCCATACTAGAAAGAGTTAGACATACGACACACGATCGACGGTATGCACGTTCAGAAGAACGTCTTTGAAAGCGTTTTTGGCACGTTGTTTGACATAAAGAGCAAGACTAAGGATGGACTCAACTCACGTATGGACATGGTAAATTTGGGCATAAAAAAGGAACTGCACCCTGCTCTTCTAGAAAATGGGAAGTATCACCTCCCGGCAGCAAGCTACAACCTCAACACAGAGGAGCAACGTGCGATGTGTGTGTGGTGGAAAAATTTGAAAGTTCCATCTGGATTCTGCTCCAGCATAAGGAGTATTGTGTCAATGAAAGACCTTACACTGACCAATTACAACTCACATGATTGTCATGTCATGCTGACTACTTTCCTCCCTGTTGCCATCTGGGCTATAAATCCGGTGTTCTTAAAGATAGCAATCACCAGGTTGTGCTACTTTTTCAACAAGGTCTTACAGAAGGTTATTGACCGCGATGAGCTGCCGTCACTTCAAGAATTCATGGTGGAGACTCTGTCACAGCTTGAGATGTGTTTCCCCCATCATTCTTTGATATAATGGTTCACCTTGTGACGCACTTGGTGTCGCAAATAGAGGCATTGGGGCGCATGTATTTGCATGAGATGTGGACTTATGAGCGTTTCATGTCAGTACTGAATGGCTATGTATCAACTCGTGCTCGTCCTGAGGCGTCCATGATAGAAGGGTACTGTACCGAAGAGGCCATTGTTTCTGGTGTCCCATTCTGCAATAGTGTCCTAAAAGACCAGATTACAATAGGTTTGCCCCCGTCACGACACGATGGTAGGCTACATGGAAGTGGGAGGACTGGACGGAAATCTTTTATCCCATCAGATTACAAGGTAATCCTCGAAGCACACTATAGCATCCTGCATCGGCTCTCGATAATGGATCCTTTGATCGAGCGTCACATGAATGATCTTCGCCAACATAATGGTGGGCACACGGATGATTGGGTCAAGCAGGAACACAAGCGTCGGTTCATCGCATGGCTAAGGGAGCAGGAAATTCCAGATGGGGAAACGTTTGAGGAATAAACCATCAAGAAGTTGTCGTGTGGACCATCACGCCAGGTCACGACATGGCAAACCTACGACATCAGTGGCTTCACATTTTGTACCAAGTCCAAGGACAAAAAGAGTATGGCACAAAACAGTGGTGTTCGATGCGAGGCCATAGATGATGCAACTGGTGAGATTAGTACGTACTTTGGCTTCGTTGAGGACATATGGGAACTAGACTATGGTACATTTCAGATACCTGTGTTTCGATGCCAATGGGTTGAAGACAAATATGTCACAATGGATTACTATGGGCTCAGAGTTCTTGATCTAAGTAAGGTAGGTTACAAAGATGACCCATGGATCCTTGCTAACCATGCTGCACAGTACAGATATTTACACTGGCGGTTCCTAAGGACAACCGCCACTACAGATATTTACACTGGCGGTTCCTTAGGACAACCGCCAATACTAATCTTCCCAGTATATGACGCGCGCTCCCGTCCAAAATTTCGCTAAGTCTGGAGGAGCCCGCCATTTCTTCCCCGACGCCGTCAGGCTGCCGGATTTTTCCGTGCCCTCGCCGCAGCCGTGCCCTCGCCGCGCGCGTGCCCTAGCCGCTGCTGTGACCTTGCCGCAGCCGTGCGCTAGCCCCACCACGCGCCTCACCGCATCCATGCCGCCGTGCCGCACGGCCACGCCCCCGTCGCCCCGCGCCGCGCCTCCGTCGTGCCGCGCCGCACCGCGCTCCACCGAGCTCCCTGACCGGTAAGCCACCGAGCTCCCTCCCTATACTATGTGCAGGTGCCTCCCGCCCTAACTGGCTCGGTGTGGTCCGCGGCGGCGACTGGCACGCGCGCGCGGCGGCGCGAGTGGCGTGTGGCGGCCAGTGGCACGGCGGCGAGGGCACGCGCGCGGTGGTTTTTCCCCTGCTCCGGTGGCGTCGGCAGTGGGCGCGCGGTGGGGGAAGTGGTGGCGGGCTCCGGTGCCTCGTCGGCGGCAGACGCGCAGCCGGTGGTGGTGGCTTCCGTCGGCGGCGGCTCTGCGCTTGCTAGTGGGCCGGCCTGCTAGCGGGCCGGCTTGCTAGCAGGCCGGCCTGCTAGTTAGGTTTTCTATTTTATTTTTTAATTTAATTAGATTTTCTACTTAGGTTTTAGTTTAGTTATGTTTTAGGTTAATTAGGTTTTATGTTAATTAGGTTTTTAGTTTAATTAGATTTTGGTTTAGGGTTTAGTTTATGTTTTGTTTTATTTAGTATTTAATTCTTTAGTTAGGTTTATTTTAGATTTTGGTTTAGGGTTTAGTTTAAGTTTTGTTTTAATTAGGGTTTAGGATTTTGTAGAGGGTTTTTAAGTGTATATGTATATGTGACAATATAGGTTATTTTATTTTATTTTAGCAGAGTTTTTGTTATATGCTTATTGCCCCACCCCCAAAAAACAAACTGACCCAGCAAGAAAACGTATGCGCTTTAGTAACAAAGCGCTCATCCCTTACTTGTTGCTTCGCGTTTCCATCCCAGTCCTTGGATGCTGATCTCTGGTTAAAGGATTAACCGTAGGATAGCGAGCAGTCCCCCCCTTTGAAGCTAGAAGTATGGAGATACTGATTACTATAAATATGAATTCAGGGCCATCCATTCTTGCAATCAGACAGCTGAACTACCGCGTCTGTCTCATTAGAACCCCGTAAACGCTCTGCTTAGTCGACAACAAGAGAATCAAAGCATCCTCCTATTCCTTATGTTTCAAGAGTTCCCGAGATATGCAAGTTGCATATTAGTTTTTATTTCTTTTTATTGTTATATGCCCTTAGAGTTTGGTTTCAAAGCTCAATAGTGTTAATTATCAGGTGTATTTCAATATATGTGATATATGTGATATGTGACAGTATATGTGATATGTGTATTTTAATTCCTCCAATTCTAAGGAAATAAATGGGTGACAGGGGATCAAACAAGTGGGATAGTAACACATATAGGGTGCTAGACGTAAATACAAAAGGAGAGCCCCTAACTCCACAAGAGGTGCAAACTAAGTTTCGTAACGCGATTGGTTTCTTAGTTAGGGATAGTCTTGATATCACAATATCTCAGTGGAAAGATGTGCTAGATTCGGTCAAGGTAAACTTGTGGCAAAAGTTGTCAAAGAAGTTTGTTCTGCCTCGGGGTTCAGAGGAACTCGTAAAGGGTTATGCAATGAGGCAGTTGGCCATCACATTTCGTAACTGGAGGTTTGAATTGAACAGCAAATATGTGAAGACAGGGTTGGACCCCACTAGCAAGTACAACATTACAGAAGGTCAGTGGGCTGTTTTCAAAGAGCAGAAGACTAACCCAGAATTTTTGGCCCAGAGCCAAGCGAACTCAGCACTTGCTAAGAAGAACAAGTACCACCACCACATTGGCACAGGTGGTTACAAGCGGCAGGTTCCCAAATGGAGGGAAGAAGAGGCTGCGAAGAAGGCAGCAGGGTTGTCAGTGTTGTCTGAGGAACTTGGCGAAAGGAGCGCGAACTGGCTTCGTGCTCGCAAAACAAGAGAAATATCTGAGTCAAGTGCATCTTTTTCTGATCCAATGGTTGAAGAAGCCGTGATGAATATTTATGAGGCGGCAGCTCATGTGAATGAAGGAAGTGCCAGGCCACAAAGGGAGCGGGACATCCTTACTCTTGGTCTTGGTAACCCCGAGCACCCTGGTCGTGTACGAGGCATCTCGTCAAGGCTAGGATGGAAAGAAGGATTCGGCGAGGAGTGGGCCGGAATGTACAAGAAGCGTGATCGATACAAGGAGGACTTGAAAGATTTTTTGAGGAGCCGGCAAAGCAAGCCTTCAAAGACATGGTGACTAAATTAGTAGCAAATCCTGATACTGAGCTTGCACAGCAATTGGTGGGTGTCATGTCTACTGTTCAACAAAGGACGAACACCCAACAGTATCCGCAGATGCAGCTGGTGCCGGTGACACAGCCCTTGGGAGCTCAGCAGTTGATTGCACAGTCAGCAAATGCTCCAAGCAGTGTCGCGTCTACGGCAAAGGTTCGCTATCTAGTTGATGCCATTGACGTGCCAACGCCTTGCTCACTAGTTATAAGCTATGGCATTACCAATGTTCGTACTAGGGAAGTAGGCACTGGCTTCGCAATCCCTGGATGGACGTTTCATGGTGCAAACATTCCAGATGAGTACTGCAAGGTCGAAGTGGTGACCGTAGTGCAAGGACATGAGGATGACATGTTGGACATCCCTGCTCCCGAGGGCATTGGAACACTGGGACAAGCCATCAAGAATTTCATCCTTTGGCCTAGGCGAGACATCAGGTTGAGTGGGCCACCACCATCTACCGAGCATAGCATTCATAATGACCCACCACCGTCGTCATCACCTAACCGGCCTCTTCCTAGCTCACCAAATTCGCCTGTGCATCCAATTCCAGAACCTCCGCCACCAGCATCTCCTATCAACTATCCACCTTCCCCAGCAAGCAAAGAGAAACAGCCTGAGGAAACATCGACCCCAACGGGCCCACAAGACAAACAACATGAGCAAACATCGACCCCGTCGGCCCCACAAACCAAAGAAAAAACCCCCACCAGCAAAGAAGAGGAATGTTGTTCCCAAAATGGTCTCTCCATACCGGCCAAAGCAAAAAACTGTTGGGACCATGCTGTGGTTGTCAGGAATAGCACACAGCCGCACAAGTCGTGTCGTTGAGTGTTCTGAGGCTGAGGAATCGGGGAAATCCTCTGTGAAGACCATACAGATCAGGAAGCCAATGAAAGAGGATTATGAAAATATCCCTGACACATATGTGCCGGGCATGCCGCTTCTCACTTGGGAAAAGGTAATCCAAATCCCATCTCTAATTAAAAGAATGCATGACTGGTACATGAGAGCAGCTTCTGTTGGCATCGACGCTCTGAGCGTATGTATACCACTAAGAGCTTTTATGAACGGGCGAAGTAAAGCTGTGGTCACGTTCGAGGACATGCACTTGATGATGAACCTTAAGAGACTCGACGTTCAGCTCGTAACAGTGTGGGCATTGTAAGTGTTGCTCATATACTCACTTGATTATTATTTTGTTGTATTATGTTTCTGTCTATGAGATTCATTTGAACATATGCCTTGCAGACTACAACATGACCAGTAGGAGGAGAGATTTGGTATCGATCCTTATTCACACGCAGAAGAGAGGATTGGCTATCTCGACCTCACCGAAATATGCGAGGAATGGCACACATTCAGGATCGGAAAGGACAATGACAAATTGAAGGACAAGACTGATGAAGAAGCTAAGCAGATTATTATTAAGCTAGAAAGAGAGATGGAAGACAGATACTGCCTATACTTAGGAAATTCAATGCTTCAATTTCAAGATAGGCAAGTCATAATCGCCCCATACAACTTTAGGTAAGCTCGAATTTAATTTTGCAATTAATGTTATTATTGTCTAATCCATATATATATCCGGCCCCGACCCATGCATCACGAGAACTTGATTCGTGCAGGGACCATTGGATTTGTTTTTATATTTATCCAAGACAGGGAAGGGTGCTTGTCTTTGACTCCGCAGATTATGATCCTACTACGTATGCGCTATTCTTGACCTTCTTAGAGAGGTACGTAAGCCGAGAAATATTTGCATTCTTTTCTCGATGAGAGTTTGCATTGAGAATATATAACTTGGTGATTCTTTCGAAATCATAGGGCATATAGGTGGTATAAACTAAAAGGCGGAAAGCACGACAAAAACAAAAAAGGACCATTAACAATAAATTACAAGTGGCCGGTATGTTAGTTATTTATGACTACATATTTATCATCCATGTACAACACATAAGACAATGTTGCAACTAATTAAATATTCGCTTATCTATTTACATATATAGTGCCACAAGCAACCACCCGGATCGGTCCACTGCGGATTCTATGTCTGTGAGTTTATGAGGAAGTCCGGACGGTACATCAAGAACGTTGATAAGGTAAGTAATAGTCATTATAACCTTAAAGTTACAAATGTGTATATGATGTTTATACATATTAATTAATATAGTTATATATAACTACAGTTGCGGAAGTATAAAAAACTCAAGGCGCAGAACATGAGCACGGAGACTTTATACAACATAGTTGAGGACATGTGCTCATTCATCATGAAACATGTTATTCCAAGCAACGGGAATTATCACGACAATGAAAACACTCTAGGAAGTGAAGAGTTCAGATAGCTAACAGAAATCAGCATGCTAGGGCTTACCCGAAAGGATTATTAATTAGATGTGTAAATTTGAGATGTTATCACATGTAACTTTGATGAACATATATATATATATATATGTGTATATTATGAGCACAGTCCTTTGATATATATAAATATACTGTATAATAATTAAATTTTGTTTTGCTATATTTGATCATGATCTAATACAGCTTAATATCTACAATAAATAAATAAATAAATATATATGGCCGGGTAGGGGGCTGAAATTCCCTAAAAAGGGCGGCAATCTCCACTGACGGTTGCATGTGAACCGCCAGTGTAAATATACTTACACTGGCGGTTCCTTAAGAAAACCGCCAGTGTAAATATATTTCCACTGGTGGTTTTTTAAGCAAACCGCCACTGGCGGTTCACAGGCAACCGCCAGTGGAAAGATTTATTTTCACTGGCCTCTCCCACTGGCGGCCCTGTGAAACGTCAGTGAAGATGGCTTATCAACCGCCACTATAGAGCTTCTGTGTACTAGTGTGCGTTAGGTTCAATTTTGTGCAGGTATTTATTGGTTTCTATGCAATATATTTATACCCATATATGAGATTCTAGCCAACAATGCATAGAAATTAGTGCTTCAATTAATAAAATTAGTTATATTACCGCATCCGCATAGATATATACAAAACAATTCCCACTAGAGGGGTATATAAAAACATGTGTTCTATGCGTCATTCCTATGTGGGGCCAGCCATGGGTTTTAAAATTAGTAACCACCTTAGAAAAGAGGTTTATGTAGGTTTCTATGTATTCTTTCTCTGTTAATTATGCATCCCTAGTGAGAAGTATGTGTTAGGTTCGATTCTATGCAGTAGTTATTGGTTTCTATGCAATATATTTATACCGGTGTATGAGATTCTATGATGAGAATCTTCACAACAGTTTTTCATGATTCAAATTTCAAATCTTGCAGAAGAAGATCGACGCCATATTTTATGCTCGCAGTTACATGATTCTATGCTTTGTTGGAAGTATAGAACTTTATATCCTAAAGCGTAAATTTGTGAATTTTAAAAATAAAAATAATTTATAATGCATCTTGAATCATGCTTGAAAATGTTATGAGTCCGATGATGAAAACCGTTTTTAAATCAGATGCTTCATTCAAAAATTATCATGAAAAATAGATGAGTTTGGAATAGACTCTATGTATGCATGCATGCATAAGGTGTGTTAGCGAGGTTTTTATGCATCGCGATGTATGTATGTATACTTATGTGAATTGATTTTTATGCGTTATGATGAAATCTTTTGAGGCACGACGTGACGTGTTGGTATTGGGTGGTGGTCATGCCACCTGAACACAGGGTGATTGGGGATGGATGGAAGGTGATTGGCTAGGTCTTCCTAAAAAAGTCGAGGGCGATGGTCCCCAATCACCCTGCGTATATATATATATATATCTCGGTTGGGTTTGAGCTAAAACCTGGTTTGGTGAAACCAAGAAACACTAGTTTGGTCTAGGGCTTCCACTTGTGGCAGGCTCTAGGCATGCAGAGGGCACGTCTCTGCCTCGCCGTGTACTGCCGTTGCTCGAGTCAATCGATTGGGATTTTTTTTTTAAAAAAAAAAGCTATAGCGGCGTCGAGGAAAATAAAGATGCAAAAGCGCACGCGAGAAAAGGACGTGGCACATAGTACATTTGATACATGGCGCCGATCAAGGGATCCATCGACGGCGGCGTGCGGGGCTACCAGCGCGCGCGACCGTGTTGGAAGCAGCATGGAAGAAGATGAACCTCCAGCTGGCCGGATGAGTCTCCGTCGCTTTATTTCATACATTTTCCAGCTCAGACTGACAACGATCTGTCAATCGTCGTCATTGC
This sequence comes from Eremochloa ophiuroides, assembly GCA_038502445.1. Lineage (NCBI taxonomy): Eukaryota > Viridiplantae > Streptophyta > Magnoliopsida > Poales > Poaceae > Eremochloa > Eremochloa ophiuroides. The sequence continues at coordinate 28,473,946 of JAHLJS010000003.1, forward strand.
CATCCTTCCTTTTTCTCTAACCAATAAGGATGCAGATTTTAGTGGGTCAACCCAATGACCCACTACCCAAAATGCAAAATGTAATGTCTATACTCGATAATTTGGCCCACTAACTTTTGGTTTCCATTAGCGTTGATTTGGCTGGGTCATTTGGGTAACCCAACTAAAACTCCGGCGGGCGGCCTCCGACCCCTGCCGCCGCTAGCCATGCCTTCTTCAACGCTAGTGCCGCTTGCGAGCGCTGTGCCTCCAAATCTCGGCGTCGCCGGCACTCTCCACCACCCCGAGTCCCTGACCCTCTCCCGCAGCTGCAACTTGGTCCGCGCCTCCCGTGAGTGGCTGCGCCCGCACCCCCGGAGCTGGTAGCGGCGGCGGCGGCGCCCGGGCTAGGCGTGCTCGTCAGCGGTAGCGGCTGCCCAGGGCCAGCTTGTCCGCGCAGCTAGCTGCAGCAGGCGTTTGTAGCGGCCAGGTGCCAAAGGAGCTCAGGATTGATTCGTTATGCGTACCCAAACACGATTTCCTGCTCCTCTGCCATAGCTGCTAGCATCAGGTACTCGCCCCCAATCTAGATCTGCAGTTGCGACGGAAGTCAGTTGTTCCGCCATGGTTAAGAGCTTTACGGTGGGCAACAGCGAGGTGCAGTTTCCCGCGACGCTGGAGAAGTGGAGAGGGTATCCATGTATTGGTGTTTTCCTGGGTTGACCCAGTACCCAAAACGAAGTGGCATATTGGGTTGGGTTGACCCGAAACCCAAAATTAGCTAGCTAGGTAGAGTGGGTCAGTTTTTGGGTTGATCAATTCTGACCCAGTTGCATGGCGACTAACCAATGATCAAGTGATTGGCACGTGGCACGAACTCTTATGCTCCATCCGGCCTAGAAAGACCGTCGTTTTAGACTTTTCAGACATCATGTTTGACCATTCATCTTATTTGAAAATTTTATATAAATATCATTTATCTTTTTATAATTTATTATATCATTAGAGACACTTTAATAATTATTTATTGATTTTGTATTTTGTATAAAATTTTTAAATAAGACGGACGGTCAAATACAGTTTCTCAAAAGTCTAAAACGACGGTCTTTATAGGACGGAGGGAGTATATGCTTCCATGTAGAGTGTCAGCCATGATATTTGCTATGAGCACAGACGACAAAGCACTATACTAGCTAGTCGTAATAATTAACACGAGTTGATTATTACAATACTTTACTGATTGTATGTAATCGGTTGGGCGCAGTCCAATGCAAAGCTCTTCGATCGGGGGACTTGAACAACCAAACTGCAACAATAATCGTCATGTGTGTATTGTATTGTTTTCTTTTATTTCCATACATCTCTCGTCTCAACTCACAGGACTTAAAAAATCAATGAACGTTGTTTCTTTCAGTTAAACGAGTTCTTTTTTGTTCTCTTATTTTAATCCTTTTGTCTTGTAAACTTAGGCTTACACTATGTGACAGTCTGCTATCTTCTTAATAATTAAAATACGATTAGTTGAATACGGTCGCGAAAAAAACGTTGTTTCCAACGTGGTGGTGACTGACACGAGGGAGACCGCATGGAGCAGATTTCTGAAAGCCTGTGGGTGTATGATGAAATCCTATTAAACCCACAAGATTTAATAATTATTTATTTAAATAGAAAAAATTATCTTATTTTTTCATCCAACCTCCCCCCGAATTAATGAGCAATGAAGATTTTTTTAGTCACTATTTTTTTTCGTCTAGCGATGATAAATACAGTGTCCGTTTTCAATATAAATTGGGCCGCATCTTCCCTTAAGAGGAAATAGCACCACTATAGATTCGAACATCAATGCCGAATTTTTAAAAAGCAGTGGTGATAGTACTTATCCACACATTACTGCCGGTTTTATCCATGAACTGGCAGTGATATTTGGATTTTTATTGCCGATTTTAGGCACGAACCCCACTGAAAATAGGCATCACTGCCGGTAGTTGACAACTTTTTCATTTGAAATCATTTATCATATGAAAATTTTTGCCGCATTTATTTACATTTGAAATTCAAAATTTTCAAACGATTTTGGATGAAAAAACTACCAAATAAAAGTTGTAGATCTCGAAAAATTATACAACTTTGTAGTTGACAAATTTTTCATTTGAATTCGTTTAGGGTCCCAAATACTCAATTTGAAAATTGGCTGAACATAGAATGAGGTGGATGAATATCACAAATGTGGTGCAATGGTTAGAGAAGAAACGCGCGGAGCACTTGTGACTTAGGATGTGGTCCGTGTACCTAGTTAGTAGGGCCTCTTCTGGTATTTAAGAAAAATGTTTTGTTATTTTTGGGCTATTTTATGAATTTTTTGGTGGCCTTACCAACCAGCAGTGATGAGGGGAACTCGTCACTATCGATTTGGTCGTGCCGGTTCAAAAACCGGCAGTGAAGGGGTTTTTGAACCGGCACTGATAATAGAATCTGCCTTAGTGTAGGCACTGCCCCATCGCTACATTTGGTTACACCTGTCCCTTGCACTGCATTCTTGATGGTTAACAAACCATTGTTGCAAAAGCATCATGCCAATTTTTTTTTACGAATTACACTGTACAGACACACATCCAAAATCGAACAATCATTGATTGTAACAACTAAGCATCGAGAAGTGTTCCACTAATACCTCTCCATTCAAAATTATAATTATATTTTTTGGATTTTGTAGATAGATAGCTTTTATTACGCATCTAGACATAACCTATATCTAGGTATATAGCAAAAAAAAACAATGCACCTAAAAAGGCAGAACGGCTTACAATTTAGAAATAATGGAGTACTAGTGTACTACATTGAAGCTTGGCATGATATTGTTCAATAGGTTGAACTAGACTACATCTTCCTTATGAATAAAAGCATTAACGTAACAACATTGACATATGCATCAACATTTCAGGACATGACAATAGTAGTGAACTATAGGTCAAATTTTGATTGGCACATGGGATGAGAAGTATTTAGATTTTAATAACAGCGCTACATGGGCACATGGGCACAATCATTCAGAATGTAAGCTACAATGAAATTTAAGGTGTTAACAACATGTGGTAGTATTGTTCAGAATTTAAGGTGCCATAAAATTTGAGCTGTTGACAAAAATAGTATAATCATGACGATTCTAAATTTGTGGTCTATAAACAAATAAAGAAAATCAATAGGCACAGATTGTCTGTAAGGATTGGTGATGTTTACACAGCGCACGTTTTGGTTCAAAAAAAAAAATGAACGTTTTAGTTCAGCAGCTGAAGAAAGAAAGCTACGCTGACCAAACCGCCGACTCCACCGTTGATTGGCCCAGCCCAAGCCCATCTGACGCTCGAGATTGGCCCATGCCCAGATAAATTGGGTAACAGTGCGCTGGTGTTGAGTGACGCTTATGTTGTAAAACGTCTGTTTGTACGTAATTTTTTATTAAACTCTTAGTTATTAACAGGACTACATATACGTGAAAAAATTCTATGTTGTAACTAAAATGTAGACAAAAAAAAATAGTCTCTCTATCTTATATTCATTCTTCTACTTTTACCTACTATTAACTGTTGGCACCGTATTTTATAAACAGCTAGGTCTTTTATCATCCGTGACCAACGGCTCCACTAGCGTCAGCACTCAGCAATGGCCAAAATTAGCGTACCATGGTTTCAAATCCCGCATTCTGTTATTGATATGCTTGGTGTTGAAACTTAAAATCATTTAAAGTGCATAGCAAACACCGTCATCATGTGTTTATCGTCAAGACGATCAGAAAGCGTACCTGGATCATCTCATTCAGATCTCAAACGAAGAAAATAAGTTTTCTAGAGCTGACCCAACCGAAATAAGCCAGGCTAGATTTTCTAACTTCCTCAAATGGAAGAATGGATTGCACCATCATGTTCCCTCTCATCAAACTGATCGAAAAACATACATGAATCACCCCATTTGAAGTTCAAATGAATTAATCGAGATTCTCAAGAGATTTATTCTAAAAGGGTAGGTCTCATGCAGTTTGTGAGAGATGTGTGGCAGAACCGCTTAAATCATAGAGCCCACACGCACCCGTCATCCTCCCAGGGACCTCCGACGGCCGTGCATGTGACCCGAATGACTTAGAAGGGTCTGTCGGGTTTCCTCCGAAACCCCGATTCACCCGAGGATCAACAATGGGGTGACTACAACATTTGTTGCCAAAAGTATATATATCAGAGTGCGGAAGAGTAATAATAATAATTTTACAAATTATCATTAATCTAACTTTTACAACTTAAATTGCGGAAGATGAGTGGATCTGTAGGAGATAACTTAGGTAGTGGACCTAAATCAGGAGAGAACAACCAGACATGTTGTGCCCACCAACATAACCTTGGTTGGAAGCACCAGTCAGCACCTACAACAGGTGTTAACAAACCCTAAGTACATGGGGTACTCCGCAAGACTTACCTGACTATAAATTGGGGAGAAGACTCAGGAACGCAGGCTGAGGGGAATCAAGGTGAGGCTTTAGTAAGAATCAAAGTCTTTTGCAGAAAAGCTCTCTGTTTTCAATTTCTACCTTCAATATTTTATCCCAATATTAAACAGCAGTCCTGAAGCTAAGTTGGTTCACATGTATCCTCCAAATTCTATTTACTTATCCATTCACAAAGCCTAGATCCGAACCACTTTTTGATGACGGTCAGTGGATCAAGTCTCCATAACCGAGGAGCAACGATGATTCGAATCGATTAATACCCAGTTGGGGATCCTAACCACACTACATATGTAGCACCTAAACTTGCATATGGCAACCCCATCTACCACGACTCCTCCAAAACCTGAACCGGTCCTACGCTACCCGACAGCACAGTACTCCTCCAATCCAGCACGCTGGCCACGAGGGTACACGCTACTCTCGCCATCTCTCCACTCCTAGTGCGCGGTTGTCGGTTCAAGTGACAGAATTGCCGGAGCCAGGGCTTCCCGAAGTATGTGGTTAGTTGCAAAGTCTCGATCATAGCAGGTCTACAATGAATGGTCCCTAATTCATTTTCTGTCGGTGGCAATACATTAGGACACTAACCCAAGTGCAAAGCAACCGAACGGTTTTCAAATCTCTTTCCGTCGGCGACAATACATTAGGACTCTAACCCAAGTGCAAAGCAACTGAACAGTTTTCCATCTATTTCTGTCGGCGACAATACATTGGGACTCCGTTGGTATTTTGAAGTGCACACAGATAAATCCGCAAGCGCACGGATACCATTGTAGCTTTCACCCGGAGGGTTTTAAATATCGTATCCACAGGGAAACGGGCTTGGTTAACTACGATCTAACTTAACCAGGGTTAGTCAGTAAGTAAGGGTAAAAAACTAAGTTAAAGGTGGTAGTCAATGATGAGTGTAGTGATGCAATTAAAGATGGTGGTGTTGTGTAACAGAACTGCCTAAATCACGTGTCCCACAGGCACCTGTCATTGCCACTAATGACATCTGACAGCCGGGCCCGTGTCCCAGATGACCTAGGCGGGCTCTGCCGGGCTACATAAGCACCCGTTATCTCCGACAGGATCCCATTGCGAAGCCATTACAGGATTACAACATTTCATAACAAAATACATCAGAGTAAAAGTGCGGAAGATTAAATAGTACTTAATATTACAAACCGGTGTTCAAATAGAAATTAGGTGCGATTATTACAGACCATAATTTAAAGAGGTAGCAGTAGCGGTAGAACAATAGTACAACAAGATAGATAGGTAGTACATGAACCCTACCCACGGGTTCAACCTTACTCTTCTTCGCTTTCCTGGATAATAGTAACACAGCACGGAGCAAGACAGACTTCAGGCTCCTGCTGACTACCTGCAACGGGGTTAACAAACCCTGAGTACTGGGGTAATCCGCAAGACTTACCCGACCAAAAGGTGTAAAATTAGACTCAGGAATGCAGGCTGAGGGGAGTCAAGGTAAGGCTTGAACAAGAGTTCAAGAGTTGTGCGGAAAAGCATTACTAGTCCTATTTCAATATTTTATTCACATAATATTGTTAATCATTACCATATTTCAAGTACTTTCCAATATCCTCATCATTCTTTCAATATACATTCATTCATTTCGAAAACATCCTAGTTCCGAACCACTATTCACTGTAGGTGTGAGGATCAAGTCTCCATAACCGAGGAGCAACGACGATTCGAATCGATTAATACCCAGCTGGGGATCCCTATCCACACTGCATATGTAGCACTTAAGCTTGCATATGCCAACCCCGCCTACCACGGCTTTTCATACCCCGAAACCGGTCCTGCGCCACCCGAGAGCACAGTACTCCTCTAGTCTCCAGGCACGCCGGCCACGAGGGTACACGCTACTCTCGCCATCTCTCTACTCCTAGTGCGTGGTTGTCGGTTCTAGCAGTAGAGCCACCGGAGTCAGAGGCTTCCCGTAGTATGTGGTTAGTTGCAAAGTCTTGATCACAGCAGGCCTGACAACGAACGGTCCCTAATATTTTTCCGTTAGAAACCATGCATTGGGACTCTAACCCAAGTACACTGGTAACTACCAGGTTTTCACATCCCTTTCCCGATGGCGGCGAAAGTTGGGACTCTAACCCAAACAGTTGACCAACCAAACGGGAAAACCCATCCCCGTTGATGACAATGAACTACCTTGGAACACTGCCAACCAACAAGGACAAAACCAGTCTCATAAAGTGATTCATTTATTTTGTATCATCACAGTTGAAAATAGCATTTTTGCAAATCTAATCATTTAGCATGACTAAGCATTTTCAATACTTTAAATAAATCAGGTTCCCAGGTATTGATAAGTGGTCAAGGATGGTAATGCATCAATTTGTTGTCAATCAACTCCTATTAACCTAATGCAATAGATTAACTCAAGTGATAAACATTTTAAAATAGCAAGGAGGGGCAAATGCACCGGGGCTTGCCTTGGATGGTGTAGAGTGTCGGATCCGGGTCGGTGCCACAAATATCAAAACCTTGCACAAGTTCCTGAGTAGTCTCCTCAGATGCACCCTCAGACTTTATCTCCGGATTCTCGGTCACTACACGTTTGCAATGTATGAATGCGATGCACATAAAATGACAGATAAAATTCAATAATAAATAATGCACACACGTGATCAAGACCCTACCATAGGCTAGCCATGATTACTCTAATTCATAATGCCCTAGGTCATAAAGGTGATTGACCTAGAATCTCAATCAAACAAAAATCACACCATTCAATAATTATTTCATTTCCTATTCCTATTATTAATCATTTAAACCAACATATAATTTAATAAATATTTAACTATTTCCATTTGAGGCCAAATTCCACCAACAAATAGCTCTAGGCCTAAAACAGTACCACATAAATTTTTAGGATTTTTGGACTTACAGGGAATTTATTAAAAATTATCAAATTTCCATTTATCAATTAATGTGGTGATTTTTAGTGGACACAGAAAGTGCTCAAAACACACTTTTAACATTTTTATAAAATAATACACATTCCAGAGAGCATACACAAATATTTTCACAATTATTCATGCAGTAAATTAATCTACACAAAATTATGAATTCAGAGTACTATTCATTAGAAATATAAATGGAAAAGTCCTTTTAATTATTCGGGAAATTCACAAAATGAAATCAGCCTGAGTCGGCTCAGCCAACCCGAGCCGGCCCAACTCGGCCCGCGCGCGCGCGACCACACTCGAACCGGGCACTGACAGACCGGGCCCAGTCATCAGCCCCCGCGCTCACTCTCCCTCTCGGCCGCTGACAGCTGGGCCCCTGCTGTCAGCTCCTTCTTCCACCTCGGGCCGACGCTCCCGCGCGCGCGCGTGCGCGCGGCCCGGTGCGGACCTCACCGCCGGCGACCCCAGCAGCGGTCTCCAGCTACCTGGCGCCTACCCTAGACCCTAACCGACACTCCTACGCACCTAGCCCTAGCCCTAGACGTCCTCGACGAGCAGGAGCTCGCCCACGGTGGACGGTGGCGGCACGACAAGGCCGTTCCGGTCGACGGAACACGATAAGGTCACGGGAAAAGCAGCAGGGAGAATCAGAGGCTCACCACGAAGCTAACGGGCGAGTTAGATGACGACGAGGCGGTGCGGTAAGGATGGCTTGACGACGACGGCGGCGGACACGGCTCGGCCGTCGGCGACGAAGGTCTGTTCCGACGAACCTGGTGCACCACATCACAAACCGCCGTGCGCATCAGAAACTACACCACCAAGGGAGCTTAGAACGCTACCCCGAGAAGAAATACACTCACTCTAATCGACCGGACGGGAAGAGGATGGCCGCGGGGGAGCTCGGTGACAACCCGAAGACGAAGACTCTCACCGCGAGCTACACAGGGTTCCACGGCTCACGCGATGGGCACCAATCGATGCGCCACGAGCTCGGCTACCGATCTGGGAGATGGAGAGGGTGGAGATGGCTCGGTGTCTGTGAATTTGACCACGAAGGACAAGGTGATTGCCGGCGGCCGCTCGGGAAGAAATGGGAAATTGGAGGGCTCGTCGTCTTTAAAGGGCAGGGAAGAGGTGGGGATAAGGTCGGGGTGTCCGGGGCCCCCTCCTCGGCTGCTCGACAGCGTCGCGGCGTGCCCACGCCGGCCGGACGGTGCTCGGCGCCGGACGCGGTACGTGCGCGTACGGCGAGAAGATGAACAGGGGGACCCCCCCTCTAGCTACAATGCTAGTTTCAATAGGTCAACAGCTATTTGGTTCCAATTCGATCTGATCCAGCCAGAATCCAAGGAAGTGATGAATACAAAAGTTGTAGAGAATTTTGTGTAAATCATTTTTTTCTTTTGGCATGAAATTCAAATTCGGCCAAAATTTGAAACTACAGCAAAGGGGGTAAAAGTGTGGTTTGAATTTCAAATTGAAATTTTAAAATTACTTTTGATTTTTCTCAACAACTTAAAAAATGGTCAACATGAAAGTTGTTTTAATCAGTGAGCTTGACAACTTCTATTAAGAGAGTTTTGGAAGATTCTCAATATTTTTGAAACTGAAGTTTCAAATTTAAATATCAACATACTAATTTGAGTTTAATTTGAATTTCTATAATATAACTTCAAAATCTCCAAAAATAAAAGTTGTTCCATTTTAAAAGTTCTACAACTTTTATTAAGACACTTTCATCAGATTCATAGTAGTGTTTGAATTACGGTTTTAGGTCAACTCTAGGGCTTAATTTGATCCCTTATTTAATTTTTAATTTTGACTTTTAATTAAGGGCTTAATTACACAATCTACAACACATGAAATCAAAGCACTCTACTGACCCTAAGCACAATCATCTGTAGATGCTTAAATTTAAACATGATGACATGGCATTATTAATTAACCGTAATACCCGGGGTATTACATGTTGCAACTAAGGTGATGGCTAATTGGTGTAAAACTAATCAAGGGTGTATATAGTATGATTATGGTGATCTAGGTTGTAGATAATAGGAGTGTAGAGAGAATAACTAGGGGTTTCTACTTCTAACTTGGGGCAGGCTTATGTCTTCTACTGTCTATTTGCGGAAATCACTAGGGAAGGAGATCAGCAGAGGATATTTCCCTTAACAAATCTATCCTACTATTCCTTCTGACGAGAGGTGGACTATTATTGGTATAAATTAACTGCACTCTATTAAATATTATTATTATCAGATTATCCGCAAGCGCACAGATGTTATACCGATGTAGCACTTCACCCGGAGGTTTTAAATATCGAATCCACAAGGAACAGTAGGTGATAATGACCAGGCCGATGAACTTAACCCTACAATCAGGCTAGATAATATCAAGAAAGAGGAAATAGCTAATGATTATCTAGTTTCAACAACCGGTAAGGTTTGAATAATATCGTTCTAACTGGGCAGTGAAATAAATAAGAGTGGAAATCAGAGTTCTCTCCTACCAAACACTTATACACCTATCGATCCTATCAACGGGAAGTGAACTACAGAGGAATCAACGTAGCTGTCACCTACGCGAACTACCACTATCCGGCCAATCAGGGGACATTCACAAGTAAACCTAGCTTAGGCACCACGCCTACACTACGAAATACTACTTCAATCAAGTAATGACCAAGATCAAAGCACTCAATATGAGTTGCAAACTTAAGAATGAATAAGAACAAATCCTTACTCGAATTAAAAGTTGAATACAAAAGTACCTCAGAACGCAGCTCCGGGCGAGGAAGCTGAATCCAGAAGAATACAGCTACGAAGAAGCGCCGACAGGCCGGAACTCCTCCAGAATCTCTACTCTCCTACTCTATCTCTCTAATCTCTAAACAAGACTAGATCTAGATGAACTAGTCTCTCCTAACTGCTACAACTAGATGAACTAGAACTAGATGAACTAGAACTAGATCAATTAGAGGGACCCTAACCCTAATTTATGTAGAGAATATGAAGCACCGGGGTGTAGAATGCCTCTAGGAGGGGCCTTGGGGCGTCATTATATAGTCCGAGGTGGAGTAGGGGGCAAGGAACTGCCACGTCATCGATCTGCGTCTCATGTTATGTGCACCGTTGGATCAAACCGACCTTAGATCGACGTAGGGATGCTTTACATGGGTGCTAAGGAAGCGTGGGAGGAAGATTCCAGAAGGCGGGGCCCGGACTCCAGCAGGGGGGCGCCGGCCGGCCTCACTTTGTGGGATCCAGGGTTCCAGTTGCTTGGGTGTCTTCTTGATCCTTACCACGTCCTGATGACGATGTTTCCTTCGCGGTTAAGTTTCGTATCTTTTACGCACTTTAATCCCTCTTTTATGCTTTTCTGGAATAGCCCCTAGAAAATACAGAACATGCAAACTCGTGAAAATTGTCAGTTAAAACCCTAGACTAGTGTGTATTCGTGTATCCTTTTGTATCTAAAGTTCTAATAAAAGTTGACGTTATCCACCGTCAACAACTCCCCCAAGCTTACCTTTTGCCAGTCCCTTGGCAAATGACCTAAGCCTAATTACTAATAAATTTGGATCAGGAGTTGCTACAATGCTATCATGCCTTTCAAGTACACATGCTTTCAAACAGAAATTCTCCTCCGGATTAGACAAAACTGCTCTAACTTTCAAATTTACCCATTTTACCTTTAACTATGGGGCTTTACAGCTTTTGCATAAGTCTTGAGCAATCGAAAGATAGAACAATCAAGTCAAGCACTATGTCTCAAATTCTTCACAGTACCAATATTTCAGAGTTTTGCAAGTTTTCGAAATAAAACTCAGAGCTTATTTGTATGACACCCTCAAGTCTCTTAATATATGTGGTATTTATGGATCTCACTGAGGCATTAATGATGTTATGCCTTCCTATAACTAAGGATTATAGTGGAGCTTATAGGAGGGGCAATAACAAGGATGAGCATACTTGCAATTCATATACTGTAAAGTCAAACAATGGATCCACAGAGAGTCAAGTCATACAATCAAACCAAGATGTGCATGTGTATGGAATATGGTGGATAGGTGTATATAAGGTGGCTAATCCTAATTCTACTTTTGCTCTTTAAAAATAGATCTCTCTCTTGGAACTTAGAACTTTTCGAGAAAACATGGGCTATCTTTATTTCCTTTTTCTTCTTTTCTTTCTCTCTCTTTTTTTTTTCATAGGGAGGCGGGCATTTAAGTACCCATTATTTTAATTGTTGGGACACTTGTCCATCTTTTACTCCCTTTTCTTTTTTTCAATACTTTTGCATAGCCACATGCATCCTTTGAATATAAATAATTAGAGAGATAATGATAAGAACTTAGAGCAATTAAACAGGGGCTGTCCTATAGGGTATATTTTTGGGTGTTTCCTCCCAGTGTAGGAGAAAAACATTTTTAAGGTGAATCTGGATGAAAGTGGAAAATGATTGCGCTTACTCCCAGAGTAGGAGTAATGCATATGTGGGTGGAGTGTGTTAGTGATCTTGATTTTAAAAGCATGACAAGACTCTCATAAGGTATACAACAAAGATTGACTAAACTCAATGCAAAGTAAACAGCATAAATGTGCAAAGTTTTTCCTATCTCTAAATGTATCATATATGGCTTTGGTAGGAATTTACATTTTGTCATACAAGAGCTCATCATGTAAGATTTTAAATTTAAAGTAAATCTCCAGAACTTAGTATTGCTATGAATAAGATAAATAGCAGCACAACCTTCATGTACCATATCAATCAGTCACCTAGACTTAGCTCAAGCACATGCCTTCACAAGTTTTAGGTTCAGAGTAAATTCTTAAGCCAAAACAGTAGTATCCAAAACTCGGGAGAATTTTAGGTTGAAAACTAGGCACTTGAAAGAAATTACGGCAGAGCAACTATTCATCATCTCCAAGATAAAATTTTAATGTTCTCCAGTTTTTATTTGACTCTAACCTAGACTGACTATAGACACACTCTAAGACCACTCTAATATATAGCTAAGTATTTATTTGGTTTTCAAATTTTATCTTACTAGCTAACTCACGCGAAAAAGAGATATGGTACAATAATAATAAGGTGGAAAACTTATACTTAGCTGGATTTTAAATGGAGGGTGCCCTCCCCCAAGCTCGATGTTTGACAGGGTCTTTGATGTTGCAAATTGAGTGATCCTTCTGGGAGCAGGTGTATTGGCAGTGTAAGGGCATCGGGTAGACTAGCTCTTTGATCTTGTATTTTCCTGTGAAACTCAATTTCCAACAAAAATACCAAATCTTATGGAGTGGGATTAGATTTAGTACCACTCCATGGTAAGTGATTGATTTTATATTCCTAGCAGAAGTTTCCTAATTGGGTGGACCTTCATGTGCCCACATATTTTTGGGTGTTTTCTAAAAAGTGTGGACCTTCATGTGCCCACATATTTTTGGTATTTTTAGATATTCCTATGATACTATTGTGAACCTTCGTGTGCTCACATATTTTTGTTATTTTATAACTTTATAAAACAGACTCGATAATCGTGTAGGTATAGTTACCCGATAACTAGGGGATGCTCCTCCCCCAAGCTAGATGTTTGCAATACTTGGTGTTGATGATCTTTAGAGTGGGATTACCAGCAGCAGTCTGGTGGGTGCCATTGATGGACTCACTCCTAAGACATAGTGTTATCCTGCATAATTATACTCCAACAAGAAAACCAAAACTCGAGGCTCGAATGTGATAAGGGTTAGCGGTCAGCCAATAAGTAATTAATTATTCTTTTGAGTTGATTTTAAATTGATAGGTTCTAGCAGGATTCTTTTTAGGATTTTCTGATTTTCTTATGCAGAAAAGTAAATATGTATGCATGATGTATATTTTATTTTTATGCCACCACTAAGAATATTTATTCTCATGGGGCTTAGGATTTTCATAATGCAAGAAAATAAATACAGATGCTATTATCATTTTTTATGCCACCACAGTAAATACTCCTACAGGGTTATCATATGTTTATTCATGTGGGGCTTTAATATTTTGTGATGCAGTAAATAAGACAATAAAGATTTTTTTCTTTTTCGTTTTGATATGCATAAAGATGAATATGCTAAAGTGAAATTACTAATGTAGATAGAAATACTAATTAATTAGATAACTACCATATTACCTTATGGCAAAGGTGCGGGATTTAAAGTCTACCGTTAGGACTTTTTCTTCCACTCTTGTGTATCTCTCCGTCTTAGACATGGAGTCTTGATGGTTGCACCTCTGGTGATGGTGATATCACTTTTATCCTTTGTTTGGCCAGCAGGTTGGAGTAGAGCATTAATAGTTAGATCTGGCAGCATCTTGCTCAGTGTGCATGTTCACAGGACTTCCACTTGTGAAATTTTGGGGATTAACAAACTTTGCTCGAAGTGTTGTCCTGCTTGCAAAACCAAGGTAGAGATCAAGTGCATGGGCTCTGCTGGTGGAAAAACACCAACAGAACCAAATCTATCTCTTTATTTTCTCTATCCTTAGACACATTGAACAAGACGAAATTGGTGTTGCATAATTTGTTTACTTATGACATAAGTGGTAAGATCAGATGATTAAGCATTTAATGTTGCATTTAAGTTTATATGGCAGAAAAGATTAAATTGCTTATCCAATGGAAGGGTTGTCCATCTCTACATAATATATAAGTTTTCACATGAGTATAACTATCATCTTCCAAAGATAGAATACAATGTTTTAGCACAATTGGTTAAGACTGAGATCAAAAGAATGGCGCCATGAACAATCTTAAAGGACAATGCATGTCGAGTTAATTAGGTTAATCAATTAAAGCTATAACTCTAACATGTTTGTGTCTTTATTTATCAGCATACCAAGATCAAGAGGAGAATAGTGACCACTTACCTTAAAATATTACCTTCATTATAAGAGCGTGATGGCACTAAGTAATGAAGGGTAGATGACTGGTGGTCCTTTCCTTCTCTGGCATCTTGAGTTGTTCATGAGCGTCTTGTCTCTTTATTGCTTATCCCCTTTGCCGTCTTTTGCTTCTTTGATTTTATGACACCTTGTCACTCCATTCATTATTATGCCTTGAGATTAGTGAACAACACATACCCGAAGGGATATACAATTTTGGAACATAGGTTGTTTGTCCAGAATTTTATCATGTTCCATCTATGCTACTAAGAATATAGGGTTGATATTATGTTAGCATAGATCATGTTCTATACCGGCATGGCTTGAGTCCAAGTAACTTATAACAGAAAATAAAGTGAATAAATCATTAATACTCACAGTTCTTCCATCCATAATGAATGACCTGTTTCCTCCACAAAGTTATTGAAGTTCAGCATGTGCCCTGTCTTATCTCTGATTTGAATTTATCTCGTGACTTACCCAAATTAATTATGAAAGTTTTCTGCAGGGGTTAGTCCAACAAAATATCCAATGTCTACTACAGCATACGAGCGGCTCAAAAATCAACCTAGACACCACGTCTAATTTGACTTAGGAATGCATTTTAACCTAAGCACCACGCTTAATTCAAAAAGTCTTTTGAAAATAAGATCACCACTCCTAAACTAAGCACCGTGCTTCATTTAAGAGATGTATGAAAGTACTTCAAAGTCTAAACATATACAATAGCAAATAAAGGTAGCATAAAAGTATTATAGTGTTATTCAAACAGAGATGAAAGAGCATGATCATTGATTAACAATTTGAACATGGATTGACAAGATAGAGACAACCAATATTAGAAACATAAGATTTTCTAAATAAGCCCATTCCCCCAAACTTGAATTTTGCAAGGCAAAGATAAGTTTGGATGGATTAATGTTGCATGATGATTGGTTAGACATACCTGATGATGTCATCCTTCTACTTTGTTGGCGTTTCTTAGCGTCATTACTAAAGATAGACTAAAAGCCCATCCCTAGCAACGATACTAGAAATGTGTATTGACATCCCTAATCACCATTACTTCAGAAAGGTAACTCTCGGCCCTTAACGGCGCCGGCCAAGATAATGCAGTCTTGTAATAACAGTTAGAAGTGTCTGATTGGCCTTCCTAACCATCATTACTTACAATATGCAAAACTGAAGCATGACGCCTTGGGGTGCAATAAGAATTACAGTTCTTAGGTAATGGTACTTAGGTATGCCAATCATGATAGCTCAGTATGGATAAATCCGCAAGCGCACGGAACTATCATTGTAGCATTTCAACCCGTGAGTATTCAGGGGTGTCGTATTTATAATTTCCCGTAGGAGGGTAGGACGAATGCATCTAGCTTTGGCATAAACATGATCACTTATTGAATGCATAGGTAGACATAGCATAGGCAAGAGTAATTCATGGTTCAAAGATAGTGGACACACATCTGAGCCGACCTCAAGGATAAAAGAGAAATAAAGAATAAAAGAATATATCTAATTGAGCAGGCATTGGTCATATATAACTATGCAAAGAACTGTTAGTAAACATCTAACTAGCATGTCTAGTATCAGGACTAGGTCTGGGATAACAGGGAGATCCCCGCAGCTGGTCTGCCAGCCGATAGAGACTATATGAACTCCTACTGAATACCCGAACGTGGGGGAATGCTAGGGATGGACAGGGCTGTCACCACCTGCCCACCTACCCCTCTGCCAGTGGGGTACCCACATATCCGCCGATCTTCGCATACCCGGGCACCACGCCCGTGTAATTGGAAACAACTCCTAACCCCCTAGGACCCCATCCCTTCGGAGTGACAGGCTAGGTTAAGAGCAACCATGACAGCACGACGAACCGTCACCTCATCCCTAGTTCTTCCTCTATTCATACTAAGTCGATGAACGATGATGAACAACGATGATCAAGTCAAGAACATGATACATAAACTATGTTCTAGCTCATATACTATGCTCATAACAAGATCATAACTAGACTCTAGTTCATATGCATGATCATATAAATAAGATAAGAACTTGCTCATGGAAGAAAACCGAGTTGTATTCATACCAAGATGATCCTTTTCTTCCAAGGAGACAAGCTCTCCTTGATAGCTCTTGCCTTGCTCTAATACTAAAACTAATCTAAAGAATACAAGTGAGAGATGAGGTAAATGGCTCCAAATGATGGTGTGTGTTGGAGGGGAGCTCTCCCTCTCTTTTATAGTCCAATTAGGGTGGTTTGGGCATTCTAAGTATGGAAGGAGGTGAAACTGCCTTTGCCAAACCGCCATGAGCACCGCCTAATGAGGATGGGCCCGGGAGGCCCCACCAGGGGGGGCAGCCGCCCTCGGGGTCGGTCGGTCCCTGGGGAGCGCCATCTGGCCACCGCCTTCGGGTGGTCGGTTGCTCCCTGGGCCTGAGCCTCCCCCGCGGTTACGGATGGATCCAGTTTAGTGCTTGAGGTGGGCTTTCTTATTTTCTTGGATTGCGTCTTCTCTGAATACGTTTCCTGGATGTGCGCTTTCTTTATGGTTTTTGTGCATTTCCACATGTCACACCTACAAGTTAAATACACACCAAAACTTGTGGAAATGTTAGTTTAAAACCCTACCTACTATTTATTTTAGTAACATATTAGCGGTAAGAAATAGGCTCTAAGGACCGCCAACATACTTCAAGCCTGAAATGGTTAGTGACAAAAATACCCAAAGGAATATTTTCATGATTATAATTCTATGCTCAATTCACAAGGGCATTATATTAAAATTAAAGGTGCAAGCTCAATTCATTTTTCAAGAGTGGTTATTTTAGGATACAAAGTCATTCTTGGGAAACCTGCTAATTATTGTACTTTGAGTTCATGGGGTGGTTGCCTCTAGAACACCAGCCTTTGTGCACCTATCTCAAGATTACAACGAGATCTACAATATTTATGATAAACATATGCATCTACAACCATCCTTTCAAAAAATTTATGAACAGGTAGAATGAGGGGGTTGAAGATCTCGTATGTAATAATGTTAGAGAGACCAATTGATCCAGGAGATTTCTCATATGAGCATGGATTTGATGAGGTGTTAATGAAATAATTCCCATGCTCATTGATGTGATCTCCCTTTTTAAACTCCAAGGGTGTTTGTTCATGGATATCTATAGGCAACAAGTTTGTCTCTATTATTTCATGTCTACGACATTCATTGGATGTTTTATTTTCTAGGATTTCCCATGGATTGCTCTAAGATTGATTTTGTCTAAGACTTTCTCTAAACTTAGATGAGTTATGTTTACTACAGAAATTGATTTAAGCTCACCATTTGAATCTAGACCAAGTTTAGATGCTTGCACAAAGGCTTCGTCCTCTTCCATTCCTTCTTTGACAATAGCATATGTGTTTCTAGTATGTTCTATGCATTCCTGCCATTGTCGTAGCTCTTCTTGGTCATTCCAATAATCTTCATGACTCCTATTCTTGGGATGTCTTAATGGGATCATAGGGTAATTATGAGACTTAGGAGAGAGAGCAGAAGAAGGATCATCAGGGTCAAGGATGGGTTTAGAGATGGGTTCAGATGAGGCTTTTAATGTGAGCATAGAAGGGGAGAAGATAGGATTGATTCCAAAGTGGCTTGGCTCTCCTTCTATGGCATCAGTAGACATGACATCCTTGCATTCTTCCCAATGTCTTTCAGGGGGAAAGGGAAGTTGGCGACATTTTTTCCAAGATGCTCTTCTGAGAAGATCTGATTTATATTGATTTATGAACATCTTAGCTAATTGGAAGTCTAAATCATCAAAGTGGGGTTTCAATGGTTTAGGATTGACAGCTAAATCTTGGGATTGGAGTGATTGTGTTTTAGCTGCCAAAACTTCCTCTTCTTGTTCGGGGTATGATTCCTTCTCTTCCTTGGGGAGCTCGGAATTAGCTAGAGCAATCTTGTTAATCATTGCTCTTGCTTTACTTATAGGCAAATAAGTAAAGGCTTCTCCAGAGGATAAATCAAGGGATTCCCTAGAATTCTTGGTAAGACCCAAATAAAAATGTTGAATAAGTACGGGGTCCGGAAAACCAAGGTCAGGGCCAGATGTAACAAGTTCATTAAAACGATCCCATGATGTACTAAGAGATTCTTGTTTTAGTTGCCTAAAAGTTAGAACCTCTTTTCGAAGGTTAACTACTCTATGGATGGGAAAGAAATATAAACAAAATTCAGAGCATAAAGTTTCGCAATCCCCTTGCATACTTCCTACGGCTCGATTATACCAACGTTTAGCTCTTCCGGTCAAAGAGAACGGAAAAAGCTTCCATCTCAAGGTCTTATCAGACATGCCAGCAATGTACAAGCATGCACAGGTCTGCTCGAATTCTCGTAGGTGTAAGTATGGATTTTCGTTACCTTCTCCCAAGAAGGGTTTATCCCGAATCATATTAATTAGACATAGACGCAGCTCATAGCCAGGTGTTATGATAGGCTCTATAGATTTTGGTGGCTCAAAGCTTTTGCGCATGCCATAAAGACAGATAGGCGTGAAATTTAAAGCATCCATAAGGATGAACATAAAATGATGAAAAGGTAGGGATAAAATAGGAAAGATAAAAGTATAATACAAGATTAAGATAAACAAAGTCAAAATCAGCAAACCGTTCCCCGACAACGGCGCCAGAAATGCTTGTTGGTATAAATTAACTGCACTCAACTAAATATTATTATTATCAGATTATCCACAAGGGCACAGATGTTATACCGATGTAGCACTTCAACCGGAGGTTTTAAATATCGAATCCACAAGGAACAGTAGGTGATAATGACCAAGCCGATGAACTTAACCCTAAAATTAGGCTAGATAATATCAAGACAGAGGAAATAGCTAATGATTATCTAGTTTCAACAACCGGTAAGCTTTAAATAATATCGTTCTAACTGGGCAGTGAAATGAATAAGAGTGGAAATCAGAGTTTCCTCCTACCAAACACTTATACACCTATCGATCCTATCAATGGGAAGTGGACTACGGAGGAATCAACGTAGCTGTCACCTACACGAACTACCACTATCCGGCCAATCAGGGGACATTCACAAGTAAACCTAGCCGAGGCACCACACCTACACTATGAAATACTATTTCAATCAAGTAATGACCAAGATCAAAGCACTCAATATGAGTTGCAAACTTAAGAACGAATAAGAACAAATGCTTACTTGAATTAGAAGTTGAATACAAAAGTACCTCACAATGCAGCTCCGGGCGAGGAAGCTGAATCCAGAAGAATACAGCTACGAAGAAGCCCCGACAGGCCAAAACTCCTCCAGAATCTATACTCTCCTGCTCTATCTCTCAAATCTCTAAACAAGACTAGATCTAGATGAACTAGTCTCTCCTAACTGCTACAACTAGATGAACTAGAACTAGATCAACTAGAGGGACCCTAACCCTAATTTATGTAGAGAATATGAAGCACCGGGGTGTAGAAT
This sequence comes from Eremochloa ophiuroides, assembly GCA_038502445.1. Lineage (NCBI taxonomy): Eukaryota > Viridiplantae > Streptophyta > Magnoliopsida > Poales > Poaceae > Eremochloa > Eremochloa ophiuroides. Next base: position 28,493,769 of record JAHLJS010000003.1, read on the forward strand.
GTCTCTAGGAGGGGCCTTGGGGCGTCAATATATAGGCCGAGGTGGAGTAGAGGTCAAGGAACTGCCACGTCATCGATCCGCGTCTCATGTTATGTGCACCGTCGGATCAAACCGACCTTAGATCGACGTAGGGGTGCTTTACTTGGGTGCCAAGGAAGCGTGAGAGGAAGATTCCAGAAGGCGGGGCCCGGACTCCAGCAGGAGGCACCGGCCGGCCAGACCCTAGGGCCAGCCGGCCCCACTTTGTGGGATCTGGGGCCCCGGTTGCTCGGGTATCTTCTAGATCCTTCCCACGTCCTGATGACGATGTTTCCTTCGCGGTTAAGTTTCGTGTCTTTTACGCACTTTAATCCCTCTTTTATGCTTTTCTGGAATAGCCCCTAGAAAATACAGAACATGCAAAACTCGTGGAAATTGTTAGTTAAAACCATAGACAAGTGTGTATTCGTGTATCCTTTTGTGTCTAAAGTTCTAATAAAAGTTGACGTTATCCACCGTCAACAACTATGTAAGACTCAACAGGTACGGTCACCCCTGCGATCTACCACCGATCCGGCCAGACAGGACGCATTTATGAGTAACTACAGTCTAAGCACCATGCCTACACTACAGATTACCACTCTATTCCCCCTAGGAACAGGAATAAAGCACTCAAAAGAGAGACATAAACCAGATAAACAATATGAACATAGACTTACGTGAATTAGAAGTTGGATGCCTAAGACATCTTAAGAGCTAGCTCAAGTAGAGCTAGATCCTACCGAAGTACAAGCCGTAGAGGGATCACCGACAGGCCGGCAACTCCTCCTAACTCTTCCCTCGCTCTCTATCTCTCTACTATCTAGTCCCTAGATCCTAATGAGAAGTTATCCTTTCATGGGACACCTCTCGATTAGGGTTTACATATGATAGAATGAATTGGTATGAAACCCTGGGGGTCTGGGGCTATATATATAGGCCGGTGGGATGAACCGTAGCCCTTGGATCAAACCGACTTCGACGGAGGGTGGAGATTAATCCTCAAAGGCGGTGAAGAGTCCACGTCGAAGCGGAGGTGGTTTCGTGTCTCTGACAGGTCGGCCGACAAAGGGGGAGGTCGGCCGACCCACTTCAGAGTCCAAATAGGTCCCGTCTTCTCTGGTGAGTCTCTGGTGTCATCTAGATTCTTCCTGATCCACTTTCACGGCGGAATTCGATTTTTATACCGACGTCCTTGGTATTTTCTTATTTTCCTGATAACGTCCTGCAGAAACATAGATTCACCAAAACTCATAAAATTTCTGTCAGTTCAATCCCTAAACCTATGTTGGTGTTTGCTTTTATTTCCTTTTTCATGTTTAGTTGACGGGTAAAATCGTACAATAACTACCGTCAACAAGCTTCCCCACGCTTAACCTTTGCTAGTCCCTTAGCAAAGCCAAGCTTAGCAGTGGATACAGGAGTTCATTAGAATTTTCCAATATAGTAGCAACTCCTCAAAAGCACACCTGTATTCAAACAAGAGTTCTCCTCGGGATTAGAGCAAACTATTCTGACTTTCAAACTTACCTTTATTACCTTCAACTATGGAGCTTGTATCCTTCTCTTGGGTCTTGGGTAATTGAATGACAGAATGTCTAAGTTAAGCACTATCACTCAAGCTCTTTTCCTAAACTCTTATCCTGGAGTTTTTGCAAGTTTTCAAATAAAGCTCAGAGATTCCTTTGTATGATCCTCTCAAGTCTCTCAATATGTGGTATTTGTGGATCCTCACCAAGGCAATAGTGATGTGTACCTTCTCTCTCTCACCCTATTACTAATGGCTTATGTGGAGCTCATGGGTAAGGAGACAGCTCTTACATACTTGCAGTGCATATATTGTAGAGTCAAACAATGGATTCAGAGAGAACAAGTCATCAAATCAAGATGTGCATGTGTATGGATATGTGGCGGTAGGTGTATATATGGTGGCTAACCCAATTCTACTTTTGCTCCTTGAAAACATTTCTCTCTTTTTCAAACACTGGGGAAATTTTGCTGCAGGACAACATGGGCTATCTTTTATTTTTCTCTCTTTTTTTTCAGGTGGGCATCGGAGTACCCATTGTTTTGATAATTTGGACACTTGTCCGTTTTTACCTCTCAGGCGGGCATCTTTGTACCCATTGTTTTCTCTCATCTCACACTTTTGCATAACCACATGCCTCTTCTCTGCAACAATACTTCCCTATCTTCTTTTCTTTTGAGAGATAGTAACAAGAACCTGGAGCATTTATTTGGGGATATCCTATAGGCTTATTTTTGGTGTCTACTCCCAGAGTAGGAGTAGAACATTTTCAGGTGGAATGGAAGGCATGTTTTTTTTGCGTGCACCTTGTGTAGGAGCAGCAGGTGTATGTGGTGTGTACGTGATCTTGATTTTGAAAGCATGACAAGTTTCTAAGGTATCAACAAAGCTTGACAACACTCAATGCAAAGCAAGTAGGATATAAATATGTGGGTTTTCCTATTCTAGCATGTATGGCTGTGGTAGGAGTATGAAGCTCTCATCATACAGGAACTCATCATGTGGTTTTAAGGATTTTCAAAAATAAATCTCCAGGACTCAAGTATCACTAGGAACAAGATAAATAGCAGCTCAAACTTTCCATATCATATCCCTCAATTACCTAGAACTACATCAAGCTTTTGCTACCCACAAGTTTCAGGTTCAAAGTAAAACTTCATGTCAAACAGTTGTGTCTAAAACTTGGGATAATTCAAGGTTGAACACTAGGTATCAAAAAGGGATTCTAGTGAAGTAATAATTATCAATTCCCTGCATGGTGTTTATCTATGGAGTTCATTTAATCTGGGCTAAAACTTTTGTAAGCATTCTCTTTTATTCAAACCTAAGCAAATCTAAACAAGCTAAACAAATCTTTATTTGGTTTTTAAATTTTATTTCACTAGCTAACACACTAAAAAAGCAATATAGTACAGTAATAGGATGGGAAGCTTATACTTAGCTGGATTAAGTGGAGGATGCTCTCCCCCAAGCTAGATGATAGCGTGGTTGTGACGTTGAAGTTGAGTGATCCTTCTTAGAGCAGATGTGCCAACAGCTGGTAGGTGTCTAGGTGGTATAGCTCTTGATCACCTGCAAAACTCAATTGCCAACAAGAATACCAATTCTCATGGAGGGGGTTAGGATAATACCGCTCCATGGTTAGTGGCAAAATTTCAAGTAGAAAGCTCCCTTAATGAGTGGACCTTCATGTGCCCACGTATTTTTGGATTTTTCATAAAAGGTGTGGACCTTCATGTGCCCACATTTTTTTTGTATTTTATGTTTATGAATGCAAAAGAGTAGATATGATGTAATAGCATATTCAAGATGCATGCAATCTATTTTTGTGCCACCACAGTAAATAGTCTTTGTGAGCTATGCCGCAAGATCAGTCACATGGGGCTTATGTTTTTTTTCAATGCAATACAGTAAGTAAATATTTTTATTTTCTTTTCTATGCAAATGCAGCGAGGTAAATATGCAACTAATTATGTAATGCTAAAAGAAATATGGATAAGTGCCAAATTTACCTTTTGGAGAAGGCTGGGTAGTTAAAGTCCTCCGAACATGACTTCTTGTCTTATTCATTCCTCACTTGGTGCATCGTCGGGTTGAGATGGTGACCCTGGTTGTACCTCTGATGATGTGCTAGAAGGTGACTCCTCCTTCCTCCATTCCTTTCTGGTTGGTGAAGTTAATGTTGATGTTGAGGTTGGGGGCTCATCCTTCACAGTCTCCTCTTCCTCACCCTTCTTATCTTCAGATGTACTGGTCTCATCACTCCTTACAACTTCTCCTTCACAGTCTACCTAACCATCTTTGGGTGGTTAGTTGACGTTGGGATGAACGACGTCTCCTCCTTAATCTGTTCTTCTTTGGCTGCTCATAAGTTGTATAGCTATTGAGGTAGCAGCGCTCCTTTTCTAGAATTGGAAGTGAAACTTTCCTGATCTCTTATAGATGATTGCTCGTGTAGTGCTGAGGAACGGTCTTCCAAGTACAATCGGTGGATCGTACTCTTCCTCTCCCATGTCTAGGACCAAGAAGTTAGAGGGGACATAGTGATTCTGAGTCCTCTCTGGGAACCTGAACATCTGATCTGTCATCTTTTCCCTTATGTTGACGCTCGATCCAATGTTGCAGAAACTCCTATGGAAGATTATCTGGTGTACTCGATCGTTGGCACGACTAGATCGTCTAGGCAGGTGTGGTGATGCAAGGAGGTGATCATATTCAGCCTGAACCGAGTTGATCATCCTCACTGCTTCAGTATGTGTTTGCTTGGGCAGGAGTTTGTAGTGTCTTGTTCATGAGAGCTTGTCTCCTATGACATCCTTTTGTTCTTCCCTTTGAGTTGTGACATACCTTTTGCTTCTCTCATTATTCCTGCAAAGCATTAGTGGACAACACATACCCGAAGAAATATACAAGTAATGGCAGGGATAGTGTTGTCATGAAGCTAAAGGTCACTCTCTATGATGTAGAGAAGTTGTTTGAATGTAGAATATTTAGGATTCACCATTACTTCTTCTATGGAGGATTGATTTTATGTTGTCTTAACTTTGATTCTCATATATGGCGTTTGTAGAACTAATCAAACCTATAAAAGTAAGGTAATGGTGAGTAGAGGGATTGCAAACCAGCGTGTCTGAGTGACGGTAACTTTAGAGGAGGAAGACCATGGTCAGATCATTTTTAGTGGAATTTGGTCTTCCTTCCTTATGCTTCAACCGGACAGCGATGGCTCCTGGTTCTTAGGTCCGTTGAGCAGGACCTCTCCCTTGCATTAAATGTTCTTTGTATCATCTTCAGTAGTTGTGTCTTCCTTATGCACAACTGTTGGAATTCGTGTGTCTTGCTTCATCTTTGATTTGAGTTCATCCTATGACTTCCCCATATTGATTTGAAAGTTTCCTGTAGGGGTTAGTCCAACAAAATATACCAGTGTCTACTATAGCATACTATCGGTTCAAAAATTAACTTAGACACCATGTCTAATTTAATCTTAGAAAGCATTTTAACCTAAACACCACGCTTAATTTAAAAGCCTTCTAAAGTAAGATCATCTCTCTTAAGCTAGGCACCATGCTTAATTTAAAAGATGTATGAAGATACTCTAAACCTAAACATATACAATAGCAAGCAAAGGTAGCATGAAAGAATTATAAGGATTTATTCAAATAGAGATGTGAGAGCTTGATTTAAGGATAGCGACAACCAAAATGAATTAGCAACATGGTATAGGATTTTTCAGAAAAGCCCATCCCCCAAGCTTGAATTTTATAAGGTAAAAATCAAGTCTAGATGGATGTGATCAATGTTGCAAAGTGGTTGGTTGGACATACCTTCGAGTCATCATCCTTCATACTTTTTGCTTTAGTTCTGAAATGGTTAGTGACAATAATACCTGAAGGAATATTTTCACAATTATGCTATTCTACAAAGGCATCATAGCAAAAAGGGTGCAAGTTTGTTCTTGGGAAACCTTCTAATTGCATTTATGTTGGTGAAGTGGTTTCCCCTCCAACAGCAATCTATATATACCTACCTCAAGATTCATACATCGAGATTTGCAATGTTTATGATAAACATATGCATCTACAACCACCTTTTTCAAGATTCTATGGACAGGTAAAGTGAGGGGGTTGGAGATCTCAAGTATGGCAATGATAGAGAGACCAATTGATTCACAAGTTTTTTCTTGTGAGCAAGGATCATCTGTCTCAATCTCCAGCGGTGTTTCTTCATGAATGTCTATAGGTAAAAGCATTGTCTTTTTGATTCCATGCCTAAGACAGTCATTGGATATTTCGTTGTCCAAGATTTCCTTTGGATGGGTGTCTCTTAGGTTGATCTCGCGTAGGGCCTCCATACTTGGATGAGTTATAAGTTCATCATTTGGATCTGAACCAAGTATGGATTCCATCCATAAAGCTTCGTATTTGTCCATCCATTCAACACATTCCTGCCATTGTTGTAGCACATCTTGATCTTCCTTGTGGCCTTGATGATTCCTATGATTTGGATGTCTACGTGGGTTTCTAGAATCATCATGAGTTTTAGGAGAAAGAGCACAAGAGGGATCATTGGGATCAAGGATGGGTTCACAGATGAGTTCAGATAAGTCATCTACAGTGGGCATAGAAGGGAAGAAGATCGGATTGGCTTTTAATTGGATTGGCTCTCCTTCTATGGCATCACTAGACATGCCAGCCTCGAGTTCTTCCCAATGTCCTATGTGAGGACACTTTCTAAGAGACTCCTCCGAAAGAGGATTTGAAATATGATCACTTGAAGGTCTCTTATGCGGACAAGAGTTCCTTGTCCTCCCAAAATCATTGAGGTTGCCCTCAAATTCAAAAGGGTTTTTCCAAAAGTGGAATTCCTCTTTCTCTTGGGGGATTTTGGGATATTGATGATGATTCTGGATGGATAGCTAAGTCTTGGAATTGGAATGGCCGTGGTTTGGCTATCAAAACATCCTCTTCTTGCTCGGGAGATGATTCCTTCTCTTCCTCTAGGAGTTTATCATGAATGCTAGTGAAGATAATGTGTCCACTGATCTTGTCAAGGACAAGCCTTGCTTCACTAAGAGATAAATAAAGGAAAGATCCTCTAGAGGCTAAATCAAGGGATTCCCTGGAATTCTTACTAAGACCCGTGTAAAAATATTGAATGAGTATTGGGCCTGGAATAGCAAGGTCCGGGGCAGTGATGATGAGTTCATTAAAACGATCCCATGATGTATCAAGAGATTCTTCTTCTAGTTGCCTAAAAGTTAGAACCTCTAAGCGAAGGCTAACAACTTTATGGATGGGAAATAAATGTAGACAAAAGTTAGAGCATAGCTTCTCCTAATCTCCGTGCATACTCCGTATGGTTCGTTTGTACCACTGCTTAGCTATTCCCGTCAAAGAGAACGGAAACAACTTCCATCTTAAGGTTTCGTCATACATGCCAGCGATATGCAAGCATGCACAGATCTGGTCAAGCTCCCGTAGGTGAGAGTATGGATTTTCATTGCCTTTTCCCGAGAACGGTTGATCCCGAATCAATTGTATGAAGCACAGGTGCAGCTCATAGGCAGGAGTTAGGATAGGCTTTGAAGATTCTGGTGGCCTATGGCTGGTGCTAGTGGGTGCTTCATGTTGGTGGTCCTTATGGATAAATTTTATACCACCAACTTAGACTAAAAAGAGGATTAACAATCATATTCTAGCACATATACCTTTACTACTAACAAGTTCCACTTGTACCCCTAGCATTCATGTTTTACAGATTTTATGGCATAGCAAGTGGAAATACGCATCAACATGAAGAAAGCGCAAAATCAAATGACGAATCCGACAAATGAGCAAACAAAGAATACTAAAGAAACCCACCTTCAAAGCGTAATTGGATCCATCCGTAACCACGGGGGAGGGCCAGGCCCAGGGGGCAACCGACCACCCGAAGGCGGTGGCCAGATGGCGCTCCCCAGGGACCGACAGCCCCTAGGGGCGACCGCCCCCCTGGTGGGGCCTCCCGGGCCCATCTTTCTTAGGCGGTGCTCAAGGTGGTTTGCTGATGGCGGTTTCACCTCCTTCCATGTTTAGATGCGCCAAACCGTCATTGTTCCACTATAAATAGATGGTGCTCCATCCCCTTCAACACACATCATTTTGGAGTCATCTACCTCACACCTCTCACTTGTATCTTTAGAGTAGTATTAGTAGTTTGTGAGCAAGGCAAGAGCTATCAAGGAGAGCTTGTCTCCTTGGAAGAAAAAGATCATCTTGGTATGAATACAATTCGGTCTTCTTCCATGAGCAAGTTCTTATCATACTTATATGATTATGCATATGAATTAGAGTCTAGTTATGATCTTGTTATGAGTATAGTATATGAGCTAGAACATAGTTTATGTATCATGTTCTTGACTTGTTCATCATCGTTCTTCATTATTCATCAAATTAATATGAATAGAGGAAGAACTAGGAATGAGGTGATGGTTCGTCGTGCTATCATGGTTGCTCTTAACCTAGCCTGTCAATCCGAAAGGTTGGGGTCCGCGGGGGTTAGGAGTTGTTTCCAGGTATGCAAGCATGGAGCTTGGGTATGCGGAGATTGGCGGATATGTCGGTATCCCACGGGCAGAGGGGTAGGTAGACAGGTGGTGACAGCCCTGTCCATCCCTAGCATTCCCCCACGTTCGGATATTGAGTAGGAGTTCGTAAAGTCTCTATCAGCTGGCAGACCAGCTGTGGGGATCTCCCTATCACCCCAGACTTAGTCCTGATACTAGAACTACTAATTAGATGATTTGCTAACAGTTCTTTGCATAATTATATATGACCAATGCCTGCTCAGTTAGATATATTCTTTTATTCTTTATTTTCCTTTTATTCTTGAGGTTGATCCATATGTGTGTCCACTATCTTGAAATCATGTCTTATTCCTGTTTACTCTATGCCTACCATTGCACTCAATAAGTGATCATGTTTACACCACGCTTGATGCATATTGCCCTCCTACGGGAAATTATAAATACGACACCCTTGAATACTCACGGGTTGAAATGCTACAATGATAGTTCTGTGCGCTTGCAGAGTAATCTTATTCCTTACTGAGCTATCGATTAGCGTACCTAAGTACCGTTACTTAAGGATTGTAATTCTTGTTGCACCCCACGGCGCCGTGCCACAGTTTTGCATATCGTAAGTAATGAAGGTTAGGAAGGCCAATCCGGCACTTCTAACTACTATTACCAGACTGCATTATCTAGGCCGGCGCCACTAAGGGCCAAGGATTACCTTTCTGAAGTAATGGTGGTTGGGAATGTCAACTTATGTTTCTAAGTATTATTATTAAGGACGGACCTTTAGTCTATCTTTAGTAGTAATGCTAAGAAACGCCAACAAGCATTTCTAGCGCCGTTGCCGGGGATGGACTTTTAGTCTATCTTTTGTAACGACGTGAAGAAATGCCAACAAGCATTTCTGGCGCCGTTGCCGGGATGGACTTTTAGTCTATCTTTTGTAGCGACGTTAAGAAATGCCAAAACTTCATACTTGCTAATAGGAGTGGAATCCATGGTAAAAAATAAAAAGGTTAAGCTAGGCTTGTAGCTAAGTCAGCAACCGTTTCCCCGGCAACGGTGCCAGAAAGCTTGTTGGTATTTTTAAGTGCACACAGATAAATCTGTAAGCGCACGGATACCATTGTAGGTTTCACCCGGAGGGTTTTAAATATCGTATCCACAGGGAAACGGGCTTGGTTAACTACGATCTAACTTAACCAGGGTTAGTCAATAAGTAAGGGTAAAAAACTAAGTTAAAGGTGGTAGTCAATGATGGGTGTAGTGATGCAATTAAAGATGGTGGTGTTGCAACTAAGGTGATGGCTAATGGGTATAAAACTAATCAAGGGTGTATATAATACGGTTATGGTGATCTAGGTTGTAGATAATAGGAGTGTACATAGGATAACTATGGGTTTCTACTTCTGACTTGGGTAGGCTTATGTCTTCTACTGTCTATCTGCGAAAATCACTATAGGGAAAGAGATCAGCAGAGGATATTTCCCTTAGTAAAGCTATCCTACTATTCCTTCTGACGGGAGGTGGACTATGTAAGACTCATTAGGCACGGTCACCCCCATGATCTACCACCGATCCGGCCAGACAAGATGCATTTACGAGTAACTAGAGTCTAAGCACCACGCCTACACTAAGATTACCACTCTATTCCCCTAGGAACAGGAATAAAGCACTCAAAAGAGAGACATAAACCAGATAAAAAATATGAACATAGACTTACGTGAATCAGAAGTTGGTTGTCCGAAACATCTTAAGAGCTAGGTCAAGTGGAGCTAGATCCTACCGAAGTACAAGCCATAGAGGGATCACCGACAGATCGGCAACTCCTCCTAACTCTTCTCTCGCTCTCCATCTCTCTACTATCAAGTCCCTAGATCCTAATGAGAAGTTATCGTTTCATGTGACACCACTCGATTAGGGTTTACATATGATAGAATGAATTGGTATGAAACCCTGGGGGTCTGGGGCTGTATATATCGGCCGGTGGGATGAACCGTAGCCCTTGGATCAAGCCAACTTCGACGGAGGGTGGAGATTAATCCTCAAAGGTGGTGGAGAGTCCACGTCGAAGCGGAGGCGGTTTCGTGTCTCTGACAGGCTTCAGAGTCTAAACAGGTCCCATCTTCTCTGGTGAGTCTCTGGTGTCCTCTAGATTCTTCCTGATCCACTTTCGCGGCGGAATTCGATTTTTATACCGACGTCCTTGGTGTTTTCTTCTTTTCCTAATAACGTCCCGCAGAAACACAGATTCACCAAAACTCATGGGATTCTGTCAGTTCAATCCCTAAACCTATGTTGGTGTTTGCTTTTAGTCCCTTTTCATGTTTAGTTGACGGGTAAAATCACACAATAACTACCGTCAACAGACTCTAACCCAAGTGCAAAGCAACTGAACGGTTTTCAATCTATTTCCGTCGCAATACATTGAGACTCATATTCATTTGTATTTCTCATGATTCATCAATAGTATATCATCATAGCTCAGAAAATAGCATTTTGTGCAAAAACTATATTAATTAAGCAGGGCTAAGCATTTTCCAAACATTTCATTTAGATCAGGTTTCAAGGATGGCATTTCAGTGGTCGAGGTTTGTAATACATCAATTGGGTTATCACTCAACTCATATCAACTTAATGCAATAGTTTAACTCAAGGTGATAAAAAGTTTATAAATCATAAGGAAGAGTTTAAATGCACCGGGGCTTGCCTGTGTTGCGGGGTTGGTTAGTTTCCACAGAGATCACGAAGTTGACATCACCACCATTTGATCGATGGACTTCCTCCGAACTTGATTGACATAAACCTTCTTACTCGCGCATGCACTACACGTAAATGAATGATCCATGCTTTAATATGATGGTATGCATGACATGATGCACGATGCGAAGTACAAAGAAGTGCATTAATAGTAGATGAACAGAAATAAGAAAGTTGAGTACAAATTTCCTTCATGATCAAGTCGCAAGCCAACAAAACTACAGAGAATACTGAAGTAAAGGTTAACTACCATTACTACTAACTAATTATTTAAGTGTTCTTAACCCAAGTTGTTACACTAATAAAATAACAGGATTAATATTAACCACCAGATTAACCCTAAACAATAGTTAAAGGATTTACAAGGTAAAAAGAATTCACCAGATTAATCCTAAAGTCCTTAATCAAGGTTAATATTAATTAAATAACATAAAAGCATGATTAAGCATTAAACAAGTCATTAAACATGGATCAAGTCATATTAATGACCCATGGAACACAAGCAACCCAAAAATCACTCAAAAACCCTAAATTTAAACACATGAAATCATAATTTCTTTATTTATTTAATTAAGGAATAAAATGACATAAATTTTAGTGTGTCCATATGATCCCAAAACTTTTGTACAGAAAGTACTCATCAAGAAACAGTAGTACATAAAATTTCATGATTTTTAATTATGTAAAAATCTACAAAAATCATGGAAAAGCCATTTTTTATTAAAAGAGGAAATTTTAATACATATCACAAGTACTGTAAATACATTTTTAATATTTTTCTCAAATACTACACATGTCAGAGAGCTCACACAAACATTTTCATGATTTTAGGACCTATAAAAAATTCAAAAACAAAATGACAAAACTCATTACTATTCAAAACAATAAAAAAATAATAAAATCAACTTTAAAAGGAAAACCACTCGGGCCAACAATAATGGGCCGGCTCAACAGTGGTGGCCCGACTGTGCGTTTCTGGATCTTTTGTAGAAAAGCCCTCAAGCTTTTATAAATCACAAATAGGTCCAAACACTGTTCAAACCAGTTTAATTTTTTAAAAGAAAACCCCCTGGGAAGACTTGAATTCTCCCCAACACGTCCTTCTTCTTCTTCCCGACGTTGATCGAGGAGCCGCCGACGCTGACCGGCCGGAGCTCGTCGCCGGTGGGTTCTAGACCTCGTCAAGGCCACTATCACGCTCGCCACAGCTCCTATTATCGTTTGGACTAGCTGGTTCGAGTTCTAGTGCCCCGGAGACACGCTGGTCGTGCGCATGGCGGACTACGGTGGTCGGCATGGTGTGTTCCCGACGCTATGGCTCGGTAGAGATCAAAAGGAGGGGCGCTACAGAACCAGGAGCTCACCTAGTCCCTAAATGGCAAGGTTGTCGAGGCGGTGCGGCTCTAGATGACGACGCGGTGCACGACGGCGGCACTCCGGTCGGTGGCAACGCGGTGATCCTGGTGAACAAAAACCACAGACAACGGGTCGATAAGCATCAAGGGAAGATGGAGGGGCTCAAAAATAAGATGGTTTGGCAAGATTGTGGCCGGTTTGGCCTGGCCGCGTTGAACTGCGCGCAGCGGCGCTCTGACCAGAGACAGGGAAGAAAAATGAGCCGTGCTGCCAACTCCGGTGATCAACAGTGGCACGGCCGGGCTCTATGGATGTGCAAGGCAGAGGCGGGTTTGGTGGCTCATGGAATTGGACACTGGTGTTCTATGGATGGCAAATTTTTGCCTCCAACCGAGAGGTCGGCGGTGAGGCAACGGAGAAGAAAGGGGAAACGACGACGACATGGCACTTATATAGGGCAGCGGCGGGCTCAGGACGCGGCCCCCACGAGCTTGTCCTTGCAGCAGGGCGCGCCACAGGGCCGGGAATGGCTGGCGAAGTGCGGTGGTGTGCGGCTCTGTGCGCGAACAGGAGGAAGGAGATGACGCCCATCCCTTCTACTGTAGCTAGCCCTTGTTCCTTTCCTAGTTTTTCTTAAATTACATTTTATTTTACATGGTAACTTGAAAAATTACCTTAATAAAAGTTGTAGTAAATTTTGTGATGAACAGGTTTGGTTTTTGGGCCGTGTTCAAATTTTGAATGGATTTTGAAATATGAAAAAGAGGATAATTTGAGGGTTTGAATTTCAAATCAAATTCAGCTGAAAAATCAAATACTCTGTTCGCTTGAACTTACCAGCCAGCATCAGCCAGCCATTCTGCAGTGTTTTTCTCTCAGAACAATCAGCCAGCCAGCCGTATAATCTAGCCAGCCGAACAGAGTGAAAATCTTTCTCAACAACTTGAAAATCTTCAAATATGAAAGTTGTTTTATTTGACAAGCTTTATAACTTTCATTAAAGGAGTTTGGTCAGATTCTTGCTAGTTTTTAAAATTATATTTCAAATTTCAATTTTTAAACATAGAGTAGGGTTTTATTTGAAATTTTATTTAATAACTTCAAAATTACCCAAAATAGAATTTGTTCCAATTTTCAAGAGCTACAGCTTTTGTTTAAAGCCCAACATCTAATTCCCTTTAGTTTTTGAATTAGGGTTCTGGGTCCGATTTAGGGTTTATAATTGGTTTTCTTTTTAATTTCAAAGTGGATTTAGATATATACACCCAAACACAAACATTTATACAAACAAGTCACTCTAAATTACCTATGCACAATCACATGTAGAAATAAAACTCATTTTAGTTGATGCACAATAATAGGGTTTTATGAGAGATGATCTACGATGCATATGATGACATGGCAAGTTTAAGTGACAGTAACACCAGGGGTGTCACAAGATGTCACATTGAGTGACCAGGTTGCGGGTTCGAAGCAGTCTCTCCATAGATTTTAGGAGGGAAAGGCTTGCCCCAGATTTCCCTTTCCCTAGACTCCACTCATGTGGGAGCCTCTATGGCACTGGTCTGCCCTTTTCTCGGTTTATTCTGCCCTCGACGCGCATAAAAACTGGCCAGGGCGGTTTCTACAATCTAGAGTCAGATTTAAAACACATTTTAGAAGGGGTTTCAAATGTTGAGAGATAAGACTACTCACTCCTTAAAAATATAAAGAACATGAACGATTGAGGTGCCTAACACACAGCTGACACAACTACAAGCCAATGAAATCACCCAACGCGGGGACCGAAGATCAATGTATGGGCTGTTAGCTTTGCTCTTTTCATAGGCCTTTTCTTGGTGAAAGCGCGTGGCCAGGTCTGGTACTCTGGTCACGTCAACCGCTACGACAACGACTTTGTCTGCATGGGCGGAGCTACAGTGATGCCTGTGTATTCCCAGTAATAAGTAACTTTTATTTTACAAATCAATAAGTAGATATATGTGTATACTCATATGTATAACTAGATAATACCCCGCGCGTTGCTGCAGGAATTTATAGTATCACACATATATTTAAAATATTTGATGAAACATAATACAATTTATTATACACACATACAAATCTCTCAGGGAAATACGGTAACTTAGTTTTGGCATACATGCGAGCTGAGGATTAAGCCAGCAGCCCCTACACATGCAATTTCTCACCGATCCAAAGACTCCATTAAAGCAAGTATCACCGGCAGCCAGCCAGCCAAGAAGTTGTTCACTTGTTGCCTTCCGATGAATGGATCAACTGTACTTAATGGCATGCACTCTCAAACAGAAGGTACTTACACATTCTTTTTTTCCAAAACAATAAATATATATATACACACACTTTAGTCATACGTGACGCCGACCGCTGCCGCCACTGCTGGCAGTTAGGGGTAGTAGTACTGGTTGTATGCTGCGATGCATCGGCAACGGGTCTGGCTTCTTCTCCTCGTCGTCCTCGTTGACCTCCATGAGCTGTGCATCATCTTCCTTCTTGCGCATGTCTTTGGTGAGCTTGATGGAGTGGACGCCCTCGCTGCTGCTGCCGACGATCTGGTCATTGCCAACGCTGGCAATGGCCACGGAGTCGATCCCGCCCGCGGGCACCTCCAGCGCCATAGCCCTCGAGTGCCGCCACCGTCGTGGCCTTCGCGTGCTCCGCAGGCCATGACCGTCTCCGCGACCGCCGCCGTTAGCAAAGGGGCCTCCATGGGCGCCACCGCCGTCGCAGCCTCCGCGGCCGCTAGCGGCAGCGCCGTCGGTAGCGAGGGGCCTCCACGAGGGCCATAGACCGCAAAAGCTGCCCGTCACGAGGGGCCTTTGCGAGCACCTCGTTCTCCTCCGTGAGCGCCGGGGCCGCTGTGGAAGCATAATAGCATGCCGTGACTACTAAATAACAGATCCAAAATGACAAAACAAATACTGAGCCATATGTTTTGGAGGTGATGATTCAGGATGTGGTGGGATTGAGGTTGTCGTTGTGTATTATATAGGGGGGCATGGTGATATAGGCATGCAGTTTTTAATTCACATGTGAATGTGAATGTGAAGCGTTTGAAAGGAGATGCAGCTAGCTTGGTGGGCATCAGTTTCACATAGCGTTGCTGCCTCTTCATTTCATTGATTAGGCCACTGATCGATTCCAATAAACTGGTAGGGAGCATGGGCGCACTATCATATGAGTACTGCACAGACAACATATTGGAACCTAATAGAAGGGAATGGCTGTTTAATTCCTATAGCACAAATGGAGAGATGAATTGATCCGTGGTTGTGGTGGATGACGTGGCTTCACCAAAATATAGAGAAATCGCTAGTGGGTTCTTTCTATTTCTATTTAGGTACATTTAGGTACAGTAGATGCAAGTAGATGTTTATCTGTTCATTTTCGAGCAAAGCAGGCAGCCAATTTAGCTTCCCGGGCAGCCCGAGGTGCAAGGCCCAGCAACGCAGGACGCGGCCCACCCAACTCAGAACTCACACGGGTCACGCGCTTGTGCTCACGCTCACGCGCGGTGACTGGTCGCGTCGTCGCGGTCTCGGCTCCGGCCTCCAGGCTCGACCGCCCAGCACAGCACCATTCTCCAATCCCCCATCTCAATCCCTAGACCCTAACCCCAATCTCAGCCGCGGCATCTGCATCTCGGGTCGCCGGCGGGGAGGCGCAGCACAGTCACAGCAGGGGAGCCGGCTTGCGTCCGCCGAGCCGGAGCCGGGTCGCGGCCTCGCGGACTGCTCGCGGCTCGCCGCCTGGGCCTCACCGTCGCCGGGACAGGGTGCGTTGGAGCGGAGGGCGGAGGTGCGCCGCGCGCCGACGTTGAGCCCAGGCCGGGCGCGGGGCGCCGGCCACGCCATGCGGGAGTGCGGGTCTGCGGGACCGTGGACCGTGGCTGGTGCTGGGCTGCGTTGTGCTGTCAGCTATGCTAGTGCTGGCCTATTGGGTTGCTCTGTGCTGTGCGTTGCTCGGCTGCTGGCTGAGGCCTGAACAAATGAGCAGAATTCAGAACAGGTACAAGGCTAAAGGAATTAGGGAAAAGGAAGGTGAGGGTAGGGTGAGGGATTTCCGATTTCCTCCTTTATTCCATTATAAGGATAAGGATTTGTCACTTGAATTGATTAGGACATTATCAATTGTTATGATAAAAATACTATTACGAACTATACTTTAAACCTTTGCTGCTATGCACTTTTTTTTTCTTATGGGAATACACAAGTCTAGAATCCTGACTCCGCCACTGTTTGTCTGGGTACTCTAAACCCTTGCGGAACCACTTGGTCATGGTTGTTTGGTACAAATGTAGGGCGCATTTGGTTTCCTTCTCTCCCCGCATGCACCACATCAACTGAGCCATGCTGCCGCTGGTCATGCGCCAGCTATGCACCTGCACCGCATCAGCTGAGCCACGCTGCCGCTGGCCATGCGCCAGTCATGCATCGTGCCTTCGTTAGGTTGCCTGTGTCAATAACGTATGGATGTGCAGACAAGATGTTTGGTTGCAGGGTTTAGAAGCTCTCGTGCACACTGTGGCGAGCAGCAGCAAGCGCAAAATATGCACCACACAAGCCTGGTCCTGGGAATAAATCTCATTTCGTTTCCCGTGAACCTGGCCGGCTATGCACACTTGTACCATTGGAGCCTGGCCGAGTGCATGACATTGGCATCCAAAAGCCCGTCGCTTGCATCCGTGATGCTTGGCCACGCAGAAGCGGGCAACCAAAGGCGCCTGTAGAGAATTGGGCTAATGTCTGTTAGATTTAATATGGATTTATTCATATTTTATTCAATTAAATCAAATAAATACTAAGACCATATAAATATTGAGTGCTAATGGTGGAATGAATATATTTGATGACCAGCCGATAACGGCCATGTTTATGGTTGGGTTAGTAGTAACTCTCATGGTTATGGCGGTAACTCCCATGATTATGATAATTGTTACTAGTAACTCTCCAATGGTAATGGTGGGAGTTACTGGTGATTGATGGACGCTTCATTAAGAGTGGGCAAAATACCTGATACCCAATTTCCGAACCCGAATTACCCAAACCCAGACCCGAAGTACCTGAACCCGAAATACCCGATCACAATTTCAGATAGTAATTGTAGAAACCCGAATTTAGTTTGGGTAATTCGGGTAAGGCTCCCCGGTACCCGAATTACCCAAATTACCCGAAATGTCTTAAATATGAAGACATGAAGTGGTTTAGTATAACATAAATATATTATTTATTATGCATCAGTGTAATTTTATGCTAACTTGATAGTTGATTTGTTGTTAATTGATATAAAGACATGACTTGATTTGTGTGACTATTGTTGTTTATTATAAAATGTGATTAGAATTCTCCTAAAATGCCTGGTTTTATGAGTTTTGGGTAAATCGGGAAAAACCCGAACCTAAACCCGAATTACCGGGTACCCGAAATTTTGGGTAGTGTTTTTTTTACCAAAATCGGGTAGCAATTTCTAAAACCCGAATTTCCAAATACCCGAATTACCCTACCTGAATTTTTCGGGTAACCCGAATGCCCAGGCCTACGCTTCATGACGTCCAGGTCCTCTGTTATTCATCCACTGCATTCTATGTCTATATATATATGCGCTAGTCTTCATCTGCGATGTAAAGAGAAATCGACTAAGCACGATAGTTCTTCTGTTGAGTTGTTCCTGAGCGTCTCCGTCCTGAAGCTCTGCGCGCACGGAGTGTCGGGAGAGCAGGTGCCTCCGGAACCCTCGTCTGCGTGAGATCCTTGCACGGTGTGCGCGGCGATTAGGTTTTTGGGAAGCGAATCCGCGACTGCTCGCTGTGATCGGATATTCGCTTCATCGACTATTCGCTTCATCGACTAAGTCGCGCCATCGACATCGACCAACGCACAATCGTCATCGACTAATTGGTGGCGATCGGCTGATCGGTTGTTCCTGGAGGGCGCGGATCGACTGTCTTCATCGACTACTTCCTGGTGACCGTTCATGAGACTGCACTGTGATCCTCTACCTGCATCGACTATGGTCCACTACTTCGAGCAACGCACTATGTCGACTAGTACGAATGGAGCCTCCGATGCCCTCGGCATTGGACCCTCCGCTGGGTACATTCACAATCCTTTTCATACAGTAATTTACGTACTTACTGTTTCGATTGGTATGTCGTTCTTGCATGTTGTAACTTTTGAAAATGAGATACACATACACATATTTGTCGTCATAAATCTGCTACTGGTTAAATTGACTTAGAAATCGGCTAAATTCCTAACAATGTCTAGCAAGATGCATTATGAAGTCATCCCACGCTGCGCCTATACGCCAACAATGAATAACCATGTGTGTAAAATACACCTAGCACTACACTTGTACGGCTGCAAATCTTGCCGGCGAATTGCAACGCGTGTTATCTAGGGTCTGTTTAGATAAAAAAAAGTTAGAATTTTGACATTGTAACACATGCTAACTTTTACAATAAATGTAATTAGTGCTTCATGCATATGTCCAAACATTCGGTGTGACCTGATGTGATGGGAAAGTTGAAAGTTTGAATGGGAAGTAAACAGCCCTACTATTTATTTTGGAAGACTATACATTCGTTATATAGGCTCTGTTCGCTTCAGCTGAAAATCTGAGCTGATTTTGGTTGAAACTGATTTGTTGTGAGGAGAAATACTGTTTCAGATCTGAAAAATATGTGCTGTTTAGTTGAAGCGAACAGAGCCATAGTTTCGCCATTTCTAATGGAAAAACTATGTCCTTCTGTCTCTGAATTAGCGATACCATATGGCTTAGTATTTTTTTTTACCCGCTATAAGTATGTCCACTTTTGAAATGGTAAAAATAGACTTCAGTAGTCCTATAATGGCCGTAGTGCTGAATCGCTAAGTATTCGTCATATGAGAGTATATTAATTAAAAACAAAAAAATAATCCACGTTTTCAGGCTCTTCATTCCAGTTTCACCCTAAATTACTACTACTACTACGGAAATCTAATAAAGATCGAAAGTCAAGAGGGCATATTGGATACGACAATTGACAAGTGATGATAACTGAACAGCTGACAAAGCTGCCAATGGTAAAATAAAAAGTACGTTGGCATTGGCACAATCCCAACGGACACATGCAAACTGATAAAAAGCTCTGACGACGTTTTTGCCCAGCTCACATCGAGAAATCATCACTAGTACCGACAGTAACACTTTCATAAGCGTTGATTTCAGCTCGTGCTGATTTGGTGTGAAAAAAAAATACTGTTTCGTGACTGAAAATAAGAGCTGATTGGTCAAAAGAACAAACTTTGGCCCATAGATCACGAACTCAGAGGTTAACAAGGACCCTCCATGCAGGAATTCAAAGTACTAATCACATTATAAACTGCAAGTGGTAAAAACATTCTGCACATTTTACATATATAATACAGGTTCTATCGATACAATAAAAAGTGTATACATCTTTCGACGTGATTGCCAAAATTTCGCCGGTGGGGACAATGGGGGCGGCTATCAAGAACTATGTTACACAACGCAAGACCGGATGCAGGAACCCAGCTGCATCTCGGTTCTCTTTAAGTTACAGTGGTAATTCTATCACCATCATCTATACAAGTCCATCACTTTTTTTATTTGGGAATGAACAAATCCTCCCCTCCATTCTATAATGTGTATTTACCAACTACATCCAACACCCCCCTTTTCTCCCTCCTTTCCTCAAGTTTACAGATTGGCCTCATCTATGACTCGACAGAAGCCGAGTCGCCTTTCTGGCTCCAAAATATTGCTTTCGGGTTCAGTTGTGTTTGCGTCTTTGCGAAAGAATGGTATAATGAATATGGTATATAGACATGAAAGAATATTATGAGCTTTGCAAAAGATCACGATCCTGGAGGCATTCTTGGGGATTGGCATAGAAATAGTCCTCTTCCTTGGGTCTGTCAGGAATCACCATCCTCTTTGAAGCTGACCCCATCCGCTTTGCGTGGGCAACCTTGATCAATGAAGAGAACTCATCCCATCGCAGAGAACCATTTGTGTACTGGTCCACTAGCTCAACAATGAGTTTTCGGTCTAACAAGACAGTCTTCTTGTAACCCATGAATCTAGAAACAGAAAATGAAAGAATACAAGCAATTACTACAAATGAAAAACTCCACACCTTTGCAGAATAAAAGCATGATGAAATTATGAAATATTCCCATAGCTATCAGTGTGGAATTACAAGCAATTAACATGCTACTTAGAAATTACAAAAATAAGATATGTAATCTCTAGTCACTAACAAATCTTGAAGCAACAGTGTTAGTAGTGAAGAATTGATGGTGGTTGAAGACAAGATCATCAATGAGCTTTAAAATTTTAACAGATCATCTTTTCACTGACATCATTAATCCAACACTCGGAAGAAACAACTATGAAAATACAATTAGCATGCTGCCTGAGTGCATGGTATGTAGAAACCACATATGCTGATATGCATAATAAATTGTATATAAGTGGAAAAGTGCAAACCTCCGATGTCCCTCAACGACTTTAGCCATATTTCCATCATATGTCGGAACAAATATATCACTTTCTAAGGATACTAAGTAATCCAGTGCTGCCATTTGTGATGAATGGTTTTGGAAGAACATCAAATCAGAAGGTTCCAAAAGTGTCTCCTTCCTCACCTACAGACAATGTTTGTAGCAAGACATCAGCAAGGAAAAAAGGAGAGATGGAAGAGTACTATAGGACAAGTATGATACAATAGATGCATAATTTATTTGTGCACACACCACATTCGGGTATGCTGAAGTTAGAGCAGCCATCCTGCGCTTTCCACCATATATTTCCCCAGCAGCAATGTATATTTGCATACTTCTATCGATGTCAAGTGCTCTGAGGACAAGAGCAGTCTCCTCAGGCGTCAATGGGCAAAGGCCATCTTTTCTTTTCAAATCCGAGTCAATCACTTTTTCTTTCCACCATGGATAAGCATACCTGAAGCCAAGAGTAGTTTGGAGCATGTCCAGTCAACATAATTACAAATAAGAACTAGACGAATTTTCACTGCAGGTTAAAGGTACGATTCCAAAATGTCACCTCATTCTTGTGAGTTCTTCTGCCTCTTCAGTACTGCAACCTTGCGTACAGCCAGAGAAAGCCAACATATCCATTTCATAACGTAAATGAAGTACCAAAAAAGGTCCATTTTGGCGAAGAATTCTAATTACTCTCTTGCCCAACTCTTCAATTTGCGGGGTAAATTTGAGAGAGGCATAATTTACTCGGCATCGCAGTTTCTGAATCTCCATTGGTAAACCATTGTTTGCTAGCCTGGCATCAGTTCTATTCAGATGGAGAACCTTATATTTACGAATCAAAGGAAGAATCTGATTCAAAATGAACCAAGTGTCAGTTTATGCAATAAATTCTGCAATGCAGGCTAGTCTTGGCATAAAATACGATGTTGCTTACCTGATTTTGGTAGTAGGAGATATCGGACCAACTAATTGGAGGCATGGAGTGAAACATTCCAAGTTCAACTCTTCTCTTTACCCTTGGTGGTAATTCTCTCAGGATGCGAACTTCACCTCGTAATGAGGTTATAAAGTGCTCAACATCAAATATATCTTGGAACTCACTGCAGGATAGAATGAACTGCTGCAGTTAGCTTCCCTGACATAAACACAAGTCTCCGTAATAATAGTTTAAAAGACAACTTGAAGTCGCCAAACGGCACCTTGGATCATTCCAAAATGAAGTCTTATCCAACTCTGGCACAACTAAAGTGACATTCAAATATCTTGCAATTACAACCATGTCGCATATCTGATAAAAAAGTAGGGAAAGCCAGAAGCCAGTGTTAAGAGTCAAATGTTGTAAAGGTCACTGCCGAATCAATAAAAATAAAGGCTTTCCGATTGCTTACTGCAGCTCGCATTTGGTTAAGCCCACCATTGCACGAAACCATCAAGTAACCATTGTTCCTATATATTCCTGGAAGGCATTGGCAACAAAACATCAGCGGAAGGAAACACTAGAACATGCACAACATTTTTACTAATTGGAACCACAGTTATAATACCGGTGCGCATTGAGTACTTGAATAGCAATATAGCAACAAGAAAATTATGGCCCACACTTTTTCAGTCATACATTTAGGAAAGACGTTCAGTTAATGGAAATGCAGTGTGCAATATAATAATGTCTTATAACAACCAAGGTCTTTTTTTTTTTTTGTTGAAATGGTGCAATTAGCTTGGCTCCTATAGTCCTCTGTCCGAGCTGAAATGTGTCCTAAGAGCTAAGTTACCCCCTATTGACCAAATAAAGTGTTGTTTCACCAAATGCAATTACGGTTACTAGAAAAAGGCCCATGATGGAGGTACCCAAGAGCTGCTGAGAATGAATGATTGGCACCTAACCAAGCGTATGAAAATGTGGCCCACCAAAAAAGTATGATATTAAAACACGAAAATACCCAGAATCGCAAATATCATGGTCAGTCAGAAACTCAGAATACAATGACCAGAACGGCAAAACTGTTGACCTACTGACTAAAAGAAGATAATGCAAATGCAATGCAATGTGATCGGCATGCATGACCGGACGTGAATGTTTATAGCCATATATTGATCCAGTAACGTCGAAATGCTGTGAGCATGATAGCATTATCAAATGCCGCGGAAAGCACCACATATACATACAGTTGACATTAGCACAGAACGAAATCCGCATGACGCCCTGCATTACGCAACGCGGGGCTTGCCAATCGGAGCACACCGAAAATCGTCATCAATCACAAGTAGGCGGGAAGCTTTGGAGGGAGATCTACCACGCCATCGCCACGACGATGCAGGCGGGCTGTCAATGTCCAGCTGGGAGCCACATCGCCGCGATTGCCCAGGGCGCAGACAGCGGGTCGGAAGTTCGGAACAGGGCAAAGGATGAAAGCGAGGAAGCAACCAGAGCAAGGACGATGAGAGCAGAGCAGAGCAGGCGACTCACTTTTGGGCGGCAGCGGCAAGGGCAGCGCGGCGGCGGCGGCGGCGCCCCTGTCGACGAGAGGGAGAGGCCGCGGGCGCGCGGCGGCCTCCTCGTCGCGCGGCGTGAGGCAGGAGGGCCAGCCCTTGAGCACCCGCGGGCCCCAGGTGTCGCCGACGGCGGTGAGCTGCACGACGCAGGTCCAGAGCAGCACCGTGGTGGTGGCGCGCACGAGCCAGAGCTTCATCCGCGACCGCGCGGCGGCGGCGGAGGAGGGAGGATGGAACCTGAGCTTGTCGCCGGCCGGCGCCGCCGCCGCCTTACCCCCTGACGCCACCTTCCACCCCATGGACCATGGACCAAGCGGGAACGGAGCGAGAGGCACCTACGGCGCCGGGGGAGCGTCGGAGCCAAAGCTGGGTGGGAGGCTCTTCTTCCTGGGGGCCAATGCAGCTACGAGCAAGGGCCGGCCTCCTCCCGCTGCCTGGCTCCACCAACAGCACCGCCCACCCGCCGCGCCAACAAGGCGAGCTTGCAGGAAGCCAAGCACGTCACCGGCGCCCGGCCTGCCGGCCGCCCGCGCTCTCGCTCAGGCTGTTCGGAATCCACCTCCTCGTGCCTCCTCCTGCCCAGTCAGTGCTCCGCTCCCTGGACCGGTTAGCAGAACCGCCGGCCGCGCGGAGATGGCGAGGAGGCAGCGTGGGCCGCCGGAGGCGAGGGCAGGGCAGGGCGCGGGCGTGGATCTCGGGGGCAGGGGCAGGGGCAGGACAGCGCAAGCGCAGCGGAGCGAGCGGGGACCGGGGAGAGAGAGGGAGGGAGGGAAGGTGGAGCGATTTGTGGGGACGCCTAGTTATTTCTGGGCGTCGGTGCGTGCCTCCTTGCCTTGCCTTTGCCTTGCGAATGCCTGCCAGCCTTCTCGCTGGTGAGGTGGTGCGTGTGCGCGTAGCGGCGTTAATGCGCTACGCATGACAGTAGTATGGCACGTTGGCGAGACGTTTTGGTGGAAGTGGAATGGAGTGGGACGCTGCCCTGCCACTGCCACCCGTGACGACGACGGTGGATGCCCGCGCCGGCGGCCGGCGAGACGACACGGGACGGGACAGCGCCACTTGCCTGCCCGAACGATCCTGGTGCAGGGACCCCACAGAGGAGCCTGTTTTTTTGGTCACGTGCCGCTGTTGGTATCTTTGTACTACCGGTACACTCATCGGTTCTTCCAGTGGCATGAAAATTCACAATTGACCGCGGGCATACTAGGCCATAAGAGGGTCGTGTTGTTTTCTTTTTCATGGAAATTTCCCTCGTGTTGAACTGTCGATTCAGGTTCGTTTCTGAATTCTGATACTTCCTCCTATGTTCTTCTTTACCTCTGCTTCTTAGTCAACACGGGGAAAGAAAGCATGCCAAATTAGTTTCCCACTTCCAAACATAGGCAGCGTGGACTAGAACTCTACAACGGCCGTGACAGCCTTTCGTTTGGTCTAACATGCATATCCCGCGATTTCAACTTTTCGGGCTTTCAACAAGGACGCGGATGAAGTGTGACCGGTCGACTCGGCTCCACCTCTAGGCTCGTCTTCTTCCTCACCTCGTTCTCCTCCTTGCACCGCCCCACCTCTAGTGATTGCTCGTCGCCTACCTCTCGTCCCTGCCCCTGCCACTTGACCTTGTTCGCCCTTGCTCTGCTGCCACCCACTGTCCCTCCACGGTGGCCTCCTTCTCCCCCTCCATCTGGCAGCGCCCATAGAGCTCTGGCGATACCCGCCCTTGGTGACTTCCACATTCCTCTCCCTCCTCTCTTTCTTTTGTGACGATCTCTCACCATGGGCACTTGAAAGGTCAAGATGGCGGACTAGAGGGGGGTGAATAGTCCTTTTTAACAACTAATCGCAGCGGAATAAAATCTAATCGGTTCTATCAACGATTCACCCCTCTAACTATAACTCTAAGCACCTTAGAAAAGATCTTAGTAAGAAACAAAGGTGCTAGCCTAACTTAAGATTCCCTAAACCGTTCTAGCGCAAGATCACACAAACTTAAACGCTAGTACTTCAAGCACCGGGGGAGCTCCTACCAACTAGCAAGCAAAAGCGCACTAAGCACCTAAGCCCACTATGTGCTCAATGACAAGGATACACAATCCTAATCAAAGACCGCAACTTGTTTAGTTACACAAACTAGACAAGACACTAGTTCTAAGCCACACAAGCAAAGAACGTGAGTGGCAAGCTACACAAACTAACCGATCTCACAAGAGCTACAACTACACAAGTAAAGTAAAGAACAATAATAACAACTTGTGTAGGGAAATGCAAATTACCGCGAAGGATGATGTAGAGGATGACACGGTGATTTATTTCCCGGAGGTTCACTTGTTGCCAAAAGCTACGTCCTCCGTTGTGTCCACCTACACTCCATGGTTCGGTGGCTAATCGATCACCAAGATCAAGCTCTACCAAAGAGCGCCACAAGAACCTACCCGACGAGTGAGATGTTGAGTGACACGCACAGCTAGAGTTGCTCTTCGCGATCTCCCGCGGGGCGAGCACAACACCCCTCACAAGCACTTCTCCAGAGCCAAGCACAATCTCCTTTGCTTGCTTCGACGGAGCCACGAGCCACTAAGCCGTCTAGGAGGTGGCAACCTCCAAGAGTAACAAGCACACCGGCTTGCAACTCGATCACCAAGTGCCACTCGATGCAACCTCTCAATGCAATGCACTAGCGATCGATCTCTCACTTCTCGGATGTGAATTAGATGAGCAAAAGTGAGTTGGAGAGCACTAAACCAAGCACAAGCAAGGGGAACACATTCCCAAGGTGCAAGACCAGGTGCCATGGCCGGCTCTCACTCCAATTTATAGCCCCCAAAGAAATAGAGCCGTTACTCCCTTCATTTGGCTCACTGCGTGTTGACGGTCAATAACGTCAACTTTTATTAGAACTTTAGACACAAAAGGATACATGAATACACACTAGTTTAGGGTTTTAACTGACAATTTTCATGAGTTTTGCATGTTCTGTATTTTTTAGGGGTTATTCCAGAATAGTGTAAAAGAGGGATTAAAGTGCTTAAATATCACGAAACTTAACCGCGAAGACAACATCATCATCGAGACACTAGAAGCATCCAGAAGACACCCGAGCAACCGGGGCCCGAACCCTGCCAAGGTGGGGCCGGCCGGCGCTAGGGTGGGGCCGACCGGCGCCCCCTGGCTAGGGTTTGGCCCCGATTTCTGGAGTCTTCTTCCGTCGCCTTTTGGGAGTCATCTCGGCCCTTGGTTGAAGTCGGTTTGATTCTACGGCGCACGTTCATCCCATCGGACTATAAATAAAGGGGCAGACCCCCTGGAGGCATCAATCAATCATTCATCGAAGGCATCAAGTCTTCAAGCCATCAAGAGCCTACCAGTTCATCAAGAGCCTCCTAGTTCATAGTTCTAGCCTAATTAGATTAGAAGTAGAGGAGATCTAATCCTTCGGCGGGATCTGGAGCCCCAGCATCCGTCTGGAGCGCAGAGTTCGGTATAGTTCTAGTTCTTTCTCTATTATTGTATTCTTCATTATGATTAGGAAAATATTGTTCTTAATAGTTCATATGTTCTTAATTGCATTAGTCATTGTCTACTTTAATTATATGTCTAGTGTAGTTGGTTTGATCTTATTGAATTCATGTAATTGCTCGAATAGCGTTTATCCAAACGATTGTTGGGTAGATGACGAACAATGTGTAGACGTGGTGTCTAGATATTCTGTTTATCTGCGAGTGCACCCTGATGTGCCAGGTCGTGTGGTAGTTCACGTAGGTGACAGCTACGTTGATTCCTCTGTAGTCCACCCCCGTATGTAGGCAAGCAGGCACAGTCGCGAAGTTGGGTGATGACTCTGTTTCACATCCTTCTTAGATGATGCCCTTTACATGTGATCATGATATAGGAGTAATCTGACAATGATTGCTAGATGTAATTGCACTAGTTAAAGTTATTCATTGACGTAGTTATAGAATTACCTTAGATATTAATTCCTTAGTTTATCCATTGGCTAACTATTATTATGACTAGAGAGTGCTCTGATGTTTATCCATTAATGATGCTTGATCATACTTATCACCTGTATTTATCCTTATTATCTTGTGACCTCTATCTGTTATGAGTAGAGTATATAACATCGGTAACATCACTTATTCATTGTATATAGTTGTTATCAATATAATAGATTATAGTTTATCCAGTCCTTCCCAGTGGTATAAATATAAATCGACAACATGGTAGAACAATGCTACAATGGTATAATTATCTGTCCGCTTGTAGAATTGTTCTTAGTTTATATTTATATATATATATATATATATATATATATTTCTGCCTAGTCACATGGAATAGTATATGAAACCTTTATTTATTCTTAGCATTTATAATTAGGGATGACAACCTAGTTCATGCTAAAGAATGTTGGTAATAGATAAGTGGCTAGTTGCTAATGACAAGTTAATTAATTACCATACATCTCTAATCTCGCTTCTGGTGTTAAAAGATTATTAAGTTATATTTGGCGACGTTAGTAGATGTCAACAAGCATTTTTGGCGCCGTTGCCGGGGGAGGCACATTAAACTTAGAAAATATTGATAACATTTATGCATCATAGATAAGATTGTATTACCGATTGATCTCTAACTCAAACAGGCACACCCTTGTTTTTATCATTTGCTTATCTTATGTAGGGTGGTGAATGAATGGTTTTTCTCTTCCAAACAATTTCACTGACGATCCAGAGAAACTTCTTAGAAGGAAAAAGTTTGTAGAGACGAGAGACAATTTCGAGTCACCATCAAGAACACTCATCGTTTTTCGAGCTAGTTCATCAAAGGTGCCAGCTTTAACGTTGGAAGAAGAATAATTAGGAGAAGATTTATCTTCTGTGTTTGAAGACATAGCTGAGAAGACACTGCGCGAGTTCTCTGTCCCAACAACAGAAAACATCCAGACTGGATCAGCACTCAACACTGGGGAGAATGGATTCGAACTTAAGCCTGCTCTTATCACCATGGTTCAAGCGAGCTAATTTTGTGGAAAAGCTCATGAAGATGCAAGTGCACACTTACAACACTTTTAGAGATCTGCAGCACCTTCACGATTAGAGGAGTACCAAGAGATGCTATTTTACTCCGTCTTTTCCTATTTTCACTTTTGGGGAAGGTTAAGCAATGGTTCTACACCAACAAAGATAAGAACACTACATGAGACCGATGCTCAACTGCTTTTCTGGCAAAGTTCTTTCCTACAGGCAAGACAAATGCTCTGCGTGGGAAAATTTCAAGTTTTCAACAACAACATGATGAATCATTCACTGAAGCATAGGAAAGATTTCAAGATTATATTGAAGACTGTCCTCATCATGGGATAGAGGATTGGCTATTGATGCAGACCTTCTACCACGGGCTTATCTCTAGCACCCGTGAGTCCATAGATGCTGCAGCCGGAGGAGCTTTCCTGTCACTTAAGCTTCCAGAAGCTCAAGCACTTGTTGAGAAGATGGCTTCAAATTCAGGCTCTAATGAAGAATGTACTCAACCTCGCAAGAGAGGAGGAGGCATCCATCATCTCAAGGAAACTGACATGGTCACTGCTAAGTTAGACCTCATCATGAAGAAGCTGGATATAGAGAAGAAGGAAGTCTTGCGTATTGATGATTCTCACATGACCTGTGCAGAATTTGGAGATTACGGGCATTTAGCTGTCAACTGCCCTACGCTACAAGAGGATGTGAACTTCATCAACAACAACACCTACTATCGTCCTCAGCAAGGTCAAGGATGGAATCAGCAACCTCGACAAGGTAACAACCAAGGTAATAATTACAATAATTACAATCTTCCGCCTTTAAAAGATTTAGTTGTTGGTCAATTTAAATTGTTAGATCAAATGTCTAGAATGGTAGTCTCGAATGATAAAGCTTTATAAAACATTAATACTAGAATGGATACCTTTGCTTCTGCTATAAAGAATCAGCACAACTTCAATAAAATGTTAGAATCGCAATTAGCTCAGCTAGCTGCTGCTGTCCCTCCATTTGAGAAAGGCAAGATTCTGGGCCAACCAAAAGATTTAGAAACTGCTAACCTTGTTGATATTCACAATGTAACCCAATATCATATTGAGCCTGCAGATATACAGTGGATTGATCACTCATTACCTGAAAAGATGGGAGACTCTGGAAGACCTGTCATTCCTATCTCCATAGGATGTCACAGCTTTCCAAAAGCTATCTGCGATTTCGGCGCAAGTGTTAACATAATGCCCAAGTTAATTTATGAGAAAATATTAGGTGATCCCTTGTTGTACACAGATATATGTTTGCAGCTTACAGATCAGTCCATTTGCTACCCCGAGGGAGTGCTACAAGAAGCTGTTATCAGAGTAGAGCAATCATATGTCCCAGTTGACTTCGTGATCATGGAGACAGGAGGAGATGAGAAGGCACCCATTATCTTGGGACGACCATTCTTGTGCAAACCAAAGTCATCATCTATACGGAACATGCCAAGATTGTCTTCTCCATCACGGACAAGAAAGAGAGATTTTCGTTCAAGAATCGCATCTTGAAGACTCCTATCATCCTGAAGCAATTCCATCAACAAGAAGAGCAACCGCAACCAGTATCCAAGAAGAAAAACAATAGAAGATGGAGGAAGAATAAGCCCCGACATGTACCTGAAGAAACTACTCAACTAATCACTGCTCTCAACACAGAAAATGATCATATGCTTCCGCAACCGTTCCCAATAAAGAGAGGTGACGCAGGTGTACCAATCATTGACTGTACAATCAGAGACACCACTTTTGCCGACACCGTCTGCAACACTGGATCAGGCGTCAACGTAATGTCCAAAAATGTATATGATGATTTATTTAATGATTTACCTCTATACCCAACATATATTCAGTTGTAGATGGCAGACCAATCACTAAGATTCCCTGAAGGCGTGGTTAAAGACATCATGGTAAGAATTCAAGATAAATATATACCCGCAGATTTTCTAGTTCTTGACATGCAGGGAGACGATGAATCACCTATTATTTTGGGAAGACCATTCCTCTACACCGCCAATGCTATCATCTACATCGGGTCTGGACAGATCCACTTCAACTTACCCACTGGAAAGGTACGCTGTCAATTTAGAACACTTCTTAACCATGAGCAGAATAGGAAGCAACGCAACAGGAGAAGACGCCAAGCCCACCGTCAGGCTGCCCAGCCTCACTGTGGATGGGAGGAATTCCCTGGCAAGATTGTGAAGTATGGAGACTGCTACAAGGAGCAAGAGGAAGCCGTACAAGCACCACACTGGAGTGAGTGGGAAGTGGAAGCTGAACGGATGGACCAGATTGCTAAGGCAGAGAAAGAAGAGATCTACGCACAAGTAAAAGAATGGATGAAGAGAGATGAAGAGTCAAGGGAAGCATAACAAAGGGAGTGTAGCAAGGAAGAGGAGGAACTAGAGAAGAGAGAAGCAGAAGAGACAGAAATGAAATGGAAGGAGAAAGAAGAAGCACCTACTACACCACCGCAAAATAGGGAATTGACTGAGGTAACCTCAGACGATGAACCTACTGAGTAAGTACTCTCCTCTATCTGAGTCCTGTCGGTAGACTTTAAATTCTATACCCTACCCATAAGGTTAGAATGGTAGTTATCTAATTAAGTTAGCATTCATTAGTACTTTTGCTTTAGCACATTTATTAGTACAATCATCTTTTGCATCATTAAATATAAAACAAAAAAAATTACTGCTTTACTTATTGTATCATAAATACTAAGCCCCACGTGAATAAACTTATGGTAACCATGTAGGAGTATTTACTGTGGTGGCATAAAAATAAAAATAGCATATGTATTTACTTTGTTGCATTATAAAAATCCTAAACCCCATGAGAATAATTATTCTCTGTGGTGGCATAAAAATATAGCATGCATATTTAATTGTTGCATAAGAAAATTAGAAAACCCTAAAAAGAAAATCCTGCCAAGATCTGTCAAAATCAACTCAGAGAATAATCAATTGATCATTGGCTAACCGCTAACCCCTTGTTAAATTCAAGCCTCGAGTTTTGGTTTTCTTGTTGCATTATAATTATGCAGGAACAACATTATGACTAAGGAGAGAGTCTATCAGTGGCACCCACCAGGACTACTACTATCTCACTCTTAAGATCATTCAACACCAAATATTGCAAACATCTAGCTTGGGGAAGGAGCATCCCCTAGTTATCAGGTAATTATACCTATGCGATTATTGAGTCTGCTTTATAAAGTCATAAAATACCAAAAATATGTGAACACATGAAGGTTCACCATAGTACCTAAGAAAATCTAAAAATACCAGAAATATGTTGGCACATGAAGGTCCACACTTTTTAGAAAAACCCAAAAATATGTGGGCAGATGAAGGTCCACCCAATTAGGAAAAACTTCTGCTGGAAATATAAAATCAAACACTTACCATAGAGTGGTACTAAACCTAACCCCTCTCCATAAGATTTGGTATTATTGTTAGCAATTGAGTTTCACAGGAAAATACAAGATCAAAGAGCTAGTCAACCTGACGCTCTTATGCTGCCGATACACCTGCTCCCAGAAGGATCACTTAATTTGCAACATCAAAGACCGTGTCAAACATCCAGTTTGGGGGAGGGCACCCTCCATTTAAAGTCCAGCTAAGTATAAGTTTTTCACCTTATTATTATTGTACCATATCGCTTTTCGCGTGAGTTAGCTAGTAAGATAAAATTTGAAAACCAAATAAATATTTAGCTATATATTAGAGTATGTTTAGAATCAGTCTATGCTAGAACCAATTAAAATTGATGAACATTAAAATTTTGTTTTGGAAATGATGAATAGTTGCTCTGTTGTCATTCCTTTTAAGAACCTAGCTGTCAACCTTGAATTCTTCTGAGTTTTGGACATTACTGTTTTAACTTAAGAATTACTCTGAACCTGAAACTTATGGAGGCATATGCTTGAGTTAAGTCTAGGTAATTGATTGATATGATTCATGAAGCTTGAGCTGCTTTTTGTCTTATTCCTAGCATTACTAAGTTTTGGAGGTTTATTTTAAAAACTTAAAATCCACATAATGAGCTCTTGTATAACAAAGTGTGAATTCCTACCAAAGCCATATATGATACATTTAGAGATAGGAAAACCTTTGCATATTTATGCTGCTTGCTTTGCATTGAATTCATTCAACCTTTGTTGAATACCATATGAGAGTCTTGTCATGCTTTTAAAACTAAGATCATGTACACACTCCAGTCACATATGCATTATTCCCACCCTGAGAATAATTGCAACCATTTCCACTTTCATCCATGTTCATCATAAAAATGTTTTCTCCTACACTGGGAGCAAACACCAAAAATATACCCCATAGGACAGCCCTGTTATAAATGCTCTAAGTTTTTATCATTATTTCTCCAATTATTTATGTTCAAAAGATGCATGTGGCTATACAAAAGTATGAAAAGAAAAGGGAGTAAAAGATGAACAAGTGTCCCAGCAAAGAAAACAATGGGTACTATATGCCCGCCTCCCTGATGAAAAAAAAGAGAAAGAGAAGAGAGAAAGAAGAAAGAATGAAGATAGTCCATGTTTTCCCGCAAAGTTCTAAGTTCCAAGAGAGAGATTTATTTTTCAAAAGAGCATAAGTAAAATTAGGATTAGCCACTAAATACGACATACACACCTATCCACCATATTCCATACACATGCACATCTTGGTTTGATTGTATGCCTCGTTTCTCTGTGGATCCATTGTTTGACTTTATAACATATGAATTGCAAGTAGGCTTATCCTTATTATGACTATTCCTATGAACTCCACTATATATTCTTAGTTATAGGGAGGCATAACATCATTAATGCCTTAAGTGAGATCCATAAATACTATATATATTGAGAGACTTGAGGGTGTCATACAATTAAGTTCTGAGTTTTATTTTGAAAACTTGCAAAAACTACGGAATATTGGTACTGTGACGAATTTGAGACATAGTTCTTGACTTGACTATTCTATCTTTCAGTTACTCAAGACTTATGCGAGAGCTGTAACGCTCCATAGTTAAAGGTAAAATGGGTAAGTCTGAAGGTTAGAGCAGTTACTATCTAATCTGAAAGGGAATCTCTGTTTGAAAGCATGTGTACTTGGAAAGAATGAAAGCATTGTAGCAACTCCTGAACCAAATACATTAGTAATTAGGCTTAGTTTGTTTACTAAGGGACTGACAAAAGGTAAGCTTGGGGGAGTTGTTGACGGTCGATAACGTCAACTTTTATTAGAAATTTAGACGCAAAAGGATACATGAATACACACTAGTGTAGGGTTTTAACTAACAATTTCCACGAGTTTTGCATGTTCTGTATTTTCCAGGGGTTATTCCAAAAGAGCGTAAAAGAGGGATTAAAGTGCTTAAATACCACGAAACGTAACCGCGAAGGCAACATCGTCATCGAGACACTAGAAGCATCCGAAGACACCCGAGCGACCGGGGCCCAAACCTTGCCAAGGTGGGGCTGGCCGGCGCTAGGGTGGGGTCGGCCGGCGCCCCCTGGCTAGGGTTTGGCCCCGCCTTCTAGAGTCTTCTTCCACCGCCTTTCGGGAGTTATCTCGGCCCTTGGTTGAAGTCGGTTTGATCCTACGGCGCACGTTCATGCCACCGGACTATAAATAAAGGGGCAGACCCCCCTGCAGGCATCAATCAATCATTCATCGAAGGCATCAAGTCTTCAAGCCATCAAGCGCCTACTAGTTCATCAAGAGCCTCCTAATTCATAGTTCTAGCCTAATTAGATTAGAAGTGGAGGAGATCTAGTCCTTCAGCGGGATCTGGAGCCCCGGCATCCGCCTGGAGCGCAGAGTTCGGTATAGTTCTAGTTCTTTCTCTATTATTGTATTCTTCATTATGATTAGGGAAACATTGTTCTTAATAGTTCATATGTTCTTAATTGCATTAGTCATTGTCTACTTTAATTATATGTCTAGTAAAGTTGGTTTGATCTTATTGAATTTATGTAATTGCTCGTATAGCGTTTATCCAAACGATCGTTGGGTAGATGATGAACAATATGTAGACGTGGTGTCTAGATATTCTGTTTATCTGCGAGTGCACCCTGATATGCCGGGTCGTGTGGCAGTTCGCGTAGGTGACAGCTACGTTGATTCCTCAATAGTCCAGCCCCCGTATGTAGGCAAGCAGGCACGGTCGCGAAGTTGGGTGACGACTCTGTTTCATATCCTTCCTAGATGATGCCCTTTACATGTGATCATGATATAGGACTAATCTGACAATGATTGCTAGATGTAATTACACTAGTTAGAGTTATTCGTTGACGTAGTTATAGAATTACCTTAGATATTAATTCCTTAGTTTATCCATTGGCTAACTATTACTATGACTAGATGAAAGGTCTTTGTTTGGTTTTGGTAATTGAGTGACAACTTAAGTGGACTAATATGTGTTTAAGTGTTGATTACACAGGTGATTAGTCCACAGGTACATGTGTGTGAGCATCTATGCCATGGAGGTGAAAATGGCTTGGAGATGATGCTTAGCTCACACATATGGTATGAAGGAGCTAAGCGCATGAGACATGACATGGAGTCATGTGGCTAGGTGAAGAAGATCAAGACAAGGCTTCGCGTCGATGGACCGGTTGCAAGTGTGAAGGGCAAGTCGGGTGATGGCTTGGCGCCGATGGACCAACGCAACGGTGAAGAGCAAGCAAGTCAAGGATCGATGAACCAAAAGCCACGTGATGATATGAAGTGGATCATATCACTCATGAGGTGTTGGTGCATGTGTTGCACCGGCATCGATGGTGTCGGAGACGGTGATGAAGACGGTGATCGAAATGGAAAGCGCAAGACAAAGGTATAACCTAGGGCATTTCCATTTCACCGGTCTAAGGTTGAGTAGAGAAGTGCTTGACCGGATTTAGGATAGATGGCCGTACTATCAAGAGGGGCAAACTTGTTTACATATCGGTCATCTAGTGCCACTTGAGTGATCTAACTTGCATACGTTGCTAGGATCGAGTGGCGTGGTGAAAAGAGTGAAAAATCCTTTGAAAAATGTTTGTGAAAAGCTAACACACATGCACATGAGGTGTACACTTGTTGGTGTTAGCACTTTTGCAAAGGTGAAAGTGTTTGGAGGTGGTGTTGTGAGATAGAGAGGGTGTGGTTCTCTCTCTACCTCCTGCCGAGCTTGCGAGGCAGGATTCGGAGGTTTTTGGCGAAGTTGCAAGAGCGTCGGACGCTAAGGCCAGGGGGCGTCGGACCATGGGTTCGGTCCGACGGCTTGCCCTTGTCTTCTGTGCTGTGGTGCGAGCGTCGGACGCTGTCTGCAGTGACAGCGTCGGACCATTCTCGTGCGTCCGACGGTGTTTGGCCTGTGAACGTCGGACGCTGAAGTTTGTGGGCGTCGGACTTTTTGTCCGAGCGTCCGACGATGCAGATCGTGCGAGAGCTGACACGTGGCGAGCTCTGAGAGCGTCGGACTCTTGGGTTTAGTCCGACAGCGAGCGTCGGACGTCCGTCCGACGGTTTTCAGCCCTCGGGGAGCTCTCTGGAAGCGTCGGACCGTGGAGTTCGTTGGTCCAACGGTGTTCCGTCCGACGGTGAGCTGAAGCACGGGAAGTTAGCCGTTGTGATCCAACGTTCGACTTCAAACGGCTAGTGACACGTGGCGGCTATTGGGAGCGTCAGACCGTGGACATTGGTCCGACGGTGGCGCGGCTGAGCGTCCGACGCTCAGTCCGACGGCCGGTTTGAGAGGGCAACGGCTCTATTCGCTTGAGGGCTATAAATCCAAGCACTTGGCGGCCTTGGCCAACCAGCTGAGCACCCTTGGGCCTGTGTGGCTTGTGTAGGTGTGCTTGGAAGCCCTCCCACTCACTCACTTGCTTAGTGCACATCCGATTGATTGATAGTGAGTGATTCTAGTGCGTTGCATTGTGAGATTGCATCGAGTGGCACTAGGTGATC
Organism: Eremochloa ophiuroides; assembly: GCA_038502445.1. Classification (NCBI taxonomy): domain Eukaryota; kingdom Viridiplantae; phylum Streptophyta; class Magnoliopsida; order Poales; family Poaceae; genus Eremochloa; species Eremochloa ophiuroides. The sequence goes on from JAHLJS010000003.1 coordinate 28,530,001, forward strand.
GTGTTGCAAGCCGGTGGTGCTTGTTACTCTTGGAGGTTGCCACCTCCTAGACGGCTTGGTGGCTTGTGGCTCCGTGAAGCAAGCAAGAAGATTGTGCTTAGCTCCGGAGAAGCTTTGTGAGGGGTTGGAGCTCACCCCGCGGGAGATCGCAAAGAGCATCGCTAGTAGAGCGAGACGTGAAGAGCGACAAGTGGTCCGGCCGAGTCAAGTGTTAGAGCTTGTGGTAAGCACTCCACGTGGGAGAGTGTGACTTACGGGTCACCACTAGCAAGAGGACCGGCGGCAACCTTGGAGCTTGTCTCAACGGAGGACGTAGCTTGTGGCGACAAGTGAACCTCCGGGAAATAAATCACCGCGTCAACATCTTCCCATCCTTCGCGGTGGTTTGCTCCCTTCTACACAAATTATTTATATTGTGCATTACTTTATTTGTGTAGTTGTAATTGCTCTTGTGAGACCGGTTAGCTTGTGTAGCTTGCCACTCACCTTCTTAGCTTGTGTAGCTTAGAAGTAGTCCTCACTTAGTTTGTGTAGCTAAAGTGAGTTGCGCTCTTTGATTTGGATTGTGTATCCTTGTCATTGAGCAAGTAGTGAGCTTAGGTGCTTAGTGCGTTTTTGCTTGCTAGTTAATAGGAGTTTCCCCAGTGCTTAAAGTACTAGCGCTTAGGTTTGTGTGATATTGCACTAGAACAGTTTAGGGAAGCTCAACCTAGACTTGCACCTTTGCTTCTCGCTAGGATCTTTGGCAAGGTGTTTAGAGTCTTAGTTAGAGGGGTGAATTGTCGCTAGAACCGATTAGATTTTATTCCGCTGCGATTAGTTGTTATAAAGGACTATTCACCCCACCTCTAGTCCGCCATCTCGACCCTACACTAGAGAGTGCTCTGATGTTTATCCATTAATGATGCTTGATCATACTTATCACCTGTATTTATCCTTATTATCTTGTGACCTCTACCTGTTATGAGTAGAGTATATGACATCGGTAACATCACTTATTCATTGTATATAGTTGTTATCAATATAATAGATTATAGTTTATCCAGTCCTTCCCAGTGGTATAAATATAAATCGACAACCTGGTAGAACAATGCTACAATGGTATAATTATCTGTCCGCTTGCAGAATTGTTCTGAGTTGGTAGAACAATGCTACAATGGTATAATTATCTGTCCGCTTGCAGAATTGTTCTTAGTTTATATTTTTATATATATATTTCTACCTAGTCACATGGAATAATATGTGAAACCTTAATTTATTCTTAGCATTAATAATTAGGGATGACAACCTAGTTCATGCTAAAAAATGTTGGTAATAGATAAGTGGCTAGTTGCTAATGACCAGTTAATTAATTACCATGCATCTCTAATCTCGCTTCTAGTGTTAAAAGATTATTAAGTTATATTTGGCGATGTTAGTAGATGTCAACATTGCGCACGCACCGGACGCGCTGTTAGTTCACACCGGACACGTCCGGTGGTTGTCCGGTGCTCAAAACGCCCACCAAACTAGCCATTATGCAGCACCCGAGAGTTTCAGAGTCCGGTGCACACCGGACGCCGGGAGCGTCCGGTGCTCTTTCTCAGCCCGATCAAAGCAGCGCGTCCGGTGCTCTTTTTTCTGCGTCCGGTGCAGCGTCCTGTGCAGACCTCTGCTCACTAAAACGGCGATATTTCTTAGCTCTGAACTCCGATTTCGATGATCTTGGATATTTTGGAAAGCTTATTCAGAGGGCTACAAAACTCACATGATTACTTGATCCAAAACTCAAAGGATAAAAGCAGTTTATCCATCCAAGATCCAACCAAGCTTCCCATGAGTTCGAAACTTCCACCCTTTTGCAAATATGCCAACTCCAAAGTGTTCCACAACCTTGTGCATGTGAGTTAGCATTTTCACAAATATTTTTCAAAGGGTTTTTCACTCTTTCTTGCCACGCCACTCGATCCTAACAATGCAAAGTTAGATCGCTCAAGTGGCACTAGATGACCGATATGCAAACAAGTTTGCCCCTCTTGATAGGACGGCCATCTATCCTAAATCTAGTCAAGCACTTCTCTACTCAACCTTGGACCGGTGAAATGGAAATGCCTATGGTTATAACTTTACCTTGCGCTTTCCATTCCGATCACCGTCTTCATCACCTTTTCTATCTCCAACTCGGTCGATGCCGGTGCAACACATGCACCAACACCTCATGAATGATATGATCCACTTCATATCATCATGTGGCTTTAGGTTCATCGATCCTTGACTTTACTTGCTCTTCACCCTTGCTTCGGCTTCCGACGCCAAGTCTTGCTTAAATCTGCCGACACTCGGTACCAACAACTTCAAAGCCTCCAACTTGCGCTTTGCCCTTGCAACAAGTCCATCAAGCCAAGCCTCCGTCTTGATCTTCTCCACCTAGCCACATGACTCCATGTCATGTCTCATGTGCATTTAGCTCCTTCATATCATGTGTGAGCTAAGCATCATTTCCAAGCCATAAACACCTCCATGGCATAGATGCCCACACACATGTACCTGTGGACTAATCACCTGTGCAATCAACACTTAAACACATATTAGTCCACCTAAGTTGTCACTCATTTACCAAAACCAAACAAGGACCTTTCAGCACCCTCACCCCCTGACCTGGCCTGACCGCCTTCGCTGCCACCAGGATGCTAGGCCTACCCTCCCGCCGTCCCCACCACCTGGCTAGCCTGTCTGCCTGGGACCTTCTCTTCTAAACCCGCCAAAGTTTGGAAACAAGAGTGGGCACACGGGCGCCGAAGCCCAAGCCAACGGTAAAAGTTGAGGAAGAAGAACCAGGCATGGGCACGGGTGCGTGCGTCACACAACGTCGCAACCCATCGCGCAGTCGAGTTATCGCTTCTAGGAGTAGCTTTCATCACTTGGAGACTAGCTCCTTCGTTGAGAAACTTCATTTGGAATAAAATGCATGAATATTTATGTGAACATGGGAACAATTTACTCATCATGAACCTACAATACTTAGGTATCACAGTTAGTCAGGTTCATGTGGTATGTATGCAATGTACTAGTACTCACATATATTCAAATCGGTCGAATCGGCGGTTCAACCGGTAAAGGACTGAACCAGGGCCTTGGCCGGTCCGGTCCACCTTAGAAGACCGGTAAGCAATCAAACCGGTATAAACCGGTGAACCGGTGGTTTTTCTGTTGAAACCACTATAAAACAGGACAATGAACCAAGAATAAACCGGCGGTCTGGAGCTGTGAACTGCATCCAGAGTCGAAACCTGGTCTCCAGGCCCACAGAGGAAGATCTCCACCATTGGGCTAGGGTCATAGTTTTGTTTATATGGAGTTCCTCATTCTATTTGAACCGGATTAAACCGGCGGTTCATCCGGTTTACACCAATCAAACCGTGAACCGAGGTCTTCAACGGTTCGATGTCCAGTCTGGTCGTAATAACTATGTTAGTACTTTCAATAGCAAGAGGCGCTTATGGTAAGTTCAAATTTGATTTAACGACATTTTCGGTCGGAAGCGACGAGGCATCTTCTGTTCTTATTACATTGTGTATCATCTGATAGTACTGTAAAAAGTAACAACTCACCTCTGAGTAGCATTCTTATTATTTACTATAACAGTAGCTTATTACAGATCTGATGAAGCTAGCTAGCTGACAGTAGCTTATTACAGATGCACGTAATTAAATTCCACAGTTAATTATTCCGATCGATATTGCCAATGCTTTCAGCATGGCCAACGGCACGGCTCTTTAAGCCTTTTTCCACGCTTCACATGCACGCCCCCCGCGTCGCCTCGTCCGGCAGGTGGCACGGCGGTGCTTCACGGACAAGGCAGTCAGTCCACACCACCACATTCTAAAGAATATATAGACAATGTTTTCTAAAAAAGAAAAAAAAAAGGGGGGGGCAACGTGTGCGTTGTGACAGATCATTGCGTGCCAAATTAAAGATCGTGTGTACCGAACAGACGAGTGGCCAGAGTAGCCACTAATTCGGTGATTATGCTGCCCCCCTCATGGATGATCTTGGTGTAGCTAATCATTTCCGCATACGTAGCGTCACGCACGCGCGCATGTGCAACGAGTGTTCTTTGAGAGGATTTGTTTGTTGGTTGCTCTCTTTTAAACCTTTTTCAAGATACGTACTATATTACGTACTACTATTTATTAGTTTAAGATACGTGTACTTGTGCTGTTCTAGAACTAGATGAGGATTATTGTTTGTACTCGCTTTCATTAAACTCTCTCTGGAATTGGGTTGACCGATCGAGCTTGCAAGAGAATGGTTTTCCGTTAATAACATAGCCTGGAACTGCATCTGTGCATGTGTGGTTTTGAAGATTGCTACGACTATTATCAGCCACAACGAGAACTCGAGAAGGCGACCGTTGGGATAAATTAAACTAGCATTTGGATTTTTGGATGCATTATTGACTAGTTAACTTTGAACATTGACTAAACTAGCATTTAAATGATTATGACCTGATGGATGATGACGCGTCAATAGATTTTGTCATCACGAAGAAACAGTTTGCGGTTTGGGTTCATCCTAATACAATAAGGCAGGGTTTAGAAACTGAAAGAGGCCCTCCTACGAGGGCAACCCGGGGGCGATCCAGCCGCCGTCCCAAGAGCTCCCACCGCCGGGCCTTCCTCCGGCCGCCGTCGCCGCCCCATGGCTGGCGGTTGCGGCGGCCCGCAGCGGCGGCGCCCAAAAGAGCGCCCCCTCCACCTTCTCCCGCCTCCCTTCCTCCTCTTCCTCCTCCTCCTCCCTCTTCCCTCCATGGCTGACAACTCAGCCAAGCCGCCGCCGGCCATGTCTCGTCGGATCCGTGGCCCCAGGCACCGGATCCGGTGTCCAGGAGCCCGGATCTGGGGGTTGTCGTCGAGGAGCGGGTGGGGCACGTCGCCGATGTCAGGTTCGCGGTCACCATCTAGCACGCGCCCCGTGCACGGCGGGATGCGGGCGGCGCCACTCCTGGTGCCTGACGCGGTGACCAGAGGTGGCGGGCGCGGCGGCGGGCATCACTCTGGGCAGACTGCTCGGCGCTGGCAGCTCGAGCGACGGAAACCCTAGCCGCCGACGCCGCCCACCCCTCTCTCTCCTCTCCCTCAACGTTGCCGGAGAAGACCACCGGGAGGCCCGCGTGGCCCTCTAGGATGGTGACAGCGAGGGCCCCCGTCGGCGGGTTGAAGACTACACTGACGATGACGCGCACCTTCCGCCCCCGTCTCCGGTGGCCCGCGGCCGGTTCCGGCCATCCCGGCTCGGACCCGCTGCTTCTGCCATCGGATCCGCCTTCTCTCCGTCTCTACACCTCGGCTTGGGTCTGGGGCCGGGGCCGTGGCTGGTCCCTCGTGCGGTCCTAGCCTGCAGCTTGCTGTGCGGCTAAAGCGCCCTCGACAGTGCTGCTGCGCCGACCACGCCACCCGCGGCGTTGGTGGCCAGCTTTGGGGATGGTCACCTACAGTGGGCGTGCTGTTTGGCCGCGGACATGCCGGCGGTGGGGCAGCGCGTGCACCCTCTTCTTTTTCGGCTGCGTTCGGTTAAGCTTATAAGCGCTTATAAGCGCTTATTTTTCAGCACTTCAGCAGTATTTTTCTCTCACAAGATTTCAGCACTTTTACAGCACTTCAGCGCTTATCTACAGCACTTCAGCTTCACCACTTCGTCTCTTTTGCAGGTCCATTTATGGCACGGGGTGCGCAGTATGGCCACGGGCTTGCTGGCGGCGGGGCTGTGTGGCTGTGGCCGTCTTGCCGGTGCGCGCCTACCGCCGTCGCGGGCGAGTCCGAAAGGCTCCGCACGGTGTATCAGTGACTGGCTTGTCGGCGCGCGCCTCCCACTATCACGGGCGAGTCCGAGAATGGCTCTGCGTGGTGTGGCGGCGGCCGATGACCCCTCTCTGTCTTGGCGTGGCCACTTGCCAGTGCGCGCCTCCCACTTTCGCGGGCGAGTCAGGTAACGGCTCCGCGAGGTGTGGCGGTGACTGGCAAGCACCCCGGCCCTTTCCTTCGCCAAGGTGTGGAGTTTGCTGGTGCGTGCCTCCCACTATGTCGGGCGAGTCCAGCTTCGGCTCCGCGTGGTGTGGCGGCAACCGGCCTCCTCCCACTCTACTCGTCCATGCGTCATTGTTTCTGCCGGTGTGCGTCTCACCGCCATTTTGGACGAGTCAACGGGAGCACTTGTGAGGTTCTGGGCGAAAGCCTAGCCCAGATGAATCTAGACCAATGATTGGATTGCCTTCTTCAAGGCGTCATTGAAGAACCCCAACTATTGCTGCAGTCTCCTAGTCTGGCCCGCTCAACACCTCAACACTTGCCTAGGCGAAAGCCCTGCCAAGCACCTGTGGAGCTCCTCTTCATGTTCGATGACTACGTTGCGGCGTCGTTTCACCTCCCTGGAGGCATCGTTGTTGAGTCCTGTGTTTTGGTAGTGGTGGTGGTTGTGTTGTTGTTGTTACTCTCTCTTTCTCCTTTCTAGTGCTTTTTGGTGTTCGTCACATTTCTGGGTGTGTCTTTGAAAAATGTCTAAACTATGTCACGGGCCGTTTGGGGCCAATATATATAAAAGAGTAAAATGCGCTGTGGGTTCTTAAATTTTTGCCAACATCTCATCTAAGTCTATGAACTTTTTTTCGCTCATCTGGGTCTATAAACTTTTCTCCACTTCTCATCTACGTCTATGTACTTTTTCTTCGCTCATCTAGGTCCATGAACTTTTTCCCACTTCTCACCTAGGTCCATAGCATTTCATATAGGACTCTGCTTCCTACGTGGCCGTTGATGTGGCACTAAAATATGACATGCTTTATTTTTTTAAAAATTTATTATAGTTGTACATCTGTGTGTTTTTATGTTTAATTCATAATAAATAGTTGATGTACCAAACATTTAATTTAAAGTTGAGATTTTTATGGTGATGGATGATAACAAAACATGGCTAGTATAAAAATATTACATACCTAAAATTAGTAAATTAATTACTACAATAAAAACAAGTTTTAATTGCAACAAAGCATGTGATGTAATGATAAATTTAAAGCTCAGGAACACAGGAGCTGCAGTTATGAATTAAACACAGTAGCACATAGATTTACATAGATCTACAGCTACATCAAAAACTTTAAATTAAAGCATATCATATTATATATCTATTGCATAGACTATTCATGTTAAGTCTAACAAAACTAGATTTTTCTTTTTACGATTTTTCTGTGATTTTATACAATTTTCAAGGTTTCAGCCAGTTTATGAAATTAAAAAAAGAGCACGTGGTGCCACATCAGAGGCCACGTATACAACAGAGTCCTATGTGGTCTGCTGTGGACCTAGATGAGAAGTGAAAAAAGTTTATGGACCCAGATGAGCGAAGAAAAAGTATCTAGGCCTAGATGAGAAGTGGAGAAAAGTTCATGGACCCAGATGAGCGAAAAAAAAGTTTATGGACCTGATGAGAAGTGGGCAAAAGTTTAAGGACCCACAACGTATTTTACTCTATATAAAATTCAGGTGGGGAACGCCTCCCAGTGAACCTTCAAAAAAAAAAGGCAGGGTTTAAACAAAAATAACAGCTGAAAGTTAAATTTGATATCCTACATGCGGTGTGAAGACAAAACTACAGTATGTACAGATAAATACGCCAAGGCAAGAATCAGGTATGCACACGGTGTACGTGTAGTTGTAGTATAATCATCGCCTTTGCTTCTCTGTTTTTCGTTTCCTTCTTATTAGTGGTCCATATATGCAAGCGTTCCGTTTCTCGTGAGTGTGAAGAGAAATGATGAGTACATGCGCATACATGTACCCATTTGGTCCCACCAACATATATACGTGTATGTGTGCATGTGCCAAAAGAGCAGATGATTTACATTGTGTTTTAAACATTTTTCTAGCTTGCAGCATGTTTCCAATGCAATCTGTCATGGGCACCTTCTTCAATCATGGACGGATCTAGAGGTGGGGCTAAAGGCTCTAGCCTCCCCTACCGTCCGTGAACCTGTATAACCTTTTAGAAGTTCTTATAAAGTTTACATTACTTTTAAATGGTATGAGAGGCTAGAAATATGATTCAGAGGTTAAAAAAACAATAGTCACGACTTAGGTTTAACTTAATCTAAAATTAAGCTAAGTTAGTCTAACTATATATTTAGCCTAGCCCCCTAAATCTTTTCCTCTCTTCGTCCCTGAATCCAATTGCATGATAGTTACTGTTACTGTTACAGTAATAAGAAAGAACAATGTACTTCCTTCGTCCCAAAAGAAGTGTCGTTTTTGACTTTTTGAAATCGATTTTTGACCATTCGTCTTATTCAAAAAATTTACGAATATATAAAAATAAACAATTCAAGATTAAAGTATTTCTAATAATAAATCATTTCATAATAAAATAGTTAATTTTTTCACAAAAAATTTTAATAAGACGAATGATCAAAAGGAGATAGTCAAAATCCTAAAATAACACTTATTTTGAGACGGAGGGAGTAATTAATATGCAAATTCACGAGCTAGTATGTATTATTGGAGAATGTAAAGTGCTGACTAATTAAAAGCATACAAATGGAGACACTGTGTATACGTGCTCCTCACCAACTTCATATATAGTGCGTTGCTCCAGTGTCCACAGTACCTAGCAGTAGAAGCTAGTGCATCGTCCGCTGATCATGATGGATGGTTGGTGTAGACACTTACACTCCACCAACTGATGCTTGCTCTAGTTAGTGCCACTTCCGCGCGCCATTTGAACCAAATCAAATTATAAAACCGTCACAGTAGCAGCTGGTGGTTCCAATATCGGTGTTTTTTATTTAAAAAAATCAATTCGTAAAAGGTTCATAAAAAAAATCAAGAGATAGAATTTTAGATATTAGCATGATTTATTACTGCATACCTATTCAATAGAAGAACATGCAATGCAATATAAGCAATAGAAAATGTAAGGCTATAGTTATTATATATTTACAATAAAGTATATGTATTACAGTATTAGTGTGATATGAAGTTTCAGTAGTATTTTTTTTTTCCCGATCATTTCATCGAAATGTTGAACCTGGTGCATCGATATATATTTGCAGCAACAGCAACCGATCGAGTGTACACAAATGACGAAGAGCTAGCCTGAAAGATAAAGAAGAAATTAAGCGCACATCAGCAGGGTCTGGGTGGTGGAGGGTCGTGTCGTGTCGTGGGCAGTTGAGTAGTCAAGAGCACGCGCTTTTCGGCAGCCGCGGGTGGGTCGTCGGCGTCGGTGGAGGCGGCGGAGTTTTGCAGCCGGCCGACCGGCCAGCGGGACACATCTCCAATTGGAAGGCGCTCCTCCGTTGTCGTTCGATTTCGGCCTGCTCCATCAGACCGGGCTTCATCAATTCGGGACACGGCCCAGTGTTCTTTGGGACTTGCGTGATTGAGTGCTACTGCCCCACGGGCTGCACAAAAGCCATAAGGCACTAGTTTGATCGTTCCTTTATACTTATTTAATTATTAGATATATTTTAATAATAATTTAATAAAATAAACGGTCAAACAAGAAGCTCAAAAGTCAAAAACGATATTTTCAACATGACAGAGGGAGTATATCCCAACAAAGGCACAAGGTCTGCTAAAAGAAAAGAAAACAACAAAGACACAAGGAACTCTAACAATATGAAAAGTATGTTTTGACTAAAAATAACTCTAAAGTTGTAAAAAACACCAAACCGGCATGACATTCGTTCATATCTCTTTTTTACAACAGGCCGCAAAAGCAACAAGTTAGATAATCACGCATTTGAGGAGTGCACGATCTCGCCGGCATCATCCTCACCCCTGTTCTCGTCTTCCACCACCCCATGGCTGGCGGCTCCCTCCGATTCTCCATGCCACCCGCCTTCCACCCTAGGCCCCTCAAACCCTAGCTCTCCTAATCAATAATCACCCATATTTCTATGCCTCGGCCACTACCCCCCCCCCCCCCCACACACACACCGCTATCTCTCACAGTCTCACCCCGCTCACACAGTCGCATCCCTGCTGCCTCGCCTGGCACTCGAGGTTTGGCTATCATTTGTTTGGATGCCAAAAAATCATGTCTTCATTCTGCACCTTTAGCTACCCGAGCTCATTTTGGTGACCAAAATTGGCCAAATCTATTGCCACTAAATTGGTAACTTGGACTAGGTTAGGAAGTGGCCACAAACCAAATATCCCCTTAGTTACAAAATTGGTGGCTATGGATTTGAACATTTTGGCAATTAAATGAACTAAGGTGGCCATGTGAGAAGGCTATTATGCCAAGTTTTTACATCCAACCAAAAAGTAGTCCAAATAGTCAAAAATTTACTTAGTTAGTTTGGACATTAAACCACACACAATCCAAAATGTGAGTCTTTCACGCACATGAAGGCTTATGTAATACCTCTGGTATTACTGAGTAATTAAAATGCCATGTCATCATGTTTAAATTAATCATCTGCATATGATTGTGCTTAGGGCTCCTAGAGTGATTTGATGGTGTTCGTATGTGATTGTGTAATTAAACCCTAAAAAGAAAAATCTAAATTGAATTCAAAAAGGAGATGGATATTAAACCCTAATATGACCCCAAAACCCTAATTCAAAAACTATTGGGAATCAGATAAAAGTGTCTTAATGAAAGTTGTATATATTTTAATATGGAACAACTTCTATTTTTTGAGATTTTGAAGTTATACACTAAAGATTTGAATTAAAATCAAAACAATGACTTGTAATTCAAATTTGAAACATCAATTTAAAATCTATTAAGAATCTGACAAAACACCCTTAATAGAAGTTGTAGGGCTCAGTAAGTTGGACAACTTTCATGTTTACATATTTTCAACTTATGTGGAAAATTTTGGAAAAATTCTGTGAATTGCAAATCAAATTTAAAAACCACTTTTACCCCCTTTTCAATGGTTTTGAAATTCTGTAGAATTTGAAAATACTCCAAAAAGAAAAAGTGACCAGTACAAAGAGTACTACAACTTTTATATTGGTGACTTTTGGAGTTGTTATATGAAATTGGGAGTAATTTAAAATTTTGTGAACAAAAGGTGAAGGTACATGTCACTATAGCTTAGGTGTGGCTCTGTACCGCCCGTCCGGCCACGATGCCGGCGTGCGTTCGGCCACGACACCGGCCGTCCGGGCCATTCCTCTACCCACGTTGGCACGCATCGTGCAGATGGGACTGCCCACGACCTCTCTGGCCTGTCCCCTTCTCTATTTACCCCTCGCCGTCGTCATTCTCGCCTCCACACTGCTCCGGCCAAGTTTCTTTTGGAGCACAAATTCCTCGTTCATGGCTAGCCATTGTCCAATTCAACTTGCCCATAACCTCACTGTGTTGTTGTGCTTTGATTCCACCCAGTAGTGCAAGCTATAGTGACCTGAGGGTGCCGAAACACCGTCGTCGACTTCGCAGCCGACCAGTGCACCACCGCCAGCCCCGCCGTTCGTGTCTAGCCTGTCTGGGTGAGCCCGGACTCTTCTTTCTTTGTATTTTCGCGTCTTTATTACCTCTGGAACCTTATGCGCGAGTTGGTTTCTTGTCTAACCTCCTAGGTTGGCCGGAACATGAGCTCACCGCCCGGTTCGTGCTGCGTGCCTGCCGCCGACGTCAAGCCCAACTCGCTGCACTGCTCCTAGACCAACCACCTGACTAACCAAGGTAGCCAAGAGCTTCTAAATCTTTTGCATGTGTTGGTTGGGGCGCTACCGCTTTGTGCTCGCCAGCGACCGCCTCGCCGTCGCGGCCGAGCTGCCGCGGTCAAGGTCGGTAGTGCCTCGCGTCCATAACTCCATGGCCAAATGGCTCGATAGTTGTGTTTGGGTCTCGAGAGTCTGTAGCCGCCGTCGGTTTACTGTCTTGGCTTGCCGGCGACCGGCCTTGGTCGGTTAAAGCGCCAGTGGGCTGTCTGTCTCTGTGAAGGAGAAGGGGGAGGGACGCGTGTGCATGAATTCGACTCTTCGCAGGGGGTTTAGCGCGAAGTAGTAGACTCTAATGAATAGTGCCATTCGGAGCTCGAGTTGAGGAGAGGAAAGGACAGGGTTGTCTTTGCAATCCTGCCTGGGTCAGTGCGGTTGGGCCATGTGGGCCGGTTTGCTCGGTTTTGGGCCGTATTGGGCTACTTTGGGTTTTTCCTTTTTCTAGGTGAATTACTTGTATTTTTCTATTTTCTGATAGAGTAAGTAGTGCTGCACCTTCACAATTTTGAATGAATTAATTTACCACATGAAAAATTATGAAAATATTTGTGTGAACTCTCTGCAATGTGTAGAATTTTATAAAAATATTAAATGTGGTACTTGGGCACGTTCTGCAGAAGATAAAAATGCACCTTTTAATTAGCAAACACAATTTTGATGAATTTTAGTAAATTCCCTGTTAATCCAAAAATCATGAAATTTATTTTGGTACTGTTGTAGACTGAATGCTATCTGTTGGTGAAGTTTGGTCTCAAATAGAAATAGTTTAGTGGTTTATTAACTAAATGTTTGATTAATTGATTAATTAAAGGAATAGGAAATAGAAATAAATAAGTTATTGTGTGATTTTTGGGTTGATTGTGGTTCTAGGTCAATCATCCTTATGACCTAGGGCAGGGTGGATTAGAATAGTCTTGGTTAGCTTGAGGTAGAATTATGACCATGAGTGTATTATTTATTATCAAATTCTGTCTGTCATTTCATGTTGCATCATATTAAACATGCATCGTTGCATACGTGTAGTGTCCGCGAACGAAGAGGTCAAGGTTGAGGGTGCTACTGAGGAGACTGCTCCGGAGTTGGTTCAGGGTTTCAACATCTGTGGCACTAATCTGGATCCCACCCTCTTCGCGCTTCAAGGCAAGCCCCGGTTCATTTGCCCCTCCTTATATTTAAAATATTTTATCACTTGAGTTAATCTATTGTATTAGGTTAATAGGAGTTGAGTGATACCTATTGATGCATTACATTTCCTTGACCACTAATTATATACCGAGAACCTGATTTGATTAAATATTGAAAATGCTTAGCCCTACTTAATTGATTTAGATTTGTATAAAATGCTATCTTGAAATATGATGTTATGCAAAGAATGAATCATAGAAAGGGAAGGGTATGGTCTTCATTGTTGGCAGTGTACTTGGCCATTCCATTGTCATCAATGGAGACGGGTTTTTCGGGTGGTGGTCATATGTTTGGGTTAGAGTCCCAACTTATCGTCGCCAACAGAAAAGGGATGTGAAAACCGGGTGGTTACCAGTGTATGTGGGTTAGAGTCCCAATGCATGGTATCCAACAGAAAGTATTAGGGACCGTTCGTTGTCGGCCTGCTGTGATCAAGACTTTGCAACTAGCCACATACTACGGAAAGTCCTATCTCCGGTGGCTCTATTGCTTGAACTGACAACCACGCACTGAGAGTGGAGAGATGGCGAGAGTAGCGTGTACCCTCGCGGCCGTCGTGCCTGGAGACGAGAGGAGTACTGTGCTCTCGGGTGGCGCAGGACCGGTTCAGGGATAGAAAAGCCGTCGTAGACGGGGTTGGTATATGCAAGCTTAGGTGCTACATATGCAGTGTGGTTAGGGATCCCCAGCTGGGTACTAATCGATTCGAATCGTCGTTGCTCCTCGGTTATGGAGACTTGATCGTCACACCTACATCGAAAAGTGGTTCGGAAGTAGGATGATTTTGAGAATGGATAAGTAATTGGATTTGATGGATACATTAGTAAAGAATTATGAATTATTAATATTGACTATTAATAATGTTCATTAAAATATTGAAAATAGGATTAGAAATGCTCTTTCCGCAAAATATCTTGACTCTTACTAAAGCCTTACCTTGACTACCTTCAGCCTGCATTCCTGAGTCTACTTTTTTTTCTTAGTCGGGTAAGTCTTGCGGAGTACCCCAGTACTCAGGGTTTGTTAACCCCGTTGCAGGTAGTCAGCAGCAGGAGGTCTGTCTTGCCCCTAACTGTGTGAACATCATCCAGGATAGCGAGGAAGAGTGAAGTGGACCTGTGGGCGGGGTCTGTGTTATTACCTATCTTATTATGTTATGTTGTTGTTCTACTACTGCTACTACTATTTGAACTATGATCTGTAATAACTGCATTTGAATTCTATTTGAACAACCGGTTTGTAATCTAAGTACTATTTAATCTTCCGCACTTTTACTCTAATGTATTTTATTATGAAATATTGTAATCCTGTAATGGCTTCGCAATGGGATCCTGTCGGAGAAACGGGTGCTGATGTAACCCGGCAGGGCTGTCTAGATCACCTGGGACACGGGCCCGGTTGTCAGAGGTCATTAGTAACAATGACAGGTGCCTGTGGACCATGTGATTTAGGCGGTTCCGTTACAGCTTCTTGCGCAATGCGCCGCATATGTATGCTGGACAAGATGTAGAAAGGTGTATGTGTAGGTAAAGCACATGTTTTGAAACACAGTTTCCATTATCTTTCCCCTAATTCAGCCTTCACTTTGATCCATCAACCTGTTTGTTTTAGCTTATCAGCAAGAGTTGATCCTACATTTCAGCCATGGAATGCTTTTCTCTTCCAATAAATCAGGCTTACAAATAAGTCGCAACCGCAATAAGTCCCGCCGAACAAGCCATACGTGGATTTGTTTCTCACATGGTTGAGTTTTGATAGTATTAACTACATTTGTTATAATTGTGGACTAATTCATCTTCTCTGAAGGTGAAACTTGAATTTCCATACATCGTGTTAAGTATATTTTTCTAAAAGTTTAGTAAAGTTTTGACGAATTGAGCGCGTAAACTCACCATCGAAAAGAGTACGTAGGTGACAATGAAACATAAAAAAACGAGAACCACCGACCACGTGAAGGCAATAATGTTGGAAATGTGGCTCGCACTTACACAGAGATAATGAGCTAAAATACTCTTGATGCCAAGGTAAAAAAATACCTTTTTCTGTCAAGGATTTAGGGAGAAATAACCTTTTTAAGAAACATTTAGGGAGAAATAACTGAATTCACTCCATTGAATACCTGGCAAGCATTCTACTTCTTGTGTGCTCAAGATCGGCCCAACAGAAATCCTAAATTTTGACGCAGGCACAAGTTGGGCTTGTTTCTTTACGAGAAAAAAAATAGGCTGGGCTAGGAAGATTTGACGAGGGCTTTCCGGACTGGGCTATTGAATTACGTGGTGCTTTGCTTCATTGTCGCTCTGTACGAGCACGACATGCACAAGCACAAAAAGGTCCGGTCACGCCGCCGGGAGCCCGGGCTGGGCCTGGGCGTCTCTCCAAATGGTGGCCTCCCCAAGCCCCTCTCGTCTATTTTCGCCGAGCGGCTGCCAGCGGGAGCGTTTCTGAGACGGTGGGATCGAGAGTAGCGTGCAAGTCCATTTGCGTTGGCGAGACGCGGAGGGCGTACGGACGGCCGGACGGTCTTTCCTCGTTCATTAGCGTGGGCCGTAGACGCGGCGCCTGTAAAGGCGTCGTAGCCAAGTCGAGGCCGTGCCATATGGAGGTCGGTCGTGCTAGCACTGGAGGGGACCGCCGCCGTCGGGCCGGCTGAGGCCAGCCGCGTCAGCGCTGTGCCGTGCCGTGGCTTTGCCGCGCTAAGTCGGCTGTGGCCGCTTCTACGGCCTGCCACGGCCTGCCTCCAAGCGTTAATTAATCGCGAATATGAGTAGGTACCTTGATGTCTCTCAGTTTGCCTTCCTTGATTGTAAGATCGATGCGCTGATCTTTAAGACCAACGCTCTAATTGGGCAGGGAAGGAAGTGAGGAGCATTCATGCCGATAACGTGTTTCGATTAATCGCGAATATGTAAACGAGAATGTAAATGATACAGAGATACAAGGAATGAAATGAACTGCCGTCTCTTTATTCCATTGATCATCATGTATTTATACAAGAGGAAGGGGGGAAACTCCCCCGTGAAGTAACAACGACGCCCGTATCGTACGTATCGGGGGGCATGGAAAGTTCTCCGAAGGTGTCGCTATAGAGATACCACTTTCAAAGAGATCGTGGGGAAGTTCCCTCGTACGTGGAGATATCTCCGATACGAAGGACAAGCTTCCATGGCTTGGGTTGTAAGAGTATAGAGGGGAACTCCATCCAACAGTTAGTTAGGATGAGATCATCCCAAAATATCTATTGATATATTTGTAACAAAAAAAATGCCTTTTTCTGTCGAGGATTGCGGGAGAAATAACCTTTTTTGAGAAACATTTAGGGAGAAATAACTGAATTTAGTTCATTGAATAGCGGGCAGGCATTCTACTTCTTGTGTGCTCAAGATAGGCCCAACAGAAATCCTAAATTTTGACGCAGGCACAAGTTGGGCTTGAAAAAATGGGATGGGCTAGGAATATTTGACGTGGGCTGTCCGGACTGGGGGCTATTGAGGGTTTTTTTTGGCACAGCTTCCAGCCCAGTTTCACTCCTAGTTTCTGTGTAGCCCTGCTAAACACCAAAAACAAATCTAGATTCTGGTGGGGAGCTGATGAAAATCACTTCTCCATTTACACTATAAGCTGAGAGCTAAAAAAACCCGCTCCCCACTGCTTCCCATTCATTTGCAACAGGAATCACTTCAGAATTAATTCTCATTTGCTTCCTACCTTATTTCTCACTAGAATCACTCCTTTGGAGCATAAAAAGTGAATCTCTACTGAAGCAGCCCTTAATTACGTGGTGCTTTGCTTCATTGTCGCTCTGTACGAGCACGACGTGCACAAGCACAAAAGCTCCGGTCACGCCACCGGGAGCCCGGGCTGGGCGTCTCTCCAAATGGTGGCTTGTCCCACCCAGCCGCTCTCGCCCCTCGTCTATTTTCGCTGAGCGGCAGCCAACGGGAGTGTTTCTGAAACGGTGGGATCCAGAGTAGCGTGCAAGTCGATTTGGGTTGGCGAGACACCGAGGGCGTACGGCCGGCCGGACGGTCTTTCCTTGTTCGTTAGCGTGGGCCGTACGGTGGTTCATTCCTGCTCGTCGTCCGTGCTGTACTAATAAGACGAGTGAACTCGCAATTATATTCGGTACGTCTTGTGGTTGTCATCTTCTTCAAGAGCTTGTAAGTACTAAAATTAGTTGGCAAGGCCGCAACAAAATGTACGAAGCATGGAATGATTATTATTTACCGTTAACATATTATTTATTAGTTATTACTATGGCCCAGTTTGGATCCACGGGTTAAAGCTAGTTTAAGCTCAACTAGCTCAAAAATATCCAAATAGGAGGGCTAGAATGAGTTATTTGTAACTATCCCATCCCGAAAAACTAGCCCCTCCAAGAGGTGATTATTTGTGCTAGTTTAGATGGGGACCACGTTTTCTCCTTACATCTAGCCACATTATGACCCACACAAAGGATTGGAAAAATATTTTTTCTATCAATCTAACCCTTGCATCCAAACAACACATGAGCTAGAGTTAGTTGAACGCTAGTTTGGAGTTAGAAACTAACTCTAACCTTTAGCACAGCTAGAGGATCCAAACAGGGCATATGTTTTTAGTAGGGCGATAATCAGTAAGGCCAATCCCAATAGGGTTTTATGGCCAAGAAGCTTTATTATGGTCGTTCACCCTTTTTATTTTCAGCGAACGCTTGGAGGAACACGCTCCATCTACCCCGTGGTCCTTTTCCCTTAGTCCAGAGAATAATCCGTTCATCTCCCTGTGTACTCATCTATGTTGCTGACATCATCTTAAAAAGCAAATAATTTACTTCTAAATGTTAGAACTCTTGAACGGTCTATCCGTTTTTAGTTTCTCCTGCATAGTTGTATTCTACACAATGAGACGAACAAAACTAGACCCTAATTACATATATTTTAAACTTTTTTATTCACTAGTTTATGTGTATTAACTTATAACTTACATTATGGATGTTCTACTAGATAACTTATTTACATAAGTTATAGTGAATAACTTACATACATAAATTGTGTTTGATAACTCTTGTACATAAGTTTTGGTATAAGCCATAAGTCAATTTGTTCCTTTGAATGTTAATAACTTTTGTATATACAAGTTTTGGCAAAATTTATTAGTTAATTCATTCTTTTGTATTTAATTTATTGATAAATAATCTGTGTTCCATAAATCTAGAGATTGTAAGTTTTCCAATATGATACAAATTTTATACACGTGACGCCCAGATCACACTTGCATTTCCCCAGTAACCACTCGCAATCAGTGGCCGAGCACTTTTGCCAAAAGGCAGCATCTCTATTTGTTCCGGCAAGCCTCCCCTTCAAGCTTCGTATCCTACGCTAGATATAGAGAAAACAGAAAAGCAAGCCGGCCAAGGTCCCGGTCGGCATTCGAACCCAGCACCTCGGACTCGGAAAGCCTTAAACCCCGACCCGAGCTTGTCAGGCTGACATCACCCGACCATTTTCCGTTTCCATTCCCATCCCAAATTCCCAATTCCCAGCCGTTTCATTTCCACCTCGCTCCCTTCCTTCCAATTTCGACTCGATTCGAAATACTGGAAACAGGAACAGGATACCAAATGCACGATCGATCCCACACGCCGCAGCCGGCGGAGGCCGGCAACGGCGGGCCGGCCGGCGAGTGCGCCGGCGCCGCCGCCGGCGGGAACGTGGATCGGGTGCTCTTCAAGAACCTCGTCGAGATGGTGCCGCTCGTCGAGTCGCTCATGGTGAGTTACCTACCTACCGGGCGCCGCGCGCAGATCTCGCCGGGCTGCTGCTGGGGTTTCTTCCGCGCTCCTGCTGAGCCTCGTGCCGGCGCGCTGCCTGACCGTTGTTCTGTGTGTTGCTTCTTCCTGGGTGCAGGACCGGAGGGCCAACCCGGCCTACTCGCGACGCGCTTCGCTGGTCTACACGCCGGCGCCGCCCAAGAAGGTTTGTTTCTTTTTTTACCGCCTTCTTCCCCCTTTCTTCGCTAATTTGCCCCTATATCTTTCTATCTGTTCCTTTGATAGTCTGTGGATTTGTCGATTTTATTCTTGCGTCGGTTGCTTATGTTCGAATCTACAGGTTTCCTGTTTTTAATTGCCGATTCTCTTTAGTTGTCGGTCTCCGATGTTAGATACAACTTGGGAACAAAAAAGTGCAACCTAAGTCTGATTTCCCCTCTTTTACATTACACCACCTCACAGTGACAGTTCCCTAGATCTTGTAAGCAACTCAGCTTTATATTTTGTAGCCTGCTGTTGAGGAATGGCAGCTGAATCTTCAATGTATGTGATTCTTTTGTAAAATTACGATGATTATTGCTCTTTGGATTTGGTAGTGACGAACCTGAGCATGTATGCTTCATTCTTACAGGCGAACGATTTGAGAAGTGTTAAATCGCCACAGAGCGTGTCGGCCAAAAAGCGGAGAGACCCTGGTGATGTAGCCAAGAAGAGCACCCCAGATTCTAACGGCGACAGCGGTTCGGTTGTGCCATTGTCTCTGTCGGGTGCTGAAAATAAGCCAAAGGATGAGGTTGCCATGCTGCGCGAGCAGATTGATGACCTGCAAAAGAAACTGCTCGAGAAGGAGGAGGCGCTGAGGTCCGCGGAGAGCTCAGTGACCGAGATGAATGCCGCATATGCAACCATCGATGAACTCAGGCGTCTGGTGGCTGATAAAGACGCTTTGATCAGATCTATCAATTCTCAGTTGCATGATGCAAAGGTGAAATGCTTTCGATTATGATTCGCTACTATTCTGAATTAACAGGCATGCTTATACACATAAAATCTGTCTAGCTTTGATATTTTTCTTGCAACTCTAACATGAAAAGCAGCGAGAATGTGAGATACCAAACTACACTTCCATCGAAGTTGGTACGCCGTGAAACTGTGAATGAAAAACCATGTTCTTTGCAACTGTGTACATCTATACATGTAAATATTAAATACAGTGACAAACTTACAATGCGTATGTAATGCTGCTGTACGCAAAATCAGAGTTCCTAGCAACTGGCAACTACTTTTATCGCAAAATTTGGCAAAGTTCTTGCTTATATATGTGATGAGAAATATTATTTGTTCCATAAGAATAGCCCAAGTAAACATATACTGCTGTTATTAAACCATATAATCAGCCTAGCTCGTAGATCTAGTTTGATGTAATGCATAAACTACCTTTAACTTGTAAATGGCCTTCTAAAGGCGACTACTTAGAACAATGTTTAGAAAGTCTGTCACAATGATTCATGCACAAAGTCATACCTGTTACATTGTTGACTGATTAGGATACTACAAATTAGCTATGCTTGCTGTCTTGCACTGGATTGAATCAACATTTGTGCAATTCTATTACCCTTTGGTTTAGAAATGTACATATTTCCTATTCAGATGATTCACTTATACTGAATTTCTACTTAATACTTACACATGTTATACTATTTTTCCTTTTTTCTTTTTTGGGTATGGATGCTAAAAGTAAACGATTGTTGATTTCAGTGATGGGAATAGATTTTATTTTGACCTGACATTTCTTTATCTTCCTACAGATTATGCTTGCAGACAAGCAAGCGTCTTTAGAGAAACTGGAATGGGAGGTAAAGATGTCAAATAAAAAAGTTGAAGATCTTCAAGGAGATATTTCAAATATGGGATTCGAGATAAGTTCCTTGATGGCATTTTTCGAAAAAATTTCGGAGAATGCTTCAGGTGACTCTTATGATGATACAATACCATCATCATATGAATTAGAGGCACTTCAATCAACGGTGAGCATGCATCCTTGGAGCAACATTTGGTCTGTTTGAACCATTAAATATCTAACTAAAGCTAGTGATGGAATGTAAACTAATGTTATGGTGTTTTAAATTGTCCAATTAGCTTGTCATTCCAGAGAACCAACTTGCTCGTCACCAATTGCATTGTCTAAAATGTTTGCTGCATTATCTAAAATGTCAAATAAACAATCTGGGGGTTTGTATCTGTGGATTACTGCTACCTGCTGATACTCCTTCCTCCATACCAATATGAGGTTCTTTGGATTTTGGGAAAAAATTATGTACAAGGGTTAATCAATTGGGAGTAAAGTTTTGATGCTACACAGGGAACTTGTATTATGATTTAGTATACACTACAATTGGATACTACTTTTATCTTGCAATGTTATTATGGATGCTGAAATGGAAATATTGCGCAAAGAAAATTGGTTAGATGCTTTGCACTAAATATTGGCTATGTCAAACTAATATTTATGCACCAAAACATTGACTCAGAGTGAAATTGACAAGATTGAGGTCAACAAGATAGAGCAGGAAAGGATCACATATGCTGAAGCTCTCGCGGCTGCCAGAGAGAACCCTGACGAGGAGCACTTGAATATAGCTGCGGAGGCAAGGTCAAGGTTGCAGGTCCTTGTACTATAGTGGCCCCTTCTGATTGTAGCATATGTATGATAATGTTGAATTGCTGATGTAATTGTACGTGTTGGCTTGAGTTGAGGTGCTTGTTGGAATTGTTCCGTTGGTAATGGAGTGAGCACTGTAAACTTACAGCTGTTTCGTGTTGTAATCATATTTATTCAGTCCTGAGGCCTATATTGTTTATCAGGAAACTTGAGCTATAGTTTAGAATTCAGTGACAGTTATCGTTTCAAGATTTAAACATGTGGTTGAAACTGCTTTGTAAATTGTTCTTCAGCCTAAGGTATAGACAATAGCTTTTTAGCGGTGTATGATGGACCTATTTGGTATAGCTTTAAGCTTGGCTAAAGTAAGCTGAAACTAGAAGTCATTCTTCTTTTTGCAGTCTTTTCTTGCTACGTAGTATCTCAGACAACTTGCGATAAAAAAAAATAAAATTTTAAAAAAAAACCTCAGACAACTTCCATTTAGAAACGTAGAAATTGGATCAGAATAGCTTAGTCTTCCATTTATACTGAAAAAATACATAAACTGGATCTGTCCAACTTATTTTAGTTGTGTTTTTTCTGTATTTATAAAAAACAATATTTTAGGAGATAAGAGGTGCTGCAGTAGATCAGAGATTTTTCTAAAAGAGCACCCTTTCTCCTAGACGAAGAAACAACCCTCTCTCAGTCTCTCCCCTGTCCCTAAGAAAAATAGGATAGAAGTTTTAACTGCTACAACAGTGCTTGCTTATATCACGAACAGATTTAAAGATATTCTCACAATTTTATCAATATAAAAAATCCTCTTATTAGGGAAACACTTCCCCACTTCATAGCTGTACCAAACATGATCTGTGCAGGATGCCAAATCTGGCTGCATCTGAGTATCTGACTATCTGAGCCACTGCTGTGCTGTGTGAGTTGTGAAGAAATGGAGTCCTGGACTCCTGGTACATCTCTGGGCCTAACTGAAACTGCAGAAGGACCGAGAGCCTCAAGGCCCACGAATTCTTAGGCCGAACATGGTGACTAAGGCCCACCAGCTCCCCTCCATATGATTCATCTGCTCTGCTCTAGGCCAGCAGCAACAATCACCGACCACGATAATAATAGCTGGATAGACACAGGCCCCACAAGCCAGTGAGTCACTAACCGTTTGAAAACATGGCGCGCAACGCAACGGCCGAGCGGCCATCGTTCTTTTGGCTTTGGGTTCTCCTCCACCTCAAGTTTCAGCGAGAGTTGCTCCCATCCTCTCAAGCTTACCAACACGACGCCTATAAGAATTCTTGGCCGTCTCCCTTTGCAACTCACCCCCCACAAAGCAAAGAAACACCCCTCTCCCTCCGTCAGCACCACATCTAATCTAGCCAGCCAGCCAGCCAACAGAAAATGTCGCGCGTCGTCGTCACGGCTGCGGCCCTCCTCTACATCCTCGCCGTCGCTGCCGGCCTCAGCGCGGCCGAGGCACCGGCAGAGTCACCCAACGCCGGCAGCAGTCCACCAGCCAAGGCACCCGAGGCTGCTGCTGCTGCCCCAGCTAAGGCCCCCGCCGCCGCCGCCGCGCACGCCCCATCGCTGTCGTTCAGGAAGTCTGGTCCAGCTGCTGCGCCGACCACCGCCGCCGCCGCGGCCTCTACACCGCCTTCTTCCATGGACGAGGAGACGAAGAACCCTTCTTCCCCGCCAGCGCCAGCACCCACGGCGGCGTCCCCTGCCGCTGACGGGCCTGCTGAGGGACCGGCTGCTGATCAGTCCGGTGCTGATGCTACTCTTGCAAGCGGCGGAGCTGCCATCGCCGGCGGGGTTGCCGCTGCTGTTGCTACCATGATCTTCTACTGAATTATTCACCAGGGACAGTGTCTTGTGGAGGGCGGTGGACACGTAATTGGCTGTGCTGTGATTCCTCGTCGATCTGGTCGGGAGGGACTAATAGGTGTTTCTTTGCTTTGCTCACTTCTTTTGCTCTTGCAACATTATGGGGTCAACCGTTATATAACTGAATGGATATTAATTATTAATTGATCCAACCGGTCTCTATCTGTCATCTATTCTGATGTCTTGTTTTCTTACTGTCTTCTTTTCATTTTTGTTTAACTCAGTCCTCAAATCACGAACAAAATTTCAGAAATACATTCTTAGATAAAAATCTTTGCACCCCATTCCAAACTAAAGTGGGATCACACATTTATGTGTATGTATATATAAACCTGTGATAATGTCCGATACACATAAACGTCCGGCACTCTTCTCTGGCCCTACTTCTGTTTGCTTGGCGATCCGATCAAGTCCATCTTCTCTGCTCCTTGATTTCTTTTCCCAATCTTTATACCATTTGTTTTCCCGCATCCTTTTGGATCTAAGCAGTGAACCTGTCTACCACATTGTTATGGTCCTTCACTACTGATTAGCAATTACAAGAGTATTTGCTACAATTGATATATAAGAATCAGAGGGAATCTAGATCGGGAATAGCAGGGATCAAAGGAAGATAGCAAGAACTGACGATGTGGCTTGGGACTTTTATTCTCCTGCCTCTGTCCCAAAACGGAAGCACTTGAAAAGCCCATCTCGTGGCCCAGCTGGAAGCCCATGATTCATCAGCCCAGTCCATGACACACATCTTAGCAAAGGATGTTGACTGAAAACAAGTCGTCTGTACGTTACAAGTAGTAGTCAAAACTTTACCAACCAAACCTTTTCCAGCAGTGTATTCGCTGGATGAATTTTAGCCCGTTGCATTGTGTCACCGTCACGACGTCTTAAAGGAAACTATTTTGTGTCATACATACTGGCGAAGATGGAAAGTACCATCTTTTCTTAAAATAATGGAAAGTTTTTAGTTAATTATTTCGTAAATTTAATGATATAAATAAAATCATAAAGAAGCATATGTGAATGAAATATAAGGAAAATACATGAAGTTATCATTAAGTTCTTATATCAATTGAAAAGGATATCATGAGTCCTCGATTCCCCAAGTCTTAGGCACCATCAAGCAGGTTGCCGGTCAATAGATCGATGCAGAAGCTTGCAACCTTAGTTGTCTAGTTCGTGTGTAATTGCTTTATTATAAAAGAGTAGGAGGCCGCGCTTATTTTCCTACCTTTAGCCTCTATGTTTAGCGTTCCTACGCTCTTGTAAGATGCACAAACCTTTTGCGTATTCGAGGAAAAAAAGAAAAGGATATCATTAATCATCCCATCATTCTTAATTTGTTATGGTCTAAATCACTATCCTTAACATTTTTATTACCATTGGAATCATCCATACTATCACTTGGACCATCCACATAGCAAATAGGGGTCCAACTAGCGGATGCTAAATGCAATAACATCCGTTATATTACAACATGGTATCTTTGGTCCGCTACCTTGTAGTTAGCAGTACCACTAGCAGGCCACTATCGATATAGCCGTTGCTATTTTGGGCGCTACCAAAGCCATTTAGAGCATGTTTAGGACTGATCCGCGAAGTCTCCACAAACTCCACTGGATCGGAGCAGCTCTACGGAAATTTAGAATTTGTGGAGCACTCCATTAGATGCTCTCATACTTTATTTTTTTTCTAGAATAGAGTTGTGTGGAGTGGAGCTGAAAAACATAGAACAAACCTAAAAAAAAAGGTGGAGCGCAGCAGTCCCGTGCACTTGATTTCTTCATCTAAGATCTTTCACTTTCAGTTTGAGACAAGGTGGTTAATTGAGGATGCTGTTTACCTTGTGACACATGACTGCTACATATTACACTTTCTCGTATGTCATAGATCCATGTAGTTTGTTTGATTACTGCTTTTTAGATGTAGAGGGAGTCTTCTGGATATTTAATGGTTAGCTGCCAAAAATTTGGATCCTCAGGTAATAAATCTAGTTAATGCCTTACCTATCACACAGCTGACAATTAGCTATTAGCTGGTTTCTCCTAGCTAACACAATTAACCATTAATAGTTAGCTGGGTGATTACAAAGAAGGGCATAGTCAACTCAACTTTGATATGATAAAGCACTTTGCTCTCGTTTTTCCAGCTTTGCTCCAATTGCACGTTGCCAAACACATCCAGCTCCACGAACTCTGTCCACAAAAAAGGTGGAGCTAAAGGCCAACTCTATATTTTTCTTGGAGTACCTAAAGGGATACTCCAGTTTTTGGAGTTTGTACTTCCTCATGGAGTTATGGTATAATTACCCATATTGTCATTCATTAATTACCATCCCATATATTTCTTTTGACTCCTTTCCGTACCCGTAGCGCTACGCCCCGTCGCAGCCATTGAATTATTGGAACACTTCGATTCATAGTTGTTGTGCTAATCTATGGATAATTATTTGTGCTCGAATTATGGCAATTTCAAATGCAATTTGAATCAGGGGCATAGCAGACCATTTGCATGAAAAACTCATTCCTAAAACTGGAGCAGAGCTATGTGCCAAATAGTACCACCTGCTGCACGAATGCCACGGTGAAGCTGCTCTATAATGGAGTTCGTGAAGCAGAGCTGGAAAAACGGGAGCGAAGCAGTGCAAACCCTCCCCCCCCCCCCCCCCCCCCCCCCACACACACACAAATTATGTAAACAAAAGGAACAACATATCTACTACCATAGAGATAAAAAAAAACATTTGTAAAACAAGGCAAGCCGGAGACCAAATTTATGTGTAAACATAGCCTAGCTAATGTTGCAGACATATGAAAACGCGTCAAACACTTAGCTGATGCTAAGATATAGAATCAGGGACTTTGGGTTGTTACTCGGTCAAGCGAAATTTGAAATGCAGGTCCTGCACGCGTTACTAAAAACCGCACCGTGCAGCCCTTTCCAGCACTGAATTTTTTTTTTCCAACACTTTGGTCATGCACATGCACAACGCGTCCTCAAGCCAAACCATTTTTGTCATACATGCTACTGAAGATGGTCCCTGTAGCATGCAGAAGAGCATGTACAGAATTGCAATACAAACAACGCCATATAGCACATCTTCAGTAGCATGTATGTATATATATCACATTTATCACTCTGTATCTCAAATCTCAGTACCAGCAGAGCCCATCCATCACCTAGCGTTTTCCAGTTGTTTGCTCCACTGGCATCCATTCTAGATTGTGAAGAAGTGGAAAATGACACCAGCTAGCTATAGGAGTGAGAGCACAATTAGCTAGCATCCGATCCCCCTTTATATCATGTACACGCAAAACTATTTGGGAGCATTTTATTTGAAGCGCGATGTTTATGCATCAGTATGGCAAAAACTACGGTAGATGAGATGCGGTGATCTTTAACCGTTGGATTACGTCGTCGGATGGTCTAGATCGAGTCTGGACAAGGTGGAAGGGAAATAATGCCCGTTTTTTATGAACAATAATGAGTTTTTTTTTCTTGCTGTAATCGTTTGCTACACACACCGCAACGGCTATATATTAGTAGCTGAGTTGTGGGATCGAATTTAATTTGTTCATCACTGGATTTCATCATCGCTGGATTTCAGGTATTATTACCTAGCGAATTTAATTTGATACCCTTCATTTGAGCTGCACCATATACGGGCCGGGGCTGCTAAACCCTCTCCTTTCCTCTTCCTGAAAACCAAGACAAAACACCCGGCCAGCACAGCACACAGGAAGCAGCAAACCTTCCGGTTTCGTTCACGAGCACAATGCCAATGCCTCTCGCTGCCGCAGTCCTCCTCCTCCTCCTCGTCCTCGGTGCGTCTCCGGCGACGGCGACCCACAACATCACGGCCATCCTGGCGGCGCACCCGGATTTGTCCGACTTCAGCGCCGCGCTGGCGATCACGGGCGCCGCGGCGGAGGTCGACCGCCGCAGCTCCATCACGGTCCTCGCCGTCGACAACGCCGCCATGGCGCGGCTGAGGGCGCAGAGGCCGGAGCCCGAGGAGCTGGAGCGCGCCGTCTACCTCCACGTCCTCCTCGACTACTTCGACGCCGCCAAGCTCGGCAGCCCCCAGAATGAGCTCGTGCAGACCACCAGCCTCTACCAGGCCTCCGGCAAGGCGCGGGGCAGCGACGGGATCCTCAACGTCACCGTGTTCCGCGACGGCCGCGTCGCGTCGTTCACGCCGTCCACCCCCGCCGCCGCCTCCAACGGGCTGCCGGCGGCCGCCTTCTACCTGCGGTCCATCAAGGAAGTGCCGCCGTCCGACATCGCCGTCCTGCAGGTGAAAGACCTGATGTGGTCTCCGGCGCCACCGGCGGACGGCGTGCAGGCGCCGGCGCCGGCGCCCGCGGCGGCGGCGCAGGGGTTGGCGGATCTGCTGTCCAAGAACGGCTGCGGGGGCTTCGCTGGCCTCCTCGCCGCGACGGCCGACGCGGTCGCCGCGTACGACCGCGCCGCCTCCGGGCCGCTCACCGTCTTCTGCCCGGCCGACAAGGCGGTGGAGGCCTTCAGCTCCACCTTCAGCAGCCTCACCGCCGACGCCCGGTTCGCGCTCCTGCTGTACCACGGCGTGGCGGCGCACTACTCCGCGCCGTCTCTCAAGGCCGTCAACGGGGACGTCGCCACGCTTGCCTCCGACGACGGATCCAAGAACCACGAGTACAACCACAACCTCACCGTCCGTGCCGACGGGGACACGGTGAAGCTGTCGCCAGCGTCCGCGAGCGCCGCCGCCGCCGCCACGGTGACCAAGACCCTGCTCGACAAGGCGCCGCTCTCCGTCTACCTCATCGACGCGGTGCTGCTGCCAAGGGAGCTGTCTAACGGCGGCGGCCACGGCCGCACCGCGCCCGCCCCCGCCCCGGCCTCGTCGCCTGCACATGCGCCTGCCGTTGTGCCGCCGCCGCCTGCGCTTGCACCGGTCTCGCCGGCGCCCGCACATGCGCCCACACCCACATCCCCACTTGCCCCTGTGCCCAGGCGGCGTCGCCCCGCGCCATCGCCGGAGGACGACACTACCCCATCTCCTTCGCCGGACACGGACGGCCAACCGCCTGCAGATCAGAAGAACAACGGAGCAAGGGACACGGCGTCTTGGACTCTTGGTGCAGCGGTGGCGGCCGCGGCGGCGGCGGCAATCGTGTTCCTCTTGTGGTGAAGGGTTTAAGCTTAGTTGGGTTGACGTCGATTGGGATCCATGATCAAAGCCTGTATCAGTGTAGATCGACTGAAGACAATGTGAATGTGTTGGCCAAAATAATATGATCCTGCTTGTGCCTGGTTAACATGGTTGTGCCATGCATTTTCAATTTTGTTTAATTCTATCTGATCTGTCTTCGTCCTGCGACTGCTAATCGAGCTCTTGTCATCGGCTCCAGTTTCAAACGAGCCCAATTATGCAAGAGCAATCAATTTTTTTTTTCTGGACTTCACTGAAAACCAGTGTATTAAATCTCTGGCTAAGACATTTAGCGATCGACTTCAAAAGCAGCAAATTGCCGGCTCCAATGGAACTGGACGACTAAATTGTACATCAAAAGAATAGCTAAATACTCCTCCAATAGCTATAGCCGGAGATAGCGGCGGCTGTAGCTAGAGATTTAGAACCTTGCTAAAACCCATTTTGTGCAGTACAAGGGTGGGAACAATTTCCTAAGCATATCATCTCCTTAGGAAATTCCTAAATTCCTCATAAAAGAGGAAAATCTTTCTGTATACCTCATCTTGCAATGTGACATCTGGTAGATATTCATCACAGGACAAGACACCCCTAAACCTCCAATCTCCCAACACACCACAAGCTGCTCAGAAAAGTTATAGCTGATTTAATCTGGCCAGCTTATTGGTAAACTAATAAAAGCCAGTAATTTAATTAGCAATAGTCCATTAGCTGTCCCCAAGGGTAATAGGGACATCTATATGCTTATATCACGATAACTAACAATCCACCTGGCTAGAACCTAAGTGATCCAAACAGCACCAACTTTTTATTAGCCTACTCTTTTATTATCTACGACATTTCTAAGTTAATGTGAAATGAGATCGGTGATTCGACACAGCTAGATTGATGCGTAGTGAACTTCGAATGCACACCTAGCACCATTTTTATTGAAGAACCACCTAGCTCCAGTTAGCTTTGATAAACAAATTCGAATGACCAAGGTAGGTGAAAAACAAGACATTTACTTCGGATGCGTCTCCATCTCTCATGTGACTCCATCTTTGAATGAAAATGAACAAATAACCATGTTCAAGAGCATATGTTCTTCAAATGTAATTGAGATGAGTTTATAAAGTTGTCAGAGATCCTTAGCCCCAAAAAATGAAATCCTCAAATATAAATGGTACCGAAGTAGCTTTCACCTTAGAGTATTATTCTAAGCCTCTAAGGTATCAAATCCGTGGAGAAAGACAAGTGGCTAAATACAAGTCTAGATTAGTCCAAGGATATGTGGGCAAGGATAAAGAGGTAGAGAAGGATGGTAAGGGTTAATGTTCACCTATAGAAGCTTTAGTAATATGCATTACATGACCCTAGCCATCCGCCCATCCGCGTATTCTAACACTATGCTCTTGCAGTCATAAAATTGGTAATGAAAAACAGAGAAAATGAATTTTGTAGTAGTACAAACGAAAAATGGCTTGGCTTGTAAATGAGTAGGCCCATGCAAAGATTGTTGACCTAAGATGAGCTCAACCTATAGACAAATGAGTCTTAAACAATAAGTGGAATGGTTATAAAATGATTATCTGAATATTGTTTGAGATGGGCTATTTGAAAACGAGTTGGGCCTGTAATTAGGTTTAGGCTACTTGCTACATGGGCCTTAATGGGCCACATGATATTTACGACATCTGTAGCCGACTAAGTTTCTTGATATGTGAGCCTTCGATGGGCTATAAGATAATTGTGTACCTAATAACAATGAAAAAGCAAATATCATATTTAATGATGAAAGGGATTACCGTCATAAGATCTATGATGAAATATGTTTTCATCACAAACCATGATTTAACATGCACGGTAGGTGAAGATTGATTTTTCATCACACAAGCATCATAGATTATGTAATGTAACATAATTTCTAATTTTAGTGGAATAAGCAGACACATAAATTCACGTATGTTCTTATGCACTAAAACCCATAATGGAGGACTTTGCAAATAAAAGTTTGATCTAATAAACTTCTTTGATAGTCAAAGCATTTGTAATTTGAAGTTACTTTTGGGGTCCATTTTTAATTTTGCCTGAGTATTTTCTATCATTAATATTCGTTAGTCTTAAATTTCTTCTTCCACTGCGTTTCCTTTTGTCCGCTTTCTCATGACAACTGGCTTCCTTTTGTTGACAACCAAATGGCACGTGGTGAACATGCAAATATTTGTTAAGACATTTTCTTTTGTCCACCGTCTAATGGCAAGTGGCTTCCTTTCATTCACAACCAAATGGCACGTGGTGGACATGCAAAGATTCTTTAAGACACGTGTAACTTCTCCTTGCACTGGATGGTTATAAATACGACTTGTGTTGATGCAGAGAACAATACCAATTGCCATAGACAAACTTCAGACCCACAATCGTTGACATGGTGCAGGAGGTATTTTTCCCCCTATGTATCTTATGATGAATATGGGTGCACTAGAGGTTGATCAAGGGTTTTAGGCCTAATTAGTTTATCATTGTGGCAGAAAGATTAACAGAAATAAACAACCAACAAAATAATGAATTAGATTTAAGAATCTCTCAGGATTCTTTTTTTGGAATATGACCATGGCCGCATATGAATCCTAGTTCAGTTAAGATTTTATTAAGGTTAGTGTAAACTTTTTGTTTCTTTTAGATGAAACACGTAGGAAGTAAACAGAACTGAATAAAGATATTTTGTATGATTAGCCAAGGATTAGAGGCAACCTTTGTTTAAGAGTAGTGAGAAAGGTTGGCTAGAGGAGAGTTTACATGAGAAGAATTAGACTCATGACTGCACCGGTTTGATTTTTAACTAAGCAGCTTTCATCCTTTTTTTTGTATTACGTAGAATATTTAAGTCACATATAGACGTACATGTCCTTTACAGGGGACAATTTTTTTTTGGAATACCTTGAAGACATTGCAAGGCCGTTAAAAATAGATCTGTTTGAAGGTTTTCTTCTTAACAATATCATTTCATTTGTGCTACTCCATACCTGGTTAATATTAGCTCATAGACAATTACTTATATGAAATCAGCAGGAACGGAAGCACCATAAGGCAGGAATTGCCCCAACAACCATCCGGCGAAGCCAAGGAGACCATGGAAAGGTACAAATTTTCGTTTCAGTGGTCTTGCATCCCAATTCTACCTTGCTTTAAAGAAACAAATATCATACTACTAAGCCTGATGAGTTCTGTATCAAACATAATATATATAATCTAGATGGGAGCAGATAAACAGATCAAGGACGCTTCGTTGTCTAAGTACTGGCCAATAGCCAATGCTCCAACCAAGTGTTTTATTGGACTTGTGAGCTTCTTATTAAATCTAACTTGCCATTTTGCCAGTATCTGGGCTTCACTCTCATATTCTTTCTCTTGAAACAAAAAGGGCACGCCAATCTAAATCATGTATTTTGTCGTTCCAAGCGCTTTTGGGCTTCTCAAACCATTTGTTTCTAAATATAACGCACCACAATCTAAGCCGTTCTTTTGTAAGTAGAGCCTTATCTAGCTTGATTTAACTACCCAAAACATATTGTTAATTTAGATATGAAATTCAAACAGCTACTGGCAATATTCCTGATCCTCCTAATATACACCGATAGCAAAACTTATCTTCTCCATCTGATGATTGTTTGGTGAGCTCTATACATGCTTTTTGTGTTTATTATTTTCAGTGAACAAAATTTATTTATTATGACCATCTAATAAAGAAAAAGAAGTTACATGTGTCATATATGTTTATGCATGTGTGCCACTTGTCATTGATATCGATAAAGAAAGTCATATGTCATTGAGAAGTGGCTTCCTTTCATTCGTAGTCAATGACAAGTGGCGCACATGCAAAAGCATACATGACACCTGTAACTTCTCTTTCATTACTAAATGGTTATAAAAAATGGATTTTGTTCAATGAGAATAACAAACATGGCAACCATGTATGGAGCTCAAATAAATGATTCAAATGATAGTGCGGAAGGTATGTTTTCCTATTGATGTATCTTAGGATGATTTAGAATATTTTCAATAGTTATTGAGATTCTTGATCGACATGGGTAGCAACATCAGACTATATAAAGCGCTACCGACAAATGGATGAGTTATGTTGATACACCTTTTATTAAAAAAATGGTTTTAAAAAACCAACAAGTGCTATCGACAAAACAAGAAGTCAACATTGTGGAGCCCTTCTTTTGGAAGAAAAGATTGAGAAGCCTACAAACGATACCCACAAAATAGCAAGTTAGATTTAAGATGCCCACAATCTATATAATACTCGGGTTGAAACATTGGTTGTCAGTCAATTTCTTGAGTGACATAGTGTCTATGATATTTGTAAGTGCAATCTGCTCCAAGGTTTGATTTTAAACTCAACAGGCTTATTAGTATGATTTTTTTGTTTCTTTGGCAGTCAAGAGCAAGAGGAATGGGATCGAAGAAAAAAACACCAAAGGTAATACTTTGGAAGACTCATGATTAGTCGTTGCAACTCTTAAAGGAAAGGATATGAAGTTGGAAAAGTTGGGAGATAATAGAGTTGAGATGAAATGCATCTCACATGAAAGTGGATATTTTCTTTAATTGAAATGTCGGACAATTGCTATATGGTACAAGCTAAGTCTTTAACACAAATGTTTTTGAAAAGGCTATTTTGATACAAATAGCTATAATGTTGGTAGTGACTTTGTTTAAACATTTATTTTGGTTTTGCACCAATAAAGAAACCATCTGACTTTTATTTTTCGGGTGTCATGTAGCACATTTTATTTGGAGAATTGTTCACGTAGCTTTTAGGTTACTGCACCAATAGATATGACTGGTTTCTTTTAAACATGGTTACAACAAGTAGACTCAGTTGCAATCTCAAATTCGAGTAGGAGCAGGCCCAACCTTTTGGTCTATATGGTTGACCAGAAATGATGTATTTGAAAAAAAATAATATACTAATCTTTGTTTACAGGTTATTTTCAAGACAATCTATTATTGGAAACGGTCTAGTCGATGCTTGAGAAGGAAACCGACCAATCAAGGTTGGAAAAAACAAGCAGAGTGATGGAGACTGTTGGAATGGAGATTTTCACTAGAAATAGTTGGTTGTTTTCTTATATGCTTAGAGCTTGCTTTGCTTATACAGTCTTCCACACTTCTAACACTTTTTAAGACCTCTTTTATTAGAATGTGGCTAAAACTGTGCAAGACCATCTCCAAGAGAAGGCTAATACTGCTCCCAAAAACTATTATTTGCGTCGTTCAAGGCTTCATTTAAAATTTGCTTGCTCCGAAAAAAATGAGTCGGCGCTCCGCACCTCTGCAAAAGCTCGGCGCTCCTACAAACTTTCTCCCACGCTCGTCCTTGCCTGCTTGCGTCGTTTTCAAGTGTTTGGCGCGCTTTTTAGCTCCACCCGCCATTGAAGTGTCCTCCCATCTTGTTCTACCCAGGTGCCAAAAGGTACAGATCGGCCAGGTAGGGTTGCCGGTTCCCTGGCGCATGGCAACTCCCAGATGCTGCGGGCCTTGTCCAGCAGCATCCAGATGCGCCCCGTCCCTCGACACACAGGGCACAGCTGCTGCAACCCGCGGCCGCCGACTCGTAGCTGCGGCCAGGGGCGGATATGGGCCTAGGGCCGCTAGGGCTACGGCCCCAGGCGTGGGCCGAAAAACCCCTACCATGGCCCAGCAAATCAGCCCGCGGCCTGCTTGCGCCAGACTGGCCGAGCGGCTAGGTTCGCACTTGCACGCTCGCTTCTCGCTCGCTCAGCGCCCCGCATCTCCTCCCCTCATCGCTTCTCGTTCAGTTGTTCCCCCGCTCGACAGACCCTAGCAGCCGCCAACCGGAGCTCGGAGGCGCGCTGCGCCGCCATGGGCGACCTGACGAGGCGGGCAGGCTGCGGGCGGCGGCCATCTTCCTCTATGTCCCACTCGCCAATCAGCCAATCCGGCCGTCCATGACGGAGGGACAGATTGTGGAGGCCGGCGGCGCAGTGAAGCAGGTCAGTTTTTAATCCCCATTCTTCGATCCAGCAATACCCGATTCCCCATGTCTCATGTTGAATATACTGATTCATGAAATTATGTATGCCCCATTTTGTAGATCGTGGACTAGCATTACTCAATGAATAAGAGAGTAAAAACATTGAGATCCTTTTTTTTTCTCCTGCCCCTACGCCTGCAATTCCACCCAAGGCAAAGACAACCATCTATTGAAGTTGCAGTTCAACCAGAATCAGAGACAATAGTAAAGCATGAAGAAGTAGCAACAGGAGTTAGCAATAGGAGTGAGCGAGAGATGTTTTTTAAGCATTAAAGATGATGATATTCTGTACTATTTTCAAGAATTGGGAAATCGATTGAAAAAGTTATCTCCATTCCCTCGTAGTCGTAATGCAAGTGGTATGTGGACCACTTTGAGACTGAGTGGTTTTTAAGCGCCATCTAAGCGGCCCTAGACGTCAAAACTCGCCAGCTCCGCCACTGGCTGCGGCCGCGCTAGCAGATAGCTGGAGGTCAGCCTGCCCACATACGTATGTTGCAAGGGACCTGGAGTCACCGTACCAGAAGAAACGAGCGGACGGAAAAAAAAATCACGATCAAACTAATCCGATCTCTGATCCAACTATAGTTAATAACGTGTTAGTATTGGGCGCAAAATATTAGAGAGCTATTTTGGACCAAACTATTTCTAGGGTACAATTTATTTAAAAGGGCCTCCAATAATTAGTTTTAATGGTTAACTTTTTAGGGGTCTCTTGGAGTTGCTCTAATAAGTGATTGAGTGTAAAACTTCCTGCAGAGAATCGAATAATTTTTTTATATATAAAAAGAATGTTGATAGTGCCTTTGTTTAAACATTTTTGGGGTACTATTTCAGTAGAGCTCTTAGTACTTCCTGAAGAGCACATAATCCTAGATGTTATGGTTCATAACTTGCATCATGTGCCAAGCCCTACCGCAGAACTCCAAAATCACCAGTGACGCGAAGGAGACCATATGGACTAACTAGTGGGACGTGGAGTTTGCTGGGGTCCTCATGTGTGGCCGATCACAGGCATCAGTGTAAGCAAGACCGGTATCGGTATGAGCCAGAAACTAGAAGAAGGTTCAGACTAACCACATTCATCATCCTCTAAAAAAAATATTACATCCACTACTGGAAAACCTGCCTTTGCCGACTGCCTGTGGCTTTGCCGACTGCTAAATGCCTTGGCAGGTGGCAAAGGGCCTCTTTGCCACCTGCCTGAGTTTGGCAGTCGGCAAAGGCTACTTTGCCGACAGCCAGACTCAGGCAGGTGGCAAAGAGGTCATTTGCCGACTGCCACAAGAAGGCAGGTGGCAAAGACAGCCCCCTTTGCCGACTGCCGGACCTTGGCAGGTGGCAAAGAGGCCCTTTGCCACCTGCCAGACTCAGCAGGTGGCAAAAAAAAATTTTCTTTTGAATTTTGATTTCAAACTTTTTCTGTGATCCTTATAAATTGTATTGAATCATATTTTCAAATTTGAAACATTTTAATAACTTTTTTACAATATTTCTTGAATTTATTTTGTTTACTTGCATTTTTCTTGAAAAAGTAAATTGAACTGCAGATGTATGAAATAATGAAATATAGCCATTCAAAAAATTATATTCATGTTGAAATATAGCAAAATGTTATAAAAAAAATTCAATTTTGAATATGTCCTTATAAAAAATATACTAAAACAATAGAAAAAGTTTGAATTTCAAAAGACTTCATCTTCTCATGCTTTTGAATTTGAAAGATTCAAAACAAAAAATAAAAATAAAATAAAAAAAGCTTTGCCGGCTGCCCTTCATGGGCCAGTCGGCAAAGTTTCTGGCCCAATAAGACACGAACGCCCCCCATAGATATAAACAAACCTAACCCTAACACCCCCAACCCCGCACCTGGCACGCCGCCACCAAATCGCGCCGCCCTGCCGCTCGCCATCCCCATGCCACCGCGCCGCCGCTCGCCGTCCCCGCGCCACCGCGCCGCCGCTCGCCGTCCCTGCGCCACAGCGCCGCCCGCCCCCGCACCACCACGCGACCCGCCCCGCACCACCGCGCGACCCGCCCCCGCCGCGCCCGCAGCCCCGCGCCACCGCGCCGACCGCCGACCTGCACCCGCCCCGCCGTGGCGCCGGTGCCTGATCCCGCCCTGCCGGTTGCGCGGCTCCTGCTCTCCCACACGCGCGGTGGTCCTCTATCCCACCGCACGGGCTCGAAACCCTAGCTCCGGTCGCCGACGGTGATGGCTGCTGGTCTGGAGGATGCGGCCTCCGCCACTCGCGGTCACCAGGATGCGGGACACAGCCACCGGGCAAGGCGAGGTGATGGATCCCTCGACGCCAAGCAACCTGCTGCCACACCTCCCCGGCTCGACGAGGTGCCTGCATGGTGAGTTCTTGTCTGATTTTCCTGACTAGCATGTTTGACAGGGATAACTGCAATGTATGCGTGATGCAAACTGTCCACTGGCTGAGTTGGTTGCAGTTCTTGATTGAGCGGGTGTATAAGTTACAGGCAGGGCAGGACTACAAAGCCTTGGAAAATTCATTTCAATTTTTGTTAAGGTTGGCAAGTGGCCATGATATCAGTACTAGTGAATTAATGTGTCATTGTGTCCCATTCATTTTTAGGCACACATTATCTGCCTGAAATCAGTAGTTTTTCAGGCCTTACCTTATCCAACAGAACTTGAGTGTTAAGCTGCATGGTTGTGTTGCTACTTGATTTCAGCAACCTGAGGGAACCACAAAATCTACTTTGAAACTGTCACAGGAGATGGTAAGATACTTTTTCCTTCATGTTAAGTGTGAATGTATGGTCTGTTCAAAAGTGTGACCTACAATACTTATGGATTCGTTATTATCGGTTAATATTATCTTCTGTATTCACAGTTTCACACTGATGTGTTGAAGCGTACTTGCCTTCATGTTAGCAATCACAGGTCATTTGCCCATGTTTATCTTTGAAAAAATGGCATGTTCTCTTGTAAGCTTCTTTGGTTGTGAGAAGCTTGTACATATTGGTTAGCCCTTTTCCTCTGTCTTGTGCATATTTAGAACATAAGGGATTCAGTCTGTGATTATGACTTGTTGCTAGCAGTTTAGAAACTGTGGAATTGTATAATCTAAGAATTGTGGTGTAATGATCTGAGATTTTGGCCTACTAATAATACATAAAAAACCTGCATGCATGTAACCTGTAATTTGATCACTGAATGTACTTGACAATATATTTCTCTGTACATCCCAAAGCATTGGAGAGTTAAACTTAAAAGTTTGGAATTATTAAAGTGAGATTTAAACTGTCTTCTTGTAGAATCAGCTACTCACCTTGTACACTAGAGTGCAGCTTCTGTGCTTTTGGTAAAGTCCTGAAGTTTGATTATTTCAAATTTGGAAGGAATTTAATGCTAGTTTTGGTTCCTTGTGTTCTCCGTTGGAAACTGATTTGGCAGTCCACTGAAAGCTGGTGTTCCCCTTATTTTCTTCGCAGTTCATAGTCCAGTACTCCAGTCATTCCTTCAGAAAAGTGAGACGCAATCTAAGATTTTCGTATTAATTAATCACTTATGTGGATAAGTCGAAGGATACTCTAGTCTATTACTCTATTTTACAGATAATGTCATATGCCTAGAAAGCACATTTGTTGATGCTCGAGCATTCTGTATAGCCTACATTTCCATGACACTGCTAATTTGTCAGTTATCATTGTTTTTTTTTTGTCAGGATGGTTCATGCAATGGTTTACAACAATATGTCCCTCTTGGAAGGGACTACGTAAGTGTGTTCAACTTTAGAATTCTGTTCAGCCTTTGATCCTTCTATTTTTATACACCTCATGACAGGGTTTGAGTAGAATTAGCACTTGGTGTTAGCTATTTCCATGCAGTCTGATTACCCAACAACATCCTGAAAATTAGCACTAAATTTGTTGTCATGCTGTTAGTTGATAAGCATATCGACTGCCTTAAAGTCCTCATATGTACATGGTTGAAATAATGATGATGATATTCAATATGCTAGTGTTAGCCTTGAAATGTGTCGATCCATTTCCCCAATATGATCATATCTTGGTTCTTTCTATATGCAACAGAAAGCACTTTGTGGATTGTACCTTTGAAACCTCAGCTTACAAAGCTATCATTTTCTTGCGACTTCATGAAATTTTAGAATCTAAAGTGCAACTACCCAGATATACACTATGGATAAGTTGTTTCTTACACTAATATATGCTCTGCTATAGATGGGTGTGGTTGCTGTCAACCTTGTTCCCGGAGAGAAACCTGCAGATATCTACTCAGAAATAGCTGCTAGGTGTGTTTATTCTTGCTGGTCCCTTTGTTGCTCCTCTCACCTCTCTTGTAGTGATACTTTGTTTCACTTATTATAATTTAATGGAAATTTCCTTCACAAATTTCTTCTTTTCTTTCTTTATGCAGCGAACATTGATGCAAAAGATAAACAAGAAGATTTACAAGTGCCAGTTTCGATTACAAATAGTTAGATTTGTAGCACTGTAGCTTTGTTGACATTGTTTTGCAAGACATTTATAATGTAACCTAAGGTTTGATCATTGAACTGAACTATCTAATGTATGAAGTTGAATGATCATATCTATCAAACTTCAGACCATTGGGTGTTATATTTAAAGTTGACTGGTGTGGTTACAAGCATTTGCAATGATTTGAAATAGTTCAATTAGCTGCCCCTATTTTTTCATTTTATGCTACTGATATAGTAGTTCAGGGCAGCTGGCCATTGGTGCCCTTGTTTTAGGCTCAGTTTCTTTTTTTTTAAAAGAAAAAACTATTTGCCGACTGCCAGGTCAGCAGTCGGCAAAGGCTTTATCAACTGCTTATGTGGCAGTCGGCAAAGGCTTTACCAACTGCTTATGTGGCAGTCGGCAAAGCCATTGCCGACTGCCTGACACTGGCAGTCAGTAAAGATGGTCTTTGCCGACTAGATCTTTGCCACCTGACCTTCGCCGACTACCACGTGGATTGCAGTCGGCAAAGCCTTTGCCGACTGCAATCCTATCTTTACCGACTGGTTTCGGCAGTCGGCAAAGAAGGCGAGTCCGGTAGTGATCCTAGTCATCAAAATTCTCTCCTCTATATTTAGTTTACCCATACTCATCCATCCTCTATATCCCATCCTCTATGTCGTAGGTCACACATGCCATACCCCATCCCTCTCTCTATTTCTTCTCCCCCACCCGGCCTCTCTCTCCTCCTTCTCCCTGCCCTCTTCTCTCTCCCCCTTCTCCCTGCTCCCTTCCCACCCGGCGACCTCCACCTCCCCGGACCCCAGCGGCCTTCACCTCCCCGTGGAGGGCGCGCGCGGCCACCTCTCCGGCGATGGCGCACACGGCCACCTCCCTCCCCCCCACTCTCTCTCTCTCTCTCCCCCACCACCCCATCTCTCTCTCTGCTCGCGGCCATGGACGGCCCCGGCGCGGGCACCTCCTCGCGGCCCCCATCTCTTTCTCTCTGCTTGCGGCCATGGACGGCCCCGGCGCGAGCGCCTCCCCGTGGCCACGCGCGGCGGCGATGGCGCCTCCTGGCGGCCCCCATCTCTCTCTCTGCTCGCGGCCATGGACAGCCCCGGCACGGGCGCCTCCCCGCGGCCACGCGCGGCGGCTACGGTTGGCGCGGCGGGTGCGGCGGCGATGGCGACGGCGACGGCGACGCAAGCGCTCCTCCTTGCGCCTCCTTCTCTCTGTTCTCTGTCCGTGGTATCGTGGGCCCGCATGGTGCGTACCGGACGTCCTCTGTTCCACCAAATCTAGCGGACGCTGCGCTCCTGCAGGACCCGGTAGCGGACGCGCTGCGAGCCCGCCGTCCGCTATGTCTTCCTCCAGGAAGCTGGTCCAGGACGCGGTGCGGTTCGTCTCATAGGGCTGGAAGCCTGTTGGTCCTGCTGCTCGCAGTATCTGCTCCCCAGAATTCCCTGTCTCCAGACCGCCCCCGCCGTCTCGCGACTTCATGCAGTATGCTCCTCCTGGCCTATGTCAGTACAGCAGTGTGGGAAATCTGGTTGCCCCGCAAATAAATTTGATTTATTAGATTAGCTTATGTTACTAGCATGGCTGTTGCTGATTATTGTGCTGCATTTGGTCTGTATCTTCTAATCTTCTCTCATTTGGACACCAGAGGACGACACAACGAAGCAGACTGCGAGATGCCGACAGGTGGGGTTGGCCGACCTGGCAGTGTCTCGGATCTTCTCTCGCCGTCTCGTACACATTCATAAGTGCTCTGTTCGCTTCAGCTGAAAAACTGAGCTAATTTGGGCTGAACCTGATTTGTTCTGAGGGGAAATACTGTTTCAAAGCTGAAAAATATGTGCTGTTTAGTTGAAACGAACAGAGCCAAGATCTATACCGTCCAATATAAGATAGTGCTAAGTCAGTTTATCCAACGGTGATCGCGAGAAGTCACATAGATTGATGATATGGCGGTTACTTGCCCCCCTAATCCATCTCCCCTAAATAAGCAGGCCCCTGACCTTGAGGCAAAGCATTCAATCCTAATTGAAAGGCGCCCCATGACATGAAAATATGACCTCTCAATAGGATCTAGCCTTAACATAGGGAGAGAGGCGATGGGAGAGCTGAGAAGGAGCCGGCCTGTCAGATCCTCCTCGAGTTTGTACTCCGGCGGGTGTAGCTCTTCAAGGTACATATGGAATATTATGGTAGTTTTGGCTAACTGTCTTACTTAATTTAAGTAGAGTAAAATACACCAGCGGTCTCTAAATTTGCGCTGCTGTGTCATACCGGTCCCTAAACTCTCAAATCGACCATTAAGGTCCTTAAACTTGTTCATCTGTGTGATATCGCTCCCTAAACTTGTTCGGCTGTGTCATTCCGGTCCCTAAACTTGCAAATCATCCGTTTAGGTCCTCAAACTGGTTTAGTTGTGTCATCCCAGTTCCTTAACTTATTAGGCTGTGTCATTTGGGTCCAAACAGGATGATTTAAAAACTTAATATAAAAAAATAATTCATAACTTTTTCATATGAACTTGAATGAAGACAAATTTTATATCAAAATTGTAGTCCTCGATGCGATCTACAACTTTATAGTTGAAAAGTTTTTGAATTAAAACTGTTTAGGGTCCCAAAATATTTTTATATATTTATATATTTTAAAATTTAAAATTTAAAATTATGAAACAAACTTGATATTGATATGGCCTATATAAAAGTTATAGTTCTCAATATGATCTACAACTTTATAGCTGAAAATATTTTTATTTGAAATCGTTTAGTATCCCAAAATTTAATTTTAATTTTTAAATTTTAAAATCTGTAAAATTACAATAATATTTTGGAATATTAAACAACTTCAAATAAAAAAAATTTCAACTACAAAGTTATAGATCACGTTGAGGGCTAAAATTTTGATATAAAGTTTGTCTTCATTCGAGTTCATATGAAAAAGTTATAAATTATTTTTTGATATCAAGTTTTTAGATCGCCATGTTTAGACCCAGATAATACAGCCGAACAAGTTTAGGGACTTGGATGACACAACTGAACAAGTTTGAGAAACTAAATGGATGATTTATAAGTTTAAAGACCGGGATGACACAACCGAACAAGTTTGAAGACCTAAACGGTCGATTTGAGAGTTTAGAGACCGGGATGACACAGCAACGTAAGTTTAGGGACCGCTGGTGCACTTTACTCATTTAGAGTATTATTTCAAGTCTATTTATTGAATTTTCATTCGCATCAGAGTGCTATAGTCTTTGCAAAGTTAGGGTAGTGCTTAGTCTAGCAATTACCTTGAATTCTGGCTTAGTGTCTTCCTTAATTTAAGTATTTATTTTAAGTTTATTTATTGAATTTCCATGAGTGCTCTAGTCTTTGCAAAGCTAGGGCAATAATGAATAGAATAAAAGTGGTGCTTAGTCTAGCGATTACATTGAATTCGTGACAACAGCAAAGTCTCTTGCAATTAACAGATGTGCAGTGTATGTATCTATAACACAACATTATATACCATGTACCTTGTGACGATCTTCACAAAATAATTAGTGCCTTCCGTGAACTTGGCAATTATAGGATTCCAGTACATCCATCGGCACTTCAGTTTTAAGCACTCATAGGCCAAGCCCCTGAGCGTGGGGGGCACGAAGAGCGGGTTCGCGACTCTCACAGGGGTGACCGTCTGCGTCGCCACCCACAGCTCCTCCGCCCTTACCTCCCTCCGGCCGCCGTCACCGCCCTCCGGCATGTGGCGGCAGCCCACGGCAGCCCAAGCCACACTCTTCCCCTCTCCCCTCCCTCCCATCCTCCACCTCTTGGCACCTAACCTTGGTCCTCCGGCGAGCTCGCCAGCCGGCGAGCCAGATCCGCCCTCCCCACGGCTAGATCTATGCGGTGGGAGTTCCTCCGGGCCGGTCGATGCTTGGGGCGACAGTGGCCGCGACCTTGGCGGCTGGGGCCTCATGGGCGGCCAGTGGTCGAGACAATGGGGGTTGCGGCCAGGTCTGGTCTCCCATATATGCCCGGGCAATTGGCTCGGCCCAGCCACGCCGGCAGCCATGGCCGGGGTTGGCGGCCTACTTGAGGGTCGTCCACGCCGGTCGTGCAGGTGCACGACTTTTCTCCCACTTCTTCCTCTGTGGTTAAGAAAGTTTTGGGTGAAAACCTTGCCCAACATCTTCCTCTGGTCCAGCGGCGATGGCGGATCTACGTCATATTCCATTGGAGGCGTCATCAAAATTCATGCTCGTCGCATGTGTTGTTGGGGTGGGGTTCTAGACGAAAGTCCTCATGCGGCCTCCAACTTTGATGGCATCTGCGGATGTCATTCCCTTCCTGAAGGCCTTGTTGGAGCACGTCCTCTCCTTGTACCGGAGTGCCCCCTTGGTGTGTTGTGCCTGTATTTACTCTAGCTTGATCTTCACATTGGTTTGTCCAGCCCTAGTGTTTGGTGGCTCCGCAGTTGCTTGGTCCTTCGCAGCGGATGCTTGGCCGCTTGCGCTTCTTGACGGATGCTTTGCCGTCACTACTGTTCTTGGCGGATACTTTGTCGCTATTGTCGTCTTTGGCGGATGCTTTGCCACTAATATAATCCCAGCTGATGCTTGGCCATTGTGGTCTCTCCTTTAGCGGATGCTTTGCCGCTGTCGTCGCTCCGGCTCCTTGGTGGATGCTTTGACACCGAGGTTGTTTGGTCTCTCCTGAACGGATACTTTGCCGTCACTGCTGTGGAAGCTCATCTCTTCATTGCCATCGTGGTTTCACTACACGATTAACTACCAATGTGTTGTTTTTCTTGTAATAGGCTCAGTCAGTTGAGGTGTTGATGTGGAGGGTCCCTCCCCTCGTGTTTTATTTCTTGTTGTGTGAGTTTGTGGATTTGCATTGGTAGTCCTGGGATTACCTGCTTGTCCTATGTATTTCCCCTTTCTCTTAATGAAAACGTGCAGCGCGCGCTTTCAAAAAAAAAAAAAAATCCATCAACGACCCATCTACGAAAAGAAAAATGGGTATGCCACATGTCAAACTAATATATATGCCATGTAGTTTAATAAACAAAGCTTGAGAATCTATGAGTATCAAATCAGTTCAATGAAAAATATACATCTAAAATGTCTGGTGTCCAAAGACTCTTCAATTTATTGAAAATGCCCTCTAAAATAAACAAGCTAAATGAGTGGCAAGATGCAAACCTTAGGGTAATGATATAGGTGATGTGTGAAAGGATCGAGAGACCCAAGAGGAGAGTGAATTGGGCAAATTCTAATTTTTTTTGCAAGAAGTAATTCTAT
Organism: Eremochloa ophiuroides; assembly: GCA_038502445.1. Classification (NCBI taxonomy): domain Eukaryota; kingdom Viridiplantae; phylum Streptophyta; class Magnoliopsida; order Poales; family Poaceae; genus Eremochloa; species Eremochloa ophiuroides. Next base: position 28,574,186 of record JAHLJS010000003.1, read on the forward strand.
CGAGTAGCCCAATCACGGCTAGTGCCTACAAGTATGTGACTAGACAAAAACAAGTTTTACAACCTAGTTTCAATCCTAATCTTTCATGGCAATTCTACAAATGTAAAGTGCACAAAGTAATTTGCTCAAAAGTAAAGGGTAGAGAAACAATCGAGTTTTTTCCGAGGTATTGGGGAGTCGGCACTCTCCAATAGTCTTTGTTGGAGCACCCGCACAAGGGTGTAGCTCCCCATTGATCCGCAAGGACCAAGTGGTTTCTACAGGTTGTTTTTTTTGCCACTGCAGCGCAGTGAATCTTTCACAGCCGCTGACACCATGACTTGGGCCATCCAAAAGCTCTCTAGATGATCTCCAAGTCTCCAATCAGTACTAGACCGTCTAAATGATGCCAATCAACAAGAGTAACAAGCTAGGACTCCCACTGGACCAAGAACAAGCCAATTGAGCTAGATGGATGCACACTTGCTACTCTCTTCTTATAGTAATGAGCTTTCAAGCCTTGATTCGCAAATCACTACTACCTCACTAGGCTCTTGCACTCTCAAACACTCTCCAAGGGTTTCTCAGCTGATCAGATAGGAAAGAGACCTCTCATGGACGAGTGAGAGGAGTATAAATAGGCCCCACATAAGATACTAGCCGCTTGGAACAAAAACAACTCACTGTGCATGCATCGGACGCGCTTAACGTTGCACCAAACGCGTCTGCTGCAACGTTCGGTCACTTTCCAATGGCTACCGTACGAAAGGTTCAGTTCAAACCACCAGATGCATAGGTGTCCGGTCAGTAGTCAACAGAGATGTCCAGTCATGAAAAACTCTCTCTGAAACCTCTCTGCATGCTCACCGGACACTCCAACTGTCGCGTCCGGTGCAGCGTTCGGTAGGGATAGCAACGGGTCGGGTTCGGATCGGGTGGAGTTTCTGGGTACCCAAAACTGAAATCCGAACTTAAAATCTGAACCCGATCCCGAAAGCGATTCAGGTGAAAATTTATCCCCAAAACCAAAACCCGCGGATACCCGTGAAACCTAACGGATTAACCGAAACCCGAAACCCGCCACTATATAGCAATAAGAAAAATAATAAAGAATTTTTAGCAACATATGTATGATATATTATGTATTCAAGTGTGTAAACAAGAGACAATAAGCAACACATAATTTCATGACTCAATTTAGAATAAATTTAATAGCTTAGATAAATAATTTACTAATAAAAATACATGAGATTTTATTCAAAATGTTAAATTTCGGATATCCATTGGATATCCGCGGGTGAAAACCGAAACCCGAAACGGAACCCGATATGTTTTGAATATCCGAACACGAAAACCGTGGGCGAAAACTTAAACCCGAACCCGAACCCGCTGGAACTGAAACCCGTGGATATCCGTCCCGAACCCGATCCGCTGCCATCCTTAGCGTTCGGTGCGATCGAGTGGACAACACTGCTGACCGGACATGGGGGCAGTTCCACACTCGCGTCCGGTGGTTTCCCCATTGACTAGGCACTGACCGGACGCTCCCAACGTCAGGTGTGGCATCAAGGCACTGACCGGACACACCAACTGTCGCATCCGGTGTGGCATCCAATCAGTGGAAAATCACCCAAACTTTCTCGAATCGAGAACATTCCAAAACAAAGTTTCCTCAACTCGATCCCCGGACTCTCTCTGAGCTACCTAGGGCTATAATAGACAAGTCTGCATCATACCTGAACACAATAGACTTATCTAGGTCAAGCTACCAATCCATGCCCCCTTTATAGTACGGCCAAATAAAAAATAAAGTCCTAAACTACTCTAAGTGCCTCCCAACGCCAACGACACTTATAACCAGTTCGTCCTTAACTCTGTCATCCATCCTTTGAAAACTGATACGATCTCTCTCGTTGTAGGGCATGAAATTACCATTATCAGGACCTAACTTCTAATTACCGTTGCAAAACACACGTTAGTCATGATAATTACGTGTTATCATTAATCACTGAAACCCACTAGGGGCCTAGATGCTTCAATTTGCAACCTTCACAATTTAAGACTCGTTGAACAATCCTTAAAAATGTCCTAAAGATGAAGAATTAATTAAATAGGCTCTCCACAAATGGCCTTCAAACTAGTAGTAATAAGTGCTTGCGTTGCCGGATCATCGTATGATCCTACAAATTGACAAAATTCTCACCGCTAGTAAGAAGGTCGTCCGCAGCGCCTCACCGACTTTTGAACTTGTGTGAAACACTACCGTTGTCTATTTTGACCAAACAAGCAGTGAAAATCACGAGGAGAAAATGATTTTTGTAGTAGTGTAGGCTAAAAATGGTTTGACCTGTAAATGACATAGGTCCATACATAGATTGCATGCCTAAGATGGGTTGTACCTTGAAAAATGGACCTTAAACAAAAATTGTAATGGTTGTATAATTGTTTGATGTGGCCTAGTGGAAAATGAATAGGGCTTCCAAATGGCATGAGCTCAAAAATTGACTTCTTGCTACATGGCATTGACGAGACAATTGTTATTTGTGACTTTTTCTAGCCAACAAATAAGTTGCACAATATGTGAGCATTTGATGGACCAGAAGAAATTTGTTATATCTACCGTACATAATAGTAAAGGGAACAAATGTTATAATTTAATGATGAAAGAACGATTGTCATAAGGTCTATGGTCCAAAACATGTTTTCACAACAGAACATGATTTTGGTAATAACCATAGGTGAAGACTGATTTTTCATCACACAAGAATCATAGATTTGGTAATGTAACATAATTTTTTAGTTCCAGTGGCATAAGCAAGATTATCACAGGGGGTCACATGTGTTCTTATGCATTAAAAAAAACATATTAGAGCATTTTGCAAAGAAGGGCTTGATCTAATATGTGGCAAATGGAACTAGTTTCATAGTAAAAGTTGCTTTTTTTTTTTGTGGGGGGGGGGGGGGGGGGGGACAAGCAAGATTATCACAGGAGGTCACATGTGTTCTTATGCACTAACAATCATAACAGAGCATTTTGCAAACAAGGGTCTGATCTAATAGGTGGCAAATGGAATTAATTTCATAGTAAAAGTTACGTTTGAGGGTCTATTTATAATTTTTGCCAGAATAGATATTCATTCTTTTTACTAGTACTATTTATATATGTCTAAAATTTCATCTTCCCGCCACATTCCAATATTTTTCACCTTCTCATGACAGGTGGCTTGCTTTCATTTACAACCAAATGACACGTGGTGGACATGCAAAGGTTTGTTAAGACGTGTGTAACAAGTGGCTTCCTTTCATTTACAACCAAATGGCACGTGGATGACCTGCAAAGATTCCTTTAAGGATTAAGTCCACTTTTGGCCCCTCAACTATTGGGTTGGTCTAACCCCAACTACAAAACCGTCTAGTTTTCACCCTCAACTGTCAAAACCGTTCACTTTTAACACCTGGACACCGATGTGGGCTGTTTTGTCCATTTTAGAGCGGTTTTGCCATGTGGGGCCCACCGGTCAGCCGCACAGAGCAGGTGAGGAGCTCCGCCGGTCTGTTTCTCGCCGGCGAGTCCTCCGGCGGTGCCGCGGGCACCATTCTCTTCCTCTCGACACTGTAAACCGGCTGGGCTAGAAGATGGAGGCCGATGGCGACCCCAACGATGACAACGAGGCACAGCAGCGGACAAGACGGACGGTGGCGAGACGACGGCGACGCGTGGGCCGTTTCCGGCCGCGACAAGGCCAGGCGAGGCAAGTAAAAGCACCCACACGACGAGGCGAGCTCGGCGCGCGCGAAAATAAAGAGGAACAGGGACGGAGGAGGACGGGCGACGACGAGGAAGAACCTCGGCGGCACTGGTGTCCATGGCGGCGGCGGGGAAAACGTTCGATTGGGCCTCACCTGAGCTCGATTCGCGCTGAAGTAGGTTCGGCGAGGTGGAGCAGTGAATGGCGGCCTGCTCGGGAGGCGGAGCCGTGCTCGCCCGTGGTGGCCTTCGTGGCGCACGCCCTCGCCGCCGGCCTGCTCGCGAGGCGGAGCCGTGCTCGCCCTCGGCGGCCTGCATGGCGCACGCCCTCACCGTGGCAGCCTGCTCGCGAGGCGGAGCAACGCTCGCCCGCGGCGGCCGGCGCGCAAGGCGGGGCCGTGCTCGCTCGCGGCGGCCGGCACGCGAGGCGGGGCCGCGCTCGCCCACGGCGGCGGCGCGAGAGGCGGGTCGCGCTCGCCCGAGGCGGCCTGCTCGGGAGGCGAGGCCTGGCTCGCCCGCGGCGGCCGGCGCGCCAGGCGGGGGCTGCGCTCGCCCGCGGCGGCCTGCTCGTGAGGTGGAGCAGTGCTCGCCTGCGGCGGCCGGCGCGTGAGCCGAGGTCGCGCTCGCCCGCGGTGGCCTGCTCGGGAGGCAGAGCAGCGCTTGCCCGCAGCGGCTTGCTCGCGAGGCGGCCCACGACGGCGTCGCACCTCCGCCTCTGCCTCCACGGCATGGCCTCCCGCGACAACGAGAACAGAGGTGAGCGTGGAGATGGAGAGGGAGATGATGAGTGGCTGACGCATGGGCCCCACATGGTCAAAATAGCTTTGCCCCCTTCCAGGTGCCAAAAGTAAATGGTTTTGATAGTTGGGGTGCCAGAAATAGACGGTTTTGTAGTTGGGGGTATAAATTAGACTGACGTGATAGTTGAGGGGTGAAAACTGGACTTAATCCTTCCTGTAAACATGTGTTTTCTTTTGTCAACCTTGACAAGTGGCTTCCTTCTATTCACAACCAAATGGCAAGTGGTGGACATGCAAATGTTAATTTAGACGCATGTTTTCTTTTGTCCATCTCTTCGTGACAAATGGCTTCCTTTCATTTACGCCCAAATGACATATGGAGGACATGCAAAGATTGCTTACGACACGTGTAACTTCTTGTTTCACTGGATGACTATAAATAAATGGTTTCTGTTTATGAACAGAACAGTAGCGAGCCATGGATGTAATTCAGGCCAATATATCGTTTCCATGGTGCTAAGGAGCCCTCGGTTAGCCACAGAGAAGTGTATAGGAGCGATAAGATCCGCTTGTTGTCGTCATTTGCAGCCTTGGATTTGTTGACTATCACAGCTCTCTGCTAGAGTTCCTAGGTCAGCATCATCAATCTGAGGGCACCATACCATACGGCCAGCATTCAGTGGAATGTCATTTCCAACTGCATATGCCCTTGGATTCATGTTACTGACGTAGGTACTCGGTCAGGGGCTGTACTAGTCAGCAAATCCCAGGCTGCTAATGCCGAGGATACTATACCATTGCCTGCTGCAATAGTCAAGTGCTAACTCCAGTCCATGTCCTTGTTCGCGTTACTAGTACATGATGCTAGAGTTTTGCGGCAGAGGATGGTGCATGATGCTTGTTACAGTGGCCTTTTTGGATTTGTGTATTCTTCGTCAGGTGCGCTTCTTTGCCAACATATAGTATTACTTTGCCAACATATAGTACTACTATAAGTTTGAGCTTGAAAATAACCAAGTATGAATATCGCTAAACTGGAATTATATAAAAAAATGTTGAAACAAATTCACTGTCAACAATCTGGCTATGTACTTTGATGGTCCTTCAAAAAGAACCGAAGATCCAAATGGTCGGGACTTAACTTCTATAATTAGTCGAACTGGTGATAAGAGTATTGAGAAAACTTTATTAGATCGATAGCAAACCAACGGAACAACTGGAATTCGAATCCCAGCACTGAAACTCAAAATAGGCAAGAAACAAATCTGTTGCTGCTGCTGAATTTACTGTAGCTTGTCGAGACCCGTAGCTACAGAAGCTACGGTTTTGTAGCAAGCAGCAGCTACTGGCAATATTCCTGATCCTTCTAATATACACCGATAGCAAAACTTATCTTCTCCACCATCTGATGATTGTTTGGTGAGCTCTATATATGCCTTTTGTGTTTATTATTTTCAATGAACAAAATTTATTTATTATGACCATCTAATAAAGAAAAAGAAGTTACATGTGTCATATACGTTTATGCATGTGTGCCACTTGTCACTGGCATCGATAAAGAAAGTCACATGTCATTGAGAAGTGGCTTCCTTCATTCGCAATCAATGACAAGTGGCGCACCTGCAAAAGCATACATGACACCTGTAACTTCTCTTTCTTTACTAAATGGTTATAAAAAATGGATTTTTTTCAATGAGAATAACAAACATGGCAACCATGTATGGAGCTCAAATAATGATCCACATGATAGTGCAGAAGGTATGTTTTCCTACTGCTGTATCTTAGGAGGTTAAGAATATCTTCAATAATTCTTGAAATTCTTGATCGACATGGGTAGCAATATCAGACTAGATAAAGCGCTAACGACAAATAGATGCCTTTTATTAAAAAAATGGTTTGAAAAACCAACAAGTGCTATCAACAAAACAACAAGTCAACATTGTGGAGCCCTTCTTTTGAAAGAAAAGATTGAGAAGCCTACAAACGATACCCACGAAATAGCAAGTCAGATTTAAGATACCCACAATCTATAGAATACTGGGTTGAAACATTGGTTGTTAGTCAATTTCTCGAATGACATAGTGTCCATGATATTTGTGAGTGCGATCTGCTCCAAGGTTTCATTCAAAACTCAACAGGCTTATTAGTATGATTTTTTTGTTTCTTTGGCAGTCAAAAGCAAGAGGAATGGGATCGAAGCAAAAACACCAAGGTAATACTTTGGAAGACCCACGATTAGTTGCAACTCTTAAAGGAAAGGATATGCAGTTGGAAAAGTTGGGAGATACTAGAGTTGGGATGAAATGCATCTCACATGAAAGTGGATATTTTCTTTAATTGAAATGTCAAACAATTGTTATATGGTACAAGCTAAGTCTTTAATACACATGTTTTTTGAAAAGGCCGTTTTGATACAAATAGCTATAATGTTGGTAGTGCCTTTGTTTAAACATTTTGGTTTCGCACCAATAAGGAAACCATCCGACCTTTTTTTAGCCAAACAGGAGGGGAAAATACCCCTACTGAACTCGATTTTATAAAGGGTATAAGTCTGTACAAAAGTGAAAACAAAACTGTACAAAAGGCTAAAACAAAAACTAGAAGGAAGGAAGCCAATCTTGAAGAAGAGATTTCTTCACAGAATGACAGCGCAGTACGGACAGGGAGAGGTCTTCACGAAAACAAGCCTTCCAGAGTCCCAGGGAAGCAACATTGCCATCAAAGATAATCCCATTACGCATGCACCAAATGCACCAAGCAGCTACAATAATGATTTCCATGAAAATAGCCGGTTTCCTGAAACAGCCTTGCACGGTGGATCCTTTCCATCCGACTTTTATTTTTCGGGTGTCATGTAGCACATTTTATTTGGAGAATTGTTCACGTAGCTTTTAGGTTACTGCACCAATAGATATGACTAGTTTCTTTTAAACATGGTTACAACAAGTAGACTCACAGTTGCAATCTCAAATTCGAGTAGGAGCAGGCGCAACCTTTTGGTCTATATGGTTGACCAGAAATGATGTGTTTGAAAAAAATAGTATACTAATCTTTGTTTACAGGTTATTTTCAAGACAATCTATTATTGGAAGCGGTCTAGTCGATGCTTGAGAAGGAAACCGACCAATCAAATTTGGAAAAAAACAAGCAGAATGATGGAGTCAGTTGGAATGGAGATTTTCACTAGAAATAGTTGGTTGTTTTCTTATATGCTTAGAGCTTGATTTGCTTATACGTTCCACGCTTCTAACACTTTTTAAGACCTCTTTTATTAGAACTGTGGCTAAAACTGTGCAAGGGCATCTCAAGAGAAAGCTAATACTGCTCCCAAAAACTATTTGCGTCATTCAAGGCTTCCCTCAAAATTTGCTTGCTCCGAAAAATTGAGTCGGCGCTCCGCACATCTACAAAAGCTCGGCGCTCTGCCCTGCTCGCGTCGTTTTCCAGTGTTTGGCACGCTTTTTGGCTTCACCCGCCATTGAAGTAGCCTCCCATCTTATTCCACCTAGGTGCCAAAAGGTTGGGTGCCGGCGCATGGCAACGGGCAGATGTTGCGGCCCTTGTCCAGCAGCGTCCAGATACGGCCCGTCCCTCGATGCACACCTGCGGCAACCCGCGGCCGCCGACACCTAGCTGCGGCCACCCCCAACCGGGGGCTGACGATGGCAAAGAGTACAAAGGCTGAGGCCGCGCTAGCACATAGCTGGAGGTCAGCCTGCTCACATACGTATATTGCAAGGGACCTGGAGTCACTGTACCAGAAGAAACGAGCGGATGGAAAAAAATCACGATCAAACTAATCCGATCTCTGACCCAACTAATTAATAACGTATTAGTATTGGACGCAAAATATTAGAGAGCTAGTTTGGAACAAACTATTTATAGGGTACAATTTATTTAAAAGGGCCTCCAATAAGGGAACGTATCCTGTGTAAACTACAACCTTCGTGAAAACCTGTGCAAACCACAGTAAAAAAGTCATCTAAATTAAAAAAAGTCACATATGTAGATGATATGATGATATACAACCTTGTAAAATATCTTGTCTAAACTCGACTTCGTTTGTGAGATATAAAAATAACAAATTTCTAACAAATCACCAGGACAGCTTTTTGGCTTGAAATTTGTTATTTTTATATCTCACAAACGAAGTCGAGCTTCAACAAGATATTTTACAAGGTTGTGTATCATTATATCATCTACATGTGTGATTTTTTTGATGAATTTAGATAACTTTTTTGCCGCGGTTTGCACAGGTTTTCACGAAGTTGTGGTTTACACGGGATACGTTTCCCTCCAATAATTAGTTTCGATGGTTAACTTTTTATGGCTTGTTCGGTTAGCTTATTCCTGGGCTAGGAATAATTCCAGGTCTATTTTCTTATATAAATTAAGCTAACCAATTCAGATGAATTCATTCCTAACACTCAATTCCATATAACCGAACAGGGCATTAGGGGTCTCTTGGAGTTGCTCTAATAAGTGGTTGAGTGTAAATCTTCATGCAGAGAATCGAATAGCTTTTTTATATAAAAAATATTGGTGATAGTGCCTTTGTTTAAACATTTTTGGGGTACTATTTCAGTAGAGCCCTTAGTACTTCCTGAAGAGCACATAATCCTAGAAACTACGGTTCATAACTTGCATCATGTGCCAAGCCCTACCGCAGAACTCCAAGATCACTAGTGACGCGAAGGAGACTATATGGACTAACTAGTGGGTCATGGAGTTTGCTGGGGTCCTCATATGTGGGCACGGGCGGAGCTACATATGGGCCATGCTGGGCTCTGGCCTCCCTTGCCTCGGTGTTTTGTTGAAGGAGTCCATATTTTATTGAGCCCAAATTGTATTCAGCTTCTTGCCTTGCATCCGCGAGCCCTGCGACGAGGCTCCTTGCGGCGAGTACGAGTGACGAGCTAACGAGGCTCCGCCCGTGCGACGAGTGGACGAGGCGACAAGCCGGTGGCCGCCGAGGCCTGGAGGGCCGGCCGTCAAGCCCCACACAGCTCGGCCTGCTCCCTCTTGCTCTGCCTACATACAGCCACGGGATGCCTACAGGCCAACAGCGAACAGCCATATATATACCCATGTACCTTCTGAATCTTCTTCTTCTTTTTTTTACTCCTAGACTAAAATTGATTGGCTAATTGAGTGATTTTGTACTCAATTGAGATCTAAGTTATTTTTTAAGAGAATTTTAGATGCTTGGCCTTTTGATTTGCCCTATAAACCAATAATCCCTAAACTGCATGATGAAGAACATGGAAATGAAACTGAACAGGTTGTATTTTGGCCCCCCATGTTTTGTTTCTGGCTCTGCCACTGTGTGTGGGCGATCACACGCATCAGTGTAAGCGAGACTGGTATGGGCCAGAAACTAGGGCTGCGTTTAGTTCGCGAAAAGTGAGGTGAAAAGTTACTGTAGTATATGGAGAATCTTTTCCAATAAGTGTCCAATCATAGCCTAAGTAGATTTAAAAGATTCGTCTCTACAAAAACAGATAAACTGTGCCAATATGCAAAACCTGTTACTACATTTAATGCTACATGCATGCGTCCAAAGATTCGATGTGACGGGAAATCTGTAATTTTTTTGAACTAAACAGTGCTAGAAGAAGGTTCATAGGGCAGGAAGCCTGTTGGTCCTGCTGCTCGCGGCATCTACTCCCCGGAATTCCTGTCTCCCGACCGCCCCCGCCGTCTCACAACTTCATGCAGTACGCTCCTCCTGGCCTGTGTCAGTACAACAGTGTGGGAAGTGGGAAATCTGGTTGCCCCGCAAGTAAATTTGATTTATTACATTTAGCTTATGTTACTGGCATGGCTGTTGCTGATTATTGTGCTGCATTTGGTCTGTATCTTCTAACCTTCTCTCATTTGGACATCAGAGGACGACACAACGAAGCAGACTGCGAGATGCCGGTAGGTGTCGCTGACCTCTGGTAGTGTCTCGTATTGTCTCTCGCAGTCTCGTACACATTCATAAGATCTATAGCGTCCAATATAAGACGGTGCTAAGTCATTTTATCCATCAGTGATCGTGAGAAGTCACATAGATCGATGATATGGCGATTATCTGCCCCCCTAATCCATCTCCCCTATATAAGCAGGCCACCGACCCTGAGGCAAGCATTCAATCCTAATTGAAAGGCGCCCCATAAAAATATGACCTCTCAATAGGATCTAGCCTTAATAAAGGGGGATAGGCGATGGGAGAGCGGATCCTCCTCGAGTTTGTACTTCAGCGGGTGTAGCTGATCTCCAAGCTACATATGGAATATTCTGGTAATTTTGGGTAACTGTCTTACTTAATTTAAGTATTTATTTCAAGTCTATTTATTGAATTTTTATTCGCATCGAGTGCTCTAGTCTTTGCAAAGCTAGGGTAGTGCTTAGTCTAGTGATTACCTTGAATTCTGGCTTAGTGTCTTCCTTAATTTAAGTATTTATTTGAAGTCTATTTATTGAATTCCCATTCGCATCGAGTGCTCTAGTCTTTGCAAAGCTAGGGCAATAATTAATAGAGTAGACATGGTGCTTAGTCTAGCGATTACTTTGAATTCGTGACAACAGCAAAGTCTCTTGCAATCAACAGATGGGCAGTGTATGTATCTATAACACACAACATTATATACCATGTACCTTGTAGCGATCTTCACAAAAAAATTAGTGCCTTCCACGAACTTGGCAATTATAGGATTCGAGTACACCCATCGGCGACCCATCTACGAATAGGAAAATGGGTATGACACAGGTCATACTAATATGTATGCCATGTAGTTTAATAAACAAAGCTTGAGAATCTATGAGTATCAAATCAATTCTATGAAAAATATACATCTAAAATGTCTGGCGTCCAAAGACTCTTCAATTTATTGAAAATGTCCTCTAAAATAAACAAGCTAAATGAGTGGCAAGATGCGAACCTTAGGGTAATGATATAGGTGATGTGTGAAAGGATAAAGATACCCAAGAGGAGGGTGAATTGGGCTAATTCAAATTTTTTTTCGCAAAGAAGTAAATCTACTGAGTACCCAATCATGCCTAGTGCCTACAAGTATGTGACTAGCCTAAAACAAGTTTTACAACCTAGTTTCAATCCTAATCTATCATGGCAATTCTACAAATGTAAAGTGCACAAAGTAATTTGCTCAAAAGTAAAGGGTAGAGCAACAATCGATTTTTCCTAAGGTATCAGGGAGTCGGCACTCCCCAATAGTCTTTGTTGGAGCACCTGCGCAAGGGTGTAGCTCCCCATTGATCCGCAAGGAACATGTGCTTTCTACGGGCTGATTTTTTGACACTGCAGTGCAGTGAATCTCTCACAACCGCTCACACCATGACTTGGGCCATCCACAAGCTCTCTAGATGATCTCCAAGTCTCCAATCACCACCAGACCGTCTAAGTGATGCCGACCAACAAGAGTAACAAGCTAGGACTCTCACTAGTTCAAGAACAAGCCAATTGAGCTAGATGGATGCACACTTGCTACTCTCTTCTTATACTAATGAGGTTTCAAGCCTTGATTTGCAATACTACCTCACTAGGCTCTTGCACTCTCAAACACTCTCCAAGGGTTTCTCAGCTGATCAAATGGGCAAGAGACCTCTGATGGACGAGTTAGAGGAGTATAAATACCCCCCACACAAGACACTAGCCGTTTGGAACAAAAACAACTCACTGCGCGTGCATCGGACACTCTTAAAGTTGGACCGAACGTGTTTGGTGCAGCGTCCAGTCACTTTCCAATGGCTACCGTACAAAAGGTTCAGTTGAAACCACCAGACGCATAGGCATCTGGTCAGTAGTCACCAGACAAGTCGAGTCATGAAAAGCCCTCTCTGAAAACTCTCCACACGCTCACCGGACACACAAACAGTCGCGTCCGGTGTAGCATTCAGTGCGCTCAGTGGACAACACTGCTGTCCGGACATGTGAACAGTTCCACACTCGTGTCCGGTGGTTTCCCCTCTGACAAGGCACTGGCCGGACACTCCTATGTCTGGTGTGGTATCCAGTCAGTGGAAAATCACCCAAACTTCGTCAAATCAAGAACTTTTGAAAACAAAGTTTGCTCAACTCGATCCTCGGACTATCTCTGAGCTGCCTAGGGCTATATTAGACAAGTGTGCATCACACTTAAACACAATAGACTTATCTAGGTCAAGCTACCAATCCATGCCCCCTTTATAGTACGGCCTAAGGAAAAATAAAGTCCTAAACTACTCTAAGTGCCTCTTAACGCCAACAACACTTTAGAACTAGTCCGTCCTTAAACTTGTCATCCATCCTTTGAAAACCGATACGATCTCCATAGTTGTAGGGCATGAAGTTACCATTATTATGACCTAACTTCTAATTACCACTGCAAAACACACATTAGTCATGATAATTACGCGTTATCATTAGTCACTGAAACCCACTAGGGGCCTAGATGCTTCAATGTGCAACCTTCACAATTTAAGACTCGTTGAACAATCCTTAAAAATGTCCTAAAGATGAAGAATTAATTAAAAAGGCTCTCCACAGATGGCCTTCAAACTAGTAGTAGTAAGTGCTTGCATTGCCGGATCATCGTATGATCCTACAAATTGACAAAATTCTCACCGCTAATATGAAGGTTGGCCACAGCGCCTCACCGGCTTTTGAACTTGTGTGAAACACTACCGTTGTCTATTTTGGCCAAACAAGTAGTGAAAATCACGAGGAGAAAATGAATTTTGTAGTAGTGTAGGCCAAAAATGGCTTGACCTGTAAATGACATAGGCCCATACATAGATTGCATGCCTAAGATGGGTTGTACCTTGAAAAATGGACCTTAAACAAAATTGTAATGGTTGTATAATTGTTTGACGTGGCCTAGTGGAAAATGAATAGGGCTTGCAAAAAGCATGAGTTCAAAAATTGACTCTTGCTACATGGCCTTGACGAGACACTTGTGATTTGTGACTTTTTGTAGCCGACAAATAAGTTGCACAATATGTAAGCATTTGATGGGCCAGAAGAAATTTGTTATATCTACCGTACCTAATAGTAAAGAGAACAAATTTATAATTTAATGATGCAAGAATGATTGTCATAAGGTCTATGGTCCAAAACATGTTTTCACAACAGAACATGATTTAACATGAACCATAGGTGAAGACTGATTTTTCATCACACAAGCATCATAGATTTGGTAATGTAACATAATTTTTTAGTTTCAGTGGCATAAGCAAGATTATCACAAGGGTCGCATGTGTTCTTATGCACTAAAAATCATATTAGAGCATTTTGCAAAGAAGGGCTTGATCTAGTATGTGGCAAATGGAACTTGTTTCGTAGTAAAAGTTGCTTTTTGGGGGCATAAGCAAGATTATCACAGGAGGTCACATGTGTTCTTATGCACTAAACAATCATAATAGAGCATTTTGCAAAATAGGGCATGATATAATAGGTGGCGAATGGAATTAGTTTCATAGTAAAAGTTACTTTTGAGGGTCTATTTTTATTTTTTGCCAGCATTGATATTCATTCTTTTTACTAGTACTATTTATATATGTCTAAAATTTCATCTCCCTCGCCATATTTCATTTTGTTTCACCTTCTCATGACAAGTGGCTTGCTTTCATTTACAACCAAATGACACGTGATGGACATGCAAAGGTTTGTTAAGACGCGTGTAACAAGTGGCTTCCTTTCATTTACAACCAAATGACACGTGGATAACATGCAAACATTCCTCTAAACACATGTTTTCTTTTGTCAACCTCGACAAGTGGCTTCCTTATATTCACATCCAAATGGCACGTGGTGGGCATGTAAATATTCATTTAGACGTGTGTTTTCTTTTGTCCGTCTCTTCGTGACAAATGGCTTCCTTTCATTTACGACCAAATGGCACGTGGAGGACAAACGACAAGTGTAACTTCTTGTACTACTGGAAGGCTATAAATAAATGGTTTCTGTGTATGAATAGAACAGTATCGAGTCATGGATGGAATTCAGGCCAACATATTATTGCCATGGTGCTAAGGAGCCCTCGGTTAGCCACGGAGAAGTGTATAGGAGCGAAAAGATCCTCTTGTTGTCGTCATTGGCAGTCTTTGATTTGTTGACTATGACAGCTCTCTGCTAGAGTTCCTAGGTCAGCATCATCAATCTGAGGGCACCATGCCATACGGCCAACATTCAGTGGAATGTCATTTCCAACGCTAGCTGCATATGCCCTTGGACTCATGTTACTGACGTAGGTACTCGGTCAGAGGCTGTACTAGTCAGCAAATCCCAGGCTGCTAATGCCGAGGATACTATGGACCCGTTTAGATCCCAGTTACAGTTACAATTTTGTACTGTAGCACGTTCAGTTTGTATTTGACAACTTTTGTCCAAACATGACCCAAGTAGGCTTAAAAGATTCGTCTCGTGATGTACATGTAAAAAGTACAAACATGCAAACATTTCGTTTACATTTAATGCTCCATGCATGTGCTGCAACGTTGATGTGACTAGTTACAATTACAATTTACACTGGAACTAAACAGGGCCTGTATCATTGCCTGCTTCAATAGTCAAGTGCTAACTCCGTCATGCACACGCACCAGTCCATGTCCTTGTTCGCGTTACTAGTACATGATCCCGGAGTTTTGCCGCAGTGGATGGTGCATGATGCATGTTACAGTGGCCTTTTTGGATTTGTGTATTCTTCATCAGGTGCGCTTCTTTGCCAACATATAGTACTACTTTGCCAACATATAGTACTACGAGTTTGAAAAATAACCAAGTATGAATATCGCTAAACTGGAATTATAAAAAAAAAATGTTGAACACATTCACTGTCAACAATCTGGCTATGTACTTTGATGGTCCTTAAAAAAGAACCGAAGATCCAACGGTCGGGACTTAACTTCTATTAATTAGTCGAACTGGTCATAAGAGTATTGAGAAAACTTTATTAGATCGATAGCAAACCAACGGAACAACCGAAATTCGAATCCCAGCATTGAAACTCAAAATAGGCAAGAAACAAATCTGTTGCTGCTGCTGAATTTACTGTAGTATACGCTACTATAAAAATCTTTACCGTGACGGTCAAAATAGATTAATGGAGGTGGTTTTTTGAACCGCTTTCAATAGAAGGTCACGGTAAATGAACGGATTTTTAGAGGCGTTTTCTTAACCCCCACGGTTAATAAAATTAAAAAAACAAAAAAAGAATTATGCTGGGAGAGGTTGCCGAGCCCATCCCTGGTCGCCGCCGCCGCCACGGGTGGATCTGGCAGCCACGCCCGGATGCCGGAGTGCGCATGGGGGCCTCGAAGTCAAAGCGCCGGGCCACTGGGCCGCCCGCTTGCACCCCTGCGGGGCCGGGACACTGTGCCGCCGTGGATGGCCGGTCGTGCCGCCGCGCAGGGCGCTCGCGCACCTACGGGGCAGGGCTGCCGGGCTGCCGTGGCGGTCGCGCCGCTGCAGGGCCGAGCCGCCATGTCGCGCGTTTGCGCCCCTGGGGGCCGGGCTGCCACTCGCGCCCCTGCGGGGCTAGGCCGCCGCGCTGCCGTGGCTGGCCGGCCGCGCAGCCGCACAGCCAAGCCGCCCGCCGCCCGGTCGCGCCGCCCTGGTGCCGTGCTGGTGCTCTGGAAGGAGGGAGGGAGGGAGAGGGAGAAGGAGGGAGAAAGAGAGGGGAGGGAGGGGCGCCGCCGCTCCTGCTGAGGGAGAGAGAGAGGGGGGGAGGGTACTAAGTTAGGGTTTCACCCTTTTCATTTCGTTTATATATTAGACACAACAGTGTGCTGGTGTGGGCTACCGGGTTGGGCCTCACTTACCGAGATGGTTGCTTTATAATGTTCGCCTCGGTTAATGATTTATTGAGGCGGTTGACTTAAAACCAATCGCCTCAGTTAATCGATATTAACGGAGGTGGTCATTGAAAGGCTGACCGCCTCGGCTAATCAATTTTGCGAGGCGCTTTTTATAACCGCCATGGTTAATAAAAAATAACCGCCTCCAATAATATTAGGCATTAAAAGGCGGTTATCCCTCCTGTCCCGCCTGGGGAAAAAAATGTAAATACCTCCTAAAAGATTTTATGTAGCAGTAATGTCGAGACCCGTAGCTACGGTTCTGTAGCAAGCAGCAGCTCTGCGTCAGGCACTTGCTTGGGCTGGAAAACCGACGGCAGCGAAACTACAGCTGCCTGGGTGCTGCTGTTAATGACCTTATTTATTCTCCAGGAACGCTAGCTAATCTAATAGTTTCATCTGCTTTTCTTAAATACTGTTTGACTGCTCTAATCTGTCAAGATTTTAATTTCTTTTCAGTTATATAACAATATTGTTTTACCAAAAAATCAGCATCAGTTGAAATCAATGCTTCTTTTCATTCTCGGAACAAACGGAG
The DNA here is from genome assembly GCA_038502445.1 of Eremochloa ophiuroides. Classification (NCBI taxonomy): domain Eukaryota; kingdom Viridiplantae; phylum Streptophyta; class Magnoliopsida; order Poales; family Poaceae; genus Eremochloa; species Eremochloa ophiuroides. The sequence continues at coordinate 28,591,029 of JAHLJS010000003.1, forward strand.
CAAGTAGCGAACCAGCGAATCAGAGCAAGTCGGACTGAATGCTCGCCTAACAGATACGCAGAAGCAGGACGATATCACCGCTGAGAAGCTGAGACCTGAATAATTCAACTCCAATCACGTTGAGGTTTTGAACAAAGCTTCACCACATCATGTGCCATCCATCTCAAACAACAACCGTAACTGAAGATCAAGAATTTTAGACGAAATTCGGGATCTTCATGAAAACCTAGAGAGGGGAATTTCGGGGAAATCCATGGAATTCAGATGCTCGTGGGGGGATTCAACAAACTGATGATTGGGATACTTCCTCACATATCCTATCACCTATTTCCACAAAAGTCCGTTCTTCCGATCATGAAATATACAGAGGAACAATTACACCATCTGCAGATCACACTAGAGAGAAGATAGGGACGGAGGAAAACCTAAACACTATGATAAATGAAGTGGACAGCCTTATCCTATTTATTGAGGCTTATTACATTTTTCGCTTAGCCTCCTGTTTACTATAATCCTTTCTACTGATCTGATCCGACGGGCCTGCGTAACACCCTAGACCTAGCGCATGGCTCTGGCCCACTTTGCCGAGGGGTGGTCCCACCTGCGTAGCAATCCGTTTGTGTTTTCGTCCTCACTTCGCACAAAACGGTTAAGCGATGTTACTACGTGCCCCTCACCTGGATATTTAAGTTGGTCTGGTGGTTCTCAACTTCACGGTATGGAACTAAATCCCTGGTTGCACAGGTTTCATGTAATTGCAGTAACCAAAAATCAGCCCAGCCCCAACTGAAATTTGGCCCATTTTAGCGAGGATGTTACAATCCGGTAGGAATTCGGCCCATCCTGGCCCATCTACGCGGGAATGTTACAATCACAGACTCTCATCTGTTGGCCACATTCGTGGGTCCAGTGCCGGTGCATGTGCCAAGCCGTGTCCTCGTTGGGCCCAAGCATATGCGCACCATGCCCACGCGCATGTGCCAAGCCGTGTCCTCGTTGGGCCCAAGCATATGCGCACCATGCCCACGCATCTGACCCGTCACGTGCACGTGAAACCGCGAGAGTCGGCTCTGGTACCAAATGTAACACCCCAGGCCCGGCGCATGGCTCTAGCCCACTCTGCTGAGGGGTGGGCCCACCTGCATACCAATCCATTTTTTTTGACTTACTTGCTTGTATTAAGCTCAGCCGGCCTAAGCCTCGAACGTTACAAGATCGCCTACACAAGCTGGAGTTACATGCCACCTCTCCAGTCTGTGATTCTCAGAGACCTCTTTGGCTAAAACATGAGCTACTTTATTACAATCTCTATTAACAAAAGAGAATGAAAACTCTAGTAAGTCTCGGGTCATCTCCTTGATTTCCTCTAAAATATGGCTAACAGTTGATCGCTGCCAATCCCTTCTCTTCCAAAGCTGGACTACCTCCAGGCAATCAGTTTCTACCTGTATACGCTGGTAGCCTGCTTGCACTGCCATCTTGACACCATCCCGACACGCCATGGCTTCCATAGTGCACACATCAAGGATCTGCTCATACCAGGATGCCTGAGCCTCCTTGAAAGCTCCATTATGATCACGGACAGCGCACGCCGTCGCTCCATTGTTAGTTGACGCAAGGAAGGCCGCATCAGTGTTCACCTTCACCCAGCCCGGCGGTGGAGTCTTCCATTTCAGTGATGATGTCCCGGCCAAAGACCGGTCTGGATGTTGAGAGAGCTGCCAAAGATCAAAGGCAGTGTCCTTGGCCCAGGTTGCAGCTTGATAAATGTTCATCTTCAGCTCCCCGTGACGTCTCTGATTTCTCTCAGTCCACAATGCCCACATAGTGCATAAGATGACTGTTGTCTCCCTCTCTGAGCATACACCGCCTGACAGAAGATCGGACGCCCACGATGCTGGAGGAAGAGAGGGTAGCTTTAGACCCGTCACCACTCTGACTTGGCGCCATACCTCTTTGGCCACCGTACACTCAATCAACACATGCCTGATAGTCTCATCATGTGCTCCGCACACTTCACAGTATGGGATTGGTTCAATATGCCTCCTCCACAGTATATGTCGGGCGGGGAGAAACTCATACAGCACACGCCATCAAAACACACGCACTTTGGGTGGCACTTTCAATTTCCAAACTTTTTTTCCAGACACCATCATTAGAAGAGCTCGCCGTGTGAAGTCCGTTCCCAACCCTCTTTTGGCTATATAAGCTCCTGTAGGCTGACTTGACTATATACATTCCAAATTTTTCCAGGTTCCACGACCAGAAATCCTGCTCACCTCTGGTGGTAGGCGACCTCAGAATAGCCTGAGCATCAACTGACAGCTCCTGAATCAGCTGTGCGTTCCAACCACCAGACATTGTCCGGAGTTCGGCAACTTGCTGGACAGGTTGCCCCTCACTCGGAGTGATCGGGCGGCCGTCAAAATGGTTTACAATCCAACGATCTCTCCATATATTTCTAGCTTCCCCATTAACAATTCTCTTAATCAAGCCTTGTTGCAATGCTTCCCTTCCTGCTAGGATAGCACGCCAGGTGCTACTAGCATGCTTTTTCCTTGATGCACTCATGAACTCAGTGTCGTGAAAATATCTTCCCTTCAACACTCTAGCACATAACGAATTAGGACGCTCGATGAGCCTCCAACCTTGTTTAGCCCAACATGGCCAAATTAAAACATCTAAGATCCCGAAAGCCCATTCCTCCTACATCCTTCGGATCGTTTAGACGTTCCCAACTCATCCAATGCATATGCTTATTGTCTGTTGAGCTGCCCCACCAATAATTCGCCATCACTGACTTCATCTTCTTACAAATATTAATTGGCAACAAAAAGCAGCTCATCGAGTATGTCGGAACAGCTTGGGCCACAGATTTTAGGAGCACCTCTCTCCCAGCACAGACTAGCAGCCCTTCCACACCATCCATCAATGCGACCTCTCACTTGCGCAGGGAGGTACTCAAAACCGTCACTGAGATTTCTGCCAACTTCCATGGGAAGACCAAGGTATTTTTCAGCAAGTGCTTCCTTGTGAATAATAATACCTTCGGCCACTTCCGCTTTCATCTCCGGAGAACAATTACGACTAAAGAAGACTGCTGATTTGTCATTATTAACCAACTGACCAGAGCCTCTATTATATCGCTTCAAAACCTCCATCAACCGGTCAGCCCCTCTTTGCGATGCTTCTGTGAAGACGATGCAATCATCCGCAAAAAGAAGATGTGATATCCAGGGGGAGTGTACACTAACTCGGATACCCCTAGAGATATACATTGGAGCAACTGATTTCAGGAGGCAAGATAAACCTTCTAAGCAGAGTAGAAACAAATAAGGCGAAATGGGATCACCCTGTCTAATACCACGAGACGGCCTGAACTCATCTGATAAAACACCATTAACTCTGATGGCGAAAGGTACTATCGTAACACATCTCATAATCAGTTGAACAAACTCATACTGAAATCCAAGCCGCAACATCATACCTTGTAAATAGGACCATTCAACCTGGTCATATGCCTTGGCCATGTTCCAATTTCACTGCACATGCACCAGTACTTCCTTTCCTTCTCTTCAGGTAGTGTATGCATTCATATGCAATGAGTACATTGTCAGTTATCAGCCTGCCAGGAACAAAAGCGCTCTGTTCCTCAGCTATAATGTTGTCCTAAAATTCTCTCAATCTCATAGCAATAACTTATTTGAGCATATTTTGTAAAGAACATTGCACAAAGATATAGGACGAAATTCTTTCATCTCCTTGGGGTTGGCGGTCTTAATTGGAATAAGAACTAAAATAGTGCGGTTTAGACCATCAGGCATTTCCCCCCATTCAAGAAATTTAAAACTGCTCTTGTTATATCCGGCCCCATCAGATCCCAATGAAGTTGGAAAAAGCCAGCTGTTAGACCATCCGGTCCTGGGGCTTTGTTCGCGCCCATGAGAAACAATGCTCGTTCCACCTCAGCTAGCCATAAAAGGCCGGGTGAGTTGCTCATTCATAGCATCCGTAACTTTGGTAGGAACATGTTCCAGGACCATCTCCGGATCAAGGTTCTCTTCAGCTGTGAAAAGATGCATGTAAAACTGAGTAGCTATACCTTCTATTTCCTGCTGATCCACAGCCATCGACCCATCAGGTCGTTTAAGCACAGAAATCTTGTTTCGCTTCGCCCGCGCTCTCGACTTGGCTTGGAAAAAGGACGTGTTACGGTCTCCTCCTTTAAGCCATTGAATCCGCGACCTTTGCCTTTCCAACACCTCCTCCCTATAGAGCAACTCCGACATCCTCGCCATAATATGACGCTCATGGCGGGATGGACCTGGACCCGATGAGACGACCGCGTTCCAGTTCTAATTCTCGTCTGAGATTTGCTAACGTCTTCTTCACAGATCCAAAAACCTCACTGGTCCCAGGTCTGTAGCCTTGCTTGTATATGGCTAAGCATGGAGCTCATGTCCATCAAGTTTGTCGCTGTTGCATTCTCAGCCCAGGTATCACGGACAAGGGCCATATAACTCGGATCTCGCTGCCACATATTCTCATAACGAAAATTCTTCTTTTTTCGCCGCCTGCCCGTGTGTTCGAGGCACTCCACCACAAGGCAACAGTGGTCTGACAAGGTGTTCTGCACGTGCCAAACTTTCACTTCCCTGAAAAGATCTAGGAATGTGTCTGTTGCCAGGCCACGGTCTAGGCGAACCTTCACATTGTGACTGCCCTCCTGTCGATTATCCCAAGTGTATGGGAGGCCGATAAATCCCAAATCCGTGAACCTGCAAATTGACACTGCTTCCCTAAAGCCCTCCATCTGGGCTTCACTCCTGTACTACTCCTCCAAACTGTTCCGAAGCAAACAATGTTTCATTGAAATCACCCGCACATAGCCAAGGAAGCACACTACATGTATTTAGCAACTTCAAACAATCCCAGCTCCTGGAGCGAAGTTCACGCCAGGACTCTCCGTAGAAGCCCGTGAATCGCCACTTCTCCAACTTTGTGACTGAATCCAAGATATTAACATCTATATGCAATTTATCCAGTGTCTCTAAACAGACATCCAGATTCTCATCCAAAGGAGGGCTAAACCTCCCCCTCTACCAAAGCTCCCAACCCCTAGTCCATTCGCAAAGCCGAGTGAGCTTCGAAGGCCATCCACACTATCTGAGAAAAACCTTGTCTCTGATAAGAACACCAACACAGGACAATGTAGCTCTATTAGGCTACGTCGCTACGAAGATCACGAACTGCCTCGGGCTGCCCCAGTCCCCGGCAGTTCATGCATAGGATTTTCATTGTGCCCGGCGGGGGCTGTCCCTCGCAGCCACCGCCGATCGTGCATTTGGTGTGGTATTGCCCCTTTTCTGCTTCTTCAAAGTCTCGATCATACTCCCTCCACTTTTCTCAGTACCTCCGTCCATCTGGCTCACCCGAGAGGACACTAGTCCACTTGGAACTAGAGCAGAACTCCCAGCTAGAGGTATATTGAGGTCCAGGGTTTGTGTACTCCTGGATCCCTTGGATTTCCTCTTGCGATACTGAGCCCGGGTCTGATCATCAACGTCCATGTCTAGCTGTCGGCTTGGGCCAGTGCCTTTCTCCTTCCCAGTCTTCGTACGTGCATCAGCCTGTAAGTCACCCACCTGTTGTTTCAAAGGTGATTGAACTTCTTGATCGTTGGCGCCCCCCATCTGCTCCGAGGATGAGAAATGTGACCCATCATCACCGAGGGAGGACCGGTCATCTCGCGACTTGCTTAGTCGGGACTTCGGCTGTTTCCCCGTCGAGGACGAGCCACTGCCAAAGGATTCAGCAGCGCCCGCAAAGGATTGCACCCTCCGTCGTTTGTCCTCTGGCGCCCTAAGCTGGACGTCGTATGGCAGTCTCCCCTAATCATCCCTTTCAACCGGTGTCAAGCACTCCACTTCAGAATGGCCCATGATCCCACAAGAGAAACAATAAAAAGGAAGCCTCTCATACTGGATCGCAAACCAGCGAGGCTCCTCCAAATGGTTCATACGTAGCAGCACCCCACGCCTTAGGGGCTTATTGATCTCAATGGCTACACGTGCACGTAAAAATGCGCCACTAGCCTTACCATCCTTATCAACATCCATTTTAACCACGTCACCAATCAGACCCATAGCACATTCTCCTCGTTGCTGATTCATCCACCCCAAAGGAAGATTCAACAGCCGAACCCAAATCTCCATTTGGTCAAAGTGAATTTCCGATGCAGTTAGGCTTTCATCAAACATCTTCAGAACAACAGCATGCCTCCCCACCATCCATGGTGTGCCCGCAAGGACCCTCTCCAAATCCACTTTACACGCAAATTCCGCCACAAAGAGGTTATCCCCTTTGTCACCAATAGCACGAATCTTTAAACCTGCTGGATTACCCCATGCAGGTTTCATGGCGGCCCGGACTGTATTCACGTGGACAGCCATGGGAGAGATGACCTTCCACACCAGCGCCCACTCCATCATTGGTAGAGCCGTATTTTCTTCTTCATCATAGAACTCGACCACGGCCTCCTCTTCTTCAGTCAGATTCAGCCGCTTCTGGAGCTCCGTGACGTTGGGAGTAGGGCGTCCCTCGCCGCCCCCCGAATGTCCACCTCCTGCCGTTGCCATTGTTACGGTGCTGCAAGGATTGCGTACACAGCCGTAGATACAAAAACAATCCCAACACTAAAACCTAAGCGGCACTTAGACCCTAATGGGGAAGGGTTTAGAAAAACTTTGTGGTCGACGGCGCCAGGGACAGCTAACCGTCGATTTGCGGTGGCCGGTACCGTTGGGAGGACGGTGGCCGGGGCATGGACGACGGTGTCCAGGAAGGAACCCCAACGGAGCAGACCTAGTTGCCAATTGCATACCAATCCATTTGCTTTTTCGTCCTCACTTCGCGCAAAACGGTTAACCAAGGTTACTTTGCGTCCCTGTCATGGCTATTTAAGTTGGTTAGGTGGTTCTCAACTTCACGGTACGGGACTAAACCCCTGGTTGCACAGTATTTTGTTTAGCTAAAGTAACCAGAATCAGCCCATCCCGATTTGACTACAGTAGCCCAGCCCAATCGGAATTCGGCCCATCCTTGCCCATTTAGGCGAGGATGTTACAATCCGGCCCAATAGGAATTTTGCCCATTTAGCTAGGGATGTTACAACCCGCTTCCTGTCTGGACTTGTCGTTGCCTTGACCTAACATCTAGGATTCCACCATGTGCCGCCGTGCTTCCTTGGAAGTTTTGCCCAGGTTTTGAGGCCAAACACAGAAACCTATCTAGATGGTTTTGGGCTCAACCACCAAACCTCTGTGAGTACCATTCTCGGACACACCCTCCACGTACTAGAATGTGTCCAGCCAGTCCTTGACCGCGCCGGCCCTCGGTCCACCTCCATGTGCACTCGCGCTCATCAATGTCCTCAGGTGTCAGCCATCACCGCTAGTCACCCGGGGACTCCGGTCCCTCAGTCCAAACTTCGTCATCCATCCTTCATCACTCCTAGTCCATAAGCACAGATCCGCTTGACCTTCACCTTTGCCGTCGACCACCGTCTCTGAGCTCCACACTTGCACACCACAAATCGAGAGACATGTTGCATAACAGACAACACCTTGACAATCACCCATCACAACCAGAAACAAAGGGCACATATCTACGTTGTGTTCGCATCTTTAATTTGTAGTCAAAGTGTCAAACTTCTGTATTCCGTCATTTTCTTGTTGCTCGAAATGTAAGTTAATATTAATACAAGAGTCAAGTGTATGCTCTGTGTTGAATTTACATCCTCTGATCTCTCTCTCTCTCTCTGCACATCGATCAGTTGGCGAAATGGCTGTGGTCTTGAATGGTTCTTGGAGCTATGTGCGTGTACCACCGAGGTCTGACCGGCTGTTGTGACAGCGCATGCTGCGTTCGAGACGAAACTAGCCGCGCATGACGTCCGTGTGTAGTACGGGCAGCGCGAAGGGCATTGTCGTCGTTGCGCCTTGGCACAGTCAGTGTGGATCAGGCAACATAATAAACCATTATTCCTTACAGAAATAGAGTCACCGAAGCTTATTTATTACGCTACTGTGGACAGGAACGAAATCCCAGCCTAGTGGGCGCGCTGCTTGTTCCTCTTTTCGCCTTCCAGGCCGCGACGTTTCTTCTCCCCCGCGCTCGTTTGTCGAAGTGGTGAAGATGGCTATGCCAGGCGGCGGTCGCGGTGACGGCGGACGCGCTGGGGGTGGCCGGGGTTCCGGGGCACCGCCGGCGGCTCGGGGTGGTGCCATGGCGCCTCAACAGCCCCCGGGTCGAAGTGGCGCCGGCGAGGAGCGTCGTGCTTCGGCGACCTTCCTGGGTGATCAGCAGCGTTTCCACCTGGGCGTTAGTGGCTTTGGCCACCCGGGCGGTAGGCCGTGGCATGGTCCGCGGCGGGCGTTCTGGCAGGGTGGCGGCCGTGGCCCCCTGCCCAGGCGCGGCGCTGGCGCGGGCAGGGCCGGTGTTGGCGGTCGGGGTCCCGCCGCTGCGTCGAGTGCGGTGCAGCCGGGCTCTGCTCAGGTGGCTACGTCCGTCCAGGGAGCAGCGCTGCAGATTGAGTCTGGGGCAGCTCCTGGTCATGCTGCTGGTGGTACGTTGGAAAGACAGGGGAATGGTGCACTGGGTGCTGTTGCCGGGGGCAACAAGACGGTGATATGCAACCGGTGCTATCAGAAAGGACATGTGGCGGCGGAGTGCACGACTGAATTGTACTGTGTTATTTGTAATGGCCATGATCACGTCAACCACAAATGCCCGTTGCTCAAGAAGTCAAGATGCCGAAGCCGGTGGCGCAGGCGGTGGGCTATTCGGTGGCAGGCCTGGGGTTTTTTCATATCCCCCATGCCCCGCTGCCGAGGAAGGAGTCCAGGAGTGCTCTGGTGGTGGTTGAGGGGGGCTCTCTATCGGTGGATCAGCTGGTTCTTCAGCTGCAGCGTCTGGTTCCGGGCAGATGGAGGTGGGCTCCGGCGATACATGATGAGAAGTCGTTCGTGGTGCAATTTCCCTCTAAGGCGGAATTGCAGCGGTCCATCGCGTATGGTGCGGCGGACGTGAGGGTGGATGGTGTGGCGACCGGGATGCGGCTATGTTTTCGGGAGTGGCACGTGAAGAAGGAAGGTTTTCTCCTACCCAAGGTTTGGCTGCGGATCTCAGGTGTGAGGGATGATTTGAGGGAATATCACGTCCTTTGGGCGATTGGCACCTTGTTTGGATCAACGCAGGTTGTTGATATGGTCGCAACAAGGAAGAACAAGTATGGTCGCATCCTGGTGGCTGTTCTTGATCCGGCTTTGGTCCCTAGGGAGATGGATGTTGTGGTGGGGGATCATTATTTTGAGCTTGAGATTGAAAAGGAAAATGTGGGGTTTGATGAGAATGGTGACGAAGTGGAGTGGGAATTTGGTGAGGGTGATGATGCCGGTGGGAATGTGGAGAAGGAAAATGGGGTTGATGGGGATGCCGCAGGGCAGGACCCCGGGGTTTTTATGGAGGAAGACGCTGCTCCCTTCGAAGAACATGGCTTGAGGGGAGGGAATGTGGACAACCCTGTGGCATCCGAGCTTGCGCTTTTCTCTATGGCTAATGCCATCATGGATAAGGTGGTGAATGAGGTGCTAGAGGAGGCCGCGGATTCGGTCATACTGGAAGATTTGGGGGCTGTTGATCTAGATGGGGGTGAGGCGGATGTCTCTGATGATGAGTACGACCTTCTTGACATGGAGGTTGACCCCATGGATGGTACGGATGGGACGCTGCAGGCGCATGCAGGGCCGTGTGTGCAGCATGCCGATGGCGTGCAAATGGTGTCGGGGGGGCAGGTTGTTGCGGCGTTGGCAGTGCTGCCAGCGGCCCAGGCTGCTGGGGCGCTGGGTGCTGCTGCTCTGGTGCAGCCGGTGGACCAACAGGGGCTGTGTGTTTCGCCGGACTTGCTGCTGTCGGCACAGGTTGTTGGAGCGCGGGATGACGCTGATTTGGTGGTGCGGGTTGGGCAGCAGGTGCTACCGGCTGTCCAGTAGCTATCCGCCCCGCTCTCTGGCGATTCGGCGAGGCCTACGGAGGTGGCAGCTGCTGCTGCGATCAAGGAGGTTTCGACCCCGAAGCATGCTAGCCAGTGGCTGTTACGGTCGGGTGACGAGGACTCGCTGCAGAAGGCCAAACGGAGGGCTGCGTGGAAAAATCTTGATGCAATTGGAGGTAATAATTCATAACTTCCTTTCTTTCCCTTTTCTCGCAATGTTCTTTCCTCTACCTTGGCTAGTCTCGGAGTCTCTTTGGGCGGGAATTCGGAGGAGGTAATGGCCTCTGTTTCTTGTTTTGAGGATTGTGAGAGGGAAAGGTGTTTGTCTGAACCTCTTGCTGATGGTGGCTTGAGTGTTCCCGCTTGTGGAAGTGAAGCTGAATCTGAAGGGGAGGAGTTTGATTCATTTAATCAGTTATGTGATGAGCTGATGCAAGGCTATTTCGATGATGATACTGGCCACCTAAGTCGTGGAATTAGAACAGCATGTAAGAAAAATAAGGCTCACTCTTTGACTAGAGCTAAAAGGAGACCTAAAGTTAAAATCTTAATTAATCAACATGTGGTTTCCCAATGAAAGGAATTTTTTGGAATAGCAGAGGTCTTAGCGACTTGGCTAAGTATAGATTCCTATCTGAGCTGTCAAGGGAGCAGAAACTAGATTTCATTGCTCTCCTGGAAACTGGCAAAAAGGAGTTCTCTAAATCGGTCCTTGCAAATATTTGCGGCGGGCAAGAATTCATTTGGCATTGGTCCTAACCTCATGGGAGGTCCGGGGGGATTCTCCTGGGAATTAACATAGATACGTTCAACATCGGAAGTATCGATGAAGGGGATTTTTATGTCAAATTTAGACTGAGAAATAAGGCGGACGGATTCCTTTGGACACTTGTGGCGGTGTATGGCGCTGCGCAGGCCGAACACAAGGAATCCTTCCTGGCAGAGCTAGTCCAAACTTGTAATCGAGTTGAGGGACCGATAATTGTGGGTGGGGATTTTAATATCATGAGGAACTCGCTGGAGAAAAATAATAACAGCTTCTGTAATCGGTGGCCTTTCCTTTTTAATGCTATAATTGATAGCCTTGATCTGAGAGAGCTGGAGCTTTCAAATAGAAAGTTCACATGGGCTAATTCTAGGGAAAACCCCACGTTCGAAAGGCTTGACCGAATTTTGGTAAGCACGGAGTGGGAGAGTAAGTTTCCGCTGGCTTCGGTTCTGGCATTAACTAGGGAAATTTCAGATCATACCCCCCTGCTGCTAGACACAGGTGGTGGGACGCACGGACATAAGCAATCAGGCTTCAAATTCGAACTTGGATGGTTTTTACGGGAAGACTTTGTTGGAACGGTTGCTAATGTTTGGAAAAAGGAAAGGCGAGGGGTGACGCCGCTGCAAAAATGGCAAAACAAAATCCAGAGGCTACGACAGTTCCTAAGGGGTTGGGCCAAGAATGCAAGCGATAGTTATAAGAAGGAAAAGGCGGAACTTATAAGAAAGGCTGAGGAGCTTGACACTAAGGCCGAATCCCAGCCTCTCTCTGATTTTGAAATTGATCTAAAAAATTATTATAAGAATAGACTTGCTACTCTCTTAAGAGAGGAAGAGATCAAATGGTACCAACGGGCAAAGACCAAGAGGTTATTGGAAGGTGACTGTAACACAAAGTTCTTCCACCTGGTGGCAAATGGTAGGCATAGGAAGACTAGAATCTTCCGGCTTGAACAGAAGGAGGGGACGATCGTCGGGGATTACAACCTCAAGAAGTACATAACTAATTATTACAGGGGATTATTTGGAGAACCGGACAGAAGTAACTTTGCGTTGGTAGAGTTGTTTACTAATGACATTACGCAGGTCTCGCAGTCCGAAAACGACATACTAGCTATGGAGTTTTCGGAAAAGGAGATTAGAGAGGCCATTTTTCAGATGGAACATAATAAGGCCCCTGGTCCGGATGGGTTTCCGGCGGAGTTTTATCAGGTGTTCTGGGACCTAATAAAGGTAGACCTTATGCCACTTTTTAATGAGTTTCATAAGGGTGATCTTCCTTTATTTAGTTTAAACTTTGGAATTGTAACTCTTCTACCAAAGCAAGTGGAGGCGACAAAAATTCAACAGTTCCGCCCTATTTGTATGCTAAACGTCAGCTTTAAGATTTTTACGAAGGTGCTCACTAACCGCATTGCTCTAGTAGCTCGGAAGGTGATACAACCTTCATAGTCTGCGTTCATGAAGGGGTGAAACATTTTAGAGGGGGTGGTCATTCTTCACGAGACCATTCATGAGATGCATAGGAAAAAAATGGACGGGGTTATTTTGAAGCTAGACTTCGAAAAAGCCTATGATAAGGTAAAGTGGTCTTTTCTCCAACAGACCATGAGGATGAAAGGTTTTTCTCCAAAATGGTGTAGTTGGATCGATCAGATCGTGAGAGGCGGGAGTGTTGGTATCAAGATTAATGATGAGGTAGGTCATTACTTCTAGACCAAGCGGGGGCTTAGGCAGGGTGATCCACTCTCCCCTATACTGTTTAACCTTGTAGCGGATATGTTTGCTACTCTCATTTCTAGGGCGAAAGCTAATGGAAGCTTTCAGGGGGTGGTCCCGCATCTAATTGACAACGGTCTATCGATCTTACAATACGCGGATGACACCATCCTTTTCCTGGATCATGATATTCTTCAAGCAAGAGAGCTAAAGTTGGTGCTTGACACGTTTGAGCAATTGTCGGGCCTTAAAATCAATTTTCACAAGAGTGAACTTTTCTGTTTTGGGAAGGCCAAACAGAGTGAACAGGATTATGCCAATTTGTTTGGATGCAAAGTGGGGAGTATGCCCTTTCGGTATCTTGGTATACCCATGCATCATAAAAAATTGTCAAATAAAGACTGGTTAAATATAGAAGAGAAATTTCAGCGGAGACTTAGTAGTTGGAAAGGGAAGTTACTTTCCTACGGAGGAAGACTAGTGCTTATCAACTCCGTTCTTTCCAGTCTAGCCCTTTATATGCTATCCTTTTTTGAGGTTCCCAGAGGAGTTCTGAAAAGGCTGGATTATTATCGGTCTCGGTTCTTCTGGCAATGTGATGAGCATAAGAAAAAATATCGCTTGGTTAAATGGGATGTTCTTTGTACTCCAAAGGAATATGGGGGTCTAGGGATTCTCAATCTTGATACTCAGAACAAATGTTTACTAAGTAAATGGTTGTTCAAATTAATTAACGAGGACGGGATCTGGCAAAGAGTACTTAAGAATAAGTACTTTCCGAAAAAGACCTTGGGGCAAGCTGACCATAAGGCAGGCGATTCACACTTTTGGGCTGGATTAATGAAGGTGAAGGCAGATTTTCTTGCCGATGGCCTTTTTAAGGTGAGGAGTGGAGAGGATACCAGATTCTGGGAGGATGTTTGGGGTGGTGATGTGGCTTTTTTGAAAGATACCCCAACCTTTATAGATTGGTGAGGAAAAAGCATGACACGGTGGCTAATGTCCTAAGGACTACACCACTTAGTGTGTCATTCAGGAGGGGGCTAGTGAATAATAACTTGGCCTCTTGGATGGATTTGGTGGCTAGGGTAGTTCGGGTGAGATTGTCGGCAGGGTCGGATGGTTTTCATTGGAAGGCTAGTCCCAAAGGGGTTTTCTCAGTAAGGCTAGTCCCAAAGGGGTTTTCTTAGTACGATCCATGTATAATCTTATGATTAGTTGTGGGATTGTACCTGAAAAAAATCCGATTTGGAAATTAAAATTACCTCTGAAAATTAAAATTTTCTTGTGGTTCCTAAAAAAGGGTGCCACACTCACCAAAGACAATCTAGCAAAAAGAAATTGGCAAGGGAGTGTAAAATGTTGTTTCTGCAGTAAGGATGAAACAATCAAGCACCTCTTTTTTAGTGCCCTTTTGCAAGATTTCTCTGGAACACGATAAATATCACGTTTGGAATTCAACCTCCTTCTAGTTTCGCTAATCTTTTTGGGTCTTGGCTTAGGGGCATAGACTCTAAGCTCAAATCTAAAATTTTACTAGGAGCGGCGGCTTTGTGCTGGAGTCTTTGGTCGAATAGAAATGATATGGTGTTCAACAAGGCAAAATCTAACTCTGTTGTGCAGGTGATCTTCAGGATGACGTACTGGATTTGGCAATGGTGCTAGCTGTATGAGGAGAGCGAGAGGATGATGTTCAGGACGGGATGCAGGTTCCTAGAGACGCGTTTGATGGCTACTTTTCCTAAATTCGGGTGGAGATCTAGAAATCGGATTGAAGCTTAGTCTTTTAATTCCGGTCTTAGTGATAGTGGTCCTTGTGGACTCATGTGGGTCTAAACTGTTTGTTGGTCCATGGTTTGGATGTGTTGGGTGTTAGCCATATGGTATTTTGTATCTTGACTATCAGCTATGTACCATCTTCAGACGGTAGAGGCTGAAACATTTAGTTAAATGTTCCCTTATGTAAAAATCTCCCAGCCTAGTAAACTAAACGCTCGAATGGGAGACCCGCTCCGTAAAAAAGAAAACCAGCTGACCCTAAGCTAGCTACAAGCGGCAAGGGTTGCCGTCGGCCGCTTACTCGAGCGGTCAGCCGCTTACATGGACAGCGTGTTTTGTTTCTCCTTCAGCTAGGTAACCACTTCATCAGGTCCCGCCGGGAAACAGAGAAACCAGAAGGGTTAAGTCCACTTTACTACCTTCAACTATTACAAAGGTGTGAATCTCAACCTCTAACTTTAAAACCAGATAACATTAGCCTTTCAACTCTTGAAAAAGTTCATTTTAGAACCCTTCCTGGTTTTCCAGACGATTTTGCAGGCACTATTACGGTGTTGATGTCAGCAATAATGTCAGCACTCCTTTTTAATTTGTAAAATTGAGATCTTTTTATTTGAAGCTCCAAATATAGCAAATATTATATCAATTTTGATCGTCTCGACGAGCTCTTTGCAATGGTGTACTCCATTTTATTGTTTGAGATAATTTTATTTCGTGAAAAAATAAATATTTCTATAAAACAAGTGAGAATGGAATCAGTTGGAGTTAGGAATTGTGGAATTCACAAAGTAGTCAATGCAAGTCTGGGAGTCCAGAAATAAGGCACGCAATATTTTCGGGCTTCAGGTAAAGGAAGCCAATGGCTACTTTTTTTTGGACTGATAATTGGATCCAGTCAATTGAGTGAGATCTGTCATGTGTATATAAATGTAGCAGCTGCGGTAAATGTTTAAGTGTATAAATGTACCTCTTTGTTTTATGTTCTAGCAATAGACCAGGTGGATTGGCCTGATCATCCTTGGTGGTCTCCTCTACATCCAAATCTTGATATTCCATGTTACATAATAATAATATTTAAAAATATTATTTATCTGACATGTTATTCTCACTTATTTAGTAGAAATATTTAACTTTTCACGAAATAAAACTATCTCAACAACAGAACGGAGTACACCATTGCAAAGAGGTCGTCAATACAATCAAAATTAATATATTATTTGCTATATTTTGAGCTCCGAATAAAAAAAATATCAATTTTGCAAATTTAAAAGGAGTGCTGACATCATCGCTGACGTCAGCACCACAACAATGCCATGCAAAACCGCACGGAAAACCGCCTAGGGTCCTAAAGTGAACTTTTTCAAGAGTTAGAGGACCAATGTTATGCAGTTTCAAGGTTGGAGGTTGAAATCCAGACTTTCGCGATAGTTGGAGGTTCTAAAGTGGACTTAACCCAAACCAAAATGCATCTACAGTATACAGGCCAATACACTGTTTCATCAACAAAATCTGTACTTGTTCATTCAAAATATAAGGTCCTTCGGTTTTATCCACCGAATCTATAATTTTGTCCAAGTTTATAAGAACATAGCAACATCTACGATACAACGCCATTGAGTTTATTTTCTACAATATACTTCATTCTTTGAAAATGTTAAAAAATTTGATATGTATAAGTTTAGTCAAGTTGAAGGCTCTCAACATAGAATAAACTTTTTTTAATAGTCAACGTTGTTATTAGAGATGAACCTTTTCACTTCTTCAAGTCTCTACTCTTAGGTTACAATTTCAAGCTACATCCTGTGCCAATGGGGAGACTGATAGGATACATTTTTGGAAGTCTATAAAACACCGGAGCGTTTTGGGCTCTCCCAACATCTGATTTTTTTTAGATTCTTCCTCCTCCCGACGTGCTACCGTTGCCTACGATAGCACAGTGACACGGTAGGGTCATGCCAGATCTCATGACTGCGGAGCTCCAATGCGACCTATCGCGCGTGGCGACCTCCTTCTCCCTTCCCTCCCACCACCGCCAAGGCTATGGTGCCCCGCCCCGCCTTGACCTAACCTGGCCACCTCCTATGCTATGGGAGCCTAACTGGCGCACCTGAAAGACCTAGCACAGTTTTAGATAATTGATGAAATGTATATTTAACCATTGCAATTAAGTGTCGTGCATGAATTAGGTTGGTATACTCCAAGTGGTGGAGCTAGATGGCATCCATGGAGATAGTGTAAGACCACACAAAAGTATTGATCAAGTGCTCAATATTTGGAAAACGAGAAAGAGAAAAAAACAAAAGGGCTCAACAAAGGTATAAGATCTGAAAGGATCGAGGATGCCCAAGAGGGGGGTGAATTGGGCAACTAGTAAATTTTTTGCAAAACAATTCAACCTATCGCCATTCGCCCAATATCACCCCTCAAGTGCTTGTGTGTGATTCTAAACTTAAAACAAGTTGAGCATCCTAGAGCCAAGTCCTATCACAAGTAATGCTACTCTAGGAATGTAAAGAGCACAAAGTAAATGCGGGAAAGTAAATGAGATAGACAATGTAAGCCGAGTTTTTTCTGAGGTATCGGAGAATCGGCACTCTCCACTAGTCCTCGTTGGAGCACCCACGCAAGGGTGTAGCTCCCCCTTGATCTTCGCAAAGACCAGGTGCTCTCTACGGGCTAATCCTTTTCCTCTCCGGCGCGGTGAATCGCCCACAACCGCTCACAAGCTTGGCTTGGGCCGCCCACAAGCTCTCCAAGCGGTCACCAAGCCTCCGATCGCCACCGAACCGTCTAGGTGATGCCGATCACCAAGAGTAACAAGCCTAGACTCTCACTTGACCGAGAACAAGGCCAAAGAGATGGACGGATGCACACAAGTCACTCTTGATCGCACTCTAGGGAAGAAGCTCACAAGCAATGGATTTCACTCAACCTCCTTAGGGCACTTGCACTCACACAAGATCACAATGGATGCTTCAACTGAACAAATGGGCAAGAGGGCTAGAATGAGGGTGATGGAGAAGTATAAATACCCCCAAGTCTCACACTAGCTGTTTGTACTATTTTTCAGCTTTCTGCGAACCGTCGGACCCTGCAGAGTGGCTACTGTCGGACCAACGTCCCCAGTCTGACTCTCACAGACGGCATTTAGCCGTTACTGCGTCAGATGGGTGTCGGACTCTCGCCAATGGTCCGACGCTCACCGTTGGACTCAGTTCGACGCCCTTCTGCACTCTCGGGTGCTCTCTGCACGGAACCGCTCATTGGATAAAGCATGCGCCAATAGTCCGACGCAGGCTGTCGGACACGATCCGACGCCTAAAGACCATTCTGGGCACTCTCTGGAAGCATCAAACTCCAGGGAACATTGGTCCGACGCCCTTCTGAACTACGCTCCGATGCTCGGCTCACACTGCCTGGCACCGTCAGACGTTGGGCTATGGTCCGACGACCATGCCAGCCACAGTCCGACGCTCCCTAGTGCGCTGAGAGGCAATCATGGGCTGCCACGTGGCCGTCATACTCTGAGCAATGGTCTAACGACCAGTCTACTCAGGGTCCGATGCCCCAAACTCAATCAAAACTTCGTCGAATCAAAAACTTTCCAAAATGAAGTTTGATCCTCTCTCTGTCAAGAGTCTCTCTGGGCCATCTAGAGCTAATTTGGACAAGTGTGCATCACATCTACACTCTCTAGCTTTGCCCTAAGTCAAGCTACCCATCCAAACCCCTCTTAATAGTACGGTCAAAGGTAAAACAAGACCTAAACTACTTCAAGTGTCTCTCAACTCCAATCGACACTTGGAACTAGCCTATCACCGTCTTGTCTTCCGTCCTTTGAAAACCGAAACAATTTCCATCGCTAGGGGCTTGAACGTACATGTTATTATGACCTAACTTCTAGGTTATCCTGCAAAACACACATTAGTCATAGTAACCTCTTTGTTGTCAT
The DNA here is from genome assembly GCA_038502445.1 of Eremochloa ophiuroides. Lineage (NCBI taxonomy): Eukaryota > Viridiplantae > Streptophyta > Magnoliopsida > Poales > Poaceae > Eremochloa > Eremochloa ophiuroides. The sequence continues at coordinate 28,609,304 of JAHLJS010000003.1, forward strand.
TAATCACCGAAACCACTAGGGCCTAGATGCTTCAATCTCCCCCTTTTTGGTGATTGATGACAACAACTTCAAATAGATTTAGAAAGAGTGAGGTTTTTAAAGGCTTAATTCATATAAGAATGTGAAAATAAGAGCAAAGGGTTAGGCATGCTTATACAAATCAAGACCGCAAGGTACATAATGGATAAGAAATAAGCACAAGTACCAAGTGTTATGCTCAAGATCAGAGTGAAGTGCGGAAGCTAATTCAATGAGCATAACCAAGTGAGAAACTAGTGTCACAAACCAAGTCTCAAGCACACCCCTATATATAACCATTAAGCTCAAACACATGTCACAAACCATTAAGCTCAAGTGTTATGCTCATGATATATATAACCATTAAGCTCAAACACATGTCACAAACCAAGTCTCAAGCACACATATATACAGTGCATGAAAGTAAACATGATGCATGAGAATATCACAAGCAAAAGTCATGTAAGAGCCAAACCCCTCTCTCATCGCTCCCCCTAAATCTATGCTCTCTCTCCCCCTTTGGCATCAAGCACCAAAGACCTAAGGCTCAGGAGGTGGAGAAGAAGCTATAGTGTCACGGTCGGAGGTGTGAGTTAGTAGTAGCTCAAGCTGCGTGGGGTCAACATCTGACTCTGAGCTCTGAGCTGTCGGACCCTCTGGTGGAGAACGTGGAGGTGAAGTGGTCCGGGTTGGCTCAGCTGTCTCTGTACCAGGGTCAACCTGAGTGTCTGGAGCAGCAGTAGCTGTATCTGAAGGTGCCAGTTCCTCAGGTGCTGTAGAAACAGACTGCATCGGTCTGCTCCTCGGTGTCAAGCTGCTGACCCTGTGTCTCAGCCACGTTAACTACTACTACCTCAATCTTTGTCGTAGTGGTGATGTGCTCGGAAGAAGCTACTGAGGGCGGTAGAGTCTCTGTCGTATCGGTAGTAGGTGGAGCTGTGGTGGAGGGCACTGGCCGTCTAAACTCTAGAGGTGTGGGCAAGCCTGTGATCTCGCTGAAAGTAGCACCTAAGCTCCTGGTCACTGAGGGGCCACCCAGGTCTGGTGTGAAACTAGTGCAGATCAGAGTGAACCCACTGACCAAAACATGGAGAAGCGAACCACTGCTGCGTCTGCTGAGAAGGTGTGGTGAAGGAGCTGGTAAACTGAGCAGTGCCCTGACTTTGAAGTCCACTGGACTGTATAGCTAGTGTCACCTAGGCTGCAGTGGCTGCTGGACCAACCTGCTGAACCAGAGGAGTGGTAGCCAGGTACGGTGGGGCTCTGGTGTGCCTGATGATGTACTCCATGAACCCAAAGGTCTGTAGCTATATCTACTAACTCTGGAGCTGCATCGCCAGCATCTGCAGCTAGAACTGGTCCTAACGAAGCTAGATCTGAGAAAGTGCTATAGCATGCTCTTTGGCTATCCTGGCTTGCTCCTGGGCAAGAACAGTCTGCTCCTGTGCCTGCTGCTACTGTGACTACTGAAGCGACTAAAGTATAGCTAGCAAGGCTGGGTCGGTCTGTGGAGCCTGTGGAGCTGAGCTGGAGCCACCGGCCTTAGAGTCGTGCGCTCGAGGACGCCTAGGGATTGGCTGGTAGTCTGCATCTGAACTAGAGGAAGAGGTGTCAACAGGGTCGTCATCGACCAGTAGCTGCTAAAGCTCGCTGTGGGCAACCTGCCTCATGGCCTCGTCCTGGCGCTCAACCTCTGCCATGTCTGCCCCTGACCTCTTGTCCTCTCTATATCTGGTGGAGTGCTCGGCAGCCTCGTCTGCCATATATGATTGAGGTCATCCTATAGAACGGGAACTCTATGTCTGTCTGTCGAAGCTCTCTCTCGATCCCCGTCCAAACTGTGTAAAGTCTACACACAAGGATAGACAAGATCCAGTGTGCATAGGGAAGTTGTCGTCGAGAGCGGATGCCCTCTGCTATCGTGTTCTCCATCTTGCAGATCATCAAGTCAGTCACATCAAACTCTAACTTTCGGACCAGGGCACTAAGGAGTCAAAGCTGTAGATGTGTCAAACCCTCCTTGTACCCCTCCCGCGCTAGAAGAGTGCACCTTATCACGTCGTTCAGGAGACGAATGACGGGACGAAGCTCCGAAGGAGTCCTGCGGGAGCCGTCTCCGAACGGTGGCCTAAAGCAGTCTGCCACGTGTGCTGTACCAGGTGCCTGTCCTCTGTGTGCCCTCCTAGGCGGGTCCATCGTGCCATAGCAGAGACTGTGCAACCTGGTGGTGGACTCTGGTAGCTGTAGCAACTCTCTAAGAGCCTTCGCGTAGAGCCTGTAAGGCTCTCCACCGAAGGTGTACTATAGGTACTTGTGGTCAGGGTCAATCCAAAGTGAAGCGTAGAACTCACAAACCCACAACTCGACGTACCGGCCCGACTGCCCCAACAACTCAGCAAGTCCAGGTAGATAGGTCAAGTACTGCCTAATCTTCTCTCCAGCTGCCTGTACTATGTCCTCTAGGGGACAAACCCTGTGCTGTCATAGACCAACCTCTGCAGTGATAAGGGCTATGTAGAAGTCCTCAGTGAAGTGTCATGTACCAGCCCTCTGTAGCTCTGGGGTCTCGCTGAGGTGGGTACGAACTCTGAAGCGAAGTCAGCCGAAGCTCTCTGACTCGATTTGTGGAAATATTCCGTAAATCCAGGTGAATCTCTGGCTCTGGCTCCGGCTAAGGCTCTGTGGGAGCAGGGGTCCTAGGAACTCGGTCGCACGTCTCTGACCAGCGGGCCGGGGTGGCACCGGAGGTCGAGGGCGGCCCGAGCGTCGAAGAGGTGGTGCCTGGGCCTGCTCCCCCTGAGTCGGAGTCTCCTGCTGCTGGGACTGAACCGCTGGCTCTTCCTCTGTCTACTCTTGAGGGCTCTCTCTCTGCCAGACAAATTAGCTGGAGGCCTGCTCCTCTCTCTACCCTGTCAGCTGCCTTTGCTGCCCGAATAGCCTGCCTCTGCTCTGCTGTAAACCTCTTCGGCTTCTTGCTGCCCTCAACCATGGGGGCCTGCCCCTTGTCCTGACCAGGAGGACGAGGAGGATGCCGCTCATCCCCACCAGTGCCACCCTAACTGTGTCTGGCCTGCTGAAAGGTCCTAAATGGCTAAAGGGGGGTGAATGGCCTATAGAAAATTCTACAAACAACACTTAGATAAGAGGTTAGACAATTAAACGACGAAGCGAATTCGGCGCTAGCCTACTCAAAAATGCAAGCCACCTAACCGTTCTAGACTATTGTCTCTAAGTTCATACACAAGAAGCTAAGTCACTACTTTACTCTATTCCTAGGTAAGCTAACTACACAAGTAAGCTACTTCAAAAGTAAATGCTCAAATGAAAAGGAGAGAGGGTGATTTTATACCGCCGGTGTAGTGATGAGATGAATATCAATATGATCAATCACAATACACAAGAAATCCTCGGCAAGAGATAGACACAAAGATTTTTACCGAGGTTCACTTGCTTGCCGGCAAGTTACGTCCTCGTTGTAGCGATACACCACTTGGAGGTTCTCGCGCTAATTGGCATCACACACCAAACCCTTCCCAAGGGTGCCACACAACCAACACAAGATGGGCATCCACCAAGCTACGAGCAATCCATTAGAGTTGCCTTTCGCGATCTCCCGCGGGGAAGGCTCAAGAACCCCTTACAACTTCACCGATCGGAGGCGGAGACAATCACCAACTCCCCTCAACGATTCTCAGCAGCTCCAAGCCATCTAGGAGTCGGCAAACTCCAAGAGTAACATGAGAATCCACTGCGAAATCCAATTACTAAGTGCCTCTAGATGATCACAAGCATGCAATGCACTAGATGCTCTCCAATCTCACCAAATGATGATCTCAATAGTGTGGAATGTGTGAGAGAGGAGTGGAGAGGCTCACCAGCTTGCTATGTCAATGAAAATGTCCAAGAGAGAGAGCACAAGCCGGCCACTCCACTACTTATAGCCCCACTCAAAGATTCAACTGTTACTCACTGTTTTCGGGGGCACCGGACACTCCTTTAGTTCACACCGGACGCGTCCCGTGCGGCGTCCGGTGTATCGCCCAGCGACACGTGTACTAGCCGTTTGAATTCACCCGCTGCGCGCGCTCACAACGGACGCGGGGCCGTCACACCGGACGCTCTGACGCCAGCATCCGGTGCGGTTACAGAGAGGTTCCAGAGAGCACATTTGCTCACCGGACGCGTCTAGTGCAGGGCCACTGGATGCTCCTTAGCGTCCGACGCTCCAACGGCTCTCTGCTGCTCGCCATGTCATAGGCACCGGACGCTGGAACAGTATTCCCAGCGCGTCCGATGAAAACTTCACCGAACCGACCGGAGAGCACAGGGTTCACACCGGACGCGTCCGGTGCTACCCCACCGGACGCTCCCAGCGTATGGTGCACACGATTTTGCACCTTTTCAAAGAGTTAGCCACCGGACAACTTCGACAAGTTTCCGGTGCACTTTTCTACACTGTGAAATCACCGAAAAGTGCTGAATCTTGCCGAGCTTGCGAATTAATCTCATGAGATAGACCCAAACCCCTCTCTACCACTTAAACTTCACCCTGTTTCTAAAGCCGCTAACACTTCAAAGTGTCTCTCACTTTAGTGCACTGTGTTAGCATTTTGCAAAGAGTTTTCCACGGGTTTTGTTAGTGTCACTAGCATCTATATGCATATGCAAAGAACATGATCACCTAGAGGCACTTTGATAACTGCATTTCACAAATGATTTCTGCCCTCTTGATAGTACGGCTATCTATTCTAAATGTGATCACTCTCTCTATAGAGTCTTGATCACTAAAAGCAAAAGAGCTCCTATTGGTTATAACTTTGCCTTGAGCTCCTAGCTTTTACCATCTTCCTTCTCATCCCTTGATGAAACTTGTGGACACCTTTGATGATAGACTTATACCATTTTCATGGATGCCGTCATTAGGGCTTTCTCCTTTTGTTGATGGGCTCACACCATTTTCATGGATGCCGTCATTGGCCTTCACTTGTTGCCTCCACCGACCTGGTCCTTTGCTCTATCTTGTTGTTTGCTAATTAATCTCATGAAACACTTAGAGCAAACATTAGCAAAGTAGGTTTCATCAATTACCCAAAACCAAACATGGGCTTTCACCTGCTTGCAATGAACCATTTCTGCCAATCCCTGATCACTGTCCCACTGCAACTATCACTGACACTCAGGAGGCTTGGCCTCAATCCGTATCCGCGGGCTTGGCCCCAGATTCACTGTCTCACTGCCAATCTCTGCCTCTGACCAACGAGAAGCTACAAGAAAGAAATAGTTAGGGTTTACATAAGCATATATACTCTAGAGATGAGATGACCTATCAGAAGCAAGCATATAAGATGAGAAATGGAATAGCATGAGCAACAACCTACGAGGGAAAGATCCCTGTGAATAGGTAAGACACTCTATCGACGTGGGGCACAGCAAGATCAAGGCTCAAACACTACACGAAGTAAGGCACAAGTCATGACCGGAGGCAATGACAAGGTATACAGTGAATGAGGACTAAGGGTTTGGGTAAGAAGATTACCAATGGCAATGAGGACACCACAAACCCTAGGAAGGTGAAGGGGGACAGAACCTCTCCACAAGAGCACAACACTGCAATACAAGTTTGGTTCAGGCAAAAACACAAACACCTTGCAGGCGCAGTTAGGGAAGAGGGAGGAACAAGGGCAGAAAGCTCACCCCTGGCAGAGAAACAGAGAAGGATGGCGAGGCAGATGAATGGGAGCCTGGACCTTTGTTGGCGGTCCTTAACAACCAAAATGTAACATCATTCTAATGCTAAAATAAATAGAAGGTAGGGCTTTTATCTAACCTTTCCATGAGTTTTGTTGCACATGTGACTTGCAGGTCGAACACGTGGAAATGCATAAAAATCACCGGAAAGCGCACTTTCAGAAAACATATTCAGAAAAGGCGCAAATCAAGAATAAAAGAGAAAAGCCCATCAAACCATCAAATGGGATCCATCTGTGACCACGGGGAGGCTCAGGCCCACGGAGCAACCGACCACCCAAAGGCGGTGGCCAGTTGCCGCCTCCCAGGGACCGACCGCCCCCGGGGGCGGCCGCCCCCCAGATGTTACTTCCCGGGCCCAGTTTCAGTGACAATGTTCATGGCGGTTCCCTGAAGGCGGTTTCACCTCCTTCTATATTTATCTACGCCGAAACCGACCTGTGAAGCTAATCCACCAAGAAAGACCGGTGCCACAACGAGGAGTAGCGTGACGGTATTCACGTGAACCTCGGTAAAATCGAGTGTTCTCTCTTCTCCACTATCGAGTGGATGATCGGTCTTCCGGTGTTCTCTTGATTGATCCTCTTGTTGCTTATTGACTATCTTGGTGATTGGATCAACCTCTACTCTCCTCGGGGGTATAGCTTTCTCGATCATTACTCTCTTGCGCTTATCACTTGTTTAGGTGCTCTCTCCTTAGGTTTCGAAGGAGTGGGTTTCTAGCGTTTGAGTGCTTATACTTGTGATTAGTATATCTTGTTAGGTGGCTTGCTTAAGATAGCCTAGAGCCAGTGCTTTGCATCACTTTGTTATTTGCTAACTTGTGGTCAAGAGCTTTGTAGAAAATTTTATAGGTTATTCACCCCCCTCTAGCCTATCCGGTCCTTTCACAAGGACACTTGCCTTCAAACTGGATAGGTTTAGGGGTATCAAACACTGGATCATGGAAATCCGCGCACTCTGATCCTTCGGTCGACAAACATCAAACATGGCCCAAACAAAACATAATAAGAACATTACACCAAACAGTAAAAAAATAGTACGAAAGTAGTTCTAACGCGTAGTGCTCATCAAAACCAAACCAATGTGACTTGAACTGGTCAAATCAGATTGAAAACGTAGAAGTTATGGATTAGAAGGTGTTACTTTAATAAAATAAGAGATTAAATAAATCATAAATTTTGAAGTTGAAAACATACTGATATGTGGTATAAACATGTTTATTATTAAATTATTAACTTAATGCAAGTTGAATGGTCTAATTCGGAGTTAAAATGGGGAATATATGGGCTTTTGAAAGTAGATGGCAATTCTGTAATTTGGTTAAACTATTTTCGATTTAAAAGAACTAATTTATAATTTATATTTAAACCGAGGACGGCGCCTCAATTAATCTTAAACAGCAGGGGCCATAATGAAATATTCCCAAGACTCAATGACAGTTGAATGAGGACGGCGGGTTCTATATTTAGAAACTCGAGGGTTTCATTTACAACTTTCCCACCCGAAGGGGTATCTTTTATCCTGGGCCATAGATCCCGTGGTGGACAGCTCAGATTAGATCCAGGGGGTGATCGGGTGTGCGTGGCGGCGGCGTTTCGGCCGGTGGAGGTGTGGCCGCGGCGGCGGACCTCGCCGGAGATCACCGGAAGGTGTTCCAGTGCTCCATTTTCAAATTAAAAGGGACTGGGAGCAACGGGGAGGGATGGAGATCTTACCTATGGGGTCAATTTGGATGTCGACGGGCTCGGTGTCGGCGGTTGACGTCAAGGGGCAGACGGTGGCGGCGGTGCGTCGGGGACAGATGCCTCGGGCCTTCGATCAGCGACTAGGAGCAGCGGGGAGAGGTCGTGGCGCCTCTGCGGTGGCGTAGTGGAAGAAATAGGGGTGGGAGGTGGCCTACTGAGACGGAATCGCGAGCTCTATCGGAGCTCGGCAATGGCGTCGACGGGCTCGGTGCGGGCACTAGAGAGGGATGGGAAGCACGAGAGAGGAGGGGTTAGTGGAGGCGGGTCCCTGCGGTTCTCGGGGTGCCCTTTATAGAAGACGAGGAGGAGCGGTCAGGCCTAGCCGCGGAGCATAGACCGTGCTGGCAATGGCGGCCGGTGAACTGACATCAGGAAAATGGAGGGGCGAGCGCGGTCACGGGAGCGGAGGGCGCAACGCATGCAGGGACTAGTTCTCCCACACGGGAGCTGCGGGTCAGGGCGATCCGGGCACGGGCGAACGGCGCGACGCGCTCGGTCCTCGTGTCCTGCTTTGTGCGGTCGGAGAAGGACAAGGTGATTCTGTCAGGTAGGTCCCACTCATCAGTGAGAATAGGGACCGGTCCTGCCTGTCGGTGAGATAGAGAGAGAGGGGAGGTGGGAATGTGAGGTGGGCCGCCTGCGCTCTGGCCTGCTGGGCCGGCCTGCACACGGTGGAAGGAAGGGGGGGAGAGGAAGTGGGTTCGGCTCGGCTTTGGGCTGGCAGAGGGGGGAGTTGAGAGGGGTTTCCTATTTTTACTTTTTCATTTTCATTTTCTTTTCTTTTCATTTTGTGAATTCCTTTGGGAATAAATTTTATAAGTTATTAAACCAGATGAAAATTGTAAATTACCTGAGAATATTTATGAGGCCTTTAAGAAACATAACATGGGGTTTATTTTATAAAAAGAAAATCTTTAAACCTTTTATTTATTTTATAAATAGGGTAAGATAGACGGAACCCTAATCGAATTTTAGAAAGTTTTCATCCAATAAAAATATGCAAGAGGCATGAATGCAACAAACATAGAAAAGTAAAAAAAAACTTTAAAGCCATTTTTATTTAACAAAGTTATTTCAAAAACTATCTAAAGCTTAATTAATTTTTTAGGAATTATTAAATAATTCATTTTCTCTACTGTTTTGTATTCACATCCCAAAATAGAATTTTTAGGGTGTGACACATATCCAGATGTAGAAGTAGAAAACAATTTAGAGGTTTTCTGACTGTTTTCATCCCTAGCTGGTTCTAGGGAAATGCTTAAATTCCACGTTTCCACTTTACACGGGTAGGTGAATAGGTGAATGTATGCAACCCATTAATATCTACTCCAAACTACCCAATTAATACACAAATATCTAATATATTGCGGATCGTGAGTTAATTCCTATTTAACACTCCCAACTTACAAGCGCTACACCTTAGCCATGAATTGTGTTGATTGTCAATAACATTTCCATTGATCAATGGCTAAGAAGATGGGTAGACACTTTTTTATAAGTTTATATGCCTTGGGTTCGAGGTCCTAATACCTTGTTCAGAAATGCAATAGGATGGCCATCTTAGTGCAGTACAGCTCTGATACCAGATGTTAGTGCACTACTTCTCTTTTGATTTGATACTGGAATATTTGAGTAGCGTTATAAGACGATGACTTTGGTTGCCCCCGCCCACTTGAGGCACAGCTCACCACCAATAGAATTAGCAACAACCAAACACAAGTTCAAGTTCTCCTCCTCCTCTCTCTTAATAGTCTATCGGTTACAGCTATAGGAGGTATCGTTTCACCAGACACAGCTGGGCTTAGGTCTCTCCTTTGCACACTATAGGCTGGAGTAATGTGGCTTGGTCTTCTTGTTGTACTTACTTCTTGGGCTCTTCTCTAGGTTGGGTCCTTAGACAGGTCACACCATGAAAAATCACTAGCTGGATATATGTTTGCAACCAGTGAGTCAACCCAACTTATTAGCTACCTCTCTAATAATGATTGAATTCCGCGTTTTCCACTTCACATGAGTGAGAAGCTATGTGTAAAATGATTAGATGAATGCATGCAAGTAATTAATATTGGTTTACTCCGACCTACTCGGTCAATACACAAACATCCAACATATACCGCATCATGGGTAAATTCCTATTTAACACCCCCAACTTACAAGCGCAAAGGGCCTACACCTTAGCCATGAATCCCCAAAGCAGCCCTCAAAGCAGTGCTCGCTGCACCTTGCCGGTGGAGCCGGCTGCTGCTGTTGTTCCCAACGGAGGAGTGGCGACTGACGAAGCACCACCACCGCCTATGCCGACCAACGCGGAATCGGCGGCGACGGTCATCCGGGAACAGGACCGGCTGATGCCGGTGGCGAACGTGTCCCGCATCATGCGCCAGGTGCTGCCTCCCTACGCCAAGATCTCCGACGACGCCAAGGAGGTGATCCAGGAGTGCGTGTCGGAGTTCATCAGCTTCGTCACCGGCGAGGCCAACGAGCGGTGCCACGCCGAGCGCCGCAAGACCGTCACCTCCGAGGACCTCGTGTGGGCCATGAACCGCCTCGGCTTCGACGACTACGTCGCGCCCGTCAGCGCCTTCCTCCTGCGCATGCGCGAGAGCGAGGCCGGCGGCGAGGACCGCGGCGGCGGCGGCGGGGGCCCAGGGCGTGGCCATGGCTCGCGCCGCGGCTCGCCCGTCGTCACGCTGCCGCTCAACAACAGTGCCGCCGCCGCCATTTGCCGGCATCCTCCGCAGCAAGGCGTGCCGCCGCCGGCAGCTTACGCCGCCGCCGCCGTCCGGGCCGTTCCCCGCCCGGTTCCGGTCCCAGCTCCGGCCAGTGGGGCGGCGCTGCACCCGCACTTCGGCCTCGGCGGCGGGCGGTACCAGCTGGTGATGCACGGTGGCGACCGCCGCGCCGTGATTCCCTGCTATGGAGGAGGAGTGGCGTTAGTCGTCCACGCCGGTGGAAGCCAGCACGTCGGATTCCACGCCGACGAGGCAAGCTCTTCGAATGAAAATCCTCCACCACCGCCGGCGGGACGTTCTGGCTCGCACTAGCCTAGCTAGCTAGTTGCCGCGCCGGCGCGTGCATAATAATAAGAGGCGGCGACACCTTGGGCGTCAGCCAGATGCATGCATGAACTCTCTCGTGCTGCAGGCTGGCCGGTGCACGCGCCGGCGCCGCCTTGCCGGCCGGAGTCCGGTCGCCCGTCGTCGACGGCATGGACTAGAACTGTTTGTTAGCTCTCCAGTCTGTAGTCACCGTTTTGTTTTCTTCCATCATTTACCGTGTCGCTCGAAATGAATTCTTTCAGCAAGCTAGTTGATGATGATTACGTTTACGTACTATACGTGGTACGTGCGTTTCATCACGACGGTCAAGTGCATGCATACATATGCATGCTCCTGTGCTGGATTTACTGGAAATTAATTAATGTTTCTCTCTCTCTCTCTCTCCACGTCGTTTGGGAATACGTCGCCGTAGCCTTGAATAGGTTTTGGAGCTTTGTACGTGAACGGCCGAGGTCGTCTGACAGGGCGGCCGGTGTGACACAGCATGCTGCTGTGCGCTCCAGACAAAACTGCCAGAAGCATGACGTCCGGGCGAGCAGTAGCGCGCGGCAGGCAGCCGTGGAACCGTGGAATGGCATCGCGGCGGCACAAATGTTGCCGTACGTCGGCGGCTTCCTAAAGCGAACCGATTGTGTTATTTTGACTTCTTTTCAAATATAGAATAATATTTTCTCTTACCGTAAATTAGCATTAACTGAAATCAGAGTTTGTTTTCAGAGAAATAAGCATGACACGTTAGCTGGCTGGTTTCAATTTTGCGTCTACAAGTCTACCACTAGCTCTTTGTTGCTATATATAACCAATATACTCCCGGCTTCCCTTTAATAACTATCCTAATGGATCGGATCGGGAGCGTGATGATCAAACTTTAAGTTTTACTAAGTTTAAAAATATTGGTACCATTTATATTTAATATAAAAAAGATCCAATCATCTATCTAGTGATGCTAATTATGTATAAATATTAGTAGTTGGCTGTATATATTTAATCAAAGTTGATTATATGTAACTTTAAGTCCGTTTGCCGTGGTTGACAAGTCATGTATGACGTAAGTGGCACTCGGCAACATCTTTGCCGAGTGTATACTTAACTTTGCCAAGTGCCCCTGACACACGGCATATAACCTGCTTCCGGTTTAGTGTAGTTAGTTGATGGGAAAGAAGGCTCATTATTAAAATACTATCTACCTATGTGCAGCCTGATGATATATAGGAAAGAATACGACCAAATTAAAATTGTGTGCACAAAAGTTTTGGTTCAATGGTCAACTACTACATCTCTACATGAAACATGCTTGCGTATTCTGGGCTATATGTCTTAATTGCTATGACTATTTATTTCAAATGAAAGCTGACGAGAAAAAATATTGTGTAGAAAAGATTCACTGGTACACAGATCATTTGTAGTGTCGATTGTAGAGGTATTTTTAGTGGTATTTTTCATAACTGACAGTGAGAGCGGCCAGAGAAAATAAATTTTCCCACGGACGATGACTTGAGAGCCACCAGTACAAAACGATTTGTACTGGTGATTCACTTAACAAACAGCTGGTACTAATATTTTTTTTTTCCAAAAATTACATTTTCAAAATAGCAGAGAAAAGAAGAATATTTAATCATAGGGGAGAGCCACTGGTCAGCCACCCATATGCTCCTCCAAAGTCGCAAGTCATAGCATTTTTCGCGTGCTTCACGGCCAGGGGGTTTGAACCCACAACCTCAGTCTCGAGTGTAACTTCCTCTACCACTCCACTCATCAGTAACTTGTCTATATTAGAGTTTGGTTCCCATATTATTGTAAACTGAGCATAAATTGATTTTTTTTTATGTCCTAAACGAACTCAAATGAAAAAGTTATCAACTACAAAGTTCCATAACTTTTCGAGACCTATAACTTTTTATTTTGATAGTTTCTCCATCACAGGTTTATAAAATTTGAATTTCAAATTTGACAAATTCAAACATAGTTTTCATTAACAAATGATTTCAAATAAAAAGGTTGTCACATTCCACTTTTATTTTGAGGGTTTTTTCATATGAGGTCATTTGGAAAACTCGAAAAATCAATTTACAAATTATTTGTACCGGTGGTTCCTTAACAAAAAACCGCTAGTGGAAATCAATTTGTATTGGTGTTTTTTTTAAGAAACCGCCAGTAGAAATCAATTTGTACTGATGGTTTTCTTAACAAACAGCTTGCAGAAATTGATTTATGCAGGCTGTTCGGAACCGTTTGATTTCTACCGGCGCATGTCAAGACAAACCTCCTGTAGAAAAAAAATCCACCGTCTACAGAAATGCGTTTTGTGCTTGTGATTCTCATTGCAGGCTTCGTGCCCCTAAAACGTACTTCCACTCAATTGTGTCAGAAATTATATAGCTTATTCAACATTGCTGATTTTTCTGATATACACTCATACAAGCTATAAGTTTCCGCTGTTTGCTTTGTTGGGTTGCTTTTGATTTTGGTTTGGGAGCCCTTTGAATTCGAGAGCAGATCATGCATATCTTACCACATTTTTGTTGTTGCATCATTCATGAGCTACTCTTTGGTTCAACACAATTTTCGCCTGCCTACGCCAACACTCAATACACTGTTCAAAATCTCATCAATAAGTGCACAAAGCCATGGTGGTTAAAAAGCCGCCGATGTTTAGATGACAAATTCTTTGGTGATGCGTCAAAATTTTCACTATTAGCCATAAAAATTTATCACACTGACTAAGGTTAAGTTCTCAGAATGACAAAGTAGTTATTTTAAGTTTTGGCTCTACAAACAACTTTCACTAGTGGGACTGAAGCTATTTTGAAAAAATATTAGGTAAAACATATTCTCTTAGTAAATCTGAGAGAGGAACAGACGGGTGGAAGCTACTCTTTTTAGCTTCACCTGCTGCCCTTGCCTTGTCTCAGCGCGTCTCACAAAGCTTTAGTCATGCAGCAGCTCGTTTTTTCACCCGATTGGTGAAACTACATGCAGAACAGCTCTCGTGTTGTCTGGAAATTCTGAGCATGCAAGCACTGCCTTAGGGCACTCATAATACATACTCTACTCATAGTTTCTATAGTTCTACGATTCCACGACTGGAAACCAACCCTTCCAATGCATTGTTTTTAGGAGTAGTTTCTATGAAGAACCAAATTTATACATAACATAAACAAACAAGATTAGCTGTGGCACATAACTATGTGAACCTTGCGCTCACGCAGTTCTTCATCCTCTCCGTGAAATTCTTCGTCGCTAGTGTACTAGTGTCATCTCCTTTCTCTATCGTTAGCTAGTACTGCCATGGATTGGTTCCTTTAGCTACAAAAGACAAGATGTTCCATGCCGAACAATCTAGATCCCAATTAGCACTAGTAACTAAACACGCCGGCCATGAACGATGATGACCTGAGATGACATGACATGAGATGAGAAGCTCGTGCTATCATTGGACATGGCTCAAGGAGGTTCGGCATTGGCCATAAAGCGATGCTCTGTCCGTCCGCTGAAGAGTCGCATAGCACTGGACCTCAGCCTTCGTTGCCGGCGGCCAAGCAGCCCAAGCTCCATCGCCGGAGCCCTGCAGGACTCCATTGCTTGGAGCACGGCCAGGATCTGCGCGGGAGACACCAGTACTAGGGCAGAGCGATGCTCCGTGCGAGTGGCAAAAGGCGTTGCATCTGAGCACAACGGATCCAGCGGGAGGGGAAGAAACGAGTGGAAATCTCCCCAACGCAGAGCGCATCGTTTCTTCCGGCATCGACGCGCGTGAAGACGTGTGAGTCTTATCCAGACACGGTTTCTTCGATTCTTCCTCTCCCTCCTCAATAAATCTCATGCCACATCAGCAAAATGCTTACATGGTAGTGCAATTAATGCATATATACAAACTATGGTAGTTTCTGCACTGGGAGTGCCCTTAGTTACCCGCACCAGAAAATTAATGTGTGGACCTTAATCTAATGGATGGCATTGCCATAATTTGTTGTGGCAACCAAATAACAGCTAAAGTTAGTCAAACTTGCCTAATTTTAGTCCTTAAATGTGGTAAATTAAACGGTGACAAGTTGTGACTAACAACAAAACATCAAACGATGACAACCACCACTTATCAAAGCAATTATTGTTGCTAACTGTATGTGTGCTTTGTTATTTAGCATGACGCCATATTTAGCTGTGGCAAGTTCACAACGTCTCTAATTCAGGGGTGGAACATGATGAGAGAAAGATCCGCTCATGCTTTGGAGCTAGAGAACATGAACAGGTGTGACAATTTCTAGTCCGATTAATACCTCCTTGAATTTTAAACTTAGTCTGATTTACCTCCTTAAATTTTGAATTTAGTTTGATTTACCTCCTCTAATGTAGCGTCGCATTAATAAAACCACCATAAAAACTGCCAGGGTAGAAAAGTGCACGGTTTTCAGAAGTTGAGGAAGGTTAAAAAAACTGATTTTATAGATCATGGAAGAAAATCAAACAAGCGTGACAAGGAGGTAAATTGGACTTCTTCCTTTTCTACATGCGATGTTGAGTTTTGGGTGCATCGATCCAAACAAAATCTTGTATGGGTTGTCTCTATCGAACGGGGCATGGTTACCAAACGTCCAAATGCATGGACTGGGCCAGGTGGGACGGACCCTGGCTTGCTTGGGTTAGACCGGGCTCAAATTCTCAATAATGAACCAATCATGCCCAAGATCCACCAAAGATCCCCGGCCCAAGATCCAAAAATCATGCCCAAGATCCACCACATGCCAATTTAAATGAGTATTTAGACCGTTTATAAACTACTAAAATTAGACTCTTTCCCAGGTTTTGGCATATCAATTCCAAAATATAAATCATAGCTTAGCTTTGTCAAACCATTTTGTTATTATTTCTGTAATCTCCATTAGTATAGAAACCGACCTTCAGTGCTAGCCCACCAGTGTCGGTTGCTAGTGAACGGGCACTGTCGCACTGATAGCTCTTCCCTGCCTGTTCTTAGCTACAAAATCAGAAAATTATTGGGGTCCCCAAAAACCAACAGTGATGTCTAGTTCGTGGCTTGAACCAGGAGGGGTCTTGTTAACCACTGCCGGCCTTGGGACTGTACCGAGAGTGAAGTTGTGCACAGTATAAAGCAGACGGGCTCCTTCCTCCTCTCTCCCATCCTGAGCACACCCATGCAGGAGACATGTTTTTCCCAGCTCTCCATCCATTGTTGTGCTTATTTTTCACTAAACTACTGAATGAAGGTCTTGGGTCTTTCAAGCATGGGTTGATCTTCTTGCTTTAAGGTTAGTACCAGCATCTACTCGTTGTAGCTTTACAATTGTTTCGATGGATAGATTGCTTGATACTAATTCTAGTTATTTCTCTATTTAGTGAGCAATTTTCAATTGTATCTTCAGGAAGGCATTCAAATTGTGTGAATCCATCTTCCAAAAGGTTGGTGTCTATGAACCCATTTGTTTCCTAGCAAATTACTTGGTAGTTTTGATGATTGTTAGCATGTGATGCTTTAATTAGTTCTTTTATGGAGTAGAGTAGAGTTCCTTTTTTTTCAATAGAGCTACTACCAACCTACCAAGCCATTGTTTGATCTACAATTATTGTTGTTCATGATAACCTTTATTTTTTAAATTAGTCTCTCTATTTATATGCCATGAATTAAAATAATTGCTCTTCAAGCGGGGGCTAACAATTTCAATTTTCCTATAATTAGTATAGAATAACTATTTTTCAAAAGGGGGCAGCCAATTTCACTTTTTATGAGCACATCCATGTGACGCTTAGCAACCAATTGTTTCGAGCTACAATTGTTGTTCATTAAGGCACCAATTTTTATTTGCCTATAATTATTCTCCCCACTTTTATATGGCATAAGATAGGAATATTTTTCCGTGCAGAGATAGATTGAGACTAGATGTATGGTCTGGCATCATGATAGACTACACAATATGGAGGAATCAAAGGGAGGTTGGTGAAAATATTCTGCACGAAACCATTCATGATGTGAGATGTAGCCTTCCCGGAGCCTGTTACGAACAAGGAAATAGGTGTCAACACGCCATCTGTGCCTATGGATAATAATGTGTTTAGGAATACATTAGCTAATGACACCTAGCATGAGGATGGCATGTCTCAGCTCTTACATGATGTAGAGGATTTATTCCTTAGTGCTAGATAGTTGAAAAATCTAGAGACAATGAGAAAGAATGGCAAAATACCGTTGTATCAAGGTTTTCTAGTGAGCAAAGTGGAAACCTGTAGCTATTAGAGTTCAAATCCATGTATAGATTGAGTGATAAACGCTTGAATGACTTGTTAGGTGTAGTGAGGCAACTACTACTAGGCCCTAACGAGTTGCCAGAAAATACATACCTAGCCAAACAAATATTCTTCACAATCAGCCTTGAGGTTGAAAAAATACATGCGTGTTCAGATGATTGCACATTGTACCGTGGAGACAAATACAAAGGCTTGGATGTGTGCCCTAGGTGTAAAGCCCGATGGTACAAGAAAGGATGTCAAATGAGGATAGCAAGATTAGAGAAGGGCTCGTAAAGGTCTTTTATTATTTCCTTGTAGCTCTGTAGGGTCGAGATGGTGGACTAGAGGTGGGTGAATATTCCTTTTCAAAATCTAATCGCAGTGGAATAAAACCTATTCGGTCCTAGTAAGACATCACTCCTCTAACTAGACTCTAAGCACCTTGTCAAAGATCCTATACAAGAAACAAAGGTGCTAGCCTAGCTTGAGCTTCCCTAATCAACTCTAGCGCAAGGTCACATAAACCTAAGCACTCGTACTTCAAGCACTAGCATGCAAAAGAGCACTAGACACCTAATCTCACTAAATGATCAATGACAAGGATACACAATCCTAATCAAGGAGAGCAACTCACTTAGTTACACAAACTAAGTGAGACACTACTTTTAGGCTCCACAAGCTAAGAAGGTGTTTGTCAAGCTACACAAGTTAACCAATCTCACAAGAGCAACTACAACTGCACAAGTACAAGAATGGACAATATGAACAACATGTGTAGAAGGAAGAAAACCACTGCAAAGGTTGGTGAAGACGTTAGTGCGGTGATTTTGCCCGGAGTTTCACTTCTTGCCACAAGCTACGTCCTCCGTTGAGACAAGCTCCAACGTTGCCGCCGATCCTCTAACATGAGGTGACTCACCACAAGTCACCACTCCCACGTGGAGTGCCCACAAGATCTAGCTCTTTGATCAGGCTAGACCTCACTCTTCATGTTTCACTCCACTAGCGATGCTCTTCACAATCTCTCGCGGGGTGAGCTCGAATGCGTCACAATCCTTCTCTAGAGCCAAGCAATTTCCCCATGCATGCTTCCACGGAGTCACAAGCCACTAAGCCATCTAGAAGGTGGCAACTACCAAGAGTAACAAGCAGCACTCGCTTGCAACTCGCACACCTAGTGCCACTATCTCACAATGCACCCCACTAAAATCACTCACTATCAATCAATCGGATGATCACTATGCACACTACGGAGTAAGAGGAACTCCAAGCACTCCGCTAGCATGGACACATAGTCCCAAGGGTGCTAGATGACCACCTATTGATGCTCACTAAATCCACATTTTAACCATCAATAATGATAACATTGAGCATGGAAATGGCACATAGAAGTTAGAAAATTGGTTTAAACTAACGGAGTTCGACTTGTACTTGAAGAATTGTGGTTGCAGGTGCAAAACAAGTGAAAATGAAGCAAACCAAGGCATATTTGAGCATTACACGAGACAAGAGACACGTTGGGGCCAAGTCACAGGGTGCCTGCCCCCCACTTGGTGCCATTTGCACTCTGCCACGTCATGGATCCGTGTCACAACCTCCCAAACCGAGTGTGGCACGTTGATTTAACATCAATGGTTCAAAATCACCTCACTTGGATCCAGTAGCCCTGTTGGACAGGGCGCTCGCCCTGTTGGACAGGGCGCTCGCCCTGTCAAAGTGGCCTGCCACAACCACAATCCGGAGGAGAGACACCCAAGCACTTGTGGCCGTCCATTTGAAGTCGGTTTTCATTCAAGGGAGATCAAATGAAGTGCCAAGGATTCATGGACGCACATGTCATCCTCCAAGGGTCACAAACCACATCTCCAACTGCCGAAACGTGCTCAACCGACCTTGCAACCATCATTGGAGAGGATCCTGAAGCGTTGGATGGCGAGACGATGGATCCAACCGGGCACTCGCCCCCTAGTAGGGCGCCCGCCCTGCAACTTCGGGCCACGGACCTCCGGCCACCCCTACAAGTACCCCAAAGGTCTCCAAGTGCTATAAATACCCCCCTCGTGCTTCAGTTGTAATCAGCTTAGGAAGAATAGAGAGATTTGGAGTTTAGTCCATCCTAGCTCATCTAGTGAGAAGAGAAGCCTCTTGGCAAGGCTAGTAGTGAGAGTATTAGTGAGAAGAGAAGCAGAAGAGTAGGAGAGCTCTGCAGAGGTCTCTCTCTCGGGTGCTTCCTCTGTAAGGTACTCTTTCATACGGTAATATAATTTTCTTTCTACTACTTACATTTCCCGCATTACTTTTAGTATTTACTTCCAAGTATTTAGTTTAAGTATTACTTTGAGTGCTCAAGTTGCGGTAGTACTAGGGGATTAATTATCGGTTTTCTTACAATTAGTGTGGGATCTTCACCGCTAGACGGTGCTCTAATCTTAGCACAGGGTTAGAGTAGTGGCCTATAGTGTAAGCGTGGTGGTTAGACTAGAAGTTACCTTGGATTGCGACTAGACGCATGGATAGTAATGGTCGGTCTTAGGTGGTGACAGCCCTAAGATCCTCTGGATTCCACCCCGTTCGGTCTGGTTTTATCAGCGTAGGGCTTTTTGATGTGAGTGACCCCAATAATTTGGGAACACGCATTGTCCCAAAGTGCTAATTGGAGTTAGCCTACCGTGTTACCTTGCATTCCACTCTTAAGCCCATCACTATCTACGCCGTTGCTTGGCTCTATCTCAAAACTAGATTATCTGGATTAGTTATCATTATACTAGTTCACCCTTTATCATAAATCATGAGTGTTCTTAGTTTACCATTGGATATCTCTAGCCATAAGAAGCTTTCCTGTGGAAATAAATACGATACTTGGTTACTCGCAAGTGAAGTGCTGCATCGATAGATTCTGTGCACTTGTGGAATTCTGCAATAGTCATAGGAAATATCAATAAGCTTTTATGACGCCGTACCAAGAATAACTCTGTTCTTGGTAGTGGCATTAGAATTGCCAACAAACATTTCTGGCGCCGTTGCCGGGGAAGCAATTGGCCTAGATTTTCTTTGTGTTTGCTATACAACTAACCCCGTTCTTTAGCGGGATCACACCTATCTACCTAGAATGGCTGGATTCAATCTACCTGAAGATTTTCATGAAGACCCTGAGTCAATTCTTAAAAGAGCGAGAGCCAATCTCACTCCTCCAAGAATGACTGCCGGATCTCGATCATCTTTACCGAGGGAACCAACATTGCAAGATATCCATCAAGAACTATCTGTGAGTATTCTACTCCAACTATTTCCAACATTGCTACTATACCTAGTGCTGATAGCGAAAGTAGAGAATTCGAGCTTAAACCCGCATTGATCATGATGGTGCAAGCAATTGCATTTCATGGCAACCCTTCAGAGGATGCCAATGCTCACCTCCAGAATTTTTTGGAGATATGCAATACAATCTCTATTCTATGAATTTCACAGGATATAATCCGTCTGCGCCTTTTTCTTTTCTCATTACTTGAGAAAGCGAAACAGTGGTTCTACATCAACATGGGATCAATGAACACTTGAAGTGCTCCAACCGCTTCTTGACAAAATTCTTCCCTGTTGGTAAGACCAATCTTTGCGTAGCAAGATTTCTAACTTTCAACAGGAGCTTCGCGAATCCGTCCCCGAGGCATGGAAGCGCATGCAAGAGTATTCAAGTCTGCTCTCATCATGGCATTGAAGATTGGCTATTAATCCAAAGCTTCTATCATGGACTCATGATGGATTCTCGACAACATCTCGATGCTGCCGCTGGAGGAGCATTCTTGTCTCTCAAGGTGGGTCAAGCCAAGAAGTTGATTGAGAAGATGGTGAACAATCAAGGATGGACCGACGATCATCTCAAAGGTAATTCTAATGCTTTCAAAGTTAATTCGTTATCTTTTGAATGCCTTTTAAAAAGTTAGAAGAAAGAGCTAATTGGAAAAGAGATCGTGATGCTATAGAATATTATGCAAATGCTAAAACACCATGTGCATTATGTGGAGATAAAAAGCATAACATAAATATTTGTCCAATAAAAGATGCTAAATCTCTTTTAAATGATGGCGCATATGGTCCCCCACAAGTTTCACCTTACCAAAGATGGAATCCATGTAGGGAGGATAATGATTCTTTACGTTCTAGCAATCGTTCTCTTAAGGAACTTGTTTTAAATCAATCTAAAATAAACTCTGGTTTAAGTTTAGTATTGATTGATCATGGCAAAATCTTAGGAGACATAAATGCTAGAATAGATAAATTTCATGAGCTATTAAGGGAACAACTTGACTTTAATAAAATGGTAGAAAAGCAATTAGTCGATATTCATGCAAAACTATCATGCCATAATGAAAAAGTTAATACTATGACCACGAGAGGTGGTAAGACCACTCGTGATCCCCCTTATCCTGATTCTACACCCAAGAAGAAGGTAGTAGAAGAAGAAGCTGAGAAAGAAGATTCCACTACACCTCAAGGAAAGGTAAGAACTTCTCCTCATGAATTCTATGACACCGAGGTATTGCCTTTCCCTGACCATAACAGGAAACCAAAGAAGGATGAACAATTCTAGAAATTCGTGGAGGTAATACAAAAATTATATATACATATACCTCTAGTTGATGCAATGCAGATACCTACCTACACAAAATAAGGGACATCCTCAACAGAAAGAAACCAATCCCGAGCACAGAAATGGTGAAATTGACGGAGCAGTGTAGTGCCAACATCCTCAATAATTTCCATGAGAAGAAGAAGGACCCCGGGAATCCCACCATCTCATGTTCTATTGGAACTCAACAATTTGATCAAGCTCTGTGCGATCTTGGAGCAAGCATCAGCGTCATGCCCAAGGTAATATATGACAAACTTAATCACACATAATTATCTCCAACTACTATGTGTTTGCAGCTCGCCGATCAATCAATACGATATCCGGCGGGAATAGCGGAGAATATCCCTGTTCAAATTAAAAATTGTTTCGTTCCCGTAGATTTCTTGGTGTTTGATATAAATCCTGATTTTAGAACACCACTAATCCTAGGAAGACCATTTTTAAGTACTGCAAATGCAACCATTGATGTGGGAGCCGGAGTAATCTGACTCAACATCAAAGGGAAAGAAGAAATCTTTCATTTCAGGCCACGTCTAGAACAGTGCTCATCAATGGAAGATGCACCTGCCGACACTACCGTGCATGAAGGAGATTCTTTGGAGCGTGAAGACAATTCTGATCATCATACAAGCATCCGATGCACCTAACCAAGATAAGTTAAGCTAAGGTAAGAGCTAATCTCACTTATTTTCTTAGGTAATCTCACTTTTGTTTCATGAAATGGCTTAGTATCTCACTTAGGATAATAAAGTTAGTTAATAGAGGGGATTAGAGGGCTGATGGCCCACTTTCATAGGGCAGCCGCCCTGCCCTCCTTGGCCTTTAGCTCCTCTAGCTGCTCCACTATCTGGTCACATGCAAGTAGAAAGCAAAGCACCATGCATTGGCAGACATATTCATCCATCCTTTGCATTGCTTTCTTTCTTATCTTGTCCCAAGCACTTCCAAACTCTCCTCTCATTTCTCTGGCTACAAGCTGCACTTTTGAATAATGCAAGATGCTCTATTGTGGAGACAATATCATGTGAGAGAGCAAAGCTAAAATTTTTGACAAGATAGTAGGGCGGGCGCCCTGCCTCCTGCCACTTCCTGTCCCCTCTGCTGCCCACTTGCTCATTTTAAACTTGCACAAGCTCGAGCAAGTGCTTCACCAGGCCTCCAAGCTCACACTCTTGCTTCACACTCATTTCCTTTCCTCGAGCAAACTTCATAAGTGCTAGCCATTAACCACTAAGCTAAACAAAGCAAGGAGAGGCACGGGAAGGTAGCACGCACACTCCCGAGAGGAATGGTTTGTTTTACTAACCTTAATCCTTATCTTGTTAGTGTTGTTGTTTTTCATCATGTTGAAAAACTTGTTTGGGAAGAAGAAGAAGAGAGGAGAGAGCAGTAATGGAAGAAGTAGCGGAAGACAGAACAAGCACCTATGTTTCCTGTCAGGAAGCCAGTCGAGCACCGGAAGCCGGCATTCTCAAAGGAGCAACATGTCAGTCGATCAATCAAGCCGTGATGAACCTCCGGAAGAACAAGGCACTCAACCACCACCCACTCATATTCGCGTTGATGATACCTAGATTATTTGGCTAAATAATCGGGAGAGAGAAGCCTTCCGCATGTTGCGCGAGAGCACGTTCGTCCACAACCCTGAGATCGACCACGACTTGCTTGATTGCACAGTTATGTTCACTGAATTTCAAACCATATTTCACACCTTGGGATGGAGAAATGCCTGGTTAGCTAGTGAACTAGGGTGTAGAGAGCTCACTTTAGAAGTCCTATTCACTCTAGTAGTCAGAAGTAGCCACTGCAATTTTCGTGTGTTTAATGAAAATCACTCTTTTACATAGAAGCAATTCAGTGTGCTACTAGGATTTGATAAGAATTGTGCGTTAGACTTAGATAAGGCCTGTAAAGAATTTAATAAGAAAAACTTTTGGTAAGAAATTTCAGTTCACCAAGATGCAACATATCCTAGAACTTGTCAGATTCATAACCCAACTCTTAGGATGCTGCAAAGATATATTGCTATAACTTTCTATCCTAGATATGACCCCCGTAAGGTTAGAACCGATGAAATGCAAATTTTGTTTGCTACAATTAAATAAATTAGTGTCTCACCAGTTAAAATTATGATGGATTATTGGTCAAAGGTGTTTACACGTGTGACGGATACAACCATTGAAATGACTTCGCTTGTTACTAGGATAGTTGGCAATATGGGTTTGCTGGGCACTACACAAATTAATTTCATCAACATTGAGAGGGTAATTTTAGACTTCGAGCATTTTAGACAAGCACACATGATGAAATATGATTGGGAAAATGAAAAATACATCATGACGTACCAGGGTTTTGTGAATGAAATTCCATTGCCTGACATGACTCTATGGTTAAGAAATGTGAACTCTTTGCACTTACCCCTCGAGACCGAGGAACACACGCCGCAAGGCTAGCACAAGAACATGCTGTGCAGGTTGTAAGAAAAAGAACCAGAGCCCAGACGAGAGCTGCTCTGGCTACAGCACAAGAGCAAGCAGAGAGGACGGCACAAGAAGCACTACACCGAGGAGCCATGCCACGCACTAGTCAGTGGGGTGCATGGCCTGCTCCTGGCTCTCAGCAAGTAGGAGGCTCCAACTGGTACCAGCCACCTTAACAGCAGCAGCAGCACCAGCCGTCTAACACATGGGACCCCTATGGCATCCGCACACATCAATAGTCTTGGGACTACCCAACACTTAGGTGGCTCTTACAGATATACCGGTGCGCGAGGCTCACACTCATCCAACACAGAAGGATACCCTCCACCGCGACACTCAGTTTCAGTGCATGGATGGGAGCGAGAGCTTGGCTATGTACAACATCAGATAGAGGGCCTTCCAATTGGCCAAGACCAGCTTCATCAAGGGGTACAAGATTTAACATATGAGTTCCGGTAATACAGGCAAGAGAATCAGGAGGCGACAAGGGATATGCACTACCTGGCTCGTTGCAATGATCGCCGCTGGGACGATTTCAATCATCGTCAGGGGTGGGATTTCCAGTGACGCTTGCAGAACCAGTTTGGGGGAGGTCCCCCGCGAAGGTAGGTAAATACAGCCCATCCATTTTACGCATTTATATTATTTTCAGCATTTAAAATAATAATAATAATAATAATAATAATAATAATAATAATAATAATAATAATAATAATAATAATAATAATAATAATAATAATAATAATAATAATAATAATAATAGTAATATAATGGTTATATTAATGTTAGTATTGATATGATTGGAAAATAAATACACACCACATTTTCATACTACTAGAAAAAAAGAGAAGAATAAAATGTTTATTGTTTATAATTACTTCAAGTTAGTAATTCGCTGATAATTTAATTATTAATGTGATTTTACTTATACCATAAAACTAAATTTCGTGGGTTGCAAATGCTAGAACAAAGCTTGAAAATCTGAGTAACATGATTTAGCAAAGAAATGAGTAAGTTTCTATCCTGTCATAAGCAAGGTTAATCTATGGAGAATTTCTTTAAGAAAATAAAACTTGCTTGAGATCTTCTGTGGCAAAAGAGAACACCTACCAGAGCCATATCAGTTAGATAGGAAAACTCCACTTTGCTTCCTATATTTATATTGAGCTTTGTCAAACTTTTGTGAATCATAGTAGTGAAACTTGTAATATTCTCATGACCAAGAACACGAATACCCACCATCATATTGCTATTCTTACACTGAGAATAAACAACAACATGCCTTTTATGTTAGGATCTACTCCATAGCATTATCATTTGTCCCTCTAAAATATTCCTCAAAAGCGGCATGGCTAGTCCCTCTAGTAAAAAAAAGAAGAGCAAGTGCTCTGATGAAAAAAAGAGAGAGCAAGTGCTCTGCTGAAAAAAAGGAGGAAAAGAAAAAGAGCTAGAGTTAGCCATGTTTCTAAAAAGGAAAAGCCATGAAAGGAGTAATTAGTACCACCACCATACACATGCACATTCTTGATCTAAGTCTATGACTTGTTGCTCCTTTGATCCAATTGTTTGACTTAGCAATATTACATTATATGAGGTATGCCCCATTTTCCTGTGATCCTGAAAACTCCACATAAGTTTTTAGAGATAGGATGTGAGGACATTGCAAGCTTTTTGAGTGAAGTCAAAAATTCCACACACATATTTTAGAGACTGAGTGTGCCACAGAAGAATCTAGAGCATGATTATTGCAAAATATTCCAAAAACCTCCGTAAGATTTAACTAAGAAAAAAGGGCACGAAGAACAAACCCTCTTTCTAGCTAGTCTGTGCTCTATTTTTCGGGTTAAGGGATAGAAAAAATTCCCATGGGTGATGGTGATTGGATATGGGTAGTTACATTAACATATTGAAATCAAAAGTGAGTCACTAATAAGAAGTTGATTGTAAGCATAACATCTTGGGTCTTTGCTCAGGAACGAGTAAAAGGTAAGTTAATTTGGGGGAGTTTGTTGATGCTCACAAAATGCACATTTTAACCATCAACAATGATAACATTGAGCAAGAAAATGGCACATAGAAGCTAGGAAATTGGTTTAAACTAACGGAGTTCCACTTGTACTTGGAGAATTATGGTTGCAGGTGCAAAACAGGTGAAAATGAAGCAAACCAAGGCATATTTCAGCATTACACGAGACAAGAGACATGTTGGGGCCAAGTCACAGGGCGCCCACCTTGTTGGACAGGGCACCCGCCCCCCACTTGGTGCCATTTGCACTCTGCCACATCATGGATCCGTGTCACAACCTCCCAAACAGAGTGTGGCACGTTGATTTAACATCAATGGCTCAAAATCACCTCACCTGGATCCGGTAGCCCTGTTGGACAGGGCGCCCACCCCGTCAAAGTGGCCGGCCACGACCACAATCTGGAGGAGAGACACCCAAGCACTTGTGGCCATCCATTTGAAGTCGTTTTTCATCCAAGGGAGATCAAATGAAGTGCCAAGGATTCATGGACCCACATGTCATCCTCCAAGGGTCACAACCACATCTCCAACTGTCAAAACGTGCTCAACCGACCTTGCAACCGTCATTGGGGAGGATCCTGAAGCGTTGGATGGCGAGGCGGTAGATCCAACCGGGCGTCCGCCCTGCATCTTGGACCCACTGACCTCCGGCCACCCCTACAAGTACCCCAGAGGTCTCCAAGTGCTATAAATACCCCCCTCGTGCTTCAGTTGTAATCAGCATCGGAAGAATAGAGAGATTTGGAGTTTAGTCCATCCTAGATCATCTTGTGAGGAGAGAAGCCTCTTAGCAAGGCTAATAGTGAGATTGTGAGTGAGAAGAGAAGTGGAAGAGTAGGAGAGCTCTGTGGAGGTCTCTCTCTCGGGTGCTTACTCTGTAAGGTATTCTTTCATTCAGTAATATAATTTCCTTTCTAGTACTTACATTTTCCGCATTACTTTCAGTATTTACTTTTAGTATTTACTTCCAAGTATTTACTTTAAGTATTACTTTGAGTGCTCAAGTTGCGGTAGTACTAGGGGATTAATTATCGGTTTTCATACAATTAGTGCGGGATCTTCGCCGCTAGACGGTGCTCTAATCATAGCGCAAGATTAGAGTAGTGGCCTATAGTGTAAGCATGGTGTTTAGACTAGAGTTACCTTGGATTACGGCTAGACCCACGGATAGTAGTGGTAGGTCTTAGGTGGTGACAGCTCTAAGATCCTCTGGATTCCACCATGTTCGGTCTGATTTTATCAGCGTAGGGCTTTTTCATGTGAGTGACCCCAATAATTTAGGAACACGTATTGCCCCGAAGTGCTAATTGGAGTTAGCCTACCGTGTTACCTTGCATTCCACTCTTGAGCCCATCACTGTCTACGCCGTTGCTTGGCTCTATCTCAAAACTAGATTATCTGGATTAGTTATGATTATACTAGTTCACCCTTTATCATAAATCATGAGTGCTCTTAGTTTACCATTGGATATCTCTAACCATAAGAAGCTTCCCTATGGAAATAAATACGATACTTCGTTACTCCCAAGTGAAGTGCTGCATCGATAGATTCTGTGCGCTTGTGGAATTTTACAATAGTCATAGGAAATATCAATAAGCTTTTATGACGTCGTTACCAAGAATAACTCTGTTCTTGGGAGTGACATTAGAATTGCCAAGACCACCCAAGCTGGCCATACTCGCTATTTATAGCCCCGAGGGCTGAAATACACTGGGCTTTGCGCAGGCACCGGACGCGGAGGTCGTAGCACTAGACACGTCCGGTGCAACGTCCAGTGTATAGCTCGTCACCACGTGCCACTAGCCATTTGAATCTAGTCGTTTTGCGCCAATGACTAATTCCATGTGCCAACGCTATGCACTCACCGGACACTCCAGTGCTTGCACCTGACGCTCCACGCTACGGATACAGTACGGATATTTTCCAACCATATTCAAGACTAAATCTGTTTAGAGAAGTTTTTATCCGTCCGTATCTAAGTCCATACATTCAACATCCCAGACTATATCAGTATCTGAATGCTCAAATCGCAAATTTATGATATATATCCAATCGTATCCTATCTGACATAGCTAGTACTATCCGCATTCGAGTCTAAATCTGAGTGGAAATATAAAAACAAATATAATATCAGTGATATCCGTCTATATCTGATCTGTTTTCATCCCTACATAGAGCTCCTGAGAGCAACAAACTCCACCGGATGCGTCCAGTGCACACCCACTAGACGCTGGACGCGCCAGATGCATGCACAATGTGCACCATAGGTCTAGTCACGAAGCATCTAGTCCAACTGACCAAGCTCTGTCTCTAGGCCAAGCCACTGGATGCCTCCGTTCCGACGCACCCAGCGTCCGATGCTCCCAGAGACACTTTCTTCACTCCAAACACCTTCACCTTTGCAAATGTGCTAACACCACCAAGTGTACAACATCGTGTGCTTGTGTGTTAGCTTTTTACAACCATTTTCACAAAGGATTTTCACTCACTTCACCAAGCTACTTCATCCTAGCAACTCATGCCATGCTAGATCACTCAAGTGGCACTAGATGACCGATATGCAACCAAGTTTGCCCCTCTTGATAGGATGGCTATCTATCCTAAATCCCATCAAGCACTTCTCTACTCAACCTTAGATCGGTGAAAAGGAAATTCCCTAGGCTATACCTTTCCCTTGCGCTTTCCATTCTGTCACTGTGTTCATCTCCATCTCCAAAACCGTCGATGCCGATGCAACACAAGCACCAACATCTCATGAATGTTATGATCCACTTCATATCGTCACGTGGCTTTTGGTCCATGGATTCTCGACTTCACTTGCTCTTCACACCTGCTTGGCCTCCGGCGCCAAGTCTTGCTTAAGTCTTCTGGCACTCGGTACCAATGAAATTCAAAGCCTCCAACTTGCCCTTTTCCCTTCGCGATGAGTCCATCAAGTCAACCCTCATCTTGATCTTCTCTATCTAGCCACATGACTCCATGCCATGTCTCATGCTTTTAGCTTCTTCACCTTCACATGTGTGAGCCACTACTTGGATCCAGCAATGTAGTGACGCCTATATTGGGTCGCAATATGGCTATTCTGGTTGCAATACAGATCAGTTGCATCTATTTCTGGTGGTCAGTACATGGTTGCATTTGGAACGGTGCAATATATTCTTGCATCCTTTTGATGTGGTGTTGCAATATGGTGGTTTTGCAATGCACATTAAAAACTAATGCAACCATGGATATTACAACCAACAGATTGGTTGCATGAGTTACTTTTGCAATGAAATACGTGGATGCAATATGATAGTATCGCCATAAACGAACTTGTCGCAAAATAGCTTTATTGCCTTCATCACGGGCGTTCTTCTTCGTTCCTTCATCGCTGCGACTTTGCATCCGGTGTAGCCGTCGCCGATCGGCCTCGTTCCATTACCAGCCAGCCAGGCGAGTATGACACTTGGTTGTACGAGACATCCTCATCCCTAGACTTCTTCACTTATAATGCCGTGCCCAATTGCCCCGGTACCCTAAACCCCTTTGTTGATTGTTTAATGAATGTTTATTAACTCTATTCTCTGTTCTTAACTTGGTAACTGGCCATAAAAGACTTGATAATTTATGAACACTCATTATTATTTTAGCATTGAACTGAATTAAGTATGACAATGCTTACTAATTTCTGAATTTCCAGTGTCCTCGCGTTAGTATGTTACCAATAAGGCACTCATTTAGAAGTGAAAAAAAGTGGATAGAATATTTGTGCTTATTATTGTTATAATTATAATGAAGGGCCCATCTTTCTTACTCCTCGCTAGGTCTAAAAATTGACAGGACCGGGTCTGCTCGTCCGTCCAGCCCCGCTCTATTACGGGCTGTGTCCTGCGGCTTGCGCTGCACCCTCGCCAGCCACCCAACGGGTCGCTGTCTGCACCTAGCCACCTGCTCTGCTGGCTGCTAGCAGTTGCTTGTTGCGGCCTACTCTGTTGATTGTTGTGCCTGTTCTGGAAGGTTGTATTTCTTTCTCTGTTGGTCTTGTCGCTTTTAACCATGGAGTTGAAGAACTTCTCAATTTGAAAACTTTGCTTGAGAACAACTATTTATTCTATGGCTTCGTGGTCATTGCAGGGAGTAGTACTCTGGATACTTTGTCTTGTTCTCGATCTTTGATAGTGTGAAGAATGTCAAATGAAGATAGGAGGTGGATGCGCATGTCCAGATTTACTTCTGAATGGCAAATAGGATTCAAGAACTATGTTCAGAGTGTATTTGGAGGCACATCTAAAGTAGAAACTGCTCCATGTCCATGTACTCGATGTCGTTGCATGTCTCATCGAACTCAAAAAGAGGTTCGAACTCATGTGGCACTGAGAGGGTTTGATGAGAGTTACATCCGAGGAGAAGGTAATGGTCAGCCTTTATTAGTTGAGAAGGACAACGTTGATGAAGGCGCAAGAGGTCATGCAGATGGTTCTCATGAACTGATCTCTTCACTGATCAGCGGTGTTATACATGGAGAAGTCATAGGAAATGATGAGGAAGAACCAAATGAGAGTGCAAAGAAACTTTATCAGTTACTAGAAGAGGCAAAAAAGGAATTGTATCTAGGTTGCAAGGAGGTTACCAAGGTTTCTTTCATTGTCATGCTATTTCAGATCAAGTGCATGGATGGTATTAGTAACAGTTGTTTGGAACGCATACTTCGCCTGTTCTTGCTTTTGCTCCCTGAAGGCCATTGTCTCCCAACTTCCTTGGACAAAGTGCGTAAGGTTGTTCGAGATCTTGGCCTCGCCTACCAAAAGATTCATGCATGTGTGAATGACTGTGTGCTATTTCGTGGGGACTATGCTGAAAAGGATAACTGTCCAACATGTGGTGAGTCTAGGTGGAAAGAGACTGGGGGTACTGAAAAGGATGATCTTGTTCTCACTAGTAGTGGACACAAGCGGTTTCCATGTAAGATCCTTCGTTATTTTCCACTTATTCCTCAGTTACAAAGGTTGTATATGAGAGCATCGACATCTTCACTGATGCGTTGGCATAAGGAAGAACTAGTGCATGATGGGAAAATGCATTACCCTGCAGACTCGTTGGCTTGGAAGTATGTGGATGGCGAGTATAAGGATTTTGCATCGGACCCTCGCAATGTAAGGCTTGGTCTTGCAGCTGATGGCTTCAATCCATTTGGGATGTTGAATGTTTCATACACTACATGGCCTGTCATCCTAATCCCTTACAACTTGCCTCCTTGGCTGTGTTTGAAACAACTGTACTGGATGATGTCTATGTTGATACCAGGTCCGAAATCTCCTGGAATGAATATTGATGTCTATTTGCAGCCCCTGATTGATGAGTTGAAGGAATTGTGGGTAAAAGGTGTTAAAACATGGGATGTAAAGGTGAAGAAGAATTTTACTCTTCGTGTGCTTCTATTATGGACCATAAATGATTTCCCTGCCTATGCCATGCTATCTGGTTGGAGTACTAAAGGAAGGTTTGCGTGCCCATACTGCCACAAAGATATAGACTACTTATGGTTGAAATTTGGGTCGAAGCACTGCTACTTGGGTCATCGTCAGTTTCTACCTTGGAACCATAGGTGGCGTAGGAACAAAAACAGCTTCAACAACAAGACAGAGACGAGGGAGGCACCTATGCCACTGACTGGTGCACAAGTTATACAACATTATAAAAGTTTTGAGCAACCAAAATTTGGAATAGCCACAAATAAGAGGAAACAACATGAAGAAGAGAGTAGGTGGCACAACTGGAGGAAGAAGAGTATATTTTTTGAGCTGCCTTACTGAAAAAAATTGCTTGTAAGGCATAACTTGGATGTTATGCACATCCAGAAAAATATCTGTGAGAGCATAATTGGAACGTTGCTTTGCATAGATGGTAAGTGTAAGGATAGTGACAAGGCACGGCTTGACATGCAACATCTTGGGATAAAGCAGGATCAGCATCCAGTGCTAGAGAATGGTCAGTATACTTTGCCACCATCACTGTACTCCTTAGGCAAGGATGAGAAGATAATTTTATGTAAATTCTTAGAAGGAGTGAGGATGCCTGATGGTTACGCAGCTAATATAAACAGATGCGTGGATGTCAATGGATGTAAGGTTTCTGGACTGAAATCACATGACTATCATGTTATTTTGTAGAAATTGTTACCCTTAGTTGCACGCCACATATTACCCGAAGCTGTTGCTAGACCACTGATTGAGCTTAGCAAGTTTTTCAGTGCACTATGTTCAAAGGAGCTAGTGCATAGTGACATTGAAAAACTAAGCTCTTCCATCGCAGAGACTTTATGTCGGCTTGAGATGATATTTCCACCAGCTTTTTTTGATATTATGATGCACTTGCCAGTTCATTTAGCTAAGGAGACTAAAAATGGAGGACCAGTGTGTTATCGGTGGATGTATCCGATTGAGAGGTATCTACGTACACTTAAAGGATATGTTAGGAACAAGGCACATCTAGAAGGTTCGATTGCGGAGGGATATATCTCATAGGAGTGCATGACATTCTGCTCTCGCTTCCTAGAAGACATTGAAACGAAGCTGGATCGCCCAGCGCACCATGAGAGGAGCGCGGTGAATGAACCACCGGCTGGGCTTAGCATATTTGGGAGCATCGACTACAGTAAGAAAGGCTGCAAAATTGGGCCTATTTCTAGATCTAACATGCTGCGGATGTGTCACTATATATTATCAAACTGCAACGAGGCAACTCTATGGATTAAGTAAGCTGTTACTACCACCTTTTTGTGGCTTTGTATTTTTTTCTAATGGAAAGTAAGAGCATAATACTACTCATCATTAATGTTTCACTAATGTAACCCATTTGGTCCAACCAATAATATATAGGGAGCATATGGAGCTAATGAGAAGAACTAGCGCACAGGGTGTTGATAAGCGCCATAGGGAGCATTTTGTTGGGTGGTTTGAACGTAAGGTGAGTAATGTTGTCATATACAAGTAAACAAATATAGCAATTGTCTTATTTATTTTTTTATAGGAATTGAGTGCAGATGAAGACAGTACATGCAGGACGGAAGATTAGTGATGAGCTATACGCCCTTTCTCGGGTCCTCATCACCTAGCTCGTGTTTTCAACAGATGCTTCATCCATGATTTTCTTTTTCGAACTGCTTCTACAAAGGTCAGCTTCAGTACACAGAACTCTAGAGTTTTAGTAAAAGGTGATGACAGTACAGGCAACATGGATTGGTATGGTGTCCTTAAAATGATAATCACACTACATTTCCCGGGTGAAAAAGAAGTCATACTGTTTGAGTGTGATTGGTACGATGTTCCTGCTGCTACTAAGAATAAAAGTAGAGGCTATAGTAAGGATCAATATGAGATTATAGATATTGATACAACTCGTCGTAAATATGTAAATGATCCTTATGTTATGGGGACTCAAGTTGAGCAGGTTTTTTATGTCAAATGCGCAAATAAATCCAACTGGAGCAGTGTTGTTAGAATGAAGCCTAGGACTTTGTTTTCCATGCCAGAATGTGAAGAGACTGAACAACAAGGACATATTGATATTGACTTACTTGAAGTCGGTGTGGAGTCCATGAACATTTCTAGCCAACAGGAAGAATTGACAAATTGGACAAGGACCGGCCTCCAAGGAGTGACCGGAGATGCTAGCATCATTGAAAAAGCTATACCTATGCCAGATCCAAATGATGAAGACTTAGTTGATCATGATAATGATAGTGATGACACCTACATCAATGATGGACATGCTGCACCGGTCAACTCTTTAGGTCAGGGACAAGATGATGAGTTTTTTACATAAATGTGATCTTATCAGGTTCGTGATAGTTTTTTACGTTAATTAACCATTGGAAGATGCCCAACATCGTTTTGAGGAGATGCTTGCAAGGTAATTAATTTGTTGTAATTCTTGAATGTTCTTATATACCAAAATATATTATCTGGTAATGAAACAAATAGGACCATGGTTCCTCCGTATGTACTGAAAAATAGCAGTAGTACTTGGTTGCTACGAATTTCATTTTTTTATTCTGTACAGATCAACACAAAAGTTTACTACTGCATTAGAAATTTTTATCTTTCGATTAATCAGCAGGATGGAGGTGCAGTGTCACAGACTAATGTTGCCTTCCCTTGCTTATATCCTATGAGTGAAACCAAGATCAGAAATTGAAATGACTTTAGAAGATTAGTACTTGCATATAATAAGAGTCCAAGATAACAAGTTTATTTAATTATTGACCACCACCATGTTGCCATCCCTTTGCAGATTGCCAATGCCATCTAGATGCATCAGTTTTAGATAAATCTTATGGCACTAACAATGTTATGTGTAGTGCTGCTAATCGCAGAAGGCAACTCAGCTTAACATGCAAACAAAGTGTGACGTTATTTATAGTTGAGTTAGCTTATATAAAAGAAAGTGTGATGTATTAATTGTATAGTGCTGGTACATATTGGCATGTAAAAAATGTGGTTCCACTTGAGCTTTGATAAAAGTTGGTGTTCATTGGCTTTTGCCTTTCTTCTTGGATTTACTGGGAGATATTCATGTGTGATTGTAACATTGCTTTCTTGCAGGAAAGGACTTGTGGATCTATGTCGGGGACCAACATATGGCTAATATGGAGACTGAGTTAAATGAGAACCTTAGACATCTATTCGTTTACATAAGCTAGCTGCCTTTGATTGTACAATGATCATCTTCTCTGTTTTCAGTTCAAAGAAGATTGTTTAGTGTTTTAGTGAAATGAGAACTGATTGCTTGAATTTTCTAGTCGTGTGGGTATTTAGTTCAGTGCAATTGCAGCATACTATTGTCTGATCAACAACAGTTTGTTCCGCTCAACTTAAGTAGGTATTATTTTGTTGTGATATGAATTCTTGGACAACTTTGTGTTATTGTGATTCTGTTTGTGCTTCGATTACCATCAGTTTGATGTATCTTCAAATCAATAATAGCAGCAGCTCGTGTCCATCTCAAGTGCCTTATGTAAGCAAAAAAATGGCAGAGTGGGTGGTGAGCAGCAATACAACAACAACATGCCAATTCTTCATATCAGGAATTACCTCATTTCATTTTCAGGCTTGCAGCGTCCATTTCAAAGTTGCAGTAAACATGAATTTAATCTTGTGAGATATCACTTACTAGCCACAGTAAAGCAATCACCATATGCCAATTCTCTAGCAGTTTGCTTGTTTTTCTTCAGTTTATTTTCCTGAACTACTGGTTTGGTCAATAGTAGTAGCTCATAAATATACTGGCCATAACTTGGTGCTCACATAGTAATAATTCAATCGGTTGTTGTAACGTCCCGCCTCCCCGAGGCCGGGCCCGCTTACATTTGGCAGCTTAACTAGGATATAGACTGCCCTCACAGACCAACACCAGTCTTTTCTGCGCACTTTGTCCTCACTCATGCGCACCCGGGAAGAACTTCCCGGTCGGTCACCCATCGCTCCAGGGCCAAGCTCGCTTAACCTCGGAGTTCTTTGCAGATGGACTTCCGGAAAAGAAGTTGCAACTTGTTGGTATGAGTATCCTATCAATCCTATTAAGCCCTGAGCCGGGATGTTACATCCTCACCCCCTTAAGAGATCGACGTCCTCGTCGATCAATCCCAAGCCAGGAACGTCCCCTCTTGGCCACGTCCGTGTGTCCAGTGCCAGCGCATGTGCCATGCTGTGTGACCACGCCGGATCCACACCAGCCATGCGCACCATGCCTGCGCAACTGCGACACACGCGCCCGTGAAACCGTAAGGGTCGGCTCCGATACCATTCTGTAACGTCCCGCCTCCCCGAGGCCGGGCCCGCTTACATTTGGCAGCTTAACTAGGATATAGACTGCCCTCACAGACCAACACCAGTCTTTTCTGCGCACTTTGTCCTCACTCATGCGCACCCGGGAAGAACTTCCCGGTCGATCACCCATCGCTCCAGGGCCAAGCTCGCTTAACCTCGGAGTTCTTTGCAGATGGACTTCCGGAAAAGAAGTTGCAACTTGTTGGTATGAGTATCCTATCAATCCTATTAAGCCCTGAGCCGGGATGTTACAGTTGTGATAGTTAGGCTTTACTTATTTTATTTGTTAGTGCTTGATGTCCTCTCTGCAGTAAGTCTTTAGCAGGCCGATAACTACAATCCATGGCTTAAATTTTTGTTAAATTTTATCTCTTTTTCCATGCACAAAGCAAATACCATCAAGGGCTTGTATCACACGATACAATTATTAAAAATGAAAAATAAAAAGGTGTTTCATGAAACTTTTTTTTTTTGCCAATAGGCGTTTCATGAAACTTGAATGGGGCAATACTTATAAGTTAGGTAAAAGCAAAGCAGTTTTATGTTAGATTCCAAATGCCTCTTCTCCTGGGAGAAACAAAAGATTTGGTGGACATGGGTCAACAAGTCTCTTCTTTACTTAGCTATCATGAGTAGCTTGGGCCGAGCGTAGGGTAACCGGGGTCGGGCCGGTAGGGTCGCATGGTTTATTTTTGTCTTGTGGGAGGGGGTGGCCTGGCCTAACCCCTTTACTGGCCCAAGTGCGCAATATCTAATACCCACAAACAAGTTATAATGCCAATATAATTCTTCTTACAACAGCATAAACTCCAATATAGCTACATATGATGTTGGTGGCAATAGAACCTCAACAGATGGAATGAATGTCTTTTTCGATGCAATATAATAAGATCTTTGTTGTCATTTCTAACGTCACCACTACAAATAGAGTTAGACTCTACTCTTAACAATGGTGCTAAAAATGATGGGAGGTATAGATTAATGTGTAACCTGATTAGTCTACAGATCAGTTGATCTCTTCTCCATTTCTTAGAAGTAACTAGGTTATCATCCCTAGTATGATTCTAAAAGATCTCTCCTTCTTGCAGGTGACCGAAATATATTATATTGTATCCACAAGCGCACAGATAAAATATACACCATTGTAACATTTTACCCAGGAGTATTTCGGGTTGTCATTTATATTTTACCACTGGGAAGGGTTGGCAATAAATGGGATGCAAGTGGATAGATAGATGTCATATGCATATGCAAATATGGAGATTACCATAAATGACCTTTATTCTCAGAACAGGGGTTATATCACAATAATGATATATATGACAAGCATAATGATCAATCCCATCAATCAGTCAAAATAATAATGATCACTTAGAGCACTTCCTATCTAGGCACTAGCATGGATAAGGTTGAAGCATAAGAATATCCTAAGTCATTCTAACTATACTATCAAAGACATATTAGATTGGTGCAATTATACTAACAATCACGGCGAAGACACCTCATATTCATACTTAAGGGAATATTACTAAGGAAGATCAAGATCATAGCCAGCCTTCTAAAGTAATAATAACTTCCTACTCTCCCTACATTCGGAGTGTAGACTACAAAGGACCCAACGGGAGTGTCACATCCGCGATCTACCACAGAAACAAGAATATAGGGTGCATTTGCAGACAAACCACATCTAAGCACCATGCTTACATGTTGTTCATCACCCACCCATGACGTCAATGAATGAGCGCTATACAAACCTATGTATGAATATGAATGCATCCTAACTATGCAAAGTATACAATCTAGATAAGCAATGAATAGCATAATTGAGAACATAATCAATAGTAGAATAATGTCAATCAACTTTATCTTAAGCACTCAAAAGAGGTTTAAAATACAAGAGAGAGCTTACAATGGCTTCAGGAAGCCTTCTAGCTCCAGACAGATCCGAAACTCGAGTAGAACTCGCTTTCTTCTACATCCAACCTATGTAGCTATGCTCTAGATGGTGAAACTCTAATGATTCTAGGGTTTCTGGCTCTCTACAACTGGATTGAACTGATTGATGACTGAATCGATATGAAACCCTGGGGGTCTGGGGGTGCTTATATAGACCGGTGGGATGAACCGTAGCCCTTAGATCAAACCAACTTCGATGGGCGGCTAGGATTGCGTGAAATTTCGGGATGTGGGTCCACGTCGAGGCAGTGGCCGAGGGGAGTCACTGACAGGTCGGCTGACCCTGGCAGTGGGTTGGCCAATCCCCCTGCTGCCAACTAGGCCCCGCTTCTGCCAGCGAGTCACTGGTGTTCTCTAGAATATTCTTGATCTCCTTTCACGGCGGATTTCGTTATTTTAATCCGACATGTGGTCCTTCCTTGATTCTTTTCTGTATAACCCCCTGCAAAACACTGATTCACCAAAACTGTGGAATTCTGTCAGTTAAAACCCTATTCTATGGTGGTGTTTGCTCTTATACCCTTATTTCATGTTTAGTTGACAGGTGAAATCATACAATAATTACCGTCAATAAGCTCCCCTAAGCTTAACCTTTGCTAGTCCCTTAGCAAAGTCAAACTTTAGCAGATATTATAAGTTATAGCTACCCCTCACAAGTATTTAATTTCAAACCAAGAAGTACTCAAGGATTAGAGTAGACCAAGCTAACCTTTATACTTACCTTTATTACCTTTGGCCATGGAGCTTATAGCTTTCTCTCAGGTCTTGGGCAATTGAAGGACAGAATGTCTAAGTTAAGCACTATGTCTCAAGCTCCGTCGTTCAACTCTTATCCTAGAGCTTTTGCAAGTTTTCAAAATAAAACTCAGAGTTTCCTATGTATAACTCCCTCAAGTCTCTCAATATGTGGTATTTGTGGATCCTCACAAAGGCAATAGTGATGCATGCCTTCTCTCTCTCACCCAATAACTAATGGCTTATGTGGAGCTCAAGGGTAAGGAGACAGCTCATACATACTTGCAATGAATATATTGTAAAGTCAAACAATGGATCCGAAGGAACAAGTCATACAATCAAACCACGATGTGCATGTGTGTGGATGTGAGGTGGTAGGTGCATATTTGTGGAGGTTGATCCTAATTCTACTCTTTTGCTCCTTGAAAATATCTCTTCTTCTTTCTTTTTCAACACTAGAGAATTGTGCTGCAGGACAACATGGGCTATCTTTCTTTCTCTCTTTTTTTTCAGGCGGGTATTAGAGTAACCATTGTTTTGATAAATTCGGACACTTGTCCATTTTTACCTCTCAAGCGAGCATCTTTGTACCCATTGTTTTCTCTCATCTCACTCTTTAGCATAGCCACATGCCTCTTCTCTGCAACAGTACTTCCCTTTTTCTTTTGAGAGATAGTAATAAGAACTTTGGAGCATTGATCTGGGGTAACCAATGGGGTATATTTTTGGATGTTCCTCCTAGTGTAGGAGTAAACTTTTTTTTGGTGGACTAGATGGAATGTGTGGATGCGCCTACTCGGGAATCGAGTAGTGCATTATGGGTGGAGTGCACATGATCTTGATTGTAGAAGCATGACAAGTTCCTAATGTATCAACAAAGCTTGACTAAACTCAAATCAAAGTAAGTAGCATATAATGTATATGTTTTCCTAGTCTAGCATGTATGGCTGTGGTAGGAATATAAAGCTCTTGTCATACAGGAACTCATCATGTGGTTTTAGAATTTTCAAAATAAATCTTCAGAATTCAAGTATCACTGGGAACAAGATAAATAGCATATCATATCCCTCAATTACTTAGACTTAGATCAAGCATTTGCTACCCACAAGTTTCAGGTTCAAAGTAAATCTTCAAGTTAAAATGGTTGTATCTAAAACTTGGGATGATTCGAGGTTGAAAACTAAGTGTTATTAATGGGGTGCTACTTATCAAATTCCTGAGCATGGTTTCCATCTAATCTGAGCAGAACTATTGTAAGCACTCTCTTTTTATTTTATTCAAGAACACTAACTAACCTAAACACTATTTATTTGGTTTTCAAATTTTTATCTTACTAGATAACTCACGCGAAAAGCATTATGGTACAATAATAAGGTAGGAAACTTATACTTAGCTGGATTTGAATGGAGGGTGCCCTCCCCCAAGCTAGATGTTTGACATGGTCTTTGATGTTGCAGATTGAGCGATCCTTCTGGGAGCAGGTGTACCGGTAGCGTAGGGGTGTCAGGTTGACTAGCTCTTTGATCTTGTATTGTCCTGTAAAACTCAATTGCCAACAAGAATACCAAATCTCATGGAGAGGGGTTAGGTTAATACTACTCCATGGTAAGTGATTATTTTTATAGTTCCAGTGTAAAGTTTCCTTAAGTGAGTGGACCTTCATGTGCCCACATATTTTTGGTATTTTTCGTAAAGTGCGGACCTTCATGTGCCCACATATTTTTGGTGTTTTTAATTTATGGTTGTAGAAAGTAAATATGATGCAGAGATTTATCCTAAATACAAAATTTATTTTTGTGCCACCACAGTGAATAGTCTTGATGAGCTATGCCACAAGATTAGTCACATAGGGCTTTTAGATTTTATTATGCTAAGCAATGAGTATTTTTATTTTCTTTCAAGTGCAAGAAAGTAAATATGCAACTACTAAGGCATTAATGCTAAAAGTAAATATGGATAAATACCAGTTTTACCTTTTGGCGAAGACTCGGTGGTTTATAGTCCTCCGACAGGACTCCTTGTCTGTTCATTCCTTATTGGATGCATTTTCGGGTTGAGA
Source organism: Eremochloa ophiuroides (assembly GCA_038502445.1). NCBI lineage: Eukaryota > Viridiplantae > Streptophyta > Magnoliopsida > Poales > Poaceae > Eremochloa > Eremochloa ophiuroides. The sequence continues at coordinate 28,649,815 of JAHLJS010000003.1, forward strand.
TGACCCTGGCTGCACTTCTGATGATGGTGAGCTGGAAGGGGACTCCTTTTTCCTCCATTCCTTCCTGATTGGTGGAGTTGATGTTGTTAGTGAGGTAGAAGTTGGGAGCTCATCCTTCACAGTCTCTTCTTCCTTCTTTTCTTCGGACTTGACGTAGTTACTTCTCTTGACTTCTCCTTCATAATCTGCCCAACCATCCTTTAGCGGGTAGGTCTTTTGAGAGGAACAGCGTCTCCTCCTTGACCTGTTCTTCTTTGGCTACTCATAATTTGTGTAACTGTTGAAGTAGCAGCAGACCTTCTCCTGTCCTCATGTAGATGATTGCTCTTGTAGTGTTGAGGAATGGTCTTCTAAGTACGAGCGGTGGGTCGTACTCTTCTTCTCCCATATCCAGAACCAAGAAGTCAGTGGGGACATAGTGATCTCGAATCTTTACCATAACGTCCTTTGCGATCCCCTCTGGAAATCTGAATGTCTGGTCCGCTATCTGCAGCTGTGTATAGGTAGAGTACAAGGGTGTCTTGCCAAATAGAAAGTCATAAGTTAACTTGGCCATTATGTTGACACTTGAGCCCGTGTCGCAGAAGGTCTTGTAGAAAACATTCTTATTGATTGTGCAGTCGATCGTCGGTGCTCCTAGATCGTCTAGCTTGGGCATGTGTGGTGAAACTAGAAGGTGATCATACTCAGATTGGACCGAGTTGATCATCCTCACAGCTTCAGTGTGAATCTGCTTAGCCTTGTTCCTTCTTCTGTTTGTCTTCTTCTGCGCAGGCTTGTCTTCGTAGGTGTACGGCTTCTGTGGATGGGCTGGACTTTCGAGTGTCCTGTTCTTGAAGTTGAATCTTTCTTTTCTTCCCTGGATAGTGAAACAGATCTTGGCGCTGTCGGCGTAGATGATAGCCTTAGCGGTGCTAAGGAATGGTCGTCCCAAAATGATTGGTGACTTCTCATCCCCTCCTGTCTCAACTACCACGAAGTCGGCAGGTACGTACGAGTGTCCAACTTGTACATATATGTCTTCTAGGATCCCCTTCGAATAGCAGAGTAACTGGTCTGCTAGCTACAAGCACATGTTGGTGTATAGGAGTGCATCTCCATGGATCTTCTCGTAGATCACCTTGGGCATAATATTGACGCTTGCGCCAAAGTCACAGATTGCTTCCTCGAAGGCATGTTCACCAACGGCTATTGATATGACGGTCCTTCCTAGGTCTCCTTTCTTCTCCGGTAGAGAGTCATAGTTCCATCCCTTGGACTGATGCTCTGCATGGTACCATCTTGCATTGAAGATATCCACCAGGTTTGCAGTTTCTAGTTCTTCTGGTTAGCCTGGGATCTTTCCTTCATTGGTCGGATGGATCGAAGATGCCAGCTAAGCTATTTGAGACTCTAGCATTTTATTGAAGCTAAGCTGGCTCTTGATAGCAGAGGCAAAACCATCCATCCTGTTGTTGATGGTTTCTAGCAACTTGTCATTGGAGACTAGCTTCTTGGAAATCTAATCTAGCAGTTTGGTCTGGCCAGAGACTAGATCTCTCAACGGTGTGAAGTTGTTACCTTAGTAATTACCTGAGTAATTACCTTGGTAGTTGGGCCTCTGTTGCTGATTCCATCCTTAGTTCTGATTCCAGTTCTAACTCTGAGGATGGTAGTTGTTGTTGCTGTTGCCCACGTAGTTCACATCCTCCTGAGTCTCCAGACAGCTGTGACCTGAGTGGCCAGTGCCTCCACACTCTTCACATGTCATGTAGGCATCGTGGATGTGGTTGACCTCTCTCTTGTCATTGAATCGGTCATCAAGCTTCTTCATCAGCTGGTCCATCTTGGCGAAAATCATGTTGGTCTCCTTGAGCTGGTGCATTCCTCCTCTCTTGCGGGTCGGAGCTCGTTCTTCATTCCAACTCTGGTCGGATGCCATCTTTTTCACAAGGGTGGTAGCTTGCTCAATGGTGAGTGACAAAAGCTCCTCCAGCAGCAGCATCCATCGTCTCACGGGTGCTGGTAGTCAACCCATGGTAGAATGTTTGCATGAGCAACCAATTCTCCATCCCATGGTGAGGACATTCTGAAATATAGTCTTGGAAGCATTCCCAAGCTTCCAGGACAGATTCATCATGCTGTTGCTGAAAGCTGGTGATCTTCCCTCTGAGAGCATTCGTGTTGCCCACAGGAAAAAACTTTGCTAGGAAGGCAATGGAACAGAGGTCCCATGTAGTGTTCTTGTCTTTGTTTGCGTAGAACCACTGTTTAGCTCTTCCCAACAACGAGAATGGAAATAGGCGGAGCAGGATTGCATGTCTGGTTACTCCCTTGATGGTGAAAGTGCTCCATATCTTCAAAAAGTGCTGGAGATGGGCACTCGCATCTTCATGCGCCTTTCCACAAAAGTGACTAGATTGCACCATGTTGATGAGTGCAGGCTTGAGCTCGAATCCATTGTCTCCAACATCAGTAGGTGGTCCTGTACAGATGTTAGCGGTGGTTGGAGCAGAGAACTCGCGAAGGCTCTTGGTTGCCATGACCTCAAACTCTGGTGTCAAACTTCTTCTTGTACGAATGTCTTCCGGTGGTGGATCTGGGTTCTTCCTGAGCTTGGCTCGGGTCTTCCTGATCAAAGCTTCTGGATTTTCAACAAAATTATGTGGAAGGTCAAATCTGTTCATACATCACCCTGCATAAGCTATACAAAGAGTAAACAAGGACAGGGTGAGCCTGTTTGAGTAAGGTTTATATGATTTCTCAGCATATTTGGTGTTATGCATATGATCTATCTACATCTTATGTATGCCAAACGCCTTCCCCGGCAACGGCGCTAAAAATGCTTGTTGGCATTTCTAACGTCACCACTAAAGAATAGAGTTAGACTCTGGTTGACGGTGGATACACCATAAAATTCCACACTAAAACACCGTCAACAGGCCTCGGATTCAAGGGAGAATAAACATAACATGAACATATTTTATCAATTACGAGTTCCACTTATACTCTTAGCTTGTGAATGCAGGGAAGATGAAATAGAGCAGAAATGAACACTTGGAGCTCAATATTGTGGGTCGGACGAACTGCCCATTTGAGCACCAAGCTATCACACTTCAATATATGACACATGGAAGCAGATAGAAGAGAGTGGAGCACCTGGAGGGCCCACATTGGGTTCGGCCGACCCACATGTGGGGCCCACCAAGGCTCTGCTGATATGGCATGATCCGTGTGACACTCCACCCAACTCGTTTTGTCCATCAGATCAACATGTGTTTCCATTCAATGGTGGAGAAGCAAAGCACAAGGATCAAGGGGTAAATCAACGTGACAAACAGGAAGAAAAGGTGGAACCACACTCTGTGACAGATGGGGACAGCTTCTAGAAAGACCTGGCTGGGCCCACCTATCATGGGGGGTTCGGCCGGCCCCCCTCTGGTGCCCAGCCAGGTCGGTTGGCCTCCACCGACCTCCTGCATGCTTCCCACGTGATGAATTCACTAGCACCGTCCATCTTATGGCGGTTCAAGGTTGGTTCATCCAAGGGTAGAGAGGCAAGGAGCACGCGGATCGTTGACGTGGCACTCCTCCACTCTCCTCTATAAATAGTGGCTGCCATCACCCTCTTCAAGACACACAAGATACACAAGAGGAAGCTAGAGTGAAGTTCCACTCCTTAGTAGTAGTAGTAGTATTAGTCTAGTGTGGGAGTTAGAGTCGAGTCGAGCTACGCTCGGAGTCTCCAGAGTCGTCTGCTGGAGAGTCTGGTATAGCTCTTGTACCTTTCCTTCTGTAAGAATTTACTTTTATCAATATATTATCTTTGCTTTACTTTACTAAGTCTCTACTTAGTGCTTTAATATTCATTATAGTATTGTTGTGTCTTGTTTTACCTTATAGTTGACTTATACTAGATAGTGATTCTGTAACCGGCTCACGTGTGTAGTTCATCGCCTATCATAGGGTGCTTTACCTGTTCGTACGCAGTTGGAGTAGTGAGACTTAGTGTAAGCATGGTGTTTAGGCTAGATCTTACCTTTGAATGCCGCTTGTCGCACGGATTGTTAGTGGGTGCTAGCAGGTGGTGACAGTCCTGTCTAGTCTTAGTATCCCTCCACGTGTTTTAGGCAAGTTCTTAAAAGGTAGGCTCCCATAAGAGCATAGGTGCTTCGGGTAGAGGTTATATTCTCTATTGTCTCGCACTATCCCCTACACACCGGAAGTAAGGTAGCCGTCTTAGTGTATTTCATCCATTTGATAAGACAATTCACAGGAGTAAAGCAAGAGTCATAGGATTCTTATACTCACTCATTGTCCTCCCACCTAGCTATAGTCTACTAGTTATCTTAGTTATCCAAAACCTTGTCGTGTCTTTGTGTCATTACCCTTTCCTCTATATATCGATTTATCCCCCTATCACTAGTTGATACTAAGTTGCTGTAGCCGTAAGGATCTCTCTCTTTTATTAATCATTCCTAGCACCGCTTTCCCTTGGGATAAAATAAATAACGATACTTTGGAATACTTCCGGGTGAAGTGCTACATCGGTATATTCTGTGCGCTTGCGGAATTATCCAATAGACATAATAAATACCCCTAGGCACTTCTGGCGCCGTTATCAGAGATAGCCTAATACCCTGTCTCTGGTGGTTGCGCTAAGAAGTGTCAACAACTCTACTCTTAGAAATGGCGCCAAAAATTATGGGAGGTATAGATTAATGTGCAACCTGATTAGTCTACAGATCACTTGATCTCTTCTCCATCTTTTAGAAGTAACTAGGTTGTCATCCCTAATATGATTCCAAAAAGATCTCTCCTTCTTGCAAGTGACTGGAATATATTATATTGTATCCGCAAGTGCATAGATAAAATATACACCATTGTAGCATTTTACCAGGAGTATTCCGGGTTATCATTTATATTTTACCACTGGGAAGGGTTGGCAATAAATGGGATGCAGGTAGCAATCAACATAATAATGATCACTTAGAGCACTTCCTATCTAGGCACTTGCATGGATTAGGTTGAAGCATAAGAATATCCTAAGTCATTCTAACTATACTATCAAAGACATATTAGATTTGTGCAATTATACTACCAATCATGGCGAAGATACTTCATATTCATACTTAAGGGAATATTACTAAGGAAGATCAAAATCATACCCAGTCTTCTAAAGTAATAATAACTTCCTACTCCCCCTACATTTGGAGTGTGGACTACAAAGGACTCAACGGGAGTGTCACATCCGCGATCTACCACAGAACCCAGAATATAGGGTGCATTTGCAGACAAACCTCATCTAAGCACCATGCTTACATGTTGTTCATCACCCACCCATGATATCAATGAATGAGCTCTATGCAAATCTATGTATGAATATGAATGCATCCTAACTATGCAAAGTATACAATTTAGATAAGCAATGAATAGCATAATTGAGAACATAATCAATAGTAGAATTGTAATACCTCGGGTACTACATTTAACTAAATTACCATGTCATCATGTCTATTACAATCATCTGCATATGATTGTGATTAGGGCTCCTAGAGTGACTTGATTTCATTTAGTGTTGATTGTGTAATGAAGTCCTCAATCAAAAGTCAAAAAAAAATTAAAGAAGAAATCAAAATAAGCCCTAGGGTTGACCTTAACCCATAACTCAAAATCTATAGAGAATCTTATCAAAGTGTATTAATGAAAGTTGTAGATTTTTTAAAATGGAACAACTTTTATTTTTGGGGATTTTGAAGTTATATTACAGAAATCCAAATTAAACTCAAATTACTATGTTGAAATTTAAATTTGAAACTTCAATTTCAAAAATATTGGTAATCTGATAAAACTTCCTTAATAGGAGTTGTAGATCTCACTGAGTAGGACGACTTTTATTTTGACCATTTTTCAAGTTGTAGATAAAATTTAAAAGTAATTTCAAAATTATAGTTTGAAATTCCAAACCACCTTTACCCCCTTTTTGATATTTTCCAAATTGAGCCGAATTTGAATTTGGTGTCAAAAGCAAAAGTGATCTACTGGAAATGCCCTACAACTTTGCTATTCACCACTTCCTCGGATTCGATTGAGATCAGATCAAATTTGCACCCAATAGCTTTTGACCTACAGCCCTACTACTGTAGCTAGGGGGTCCCCCTGTTCATCCCCCCCCCCCCCCCGTAAGCGCGCGTGCCGCGGCCGGCGCCGGGCTCGTCCAGCCAACCAGGGGGCCCGAACGCCGCCGTGTCGAGCTCCCCAGGGGGCCCCGGACACTCTCGGTTTCGTGGTTTTGGCACAGGGCTCACCGGAACACTCCTTCGCCACCGTGCCGGTGCTCTTGTCCTCGTCGCCGCCGTCATGATCCAACCACCGTAGCCTCTCCAAGACACTCGGCTGGTCACATCACTTCTTGGTGAGGCACTCATTCTCCTTGACCCCGTCCTTAAGATTCTACCGTGCTAGTTCGGCGGGAACGCGGCCGCGCCGTCACGGCCGTGGTTTCTGATCTGCCAGGGGTAAGCTTATGCTCGTGGGTGGCGTGTAGGGTGGGGCTAGTAGTGCTTAGGCGTCCGCTAGGGTCTAGGGGATGCATTGGCACTGTCGGTTTCGCTGCCGAGATCGGCGGCGGTGAGGGCCGCATCAGACCGCCGCGCATGTGCGCGTGTGAGCGCTCGGTGAGAGGTAGGGGGTGGAGCTGACAGCGGGACCCGCCTGTCAGCGTCTCTGTGAGCCGGCAGCACGGGCGGGCGGGCGCTGGCGCGCGAATGGGCCGCGCTGGGCCGGTTCGCGCCTACTGGGCCACTGCGGGCCGATTTGTTTTTCGAATTTCCCGAGCGATTAAAAAGGTCTTTTCTTTTATAAATTTGAATGAATAGTACTTCGTCTTGTTATTTTTGTAGGAATATTTTTACTGCTCTTAAAATTACCAATATTTTTGTGGATGCTCTCTGTAACATGTAGTATTTAATAAAAATACTAAATATGATGTTTGGGTAGTTTGTGTAGGAACTAAAAACCAACCCATTAATTAATAAAGGGAAATTTGGTGATTTTTAGTAATTTCTGCATTATTCCAAAAATCATGAAATTTGTTGTGCCACTGTTTGGTACTGAAATCTATCTGTTGGTGAAATTTGGCATCAAATAGAAATAGTTTAATTATTTATTAAATAAATGTTTGATTAAATGATTAATAAAAATAATTAGAAAACATTAATAACTTAGGGTTTGTGTGATTTTATGGTTGATTGTGAACTTAGGTCAAACACCTGTATGACCTAGGGCTCAATGGATTAGAATGATCATGGTTAGTCTGTGATAGGGTTATGATCAAGTTTGTATTATTTATTATTGAATCTTATCTGTCATTTCATGTTGCATCATAATCATGCATTCATTATTGCACACGTGTAGTGACCAAGAATACTGAGGTGAAGCCCGAGGTGACAGCTGAGGAGCCTGTTGCTGAGTTTGTGCCAGGGTTTGATATTTGCGGCACCGACCCCGACCCGACTCTTTTTGCAATCCAAGGCAAGTCCCGGTGCATTTGCCCCTCCCTTGTTGTTTTAAAAAAATGTTATCACTTGAGTTAATCTATTGCATTAGGTTAATAGGAGTTGATCGATAACCAATTGATGCATTACCATCCTTGACCACTTATCAGTGCCTGAAAACCTGATTATTTAATAATGTTAAAAAAATGCTTAGTCATGCTTCACGGTTAGATTTGCAAAATGCTATTTTCAACTGTGATGGTACAAAGAAATTGAATCACTATATAGGATTGGTTTTGTCCTTGTTGGTTGGTAATGTTCCTAGCTAGTTCATTGTCATCAACGGGGATGGGTTTTCCCGTTTGGTTGGCCAACTGTTTGGGTTAGAGTCCCAACTTTCGTCGCCTTCGGGAAAGGGATGTGAAAACCGGGTAGTTACCAGTGTACTTGGGTTAGAGTCCCAATGCATGGTTGCTAACGGAAAAAATATTAGGGACCATTCGTTGTCAGGCCTGCTGTGATCAAGACTTTGCAACCAGCCACATACTACGGGAAGCCTCTGACTCCGGTGGCTCTACTGCTGGAACCGACAACCACGCACTGTGAGTGGAGAGATGGCGAGAGTAGCGTGTACTCTCGTGGCCGGCGCACCTGGAGACTAGAGGAGTACTGTGCTCTTAGGTGGTGCAGGACCGATTCCGGGATATGAAAGGTCGTGGTAGGCGGGGTTGGCGTATGCAAGCTTAAGTGCTACATATGCAGTGAGGATAGGGATCCCCAGCTGGGTATTAATCGATTCGAATCGTCGTTGCTCCTCGGTTATGGAGACTTGATCCTTACACCTACAGTGAATAGTGGTTCGGAACTAGGATGTTTTTGGAATGAATAAATGAATATTGAAAGAATGATGATGGATATTGGGAAGTACTTGGAAATTCGGTTAATGATTAATAATATTATCGAAATAAAATATTGAAATAGGACTAGTAATGCTTTTCCGCAAAACTCTTGGACTCTTGCTAAAGACTTACCTTGACTCCCCTCAGCCTGCATTCCTGAGTCTAATTTTATACCTTTTTGTCGGGTAAGTCTTGCGGAGTACCCCAGTACTTAGGGTTTTGTTAACCCCGCTGCAGGTAGTCAGCAGGAGCCTGAAGTCAGTCTTGCTCCGTGCTGTGTCACTATCATCCAGGAGAGCAAGGCAGAATAAAGTTGAACCCGTGGGCAGGGTTCGTGCGCTACCTATCTATCTTGTTGTAATATTGTTCTACCGCTATTGTTGCCACTTTTAATTATGGTCTGTAATAACTGCACTTAATTTCTATTTGAACAACCGGTTTGTAAACTAATTACTATTTAATCTTACGCACTTCTACTCTGAAGTATTTTGTTATGAAATGTTGTAATCCTGTAATGGCTTCGCAATAGGATCCTGTCGGCGATAACGGGTGCTTATGTAGCCCGGCAGAGCTGCCAAGGTTATCTGGAACACAGGCCCGGCTGTCAGATGTCGGTGCCTATGGGCCACGTGAATTAGGCCATTCTGTTACAAGAATAATGTCAATCAACTTTATCTCAAGCACTCAAAAGAGGTTTAAGATACAAGAGAGAGCTTACAATGGCTTCTGGAAACCTTCTAGCTCTAGACAGATCCGGAACTCGAGTAGAACTCGCTTCTTTCTACTTCTAACCTATGTAGCTATGCTCTAGATGGTGAAACTATAATGATTCTAGGGTTTCTGGCTCTGAACTGGTTGATGAATGAATGATCGATATGAAACCCTGGGGGTCTAGGGGTGCTTATATAGACCAGTGGGATGAACCGTAGCCCTTGGATCAAACCGACTTCGACGGGCGGCTAGGATTGCGTGAAATTTCGGGATGTGGATCCACGTCGAAACGGAGGCCGAGACCTCTCACTGACAGATCGGCCGACCTGGTCAGTGGGTCGGCCGATCTCCCCCAGCTGCCAAGTGGGCCCCGCTTCTGCCAACGAGTCTCTGGTGTTCTCTAGAATATTCTTGATCTCCTTTCGCGGCAGTTTTCGTTATTTTAATCCGACATGTGGGTCTCCCTTGATTCTTTTCTGTATAACCCCCTGCAAAATACTGATTCACTAAAACTGTGGAATTCTGTCAGTTAAAACCCTATTCTATGGTGGTGTCTGCTTTTATACCCCTTATTTCATGTTTAGTTGACGGGTAAAATCATACAATAATTACCGTCAACATAGTCCACCTAAGTTGTCATTTAATTACCAAAACCAAACAAGGACCTTTCAAGCTCCCCACGTGTATATATGTTATTTACAAATGCAAAGTTAGCAAAGCTTTGCACTGGCATGGTGAAGAGTGCAAGAAAGATACACTGTTGAGGCACCCCGTCGATGGGTCGGACTAGAGGACAATCAATACTATGTACTATATGAACATCTTTGGAGATGTAAGGCACCTTTGGTTTGGTTTGAGTACATACTAGATGAATCCTTTTGGCCCGGTTAGAAGCAAGCATAACGCCTAATTAGTGACGCGTTGTATATACAACCTTCCACCTTGCCTTTATATAAAGTGGTCATACATCCAAATGCCACTACTCATCCAATGGCCAAAACAACCCGGTAATGACATTGATGTGTTTCTAAAATCATTGGTCAATGAACTATTAGAGATGTAGGAAGAGGGTGTGGGGGATGTTTGGGACGAGTACAAAAAGAAACATGTCACAATCAAGATAGTACTTGTCACCACAATCACCGACCTGCAAGGGCGAGATACTACAAAAAGGAACATGTCACAATCAAGATAGTACTTGAGTGAATCATTCGTTGTCCCCCTGGTGTTCATCAAGATGTCCTCAATGTGGTATTTCATTCATTGAAAGACCTTGATGAACACCAGGGGGACAACGAAGGATTCACACGCAACATGCCAGGACATGCAACACATGGGGCTCAAGAAGGACTTGCATCTAGTAACTCTTAAGGATGATCAACTGAAACTTACATTTGCTTCATGGATGTTGTTTATTTCTTTCTTTATTAAACTCAAAGTCCCAATGGGCTACAATACAAACCTGAATAGGCTAGTGAACATGAGCGAACTCAAGTTTAACTATGGTTGTATGAAGGCCCATGACTATCATGCCGTTACGACTTAGTTGCTCCCAGTTGCCCTATGTGTAATCCACCCCAAAAATGTTTGTGGACATCATAGAGTTGTGTTCATTCTTCAATAAAGTCCACAAAAAGGGTCATTGATGTGACCAAGCTAGACAAGCTAGAACGGTACATAGATAATACTCTCTACAGGCTTGAGATGCATTTCTGACCAACTAACTTCAATATGTCGGTGCATCTTTTTGTTAATATTGTTGAGCAAATTGGAGCCCTTGTCCCAAATGTAACTGCATTAGATGTTTCCTTTCAAATATTGATGATAATTTTCATGAGATAAATTAGGAGTGGCAAATTCGAAACAAATTCTTTTAGAATTATTTTAGGCTGTCAACAGAGAGTTAAGTAGATGCCCGATCACTATCGGCTTGCAACCGAAACTAGCACTAATTCTACCTTATCAGTGTTGATTTTTCCCCCAACCGGCATTCACTAATGCTACCTCATCAGTGTTGGTTTGTACCCTTGAGCTAGCACTGATGGGCTGAATTATATATACATCTGCGTGGGGCTCCCAAATTTTTTGAGTCTTTTGGTTACATCACCCTTGCACCTGTGTCTTACTCGAGGCCACCGATGCCCGCGACGAGCACCATCACCACTCATGTTGTCGGCTGTAGCCCTCTCGCCCTCCTCTTCATCAACATCCATGCATGCCCGTTTAATTATGAAAAACATGATATATATATATATATATATGGTCATAGTTTTATGGTGAAAGAATGATTGTCATAAGATTTATCATCAAAAACATGTTTTCACAATGAAACCTTATTTAACATTTAGGATAGGTGAAGATTTATTTTTCATCACACAAGCATCATAGATTTGGTAATGTAACATAATTTTTGTGGTTCCAGTGGCATAAACAAATTATCATAGGAGGTGACATGTGTTCTTATACACTAAAATCATAATAGAGAACTTCACAAACAAGGGCTTGATCTAATATGTTGCAAAAGGGACTAGTTTGATAGTAGAAGTATTTGTAATGAACTTACTTCTGGGGTCTATTTTAATTTTGTCTATCCTTAATATTCACTTTTTTTACTAGGGCTAATTTATATATGTATTCAATTTATTCTTTGCTGGCCACCTTCTCATGACAAGTGGCTTCCTCTCATTCACAGCCGAATGGCACGTGTTGGACATGCAAAGGTTCATTAAGACTTGTGTTTTCATTTGTCCACCTTCTCATGACAAGTGGCGTCCCTTCATTCACAACCAAATGACACTTGGAGGACATGCAAAGATTCCTTTAAATGCATGTTTTCTTTTGTAAGCCTTCTCGTGACAAGTGGCTTCCTTCTATTCACAACCAAATGGCATGTGGTGGACATGCAGATGTTCATTTGGACACGTGTTCTCTTTTGTCCAACTTCTCATGACAAATGGCTTCCTTTCATTTAGGACCAAATGGCACGTGGAAGACATGCAAAAATTGCTTACGACACGTGTAAGTTCTTGTTCCACTGGATGGCTATAAATAAATGGTTTTTGTTTATAGACAGAATAGTAGCGAGTCAAGGATGGAATTCAGGCCAACAGATTATTGCAATGGGCCCAAGGAGCCCTCGGTTCGCCACGAAGAAGCGTGTAGGAGCAAAAAGATCTGTTTGTTATCGTCATTTGCAGCCTTGGACTTGTTGACTATGACAGCTCTCTGCTAGAGTTCCTAGGTCAGCATCATCAATCCGAGGGCGCCATGCCAAGCGGCTAGCATTCAGTGGCATGTCATTTCCGGCCCTGGATCCTTGTGCCCTCGGACTCATGTTACTGGCGTAGGTACTCGAAGCTGTACATAGTCAGCGAGTCCTAGGTTGCCAATGCCGAGGATACTATATCATTGCCTGTTCTAATAGTCAAGTGTTGGTCTTGCATGGTGACTGCAAAGAACTCCGTGATGCACATGCACCGGTCCATGTCCTCCTTCACGTTGCTAGTGATCCTGGAGTTTTCTGGTAGAGGATCAAGCTTGATGCACATTATGGTTGCTCTTTCAGATTTGTGTATTCTTCATCAGGTGCGCTTCTTTGCCAACATAAAGTACTCTTATAAGTTTGAGTATGAAAAATAACCAAGGGTAAACATCTCTAAACTCAAATTATACAAAAAGAATGTTGAAACGGATTGACTATCAACAATTTGACTATGTGCTTTGGTGGTCCTTCCAAAATCATCTTTATTCTTTGCAGAAGACTTAGAGCATTTTTGCAAACAAGGGCTTGATCTAAAAGGTGGCAAATTGAACTACTTTCATTGTAAAAGTTACTTTGGGGGGCATGAGCAAGATTATCACAAGAAGTCACATGTGTTCTTATGCACTAACAATCATAATAGAGCATTTTGCAAACAAGGTCTTGATCTACTAGGCGGCAAATCTAACTAGTTTCGTAGTAAAGGTTACTTTTGGGGGTCTATTTTTAATTTTGTCCATCATTAATATTCATTCTTTTTACTAGTACTATTTATATATGTACAAAATTTCTTATTCCCTCCATATTTCTTTTTGTTTCCACTTCTCATGAAACGTGGTGTTGTTGCAGCCCATATTCATATGGAACAAGTCCCCCTAGACGAGGTCCAACTAGCACCATAGGAGCGACCTATAATACTCATCTCCAGTGAAAAGTTGCTTCTTTCATTCACTGCCAAATGGCACGTGGAGGATATGCAAAGATTTCTTAAGACACATGTAACTTCTCATTCCACTGGATGGCTATAAATAAATGATTTATGTTTATGAAAAAGAACAGTAGCGATAGTCTTGGATGGAATTCAGGCTAACAAATTATCTCCGAGGTGTAAAAGCCATCTTTTTTCCTATATATGTATCTTATGATGAATATGGGCAATAGAGGTTAAGGGTTCTCGATCTAGATAGTTGATTATTGTGACCAGAAAGATCAATAGAAATAGCGTAAGTAACAAAATAATGAGTTATATTTGAGAACCTTGCAAGCTTATTGTTGGAACATCATTATGGTTGCATATAGTTTGTTGGTTCAGTTAAGATTTTATAAAGGTTAGTACACTTTTTTCTTTACTATACTCCGAACAACCATATGAAGTAATTAAGTAGAACTAAACAAATATATTTTTGCATGATTTGCCATGGATTAGAGGCAACCTTTATTTAAATAAGTAATGAGAAAGATTGGCTATCAGAGGAGTCACATGAGAAGATTTAGAGAGTCATGGATAGTTCATTGTGTGAGTTGGAGCACTTACCTGTTTGATTTTTAGTTAAGTGGCCTTCATACCTTTTGGTATTATGTAGAAATTCAAGTCACAGGACGCATACATCATATGTGTCCTTCATATATGCAATAAAATGTTTTTTAACACCTTGGTGACGTTGCTAGGCCGTTAATAATAGATGTGTTTGAAGTTTCCCTATCATCATTGAGCAATAGATTTATGTAAAATCATCAAGAATGAGTTTCAAAAAAAAGAATCATTAGGAATGGAAGCATCAGATGCTCAGACCATCCCAACATGAATCCATGTGCGCATCACGTGGGCATGTGGCTCGCCATGCCACCCAACTCAAAGACGATCTCAGCGAAAGCCAAGGAGCCCATGAAAAGATCCGCTTGTTGTCGTCATTTATAGACTTGGATTTTTTGACTATAACAGCTCTCTGCTAGAGTTCCTAGGTCAGCAACATCAATCCAAGGCCACCATATGCCATGCGGCTAGCACTCTGTGGTGTGTCATTTCTAGCATTGGCTGCATGTGCCCACAAACTCATGTTACTGACATAGGTACTTGGTCAAGGGTTGTACATAGTCAGCCGATCCTAGGCTGCTAATATCAAGGACATTAGGTCAACACCTACAATAGTCAACTTCTGATCTTGCATGGCGATCGCAAAGACCTCCGTGATGCACATGCATCAGTCCATGTCCTCCTTCATGTTGCTAGTGAATTTTGAGGCAAAGGATGGCGCATGATGCATGTTGCGGTAGCCTTTTGGGATTATGTATTCTTCGGGTGCGCTTCTTTGCCAAGAAATAGTAGTACTTAATGTTTATGAGTTTGATATTTACCAAGTATTAATATCTCCAAATTGTAATTATATAAAAACTGTTGAAACAAATTCGTTGTCAATGAGCTTCGATGGTCTTTCCAAAAGCATCTTTAGTATACGTTGAAGACTTATAAGATATTCTAAACCAAGAAAATCCAAGGGCACTAGTAAGATAAAGCCTAGCTACATTGACGTGCATTTTTCTTATTTAAAAATAATACATTGAGAAGCTACAAATTACACCGACAAAATAACAAGTTATATTTAAGAATCCCACAACTTAAACACAATACATGGGCTGGGACATTGGTTGTTGGTCATTTCCTTGGATGACAAAGTGTCCATGATCTATATATTTGTTCCTATCTAGATCATAGATGAATGCTTCTTGGCCACATTGTGGTGATTGATAAGCACGAGTATTGCGACTAACGTGTATTTTGTAGCAATAAATGCAGTTGAGTTAGTCACAATATGAATGGATAGGTGTCACTTTCCCCCAATACTTGTTGACTAATCAATGTATGGCACAAAGGATGACTGAGAAGACAAAGGACATACAAGAGCTGAGTGTAGGCTGTGTGTTTGGAGACATTCTCTAGTGTATTATGGCTTTGTTTTGCCTTTGGGCATACTATTAAGGGCGGTATCGCAAGTCCAAGGCAATCACCATACCACTATCTTTGGCTTTCTCATCTTGGAATTGGGCCTTCATATGTGATGTCATAGAGCTAGGGTTTCACACTTATGTGTATGTGGTGTGGCATGCTAATGACCTAGAAAAAACGTAGCCATTACAACCTGCTGATGACTGTTGATGATAGTTATTGTACGGTTTCATCCATAACTAAACATGAAGAAGGGTATACACAACATACAATAGGGTTTAACCTGACAGAATTTCATAACTTTTGATGAATCTATGTTTTACGTAGAGTAATCAGGAAAAGAACCAAAAGGGGCCCACATGTCATACAAATATATCGAATTCTAAGCGGGCTTTTCATTAAGAAGATTCTAGATGACACCAGAGAGCAGACCCCAGAAGGAGGGCCTACATGGAGGTGAGGGGGGTCGGCCGAACCCTGGCCCTACCTGTCAGCCTTCGTCTTTTTATGTCAGTTCCTCACCGCCTTTAAGGTTGCATCTGGTCCATTGCTCAAGGTTGATTTGATTCGAGGGCTGAGATTCACCAATTCGGCCTATATAAACAGCCCCAGACCCCAAGCTTCATAATCCAATATAGTCCAATTCATTTGATCAAGTTCTCAGAGCCAGAAACCCTAGTTCATTAGAGCTCCACCATCTAGAGCATAGCTACATAGGTTTAGAAGTAGAAGGAGACAAGCTCTGCTTGGATTCCTGATTGTATTGGGAGCGCGGCTTCATTGGAGCCCTTATAAGCTCTCTATTGTATCTTTCTGCATTTACTTTGCTAGATACATTTGATTTGACATTGCTTTATATTGATTATGTTCTCAACTATGCTATTCAGTGTTTGCCAATATTATAAACTTAGCATAGTTAGGATGTCTTATATTTATACATAAGATCGTATAGCACTCACTCTTTGATATCATGGGTGAGTGACCGATGGCATGTAAGCATGGTGCTTAGATGTTGTTTGTCTACGAATGCACCATATATTCCGGGCCATGTGGTAGATCACGGATGCGATACTCCCGTTGAGTCCTCTGTAGTCCACTCCTCGAATGTAGGGATAGTAGGAACATATTATTACTTTAGAAGTCATGCTCCGTTCTTGATATTTTCCTTAGTAATATCCCTTATGCTTAGACATAAAGTACTCTCACCATGATTGCTAGTATAATTACACTAATATAAGTATGACTTGGTAATATAGTTTAGAATGACTTAGGAATATTCTTGTGCTTCTGCCTAATCCATACTAGTGCCTAGATAGGGAGTGCTCTAAGTGAACTGCATGATATTATGTGATTTGATCATTTACCTTTATCATTCATTATTATTTATCCTGTGAGTTAACCCTGTTATAAGTAAATTGAGCATACATGGTTATCTCTCCATTGCAGATGCATTTGAGATCTATCTATCTTCTAATCAATGCCAGTCCCTTTCCAGTGGTAAAATATAAATTGACAACCCCGGAATACTTTAGGGTAAAATGCTACATTGATATATGTTATCTGTGTGATTGTGGATGCCCTAAGAAATCATATTGTTATATTATTTTAGTCACTTGTTGTGTAGAATTCCATAAGATCTTTTAGATACATGGTAGGGATGACAACCTAATTATTCTAAGATATAGAGGTTAAATGTACAAGTGACTAGTTAGCCCAACCAAGTGTCAAGTTAATTTATGTCAACAAACATTTTTGGAGCCATTCCCGGGAATGGAGTCTAACTCTATTGGTGATGACACTAAGAAATGTTAACAAGCATTTTTGGTGCCGTTGCCAGGGAAGGTTGATGGCAATATAAGAAAAATATATGCTGAATGTACCACACCAGTGTGATCGAGAAACCATATAATTAAATCTTTACTCAAATAGGCTTATCCTTATATTTTGTCTACTTGTATGTCTTAGGCAGGGTAATGTATGATTGGATTTGACCTTCCAAAGAACTTCGTTGAAAATCTAGAAGCTTTGATCAAGAAAACTCGAGCCAAGCTCAAGAAGACTTCAGATCCGCAACAGGAAAACACTCGTTTAAGAAGAATTTGACACCAGAGTTTGAGGCCATGGCCCACAAAAGTCTTCATGCATTCTCTGCTCCAACCACTGCTAACATCCGTACTGGACTAGATACTGATGTTGGAGACAATGGATTCGAGCTCAAGCCTATGCTTATCAACATGGTGCAAGCTAGTCAACTTTGTGGAAAGGCACACGAGGATGCGAGTGCATATCTTCAACACTTTCTTGAGATTTGCAACACCTTCACTATCAGGGGAGAAGCTAGAGAAGCTATTCTGCTCCGCCTATTCCCATTTTCACTGTTGGGAAAAGCAAAACAGTAGTTCTATGCCAACAAAGACAAGAACACTACAAGGGATATCTGCTCCACTGCTTTCCTAGCAAAGTTCTTTCCTGTGGGCAAGACAAATGCTCTATGAGGAAAAATCACAAGTTTTCAGCAACATCATGATGAATCTGTCCCGGAGGCATGGGAACGCTTTTAAGATTACATTTCAGAATGTCCTCACCAAGGGATGGAGAATTAGTTGCTTATGCAAACCTTCAACCATGGGTTGAATACCAGCACCCGTGAGACAGTAGATGCTGCTGCTAGAGGCGCTTTTCTATCACTCCCCATCAGTGAAGCAGCTGCTCTTCTTGAGAAGATGGCATTCAACCAGAGTTGGAACGGAGAAAGAACTCAACCTCGCAAGAGAGAAGGAATGCACCAGCTCAAGGAGGTGGACATGTTGTCTGCCAAGATGGACTTACTGATGAAGAGGCTTGATGACCGAGAGCCGGTGAGAAAAGAGAGGTCGAGCACATTCATGATTCCTACATGACATGTGAACAATGTGAAGGCACTGGCCACTCAGGCCATAACTATCCAGAGATTCAGGAGGATGTGAACTACATCAGCAACAACACCAACTACTATCCTTAGAATCTAAGGTTGGAATCAGCAATAGAGGCCAATTACCCAGGTAATTAATTACCAAGGTAACACCTTAGCACACCTTTGAGAGATTAAGTTTCTGATCAATCTAAACTGTTGGATCAAATATCAAAGAAGCTTGTCTCCAATGATAAGTTGCTAGAAACCATCAACAACAGAATGGATAGTTTTGCCTCTATCATTAAGAATCAGCATAGCTTCACCAAGATGCAACAATCCCAAATAGCTTAGCCGGCATCTTCTGTTCCTCTAGCCAATGAAGGAAAGATTCCGGGCTAGCCAGAAGAATTAGAAACTGCAAATCTTGTGGACATGCTCAATGCAGGATGCTACCACATAGATCGATAGATAGGAGGATGAAAAGATGAATCTATGCCAGAGAAGAAGGGAGATCCAAGAAGACCCATCCTACCAATGGCCATTGGACAAGACGTCTTTGAAGAAGCAGTATGTGACTTTGGTGCAAGTGTCAACAATATGCCCAAAGTAACCTATGAAAAAATTCATGGCGATACATTACTGCACACAACCATGTGTTATAGCTCCCAGACTAGTCACTCTGCTACCCGAAGGGCATTCTTAAAGATATCTATGTATGAGTTGGACACTCATATGTACTTGCAGATTTTGTGATAGTTGAAACAAAAGGAGATGAGAAGACACCCATCATCTTGGAACGACCATTCCTAAGCACTGCAAAGGCTATCATCTACGCCAACAGTGCCAAGATTTGTTTCACTATCAAGGGTAAGAAGGAAAGATTCAATTTTAAGAACAAGACACTACAAACTCCTGCCCATCCACAAACATCGAACATCTACGAGGACAAGCCAGCACAGAAGAAGACAACCAAAAGGAAGAACAACACCTGGCAGACACATACTGATGCAGTGAGGATGATGAACTTAGTTCAGGCTGAGTACGATCACCTCCTTACATCACCATAACTGCCCAAGCTAGAAGATTCAGGCCGGCCGACGATCGATTGTACAATCAACTGAAAAATCTTCTATAAGACCTTCTGCGACACGGGATCAAGCGCCAACATAATGGCCAAGGTAACTTATGCACTTTATATTTGGCAAAACACCCTTGTATCCTACTTGCACGCAGCTATAGATGGCAGACCAAACGTTCAAGTTCCCAGTGGAGATTGCAAAAGATGTGTTGTTAAAGATTCAGGATCAATATGTCCCCATTGACTTCTTCGTCCTGGAAATGGTAGAAGAAGAGTATGATCCACCAAGAGTACTTCGAAGACCATTCCTCAACACGAGCAATCATCTACATGAGATCAGGAAAGGTTCACTTCAAGTTCCCCACAGAAAAGGTTCGCTACTACTTCAACAGTTACACAACTTATGAGAAGCCAAAGAAGAATAAATCACGGTGGCTGAGGCACGGCAAGACCGGAGCTCGCCCACACCCCACACGGTGCCTATGTTGGTTGGCTTGCCTTTTCGCATCGTGTCTGTTGGTCACCGAGGACCGGATCGCTCTATGGATGCACACTATGTTGTAGCCCACCATCGTTAAAAATGGTTGCGAGGTGCAGGTGCTCTTCTCTCCCATATCATGTGCGCCCGCCCTTCCAGGAAGCTCAGGCGCCGGTGGCGCCATCGCCCGTGGAGCTTGCTGCTCTTGCCATGGCCGACCAGCCCCGCTTACTGACCGTGCGTAGCCCGCCAACAGTGCGCATCACCACTCGATCCAGCTGACCTGCACGTGACAAGCTAGGAATGTTGTGTTGCCTTGCCATGAACCCCTCGTGCCGCTGGTTGTGGCGCTTTCAACGGCCACCATGCACGCGATGAGCTCGGAACACCAGCGGCCCCAATGGAAGCATGGGGACGACAGCCTGGGGAGGTTGCACCGGAGGCCACTGCGGACGCGCTGCTCTCCAACCGCCACCACGGCCCAGTGCGTAGTTCAACCAAGCTTCGCGACGCTGAGGCCGAGCACACCATGATCTCCCTCACCGCCGAGCTCCTAGACATCGGACCACTGCTAGCTGTCGTAGCCGAGCCCACCCCTACCTGCCAGGACCATTCCCACCCCTGCATGCATGCACAATAAGCCTTGGCCCAAGGTTGAAGGTCTCTTTGCAGTTTAGCCGTCACCTTTCTATCATATCAATTCACTATATCATGGGTCTTGTGAATCTTCCTGATAACTTCGCTGTTAAACTTTGCATATCGTAGCCCTCCATTAGATGGCAATTGGTCAGCGAGGTAAGGGCATCTCGGACTTTTTTCGCCATAGCTTGACACCGTCAGATGCAAAAGCAGGTGGAATGGCTTGGGAGACAAAAAATGTTTAGGTGAATGACACTTGGGTGCCCTCGAACTTTTTAGTGGTTTGTAGGTAGAGGCCATCTTTTTTAATGCTGCAGAGGTAAAACTCTCAAAAGATATGGTGATTTATTTGTTCAACAAAATGTTGTACAAAAAATTGCCTAATTTGTAGCTTTGTAAAAATAGAAAGTAGTGGAAACTAATGTTTCAAAATAGAAGGAGAGACAATTGCAGGACTAGTCAGATTGTTCACATGTTCTTATCCAACTAGGGTTCACTGATAGCAAGCCCAGCGGGCTCATTGTGGAATGGCGGTGGCCCATCTGAAGGTCAAGTGTTTTCTAATTTCCACTTTCCTCCTTTTATTTACATAGTTCTAATAATTATGAGAAATTTGGTTGGAGAGGCCTCATGAAGCATTAAAAAATATATACATTTATGACACCTTTTGAATCATAAATTAAGTTGCTAGCTATCCTCACATAAAATTTGAAATTCAAAAACACCTTGATAGTGGAGAAATAAAAAAGACAAATTTTGTTGAAAGGTAAATTGTACCGAGTGAATACTTGAGGGGAGTAAGCCGAACTAAATGATACTAGTTTAGGGAGTTATGTGGACATAGGCCATACTTGAGGGTAGTAATCCACTGCTAGAAAAGTCAAACATAATATAAGTCCATCTTGATTTGTCAAATGTACTTTAACTTTAAGTTTTTCAAATTTTATCTAGATTCAAATTGCTTTAGGGCCTGTTTGGTTCCTCCGAATCGAACACCTGGAACCATTCCCAGCTAGAATACTTCACAAATTTGTATAAGCTTGATAATCTGGATTGGTTCCTGGGTCCAATCCCAAAGAACCGAACGAGCCCTTAGGCCAATTATAACAAATATTATTTGTGACAGAACCGCCTTAATCATAGGGCCCACGTGCCCCGTCATCGTCTCTAAGGACCGTTGACTAGTCTGCACGAGTTCCCTTTGACTTAGGTGGCCTGTCGGGTCTCATAGGAAACCCTAATTTCCCGAGGATCTCATTGTAAAGACCTTGCAAGTATTACAACAGTTTACACAAATAATTTGAATCAGAGTAAAGAGTGCGGAAATATTACTTAAACATAGATTACAATTACATTATCCCAAACCAGAGTTTCGCAGTGGAGTAGTCGTATACAACTAAACACCCTGCCCAAGGGTTTCATTATATACCAATCTTCATCCATGTACGATCCGATGACCGGCACGATCCTTCGTAGAACTGTTTACTCAACTTACCTGCAACAGGGGGTTAACAAACCCTGAGTACATGGGGTACTCCGCAAGACTTACCCGACTAAAGGTGTAAAATTAGACTCAGGAATGCAGGCTGAGGGGAGTCAAGGTAAGGCTTAGCAAGAGTCAAAGGATTTTGCGGAAACGCAATACTAATCCTATTTTCAGTATTTTATCTCAATAATATAATTAATCATTAACCATATCTCCAAGTTCCTTCTCATATATCAACATTCTTTCATTTACTTAATCCATTCAAAAACATCCTAGTTCCGAACCACTCTTCGCTGTAAGTGTGAGGATCATGTCTCCATTAACCGAGGAGCAACGTCGATTCGAATCCAGAAGTACCCAGCTGGGGATCCCTATCCACACTGCATATGTAGCACTTAAGCTTGCATATGCCAACCCCGCCTACCACGGCTTTTCATACCCCGGAACCGGTCCTGCGCCACCCGAGAGCACAGTACCCCTCTAGTCTCCAGGCACGACGGCCACGAGGGTACACGCTACTCTCGCCATCTCTCCACTCCCAGTGCGTGGTTGTCGGTTCCAGCAGTAGAGCTACCGGAGTCAGAGGCTTTCCGTAGTATGTGGCTAGTTGCAAAGTCATGATCACAGCAGGCCGACAACGAATGGTCCCTAATATTTTTCCGTTAGAAACCATGCATTGGGACTCTAACCCAAGTACACTGGTAACTACCCGGTTTTCACATCCCTTTCCCGATGGCGACGAAAGTTGGGACTCTAACCCAAACAGTTGGCCATCCAAACGGGAAAACCCATCCATGTTGATGATAATGGACTGGCCAAGTACACCATCACCAAACGAGGACAATACTAATCCCATAAAATGATTCATTTGTTTCATATCATCACAGTTTTCAAAATAGCATTTTTGCAATTCAATCATTAAGCATGACTAAGCATTTTTCAATACTTTAAATAAATCAGGGTCTCAGGTATAATATGTGGTCAAGGAAAGGTAATGCATCAATGGGTTGTCACTCAACTCCTATTAACCTAATGCAGTAGATTAACTCAAGTGATAAATATTTTTAAATAACAAGGAGGGGCAAATGCACCGGGGCTTGCCTGTTGCTTGAAGTAGACAAAACCCTGACGTCAATCACCGAGAAGGATCCACGTCCACCGAGTGAAGACCTTACTCGGGACACGCTTCAGATAATAATCACCGCGCGTTCACTACACGAAATAATAATACAACACTTATATGATGACATGTATGCCATGATGCAGGATATGCACAAAATCACCGATCAATAATAAGTAAACTTAATTTGAAAGTTGAGTACAACTTTCCTTCACGATAAAGTTGTAAGTCAACAAAACTAATTACTATCGAGTATTAACTACTTTGGTTTATTGATCGTTTTAATAGTCGTTGAAAGTCGGATTGGTTCTTCCCCTAGAACATTATTAACCCATTGCCTAAACAAACTATTAAACCCTATCATTATATGTGACTAACATAAATTACTAGCATTCCAAATTAACAATTCAATTAAGAACCCAAACACTAATTATGGTGCCAAGGATCATCTCAAGTTAATGACCCAGGGATATCACTCGATCCAAATGTTACACCACACAAAAGTGAATTAGGGTTTCTACTCAATTTTATTAATCCATTCATCAATTAGGATTTTTGTTTTGGCATATAATCACTACATAGAGTAATTCATTTTATATTTACAAAGTAAATGATCATCAAAACTTGGAGCAGTAGGGTTCAGGTGCTACAAGGGGTTTAACCAAACCTTAAAAGATCTAACAATTCATAAAAGTTAATTCCAATACTCTTTTCTTAATTAATCCATTAATCAAGTAATAAATAAGAAATAGTTAAATTATTCCTATTTGAGCTCAAAATTTTCCTACAGATAGGTCTTGACCTAAAACAGTGCCACAACAATTTTCATGATTTTTGGAGTTACAGGGAACTAATTAAAATTACCCAATGTTGCATTTATTAATTTTTATGCTGATTTTTAGTTCCCATAGAAATTGTGCAAATTCATTATTTAATATTTTTATTAAATACTACATTTCACAGAGAGCACCCTCAAGATTTCTCATGATTTTTAGGACAATAGATTTATTCTTACAAAAATGATAAAATGCATTACCATTCATATTCTCAGAAAATGGAAAAACTAATTCTATTCATCAGAAAATGAAAAATGCCTTTTGGCCCGAGGCGGCCCACGAAGGGCGACCGGCCCAACCGGCCTATTCTCTCCCTCTCCTCTCACCGCTCTCACCCGACCCAACTGGACCGGCCCACTAAGCCCAGGTGGACTTCTCCCTCACTAGACCGCTGACGAATGGGCCCCATCTGCCAGCCTCTCTCTCTCTCTTTCTTCTTCCTCGCGCAGAGGAGAAACGACCACGCGCGCGTCGGCTCGCCGTGGAGCCCGCCGGCGGTGCCCCTTCGGTGAGGTCGTGGGCACAAGAGCGCAACCCAATGCCTCCAGTACGTTTCTAGTCTAGACAGTTGGGCAAGAAACGGCTCGGCTCGAGCTCTACGGCGGCTATGGCGGATGGCCGGCTCGGAGCTCGTCGGGAAGCACACGTTCCGGCCGTAACAAACTACGAGGGACCAAACCGACTGTACCTAATGGAATAGGGATCTCACCAGAGTGTGATGCGCACGCTAGTTGGAGCATAGGCCGGTCCGAGAGGGTTCGTCGACGTTGAAGGTCACGGCGGCGGGGCGAACTGAGGGTGTCGTCGTCGTTCCGTCGACTACATAGCGGTAATATAGAGACAAGCAGGCCTATGAGTCTTCCTGGGTGTCAAAGGGCACAGAACGAGGATTGAAAAGGAACCTACCTCGCAGGGACGGCCTCGTCGCGGTGAGATACCTCACGGCGGCGCTCCGGCCGAACTCCGAGACGCCGATGGCGTTCCGGCGCACACAAGGGACCAGAGGCAGTATGGTTGGGTCAAGGAAGTGCGCCAGGAAGTGGTAAGTCTGCTGACAAGTGGAATTGGATAGTGGCTCAATGGGCACGGCGAATTTCTCTCCCAACCGAAACTCGTCGGCGCCGGAGATAGAGAAACGGAGAGGGAAACGACGACCGAGAGGGCTTATATCGAGCGCATGGATGAGCACACGGCTTGGAGAGGACCCCCACGGGCCCGGTCTCACCGGCGACACGCGGCTGGCCGGCCCCGGGCATCGCCGGCGGCCAGCACGCGCACGCGGGCAGAGCCGTGAGCAGAGCAGAGGACCGGGTGTGGCATATATATGACAGCGGTGGGATTAGGACGTGGCCGGGGCCCTCCTCACGAGCTCGACACGCCGGCAACAGGGTCTGGCCTGGCCCGGGCATCGCCGGCGACCGGTGCGGCATGCGCCTGAGCACGCGCGCAGCGCACAGAGCCGGCCCCCCCAGGTCTACTGTAGCAAATCATGCCCCTTTTGACTTTTTGCTAAAATTACCCCACACTTTGTGTAACAACTTGAAAAATGGTCAATATAAAAGTTGTAGTAAATTTTGTGGAGAACAATTTTTATTTTAGCTCTATATTCAAATTCTGCTCAGTTTTGAAACTATTAAAAAGGGGGTAAAACTTGAATTTGAAATTGATTTGAAATTCAATAAAATTCTCCAAACTTTCCTCAACAACATGAAAATCTGTAAAGATGAAAGTTGTTCTACTTATTGAACCCTACAACTTTCATTAAAGGAGTTTTGTCAGATTCTTCATAGTTTTTAAAATAGCATTTCAAATTTAAATTCTCAAACACTCCATAGGGTTTAATTTGAAATTTTAATGTATAAATTCAAAATCCCCAAATGTAAATGTTGTTCAACTTAAAAAGCCTTACAACTTTCAATCAAGTAGTTTGCCCTAATTCTTGATATTTTTGAAATGGCATTTTAAATTTTATTAAACAAACAATAATTGGGTTTTAAATTTAAATTTCTACAAGTAAACTTTAAAATCTATAAACATGAAAGTTGTTCCATTTTGTAAGGGCTAAAACTTTCATTAAAGGACCATCGCCAGATTCCTACTAGTTTTTGAACTCGTATTTCAAGTTTAAACTTTAAAACCTAAATTAAGATTTTATTTGAAATTATTTTTAATAACTGCAAAATTTCCCAAAATAGAAGTTGCTTAACTTTTAAATATTTGCAACTTTTGTTTAAGGCCCAACACTTAATTATGCTTAGTTTTTGAGTTAAGGTTTTAGGTCTGATTTAGGGTTTATAATTGATTTTCTTTTTGTTACCCAATTCAATTTAGATAATAACATACAAACCCAAACATTTACATAACAAATCATTCTTAAGAACTTATATATAATCACATGTTGAAATAAAATCAGTTTTGTTAATGCAGAGTAAAAAAAAATGAGTTTATGCAGGATGATTTACACGCAATGATGATGACATGGCAGGTTTTAATTAACCGTAACACCAGAGGTGTTACAGCCTTCCCCCTTAAAAGAAATCTCGTCCCGAGATTTAAGAAGCGGCTAGAGCCTTAGGTTAAGTAATGGAAAAGAAAATGTGTCAAGTAAATATTTTTCAAATCTTGACTGTAGAGCAAGTAGGAATCTTACATTTTGTAGGATTTGAAAGGGGTAAATTATTTTTAATGGTGAGCTAAGAACTTAAGAATGTTTTTAGGTGAGAAATCCTCTGATCTCTCGGGTAGCTTTTTCTCCTAAAGACGGATTCCAACATACTTGTCCATCATCCTGTTGAAGTCCTTTGAGTAACACGATCTCTTATTGGTTTATGACCCATACTGAGTATTCGGAGTGCGTCAGATTTAGTTCAATTCTACTCCTACCAAGTCAATAACCCGATTTGACACTTGAAGTTACTTCTCGAGTGGTGTCACATGAAGTACATTCTGTGCAACTGACCAGTGTTCAGACACTTGAGTTGATAAGCTACTAGTCCACACTTCCCTTACTACCTGTGATGAACATTCTTATTTGACCTAATCAGTTGTTTCTTAACACTAAAACTTGAAACCTTATTTCTTCGAAATACAACCCTTGCGAGGGATATCTTTTAAGGGTGGGTTTCAAGGAGAGTGGGGGCACATTAATTGCGAGCTACGATGATTCAGGAGTGCCGACTACGATACCAGTGCGTACCCTGTTAAGGTCTTATGTGACTGCAGTTCACAGAAGATTCCAAGTTTTGACATGGCACCATAGTCACGGTTCGAGATACCATCATAGAATACAATTAAAGTAACCTCGGTAAAAAGAGAAAAATATATCGACTGTATCTATGATGTACAAGGACCACAGACCTTGATACGAGCATATACCCATCAGAATCTCATGTGATTGTGAGTCACAGGAGATCCCAGGTTGCTATATTGTATCGCAGCCGCAGATCATGTTACATCATAGCAAGATGAATTTATTTCTACATACAGTGCAGACAAGGAAACTTTATTGGTTGCGAAACTATAGTATGTCACAGCCCTGGACCTCGATACCTGTGCGGGCCTAGCAGAATCTCGGCGTGGCCATGGCACGTGAGAGACTCTAGGTTTCGACGCGACACCGTGGTCACAGGTCATGACAGCACTATAGGCACAACCATAACGATTTTGGAATAACATGTTAGATTTAAATAAGAGATACGTGTCGGATCAAGGCATGGCACGTATGAAGATAAAAGTTAGGGTCTAGTGCTAGGTTTTCGTCCTGAGTCTGTGGGCGAATTAAGGTGCGTCCTAAAGTTTCCCGAGGAAGTGAATTTTAAAATAGACCTCGAGACATTTATAAACAGCCAGAAATCCATAAAACAACAAGAAATCCTCAGCGGATCGCAGATACCATTTTCAAGCGATTGGATCTTAGGTATCATTCCCAAATTGGTTCCTGTTATTCTATCAGACGAAATTAAGATGATTGCAAAGATAAAGAATCTTAAGAATTCGGAGAGATCAGATGTGGATTCTCAAAGTGAGTTTTAATATAGTTATAAAGAGCAAAAGGATTTTGAAACTCATGAAAAATATGGATACAAATTCTTGTAAAGGATATTTGGAAAAAGGGAGTGAAAGCACATTAATTGTAGGCTAGGATCATGACCATCAACCTTGACAACAGCGAGCGTCCGGCAGAAATTTTTCCATGGTTGTGATCCATAGGAGACCCCAGATTTCGACGCTATGTCACGGTCTTGGAGCACAATATCCCATAGACTACAATTACAATAGCTTTCAAAGGAAATAGCAGTGTTTTGAAAGGAGAAGATAAAAATTTTCATGAGTGGATTTAATAAATCAAGTATTAGCCAAAGTTTTGTGTTAAGTTGGAATAGTGAATGAGTGCATCCAGAAGTTTCCCAAGGACTAGAAACTTAAGGAGCGAAGTTTAGCGGTGATGGCAAAACCTAGTCCTATAACAAAATTGTCCAACTGTTGAACACACGTAACACTCATAAGCTCAAGTATGAAATGATCTGGCCGATGACATAGGATTATCCGAGGTTTACACATTAGTTCACATTGACTACTAGCTTAGGTCGACTTACTCCAACTTATTTAACTACCATTACACCAGTTTCCTACCGACACAGGGTTTTGGATTACAAGGACACTTAACCTCAGACTTGACCTGATCTGACACTGGGTCTAGGGGACTACTTAGCTTCATAAACTAATCGACTCGATCACTCACTACTTCTGACTCCGAGTCACTAGCTACTTCCTCAAACTCTTCATCGGCATTCTCTGCTGATCTAGATAATTCTTGATGGTCAGTTGCTGGAACATCTACATCTGGAATTGGATCATTCATGGCATGGAGCATTTGCACTTCTCGTTGCAGATCGGCAATGTTCTGATGGGCTGCCTGAAGTTGTTGCTGATAGGTATTATGTAGACCCCAAAACATCGCATCCTGATGCTGCAGATATCCAACGGTCTCTCTAAGACCTTCTCTTGCCATTACGGCATAAGAATGAGCTTCTTCACGCTGCTGGATGAGAAGTCCTGTCTGAAGGTGAAGACTATCCACCAGACTCTCCAGTTCTTCTATGCGAAGCTGGTCTGCTTGCCGCTGTGCTTCGAGTGCTTCCACCTGGACGTCTAAACCGATCTTTTCCACATCACTGATCTGAGCAGCCTTTTGCCACTTTAAGGCTTCCTTATTGGCCTTCTTCTTTTTGAGTTCGGTACTCTTGAGTACTTCATAACATTCAGCGTAAAGTTCCTGCCACTCCTCGCATCCTTGCTCACGGGTCAGATGGAGGTTAAGGACGGCTAGCATGGCTCGAGTAGTGGCTACCAATATGGGATCCAGCTGATCAGACTTTTCTTCCAATTGCTTAGCTTGTCGTTGAAGACCATCCCAACTCCCTAGTGCCTCTGACGGAAACATTCTCAGAGTAGAAACTCTGACTTCCTTCTGACACCTGAAGCAGATCTTTCTCAGGACTTCCAATGCTGTAGCCTGAGCTCCTTCCCAAAGACTCATACCTTCTGCCTGTGCTTCCCAAGCTGGCCAAAACGGAGCAGTGGTACAAGCTGGGATCCGAAGTGACACTTCGTACCATGACCGACCAAGGACAACAGTACGGGACCAACGATACTTTAGTGGTTTCGAGTAGCCTACTTCCTGTAGTAACTGCCACAACACCGTAGGAGTTCCGAACATAGCCAGGCATTCATCGATTCCAGTGATAGGGTCTTGCGGATCCATCTATTAAAAAGAAAGGTAAGGATTTGTTTTAACAAAATATATATTTGGAAACATGTTTTATTTTAGAAAGTAGAAATTTAGTTCATATCGGGGATATTACTAATAGTTGTAATGTCATGATGCATGAGCGTTCCAACGCAAGCCAGGATACCCTGACATATACGTAATATACTGATTAAATTAATTATTAGAGTGGCATGCACTCCACGTTTTCAAACATAGGGCATACTTAAGGTGCTAATCCACTACTAAGCTCAAAACCTAACTATAGATCTATAGAAGTAATCGAGGAAAGATGCTATAGAATGAACGAGGAAAGTTCAGAAATAATTCGGACCAAACTACCCCATCAATTTTATTCATTCGAAATCCTTTTGAAGTTTTTGTAAAGTAATACTGCAAGTACTTTACAATGAAATTCTCTGATACCACCTGTGACCGAACCGCCTTAATCATAGGGCCCACGTGCCCCGTCATCGTCCCTAAGGACCGTTGACTAGTCTGCACGAGTTCCCTTTGACTTAGGTGGCCTGTCGGGTCTAATAGGAAACCCTAATTTCCCGAGGATCTCATTGTAAAGACCTTGCAAGTATTACAACAGTTTACACAAATAATTTGAATCAAAGTAAAGAGTGCGGAAATATTACTTAAACATAGATTACAATTACATTATCCCAAACCAGAGTTTCGCAGTGGAGTAGTCGTATACAACTAAACACCCTGCCCAAGGGTTTCATTATATACCAATCTTCATCCATGTACGATCCGATGACCGGCACGATCCTTCGTAGAACTGTTTACTCAACTTACCTGCAACAGGGGGTTAACAAACCCTGAGTACATGGGGTACTCCGCAAGACTTACCCGACTAAAGGTGTAAAATTAGACTCAGGAATGCAGGCTGAGGGGAGTCAAGGTAAGGCTTAGCAAGAGTCAAAGGATTTTGCGGAAACGCAATACTAATCCTATTTTCAGTATTTTATCTCAATAATATAATTAATCATTAACCATATCTCCAAGTTCCTTCTCATATATCAACATTCTTTCATTTACTTAATCCATTCAAAAACATCCTAGTTCCGAACCACTCTTCGCTGTAAGTGTGAGGATCATGTCTCCATTAACCGAGGAGCAACGTCGATTCGAATCCAGAAGTACCCAGCTGGGGATCCCTATCCACACTGCATATGTAGCACTTAAGCTTGCATATGCCAACCCCGCCTACCACGGCTTTTCATACCCCGGAACCGGTCCTGCGCCACCCGAGAGCACAGTACCCCTCTAGTCTCCAGGCACGACGGCCACGAGGGTACACGCTACTCTCGCCATCTCTCCACTCCCAGTGCGTGGTTGTCGGTTCCAGCAGTAGAGCTACCGGAGTCAGAGGCTTTCCGTAGTATGTGGCTAGTTGCAAAGTCATGATCACAGCAGGCCGACAACGAATGGTCCCTAATATTTTTCCGTTAGAAACCATGCATTGGGACTCTAACCCAAGTACACTGGTAACTACCCGGTTTTCACATCCCTTTCCCGATGGCGACGAAAGTTGGGACTCTAACCCAAACAGTTGGCCATCCAAACGGGAAAACCCATCCACGTTGATGATAATGGACTGGCCAAGTACACCATCACCAAACGAGGACAATACTAATCCCATAAAATGATTCATTTGTTTCATATCATCACAGTTTTCAAAATAGCATTTTTGCAATTCAATCATTAAGCATGACTAAGCATTTTTCAATACTTTAAATAAATCAGGGTCTCAGGTATAATATGTGGTCAAGGAAAGGTAATGCATCAATGGGTTGTCACTCAACTCCTATTAACCTAATGCAGTAGATTAACTCAAGTGATAAATATTTTTAAATAACAAGGAGGGGCAAATGCACCGGGGCTTGCCTGTTGCTTGAAGTAGACGAAACCCTGACGTCAATCACCGAGAAGGATCCACGTCCACCGAGTGAAGACCTTACTCGGGACACGCTTCAGATAATAATCACCGCGCGTTCACTACACGAAATAATAATACAACACTTATATGATGACATGTATGCCATGATGCAGGATATGCACAAAATCACCGATCAATAATAAGTAAACTTAATTTGAAAGTTGAGTACAACTTTCCTTCACGATAAAGTTGTAAGTCAACAAAACTAATTATTATCGAGTATTAACTACTTTGGTTTATTGATCGTTTTAATAGTCGTTGAAAGTCGGATTGGTTCTTCCCCTAGAACATTATTAATCCATTGCCTAAATAAACTATTAAACCCTATCATTATATGTGACTAACATAAATTACTAGCATTCCAAATTAACAATTCAATTAAGAACCCAAACACTAATTATGGTGCCAAGGATCATCTCAAGTTAATGACCCAGGGATATCACTCGATCCAAATGTTACACCACACAAAAGTGAATTAGGGTTTCTACTCAATTTTATTAATCCATTCATCAATTAGGATTTTTGTTTTGGCATATAATCACTACATAGAGTAATTCATTTTATATTTACAAAGTAAATGATCATCAAAACTTGGAGCAGTAGGGTTCAGGTGCTACAAGGGGTTTAACCAAACCTTAAAAGATCAAACAATTCATAAAAGTTAATTCCAATACTCTTTTCTTAATTAATCCATTAATCAAGTAATAAATAAGAAATAGTTAAATTATTCCTATTTGAGCTCAAAATTTTCCTACAGATAGGTCTTGACCTAAAACAGTGCCACAACAATTTTCATGATTTTTGGAGTTACAGGGAACTAATTAAAATTACCCAATGTTGCATTTATTAATTTTTATGCTGATTTTTAGTTCCTATAGAAATTGTGCAAATTCATTATTTAATATTTTTATTAAATACTACATTTCACAGAGAGCACCCTCAAGATTTCTCATGATTTTTAGGACAATAGATTTATTCTTACAAAAATGATAAAATGCATTACCATTCATATTCTCAGAAAATGGAAAAACTAATTCTATTCATCAGAAAATGAAAAATGCCTTTCGGCCCGAGGCGGCCCACGAAGGGCGACCGGCCCAACCGGCCTATTCTCTCCCTCTCCTCTCACCGCTCTCACCCGACCCAACTGGACCGGCCCACTAAGCCCAGGTGGACTTCTCCCTCACTAGACCGCTGACGAATGGGCCCCATCTGCCAGCCTCTCTCTCTCTTTCTTCTTCCTCGCGCAGAGGAGAAACGACCACGCGCGCGTCGGCTCGCCGTGGAGCCCGCCGGCGGTGCCCCTTCGGCGAGGTCGTGGGCACAAGAGCGCAACCCAATGCCTCCAGTACGTTTCTAGTCTAGACAGTTGGGCAAGAAACGGCTCGGCTCGAGCTCTACGGCGGCTATGGCAGATGGCCGGCTCGGAGCTCGTCGGGAAACACAAGTTCTGGCCGTAACAAACTACGAGGGACCAAACCGACTGTACCTAATGGAATAGGGATCTCACCAGAGTGTGATGCGCACGCTAGTTGGAGCATAGGCCGGTCCGAGAGGGTTCGTCGACGTTGAAGGTCACGGCGGCGGGGCGAACTGAGGGTGTCGTCGTCGTTCCGTCGACTACATAGCGGTAATATAGAGACAAGCAGGCCTATGAGTCTTCCTGGGTGTCAAAGGGCACAGAACGAGGATTGGAAAGGAACCTACCTCGCAGGGACGGCCTCGTCGCGGTGAGATACCTCACGGCGGCGCTCCGGCCGAACTCCGAGACGCCGATGGCGTTCCGGCGCACACAAGGGACCAGAGGCAGTATGGTTGGGTCAAGGAAGTGCGCCAGGAAGTGGTAAGTCTGCTGACAAGTGGAATTGGATAGTGGCTCAATGGGCACGGCGAATTTCTCTCCCAACCGAAACTCGTCGGCGCCGGAGATAGAGAAACGGAGAGGGAAACAACGACCGAGAGGGCTTATATCGAGCGCATGGATGAGCACACGGCTTGGAGAGGACCCTCACGGGCCCGGTCTCACCGGCGACACGCGGCTGGCCGGCCCCGGGCATCGCCGGCGGCCAGCACGCGCACGCGGGCAGAGCCGTGAGCAGAGCAGAGGACCGGGTGTGGCATATATATGACAGCGGTGGGATTAGGACGTGGCCGGGGCCCTCCTCACGAGCTCAACACGCCAGCAACAGGGTCTGGCCAGGCCCGGGCATCGCCGGCGACCGGTGCGGCATGCGCCTGAGCACGCGCGCAGCGCACAGAGCCGGCCCCCCCAGGTCTACTGTAGCAAATCATGCCCCCTTTTGACTTTTTGCTAAAATTACCCCACACTTTGTGTAACAACTTGAAAAATGGTCAATATAAAAGTTGTAGTAAATTTTGTGGAGAACAATTTTTATTTTAGCTCTTTATTCAAATTCTGCTCAGTTTTGAAACTATTAAAAAGGGGGTAAAACTTGAATTTGAAATTGATTTGAAATTCAATAAAATTCTCCAAACTTTCCTCAACAACATGAAAATCTGTAAAGATGAAAGTTGTTCTACTTGTTGAACCCTACAACTTTCATTAAAGGAGTTTTGTCAGATTCTTCATAGTTTTTAAAATAGCATTTCAAATTTAAATTCTCAAACATTCCTTAGGGTTTAATTTGAAATTTTAATGTATAAATTCAAAATCCCCAAATGTAAATGTTGTTCAACTTAAAAAGCCTTACAACTTTCAATAAAGTAGTTTGCCCTAATTCTTGATATTTTTGAAATGGCATTTTAAATTTTATTAAATAAACACTAATTGGGTTTTAAATTTAAATTTGTACAAGTAAACTTTAAAATCTATAAACATGAAAGTTGTTCCATTTTGTAAGGGCTAAAACTTTCATTAAAGGACCATCACCAGATTCCTACTAGTTTTTGAACTCGTATTTCAAGTTTAAACTTTAAAACCTAAATTAAGATTTTATTTGAAATTATTTTTAATAACTGCAAAATTTCCCAAAATAGAAGTTGCTTAACTTTTAAATATTTGCAACTTTTGTTTAAGGCCCAACACTTAATTATGCTTAGTTTTTGAGTTAAGGTTTTAGGTCTGATTTAGGGTTTATAATTGATTTTCTTTTTGTTACCCAATTCAATTTAGATAATAACATACAAACCCAAACATTTACATAACAAATCATTCTTAAGAACTTATATATAATCACATGTTGAAATAAAATCAGTTTTGTTAATGCAGAGTAAAAAAAATGAGTTTATACAGGATGATTTACACGTAATGATGATGACATGGCAGGTTTTAATTAACCGTAACACCAGAGGTGTTACATTATTATAGTATAATTATTTTCGTTTTGATAGCACGCTTATACATATAATGGTACTTTGAGTTACAAAAATATCTGGCTTGGGACAAACTTAGATGGACTTGTATTTATAATTAGAGAATAAAAGGCGGCTACTATGGGAACATTCAAAATATAGCTATGGAATAATCCTTTTCACTAATTAAATATGAAATACAAGGCAGAACTATTGATTGTAGCTGCAAAAATATACAGTACAATGCTCGAATGATTCAAAATGACATATGAAACAACTGTCAAAGCATTTGCATTGTCTTACTATCCCATGAGTAAATAGAACATAAAAAAGAACGAAAGCATAAACCACAAATTGAATGAAAAATTGAAAAGGTAAAAGCATAGTATCAGAGTGGGCCCTAAACCCGGATTCTTTACATCCCCTGGAGCAAAGTACATCCCAGCAGCAGCGTGGGCCCGGCGGGCCCACATCCGTCCAGCCCAATAGTACGGTCCTCTCCCGACCGTTGCGTTCAAACGCGCCAAAATCCGACCGTTACAAGAACACCCCAAAATCCCTTCCGCTGCTACGCGTCTTCCCCATTCTCACCCACCAAGCTCCCACCATGCTCTGTTCCACCTCAGCTCCTCGTGTTCGCAAACCCTGCTCGCATTAAACCACACAAGCGAGCCCCACAGCTTCTCTCATGACCGTCCTTGTCGGCAAACCACCACCGATGGCAGCCGCCGCTCTCCTCCGTTTATTGCCGCCGCTCTTGCTGCTAACGCTGGCGGGGCCAACCGCCGCCGCTGCAGCTGCAGCTGTTTTGGCACCGCCGGCGGCGGCGGCGGCGGCCAAGAACGTCACCATCGACTCTGCCACGCTGTCCTTCGCGGACCTCACGCTGCTGGGGGACTCCTTCCTCCGCAACGGCTCCGTCGGGCTGACGCGGGAAACCGGCGTGCCTTCCTCCAGCGCCGGCACCGTGCTCTTCACCCAGCCCGTCGCGTTCAGGGGCCCCACCGCCACCGGAACGGCCTCCAATGCCACCGCCGTCGCGTCGTTCGCGGCGAGGTTCTCCTTCGTCATCGCCAACCCCAACGCGGGCGCCGCGGGGGGCGACGGCATCGCCTTCTTCATCTCCCCCGGCCGCGCCACGCTCGGCGCCACCGGCGGCTACCTCGGCCTCTTCAACTCCTCCGGCTCCTCCGCCGCCATCGTCGCCGTCGAGTTCGACACCATGGCCAACCCGGAGTTCGAAGACCCCAGCGACAACCACGTCGGCCTGGACCTCGGCTCGCCGCTCTCCGTCGCCACGGCCGACCTTGCCGCATCCGGGATCGACCTCAAGAGCGGCAACCTCACGACGGCGTGGATCGACTACCGCAACGCGGACCGCCGCCTGGAGGTGTTCCTCCTGAGCAGCTCCGCCGCGGCCGCCAAGCCGAAGCGCCCGGTCCTCTCCGTCGCCGTCGACCTCTCGTCGTACCTCAAGGAGGCCATGTACGTCGGCTTCTCCGCGTCCACGGAGGGGAGCACGCAGCAGCACACCATCAAAGGCTGGACCTTCCAGACCTTCGGCTTCCCGCCCACGGCCAACTCAACCTTCGAATCCAATGCCACCAGCAACTCGTCGTCAGAGCAGGCAGCCTCCAACGCCGCCGCCAGCCACAAGAGGTTCGGGCTCGCGCTCGGAATCCTCGGCCCCGTTGCGCTCGCCGTCGCCTTCGTGTTCTTCGCCTGGGTCTCCGTCAAGAAGCTCATAGAGCTCACCTCCCGGAACGACGCCGCACTCTCGCCGGAGCTGCTCAAGGTCAAGGGCCCGAGGAAGTTCGGCTACAGGGAGCTGAGCGCGGCCACCAGAGGGTTCCACACGAGCAGAGTCATCGGCAAGGGCGCGTTCGGGACCGTGTACAAGGCCGCCATGCAGGGCTCCGCCGCCGCCGCCGCCGGCGCCACCACCTACGCCGTGAAGCGGTCGACGCAGGCGCACCAGAGCCGGAGCGAGTTCGTCGCCGAGCTGTCCGTGATCGCGTGCCTCCGGCACAAGAACCTCGTCCAGCTCGAGGGGTGGTGCGACGAGAAGGGCGAGCTGCTGCTGGTGTACGAGTACATGCCCAACGGCAGCCTGGACAAGGCGCTCTACGGCGACCCTTGCACGCTGCCGTGGCCGCAGAGGTACACGGTGGCCGCCGGCATCGCGTCGGTGCTGTCGTACCTCCACCAGGAGTGCGAGCAGCGCGTGATCCACCGGGACATCAAGACCAGCAACATCCTGCTGGACGGCAACCTGAGCCCGCGGCTGGGCGACTTCGGGCTGGCCAGGCTCATGGACCACAACAAGAGCCCCGTGTCCACGCTCACCGCGGGCACCATGGGCTACCTCGCGCCGGAGTACCTGCAGTCCGGCAAGGCCACCGAGCAGACCGACGTGTTCAGCTACGGCGTCGTGCTCCTCGAGGTGTGCTGCGGGAGGCGGCCCATCGACAGGGACGACAAGGGCGGCAAGAACAACGTGAACCTGGTGGACTGGGTGTGGCGCCTCCACGGCGAGGACCGGCTCATCGACGCCGCCGACGCGCGGCTGGCTGGCGAGTTCGACGAGGACGAGATGCTGCGGCTGCTGCTCGTGGGGCTCAGCTGCGCCAATCCCAACTGCGAGGAGCGCCCCGCGATGCGCCGGGTGGTGCAGATCCTCAACCGTGAGGCCGAGCCGGCGCCCGTGCCGCGCAAGAAACCGCTGCTGGTGTTCAGCTCCAGCGCCTCCATGAAGCTGCAGGAGATCGCCTTCTCCTGCGGCGATGACGTCCGTGGTGGCTACTCCGTTACATCTCCAAAGTCCGACGGAGCCGACATCGAGCGCTGATGCGAAGCAGTCGATGCCAACTATACACACTGCTACAGATTTGTTGGCTTGGTCTGTGTGTTCATAAGGGGAACATAGGTAATAATCCCCTTTATATACTAGTTGCTTCAGCCTAGACAGTGCTGATGAATGCGGTTGCATGAGCCTTCTACGGTCTAGCGGAGCTGGCATTGACGGTTGATGATATCAAGCGATCGATGCGCTGATAGTGAATTACTGCTTGTGTGATTCCTACATGTATTTTTGTCATGTGTTTGTGGAGGGGAATATAGGTAATAATCCCCACTGTTGTACGAGTGTTAAATACAGAATAATCGAGTTATTTGTTAGTAACGTTTGGCTTGGTTTGATAAAAAGAACACCTGATCCAGGATCAGAGATACTCCTACCTTCTGGTTTGACTCACCTTCAGTACCACAAGAAGGCAAGAAGAACGACTTCCCAAAATTTTTTCTCTTTCCCCATCATATCGATTGTCCTTTACGTCTACATGGAGCGTTAAATAAAGTAGCAACTGTTGCATGTTTGTACTTTTTACCTGTCTAGTTCGAGATGAATCTTTTGAATCTACTTAGACCATGACAAAAGTTATCAAATACAAACGAAAGTGCTACAGCATGCTTTTCATCCATTTTTACCCAACTAAACAGCCTGAGGGGTGAAAAGTACATTGTAATTCATCGTTTGTACTTTTCAACCCCTCAGGATTATAAAAAGGCAATAGGGAGTACACAACTTCAGACTGTCTCCCCATTGCCTTTTTATACTCCTGAGGGGCTGTTTAGTTGGATGAAAAGAGGGTAAAAAATACACTATACCATTTTTGTTTGTATTTGACAACTGTTGTTCAATCATGGCCTAAGTGAATCAAAAGATTCATATTGAGCTAGCCAGGTAAAAAGTATAAACATGTAACAGGTGCTACTTTATTTAACGCTCCATGTAGACGTAAAGGACAATCGATATGATGGGGAAAGAGAAAAAATTTTGAGGAGTAAACAGGGCCTGAACCTACCAGGATCAGTGCCTCTTTGTCAATCAAAGCATCAAAGAACGCTGATTTTACATAGTATTGGATTATTGTGAAAGAAAAATATTGTTTCGTTACCGAAAATACACGCGGATTGATCAAACGTCTTGTCATCAGGCATATTTCACTGGGGACACCTTGCATACACCACCACTACAAGTCTACTTCCTCCGTCCCATATTAGATGACGCTATGAGAAACGTGCAGGTCAAATTTTCTCAATTTTAACTAGATTTATAGAAAATATGTGCAACATTTTTATTTTCAAGTAAATTTGTTAAAAAACTAGATTTAAATATCTTTCCAATGATACTAGTTGTGTACGTTTGATATGAATACTTTTTAATATAAAATTAGTCAAAGTTGAAAAAAGCTGACTTTTTAAAAGCGAGAATGACATCTATTTTGGGACGGAGGGAGTACGGTCCCAAGCTGACCATTAGATGCGTGCGCGTGTTCCTCTGGGAGCATCTTGCGCGGCGGCGCCGTCGTCCTTCTGGCTCCGGCCACAGCAGCAACAGCAGCAGAGGCAGAGGCGGTGCAGGTTGAGCAGCTCCGTGAGCTCTCGTCGCATGCTGCTGCGGAGCCAGAAGTGCAGCAGCAGGTGCGCGGCGAGGTACGCGACGCTGGCGCCGGCGAGCGCCAGGACGTACGCCGACGTCCTCACCTTCCGGCAGCTCCCCGCCGTGAAGGCGCCCATGAGGCCCAGCAGGTCCAGCACCATGGCCGCCTGCAGCGCCCGCACGCGGTACCCGTGGAAGCTGAAGCTGCTGCTCAGCAGCAGCATGATGATCACCAGCGACGCCACGAACGCCGTCGCGTTGCAGTAGAAGAACACGCTGTACCGCGCGCCGTAGTGAGCCTGGCATGCATGCAGTGGCATGTGATCAGATAACCATGGGAGAGTGACAATGCTTGCAAAAGGGTCGTACCTGCAGCACGGGGTCGCCGGCGAGGTGGCCATCGGCGTCGTCAGCCCAGACGCCGCTGGGGGGGCTCAGGCCGGCGTAGTAGGTGACGGTGGCCGCGAGGATGGCAAGCAGGAGGAGGTACTTGTGCATCCGTTTCCAGGATTCCCTTGGGCCGCGGCTCCTCCGCCTGCGTTCCAATCGTTGATGAAGCGGCGGCGTGTCCCGTCTCCTCCGGCGCCTGATGATTTGGAGCCATGAATAATGATGATGATAGCTACGCGTCACACGACGAGGTGACGTTCTTCAAAAGCTGCTACTAACTAGATAACTAAATTTGGATACGTTTTATGGGGCACTTATGCGCGCATAGCGCACGAAAGAAGAAAAGTACCACGTGTCTGTAGCTTTGCAAATCTTTTCCTTGGCATCAGGGTCTCCGAACATGGCAGAAAGGAATGTGTTCCAATTGTATATGTATGCACACATGTTGTCTCCTTCAATTTAGACAGATAGTAAACTGTGTGAGTCGATTGTCGCGTGTACACATATATGATCTTCGGGAAATGTAATTTTAGAAGGTGTTTGGGACTCCTCCGCTCCATATTTTTTAGCTCCGCTCTACAAATTTTTGCCAAACGGGTCTAGTTCCACGCACACTGCTCCGGGAAAAAAGTGGAGTTACGAAAGCACCTAAAGAGATGCTCTAAAAAATATGAAGTTGGTGAAGCTGCTCCATGGTGAAGTTTATGAAATAGTCCCAAACACTCCCTTATTATCATCAATCAGGGGGGATCCAGTGGTGGTGGGGGGTGGAGGGGGCTGGAGGCAAGAAGAAAAATAAAGAAAGAAGAGATCAGCCACACCCCCCCCCCCCCTCCCCCTCTTTGATCCAGTGGTGGGGGGGTGGAGGGGGCTGGAGGCAAGAAGAAAAATAAAGAAAGAAGAGATCAGCCACACCCCCCCCCCCCCTCCCCCTCTTTTAAATTTGTTCTGCATCCGCCACTTCATCAATGCTTGGTCACTCTTCGTCATTTGTGTTCTTTATAATTACATGTTAAGATCTTGTAACATCATAAATACATTCTGGGACTGCCCAGCCACAAAGATAATTAGCAATGCAGATGTAGAAATGGAGAGAATAACATGAAAAACTTCTTTGCAATTGTTTGATGAGAGGTGATTGTCATTTATATGCACAACTGAAGAAATTGAAACCATCTTCTAGTGTTTTTTTCTTAAGCTACGGCTACGGGCATGAGACTCATATCAGATTCTCAAAAGCTTATGATTGAGCAAAGCAGTTTCATTTATTGTAACTCAATATCCTTGCCTTTACACTTTGTAGCATGTAAAGTAAAAAAGGCAAAGGGTTATTATTTTAAAAAAAATCGAATAAATGAGTATAAGGGCGCCTGACCCCAACTCTTTAGAAGGAAGTAATAACAGCTCTGATTCTCTACTGGAACCGGAGAATCGCTGCCAACGAGTGGGCAATAGAAAAGTTTCAAGCAGAATCGCTCCATAACATTTCTTGTGTTTGCAATTCTCGATCGAATTGGCAAAAGTTTGGTTTCGCACATGAATCACTTTCGTTTTTTCCTCCTTTTGCTATATGCTTTTTTCATTTATAATTCTTGTAGTGAAGTTATAATGGGTTGTATTTGAGTTGTTCTTTAACTTCGAAACATATATATACTCTTGTGGATTATAATCAAGTCTACTAACCAAACAGTCTCATAAAATAATTATGATTCATCATTAAAACTCTGATGGTGATTTTTGCAATATCAAAATCCAAAGCGTAGTCTTTCAAAGGTGTTCATAGCCTTAAGGTGTGTGTATGTTGAAGCATCTAGACCCTAGTGGTTTCTGTGATGAATGACAACGAGGAGGTTATTATGACTAACATGTGTTTTGCAAGATAACCTAGAGGTTAGGTTATAATAACATGCATGTTTGAGCCCCTAGAGATGGAATTCGATTCGGTTTTCAAAGGCTGGAAGACAAGGCGGTGATAGGCTGGTTCCAAGTGTCGTTTGGAGTTGAGAGACACTTAGAGTAGTTTAGGTCTTGTTTTCTCTTTGGCCGTACTATTAGGGGGGTTTGAATGGGTGGCTTGATCTAGACTCAGGTTTGGAGATGGTAGTGTGGTGCACACTTGTTAAACATAGGTCTACAGAGTGCAGAGAGAGTCTGATGATCATTTGGAGCAACCTTCGTTTTGGAAAGTTGTTGATTAGGCGAAGTGTGGGAACAAAATGGAGCACCGGATGTTGCACCGGACGCGGGCCAGAGCGTCCGGTGTAGTCACAGAGATTCACCAGACACGAGTTCGAAGTCACCGGACGCGCAGTGTTCACTGTTTGAGAGTCCGGTGTGCGCAGCTGTGCTAGGGTATAGCACCGGCAACCACCGAACGCTGCACCGGACAAAGTCGGGGGCGTCCGGTGAGGGTCCAATAAGGTTCCAGAGAGGGTTTTTGGCCACCGGACGCGTCCGGTGATACTCCACCGGACACTACCAGCGTCCGGTGTGTTTAAAAAACCCTGCAGTTACAGTAGCCGTTGGAGGGGCACTAGACAACCACCGGACGCGTCGGTGTGAACTTAAGAGCGTTCCGTGCACCCGAAAATAGAAGGTTTTGTGCCTAACGACCATGGACTTGTGTGGGGGGTATTTATACTCCTTGTGCTCGTCCATGGGAGGTCTCTTGCCGCTTCTAACAGCTGAGAACACCTTGAGACCTTATGAGAGAGCAAGAGCACTAGGGAGTTGAGAGAATTCCAATTCTTGTGAGCTTCTTCACTAGAGTATGATCAAAAGTGACTTGTGTGCATCCATCCATCTCTTTGGCCTTATTTGGGTCAAGTGAGAGTTCGACCTTGTTACTCTTGGTGATCGGCATCACCTAGATGGCTTGGTGGCGATCGGAGGCTTGGTGACCGCTTGGAGAGCTTGTGGGCGGACTAAGCCAAGCTTGTGAGCAGTTGTGGGCGATTCACCGCGCCGGAGAGGCAAAGAATCAGCCCGTAGAGAGCACCTAGTCCTTGCTTGGATCAAGGGGGAGCTACACCCTTGTGTGGGTGCTCCAACGAGGACTAATGGGGAGTGCCAACTCCCCGATACCTCGGGAAAAACTCGGCTTGCACTTTCTATCTCTTTACATTCCGCATTTACTTTGTGCACTCTACTTTCATAGAGTAGTATATCTTGTTTAGGACTTGGCTCTAGGTTGCATAACTTGTTTTAGAATAGAAAACACTTGTGCACTTGTGGGGTGAAGTTGGGGAAATGGCGATAGGTTAAATTGTATTTCGAAAAATTTACTAGTTGCCCAATTCACCCCCCTCTTGGGCATCCTCGATCCTTTCATATGTATGTGTATTTATAGGAGTGAGTGTGGATATATGTACATGCATGGCATCTGTGTCTGATTCGAAAAAGTGAACCCCTTTATTTGCAAAGAACTGTAAGGTCTTTGATATATGTAACACATCATATTTTTAAAGCAAATTAATGAATAGTTTAAACACTTGGGAGTGAAGAACAGTGGTGAAGCTTGAGTGAAATCATTAAAGGGGCTGAGATTAGCAACTTAAGGCACAGGGACAAATTGGAGGGGCACTACACACTATTATAGAAAATCTTTTCGGAGGCGTTTGGGATTTCTTAACCGACGCAGGTAGCCCTACAAACCGCCACGGTTAATGCTCGTATTAACCAAGACACGGTCATTTTGTATTAACCGAGACGGTTTAAAATAACCACCTCCTAAAATCTATTAACCGAAGTGAGCAATATAATATAACCGTCTCGGTTAATAGACATTAACTAAGGCGGGCATTATAACGCAACCGCCTCGGTAAATTATTAACCGAGGCAATTATTTTATAAGGTCTGACTCCTAAAATCTGGTACAGCCCATCACTTTCGGAAAAGCCCATCTCGGTCCAATATTAGGGTTCCTCAGCCGCAAGTCGCGCTCCCCTCCCACGACAAGTCGTGACTCACGACCTCTCTCTCCTCCTTCCTGTCACCCCTCCCCACCCCGGCCCCCATCTCCCTCTCCACAAGAAGCCCTTCTCTCTCACTATCCCACCATGATGGTGCGGCTCCGGCGGTGCGTGGAGCCATGACGGCGACGGCATGGGTCGTGACGGCGGCTACGGTGCATGGAGCCGCACGGCTCGGGCCGCGACGGCTGCAGCGCGGGCCACGACGGCGTGGAGCCGAGCAGCAACGGTGCAGGGCATGCGGTGGCCGACGCCCTCCTCTCCCACAGGTGAGCAACACCGGCACCCTCCTCTCCCACAGACGAGCAGCACCGGCGATGTAATCGGCGGGGACAAGCCCCTTGGTGGTTGATCCGGTGGCGAGAAGGGTGGATGTAGTGCACCAGTGACATTGGCGTCGGTGGGGAGGCCCAGATCCGGCGTCGGCAGCGGCGGCAATGCGAGGCCTAGATCCAGCCCGGTTAGGGCTAGGCATGGTTTTTTTTCCTTTTTATTATTTTTCTTAATTCATTAACCGTGACGGGCAGCAAACCACCACCAAAAATAGGTCATTTACCATGACCTATGCTCCGATGCGGTTGCTAAAACCGCCTCGGTTAATCGATTTCGCCCGCCTCGGTAAGGATTGTTGTAGATATTTGCCCTGGTGATGACAATTTTTTAGAAGCTTGGGTGGGTGGGGGGGGGGGGTGGCATGGCCCAATTTGGTCTGGCGTATGCTTCTCCCCACTGGGAAGAAGGCTGATGTAAGGAAAATAGACGCTACGAGCCATTAGGTTTGATTTTAATATTTCATGAACATGTT
This sequence comes from Eremochloa ophiuroides, assembly GCA_038502445.1. Taxonomy (NCBI): domain Eukaryota; kingdom Viridiplantae; phylum Streptophyta; class Magnoliopsida; order Poales; family Poaceae; genus Eremochloa; species Eremochloa ophiuroides. The sequence goes on from JAHLJS010000003.1 coordinate 28,694,270, forward strand.
TGGACTAATGATGTTTTCTTGTATACTAGGTATAGTTCAAAGTTCAAGCGGGTGCAAGGTGGACTTTTAAAGAAAGGACCCAAAGAGTCCAGTCCAAGGTGCTAAACCAACTGAACCCAGAAAGCTCAAGCCTGCTCAACTAAATGTGGAACATAATCAGAGAGGTATAAAAGGGCAATCATGATGTAGCAATTATGATTATTATGTTTTACACTTGGTTAGGAAAACAATGTGAAAAAAAAAGTACATAAAAGCGAAGAAAAACCACCGTGGCGCCCGCGCAATGGTCAGCCCTGCTCGCGCGGCGCACAGCAGGCGCAGCAGCCACCTCGCTGATTGCCCCTTGCCACCGTCGTCCTGGTCTGGCCAATGCTTCGCTCCTCGGGCTGCTCCAGGCCCCTCACCACCTCAGCCGGCACCAGGAACCACTTGCTGTGCACCAGTCGGAGCATGCAAGGCATCTTCCTCATGATGAACTTGCACATGTCACCCATCGCTCTGCACGAAAAAAAGAAGAAAGAGAGCATGAACGAACTTGCATCGCATTGCATTCATTCGATCGAGTACGTACTCTCCGATGTAGATGACGGCGGCGAAGGCGACGCAGGCGATGACGATGATGTAGATGCAGGAGGAGAAGTAGCGCGTGGTGCCGGCGATGTAGGCGCCGATGAGGCTGATGAGGTCGACGAAGGTGGTGAGCATGAGCGCCACCACCTTGGCCTCCGTGTGGTAGAACCGCTCGCTCATGAGAAGCACCATGATGACGAGCGACGTCACGAACGCCGTGGCGTTCAAGTAGTAGAAGATGAGGTACCGCGACCGGTGCATCTCCCGGAGCACCGGGTCGCCGGCGTGCTCCCCGTCCTGCCAGAACCCGCCCGGCGGGTTCAGCCCGGCCTGGTACGTCACCGACGCCGCCACGGTGGCCAGCACCATCAGCCACCCGCGCATCTCCTTGAACCACTTCTTGCGCTGCACCACCGGGTCGTCGTCGTCCTTCGCCTCCAGGAGGAGGAAGCCCTGGAACCCCGCCGCCGGCATGATCTCCTCCGCGGCGGTGCCGGTGCCACGGCGGCCGCCGCCGCCGCGTTCTCTCTGGCTGTGGAGGAGGAGCGGCGCCACGAGCACCGGGACGCCGCGCTTCCCCGTCGCGCTGATCTCGGTCACCGCCAAGGTCGCGTCGCCCGGAGCAGAGTCGGCGACGACTGATGCGTCGGCTTCCCTGTGCTTCCTCCACATTGATCGGAAAAGACATTTTTTTATTATTTGGGGGCGTTTTTCAGTTTGGTTGAGCACACATACATGCCCCATGACACGTATATGTACTGCGTTTGTGCCTTCCAGTTAACGTCCTTGCCCTGTGACTGTGAGCATCGTCTCCATTTGCAAGCATGAAGCAAGCACAACTTTCCCACATCAATGTTACATCTTTATAGTAAAGAAGAAGAAGACAAAAAAGAATGGATGCATACATACATAGTATACAATTGTATATATGCACAAGAAAGGAATCGGACAATCTCACATGTATATTGAAGAATCAAATTTCTACTATTTGTGGCAAAATTTGGGTAGATACCTCGGACTAACCAATAGGAAGTAGAGGTAGAAGTACTGTTTTAATTAGCTCCTAAGCTCCACCAATTGGGTATTCCCTCCGTCCCATTGAGATTATCGTTTTGGAACTCCATGCCATCTGGTTTGACTGTTCGTCGTATTCAAAAATTTTATGCAAAAACTATTTATTTTGTTATGACTTATTTAATCATTAGAGATATTTTAATAATATTTTAATTATTTTATTATTCATATAAAATTTTTAAATAAAACGAATGGTCAAACTAAAAAGTTTCAAAAAGTAAAAAAAACGATGATCTCAATACGGAGGGACGTTTTTATGGTAGCATTCAATTTTTGTTACCCGGAGTCAATTTGACAGCTACAAGTACAGGTGGGTTCAGATGCCTGAATTTTTGTTAAGTTTTAGGCAACAACTCTCAAGATTCAACTAGTACAAAAATAACTTCCAAGAAATAATATTTTTTCTATGGCCAAAAATTGACAAAATTACATGTATGTTGTGTCAATAACAATAAAAAGAATAGGGCAACTGAGATACAAGAAAGCTGATAGTATATATAGTTAGCTCCGTAAAATATTGCACTAGCAAAAATACTTGCTCCTGTCCTTCACCTACATGGACCAGGGTAAATCTCCAAGAGTTTCCCTAAACTTTTCTTTTAAAAACTCCATATTTACCAACTCCTAAATGATTTTTAGGAGGAAAAAAAATGTCATCTCCAATAGTTCCTAATATTTCACATTTAAAAAGTTAGAATTTGTTTTCGCATATGTTTTTTTTGTCACTGGCTTTTTTTTAGGAAAGCCTCGGCGGTCGCCCTACGCGGCCGTCGCCTGAGCTTCCCAACAGTTGCCCAGACCTGCGCTTGCAGCCGGCGGTGGCCATCAACAAGCTAGTACACGATATGCCGGCCATCATCAGGCTAGTCCATCTGCTGGCTGTCAGCAGACCATCGACACCCACACAGCCATGCACGTTGCACGGGCACGGAGACGCACGTCCAGCGGCCAGAGCAATCCCGACAAACGAAGGCGTGAACGAAACGCAGCGGAGGAAGGCTACGCGCGCCTAAAGTTACGCGAATGACTGGGATTTATTTTAAGAAGTTATATTAGAAGTTGTTGGAGGGGGATTTTTTCTCAATCTTTCTAAAAATCTAGGAATAGGAGGAGGTTTAAGGAACTATTGGAGATACTCGGTGAAATATTACTTCCCTATATCCTTACTTTTATTTACTTCGATTCGACCTAAAAATTACAAAACAATCACTAGTTTTTAGAATGATGAGAAAAAATCTCTCTCCAACAACTTCTAATTCTACCTCCTAAAATTTTGGGAGTTGGGAAATTCCTCCCATTTGTGTGTAACTTTACGCGCAGCGGTGGCGTGCGTATCCATCTTCTTTCGCGTGCCGTCCTCATCCTGTACCTTTCGCGGCTATCTCATCCACCTTCCGTCGCTCGCCGTCCCGTCGATCGATGCCGCCGCGACGGTAGCTACTTGCCGCTCGTGGTGCCATAACGCTGTGCTGCTCGACTTCAACGACTTCGAATAGATTGCCGCATTCAAGTCATCGTCGTAGTAGCTTAATTTCCCATGCATTCGCGATCAAGTTTCTTCCAAGCGGCACGGTGACAAAGGAATCGGGCTCCCGGCGACGCTTGTGCCCAATGCCGGCCGGCTGGGAATAGCCCACCGTTGGTGGTCAGGAGGAGTTGCAGGGCAACGATGATGCAGATTTCCAAAAAAAAAAAAGACAAAAACATATCAAGTGAGACAAATTTGATTTTTTAGAAGTGAAATTTTAGAACTTATTGGAGATGATCTTCTTTTTTTTCTCCTAATATATTTTTAGGAGTTGCAAAACATAAGGTTTTTAGAAGGAAAAAATAAGAAACTCTTGGAGATGCTTTAATGTCAACCTATTATATGTTGATGGCAACTAAAACAGAGGTGTGAGGAAGAGAATATTTTCATCCGAATTTTTAGTTACATAAATTCTCCATAGAAATTACACCCAGATAATCATTGTAATTACACCTAAATCTTAGTTTTATTCCTCCACACGTGCATATTTCCTTCCAATCATGCCATTTAAGAAGAACAGAGAAAGAAATGGAAAGCAAAAAAAAAAAATTCAAGTGTGGGAGAAAAGAATTTCGTCAGAGCACTATTATAACAAATCTGCTCGAAAAAATCAACTGGCAGAATTACTCTATAATTCACTTGATTCATTTTTTTCAAATCTCGGTATAGAAGTAGACTCTTATCGACACACATGTCAACCGACCCCTATGACAAACACATGATAAAATGAATCGCAAAATAATTCTATGTTTCCCTTGATTCTTTTTTTTTTTCTAATCAGGACTTAGAAGTAGACTCTTATCGACACATATGTCCACCTACCCCTATGAGTGAACACACACAACCTACCTCTAGCTACAAGCATCTCCTAAAAAACTAAGCAGGCTGACCTCAAGATTGACTAGCCCCATATTCAAGGTGTGCCATGGAGGAATATTTCTATGTTAATACAATGCATGCATTTATTATATATATGGTGGTCTAAAATTGGGGATGGCATATCGATGAATGTCATTAGTATTGTTATGACGAGGTTTATACTCTAATTCCAATTTGAATTTAATCTTAATTTGGAAATTTAGAATTTTTTTAACAAACCCATATGGAGACCAACCTTACGAAAAATTAGGTCTCCGTGTGGTTTTGGATTGGTAAGGGCATGTACAACCTACAGACGGTTTGCTATCTATAAGTTTTTGAAATCCGTGAATAGACAGCTAAAGAGACATGTCATACAACGGATTGTCTATTTAACCGTCTACAAGGTGTTTAATGCTTGCATGTATCCATGATTAAATATAAGTTGTACAAGTGTGTTGCTAGTTGAGTACAAATACATCAAGCATAATTAAGTTAAATACGATTACATTATTTTTTAAGACTAGTAATTTCAGCAAAAAAACATGAACATATATTTTCTGTAGTAGTAGTAGTGTACTGATACGAGTAGGTGACCTAACTTTGGCAATTTTATTGAGCAAAACATCATTTTAAAAAATATATGAATGGTTCCATAAAATAAAATATACTCCCTCCGTCCCACAAATAATTGTAAACCTTTGACTCCTATTATTCTCCTTTGACTATCTGTTTTATTTAAATGTTTAATTCAAATAATAAAATTATTAAATCATTATGAAAATATCTCCAATGATAAACTAAGTCATAACAAAACAATAAGATTTATTAAAATTTTCAAATAAGACGGACGGTCAAAGAAAAACAGTAGAAGTCAAAGATGTACAATTATTTATGGGATAGAGGGAGTACATAGAACCTTCAAGGTGTAATATGTGTTGTATCACTTCTAGATTATAGGTCTAGTCGAAAGAAACCAAATAAAATTCGAATCATGATATTTGGACTCGATTTTAATTTTGTATGAATTTTACAAGTTTCTGTTAATTTATGCATTCTTTCAAAGAAGATTAACAAGCTAACAAAAAATTAACGTCTGTGCTCCCAGAATGGTTGTGTCCTCACTCCTATGGCACATTTTATTTTCTATTTTATCTTGTAGCTGGACAGAGAAACATACTACTAGACGATGCCTTGCTCGCACAAGATTCGCTTGTTCATAGTTGAGTCTTTGGAGAACGGGCCAAGCCGGTGTCTCATGAGACGATGGCACCACCCCTTCTGCTGGTCGCGAAGGACGCTTTTGCAAATTTTTCAAGCGTACAGATGGCTCATAGAGCCCCGTTGTACGTGCCCTAAGGAGGGATTATTTGAAAGCCCCATGACTTGTGACACAAGATCTTGTGAGTAATAAATGGGTGGCTATCCGTGCTGGTATCACTACATGCTGTGGAACTAGCACAAATACTCGCAAGTATCCATGTTGTTTAAATATTGTCACTTAGAATCCATAGTTTTCACAGAAATTTTGCTGGAATTTTCCAAGAATCAATTTATTTCACATGAAAAACACAAGAAACATGAAAAATTCCCTCGTTGTAAAGGAGGCCTTTAGCTTTGGCTCCATTAGAGTAGCCGACTCAAGCCTGAAATACTGACTTAGATCAGCTCCTAGTTTATTTCAGAAAGCACCATACCTGGTTAAGTGCAGAATAGAGTCGCATTTTGTGAGAAGCCCTCCTAAACAGGGCAGAAAATTAGAAGCGATAAACGGGAGTATCCAAGTCACTTAAATATTATCCGCTTGAAAATCAGAAAGGGACGTATCAATGAAGGTGTTTTGCAGTGGTGGAAGCCAGGAATAACAGACACCAATTTGATTGGTTGCTTTAATCGGCTACCTTGAAGCAAAGAACAAATCCGTTGCTTCTCAGTTTGTCGTGGAACAGAAAGGATAAATCAGCATGCTGTCATGCTAATGACGTTCACATGTTGTACGTCAGTTGCATCTTAAGCATTCCGTGCATGCATGTAGACAACTTTTGTCACATGTTCCCCAGTGCTGTAGCATTTTGTAAAGACACAATTTTTGTTTACTTTTGAATATTAGTAATAAGTACTCGATATTCGAACTTATTTTCATTAACAGTAACTGTTAACATGAATGTCAGTCCCACATATAGAATGCCGGAGCACAAGATTCAAAAACACAGCGGATAACAATACGAATTCGTGATGAACAACAACGGGGTTTACCAACAAACCAGCACAGTATAGCTATCACGCTTACATCGGGAGAAAGGGCTAGTTTATAGGCAAACTAGCAAACAAGCTGTCAAAACTCTCACACGGGAGAGACCATTGGGACATGGATGTCAGTGGGTTGCCTTAGGTCGATTAGTAAGCATAAGGTGAATTTGAACTGTCAAGAGAGGAAAAGCACAACTGCAGAAAAACATTTACACCACTGGCACTTTCATTCGGCACTTAGGTCCCATCTAGGTATCAAACTTGGCGGGTAGCGCTCGCACCTAGAGCCGCTACCACTAAGCTACACGCCTGTTTCTCAGTGCTTTGGCTATTTACACATCGACATATGCATTTTTGTAATTATTGTGTGTACCTTTTCCTTTTTTAAGAAAATATTTGAAACTCAAGAATGTAAATTTGACAACAAAAATGTCAATTAATCAGTATCGCAAATGTATTCTACACTTATTTAACATTAAAACAAGTTGTCCAGATCATTACAATATATTTTTATAATAATTTTATTTGACAAATAAATACTAATACTATTAACATTAAATTTGATCAAATTTGTTGAGATAGATTGAAGGGCGTGGATCTCATAATTGCATTATTTTAGGAACCAAGGTAGTAATATTTATAATAGATGATTAGTATCATTCGATAGAACATTAAATTTATTTAAAAAATAAATGTTGCTAATATTTTTGATAAACCATGAAAACCATAATGATAATAATTACTATAATGGTATTCTTGTAGTGAGTCTGGTGAGTCTGTCTACCCACTATCCGGTTGTTTTGGTGCCCCCCAAACAACCGACTGTTTAAAAGCCCCAAAACAACCAATTAACTCTGGTTTGAAGGCCCAACAACAACTAAAGAAAATTGGCTATTTTGCCACTTCTAAATAACCAGAAATTTGAAAGCCAAAAAAACAACCGGATTCTTTTCACTCACAAAATTGATTGTTTTGTAGCTTCCTAATAATTGGTTGTTGAAGAAGACATAAAACAACCAAATTCTTTAGAAAATCAAAAGAAAGCCGAAATACACAAAAAAAATAAAAAACTAAAAAATATATATGATTCAAAGAAACTGACTCAGTCACATTGAAAAATATTGAAAAACATATAAACACAAATATAAGAAAGAAAAAAAGCATACATATTAAAGAAAAAATAGAACAAAAGTATGAAATAATATATAAATTCGAGTTCATACAGCCGGTAACCGCATACCTTAGATAAACTGTCTGTTAACGAAACAAAATGAAACTTCATCTAAATACTCTGCCTTATTCCAATTGTTAACATCAGTACACTGGAGCCTAAAGGTGAAACGACAAATCTGATCCATATGAACGCTCTAATACAAATCTTCACCTTTAGCCAGGGGCGGATCTAGCGGGGGGCTCCAGCCCCCCCTACATCCGCAGATCCCCTTGAGTCCCCATGAGTCCTGCAAGAAATTTCCACACCATGCCTGTTGAGTAAGAGGGGCTGAACTGCTGAATCTGTCGAACTCGTCTGGTTGGAGGTTGAAGACACCCGATACTTGGGCCAGCGAAGACTCATGGGCTTTCTTACTAATCCCCACCTTGCCTCTGTCGCGGCCCAAAAAGGCCCAGACGGCCCCTCCATTTCTTCCAGTCCATTTAAGCGTAAGCTAGCTGCTTCCTGGGCTGGGCTGGGGCAACGGGATGGTTAGTGGCTGCAGCAGCCAGCCGGTCAGAGATGCAGGCACATGCAAGCAAAGCCTCAACGCCCACTAAACAGCACCATGTCAATTAAGAAGCTCTAGCTCCCTGTATATTAGCTTGAGTTACATGTAAATTTTTAATTCAAATTGTCTAAGAACTCAAAATGTCAAACTCAAAAAGAACATTATCTTCTCGAATCATATTATGTTTTCATACAAAAAATGCTTTACACTATATATATCGCTCGACAACGATAGACATTTTGCTCTAACGATATTTCTTCAGCCCCCTCCCCCCCCCCCCCCCCCCCCCCCCAAACTACTTCATGGATCCGCCACTGCCTTTAGCTCTCACAATAATACTGAGAACACGATGAAATAGCATACTTTCGGCTTGAACCAGAAATGAACGGACACACATTATGTTTGCGTCTTCTTCGTCAGGAACCAGAACATAAGTGGTGCCATTCTCTGAATCTAAAACAAATTTATAGATAGATACAATTTTGGGAAAAAAAAAAAGAGACCAAAACAAAACTAAAATAGGACTGCTTGAAACAAAACTGAGACTGAAACATAGTTCATAGCAAAAATAACTGAAAAACATAAAATAACCGGGCAAAAAAATAGCAATTTTGAAAAAAATGAGACTAAAACAAAACTGAAATAAGACTGATTGAGACAAAACGGAGACTGAAACATTAAGACTTAACTAATTGAAACACAAGGAGAGAGAAAGAAACATTTAACTGACCGCAAAAATGAGACTGAGACTGAAACATACCTCAAATAAGATCGGACAAAATGAACAACCCAGATCGGACTACCCAACTGACAACACGATCCTTATCCGACGAAAAGAAAAGTTACTCAAGAAAAAAAACAACTGGGTAATACATAGGTAAGGCTAGACGAAAAACCTGAAACTCCTTAGCTTGTTCGGCTCGTAGCTGACTCGGCTCGACTTGACTGGGCTTGTTGGGATAGCGAGCCGAGCCAAGCCAAGATTTTAGCTCGTTAACTGTAACGAGCCAACTCGATCCGGCTCGCGAGCCAAACGAGCCATGTTTACAGGAAAAAATAATATAACTTATATTAATATTGTTCTACTTCATGTCTTATACTTTACAATTGATTTGATGATTAATTAGACCCTATGAATTTGAGATTATTACGACTTTCACAAATTTATTTTTAATAAATGTATGGATACTCATGGATCGTATTATGTATGATATGGAGTATAAATCATGGATGTATGGTATAATACATAATATATGTTAGCACAAAATAATTTTTTGTTTAATTTTAGATAGTTGGATATATTTTTTTTATTATTACTTTTCTCAAGATTTAGATAAATATAAATATTATTATTTATATATATATTTTATACCTAACTCACGAACGAGCCAGCTCGACCTTTTAACGAGCCGAGCCGAGTTGGCTTTCTGACTCATTAGAATAACGAGGCAAGCCGAGCTACCTCGTTATCTTAACGATCCAGGACGAGCCGAGCTAGCTGAGCTCGTTATCCAGCCTTATACTCCCTCCGTCCCAAAAAACATGCAACTTTAGCACAGTACCATATTTTAGTGTGTCAACTTTAACCAATTATAGATAAAAAATTATAAATATTTATAATGTCAAATAAACATCATTAGATTCATTATGAAATTTATTTTGTAATATATTAATTTGGAGCCATAAATACAAATACTACTCCCTCTCTATTTAACTGTCGATGTTGGTGTGCGTGCTACAAGTTTGACTCAATTTATAGAATTTTTTTTAACATTTGTATCTTTAAATAAATTTGTAAAAAAACTGAATGCAAAGATCTTTCTAATGATACTAATTATATATCATGAATATTAATGTAATTTAATATATATTTAGTCCAAGTTTTTTCTCAGGAAGCGAATTGAAAGCAACAGATGTTTAGGGACAGAGGGGAGTATTTGCTAAAAACTTAGTCAAACGTGAACTATTTTTTCTGACACATAATCTATAGTTGCATATTTGGTGGGAAGGAGATAGTACGTAGCAATACTCATATAATATCCGTGAACAATTGAACATGGGCGGATTCATTCCTCTGCACTCTGCAGCTCGGCTCTGCTGTGAATTGCGACGACCAATTAATTAACCTTAGTCCTACCTTGCTAACGCGGCGGCGCCGACTTGGTCCGGCCGATGATGTCGGTCCGCCGCGGTCTGGCGCCGTCGAGGATGTTCTGCGGCACGGGCAGCGCGCCGCCCTGCGCCGCTCTGTGGAGGAAGGGCACGTCGACGAGCAGGCCCCAGAGCTTGGGCAGGAACTGCGCGGTGTAGACGACGTAGAGGAAGACGACGAGGGTGAGGACGATGATGTAGATGGAGGAGGAGACCTCGCGCGTGCAGCCGGCGATGTAGGCGCCCATGAGGCCCGCCATGTCCAGCACCACGATCACCTCCAGCGCCTCCACCTTGGCCTCCGAGTGGTAGAAGGACTCGTTCATCAGCAGCACGATGATCACCACCGACGTCACGAACGCCGTCGAGTTGAAGTAGAAGAACACCGTGTACCTGCACGACGACGAGCTGATCGATCGTGCCTGCTGCAACAATATATTAATTCGACAGAAGAATCTGAATTTTTCGATGAGTTCTTCGGACCGCTTGGGGAACTTGGACTGGAGCACGGGGGTGCCGGCGACGTTGCCGAGCGCGTCGTCCTGCTGCCAGAAGCCGCCGGGAGGGTTGAGGCCGGCCTGGTAGGTGACGGAGGCGGCCAGCACGGCGAGCACCATGAGCCAGCCGCGCATCTCTTTGAGCCACTTCTCCCGCTTCTTGCTACTCTTGCCGGGGTCCTCGTCCTCCACGGCGACGGCGGCGGCGGGCCACTTGTTCTGGCGGTGCTGTTGCAGGTACAGCACGCCGGTGTAGGCCGGCGGCAGCGCTGCCGCGGCGTCGGCCGGAGAAGCGCCGCCGTCAGCGGGGACGGGCACGATGGGCGAGATGAGGACGCGCGTGGGCCGAGCATTGGCCGGTGGCGGTGCCGCCTCGTCCTCGCCGACCACGTCGCAGACGGCGCCGCCCGGGAGTGGAGTGGAGGCAGCAGCTGGGTGATCCATGGGGATGTCCACGGACATGGTGTGTGGAAGTGGAATTGCAACTCGATGGGATTGATTTCTTGGTGGGAGTAGTGTGACACTTTTTGCTCGTGCGATCCACTGTGTCCGAGCAGTTGTGGGGGGCTGATTTGTCGATGATCATGCGCCGATGTGTCCTGGGGTCAAGTCTTTATCATGGTCATGGATGGAAGGATGGGAGGATGGAAGGATGGGAGTGCGACTATGGGCAGCACTGGAGGGCAAGCCTCTCGTTCACAGTTGACGAAGTAGAGATGGGAACGTGACCAGACACAACCTGCTCCACTTCACTACATGATCCCACCCACTTTTCTGCAATACTTTACTCCGGCTCGATTCATGGCTTGACGCAAAATACTCCCTCGGGGTAATAACCCCTTCACCTTTGGCACTACGCCTACTTCAGCCCTAAAATTTAAAATCGTCCAGCGAACATATTAAGGACGTGTTTGGAACGCTTTTCTGAGAATCAATTTTAATCAGATTATAATTTCCTGATAAGCTACGAAAATTTTAATCGGATCGATACGAAACAATCTCGCGGTGGGAAAAAAGCATCTCTCTCCTCGCGGTACAGGAAACACGGCCGGTAGTTCATTTTGGATTATTTTCACCTCCCCGATTGCTACACAATCGAAAATAATCAAACGTGTTTGGGTGGGATTCTCGATTATTTTCATCTCGATTCCGATTATAAGCGTTCTCAAACACGCCTTCTCAAACCTTTTTAATCAACCCCTAAGGTGATTTTGACTGCTGATTTTGCCTATGTGGCACTTCAAGGTGGAAAGAGGGGACACAGTACTGCCGATTTTGCCTGTGTGGCACTTCAACGTGGAAAGAGGGGACACAGTCGCTGCAGGGCTCAGATTGTCAGTCCATTGGCTTCCCAGTGCATCAGTACTATTCGGCCGAGATGCCTCTACAACCCGCGCGCCGTCGTCGATGGGATGCTCCGAGAGGATGCTTCCTTGGCCACGCCAGGAAGCTACGCCAGTCTCTCTGTCTTCAAGGCCTTCCTCATGCCAAAGTTGCAGGCCACCACCCTGAAAGGACTGGATAGGATGAATATCCTTTAAAATTTTCTACAAAGCACTAGACCACAAGTTAACAAATAACAAAGTCATACAAAGCACTAGCTCTAGGCTATCATAAGCAAGCCACCTAACAAGATATACTACTCACAAGTATAAGCACTCAAACGCTAGAAACCCACTCCTTCGAAACCTAAGCAGAGAGCATCTAAACAAGTGATAAGCGCAAGAGATTAGTGATCGAGAAAACTATACCGCCGAGGAGAGTAGAGGTTGATCCAATCACCAAGATAGTCAATAAGCAACAAGAGGATCAATCAAGAAAACACCGGAAGACCAATCATCCACTCGATGGTGAAGAAGAGAGAACACTCGATTTTTTACCGAGGTTCACGTGATCGCCGTCACCCTACTTCTCGTTGTGGCACCGGTCTTCCTTGGTGGATTACGAGCTAGGCTTCACACGCCAATTCCTCACCGGGAGCTGCTCACCAACACAATAGAAGTGCCTATCAACCACGAGCAATCTACTAGAGTCGATTTTGGCTCTACGTCGCGGAACAACCGCAAGAACCCCTTACAATCAAACCGGTGTAGTCTTGAACAATCACCAATCAAGCTTACACCTCCTCCTTGCTTCCACAGCCGTCTAGGGACTCGGTGAAGCCCCAAGAGAACAAGAAAACTGAAGCAAATCGCAACCAAGTGCTCTAGGATGCAACACTCAAATAATCAATCACTTGGATCAATACTATCTCATAAAGATTTGAGTCAAAGTGTGTGAGATGTGTGTGGAGGGCTTAGGTTTGGCTCACAAGAGATTAGGAATGATCAAAATGCGCAAGAGTTAGTCCCCAAGCCAGCCCAAGCACTACTTATACTCCCCTCACAAAGATTTGCCCGTTGCTGTATTTACAGGGGCACCGGACACGGGAGCACCGGACGTTCAGTGTCCGGTGGCATCGTCCGGTGCACAAATTAGTGCCACGTCGCGCTTGGTTCAAATAGGAGCCGTCAGATCTCAACGGTCGAGACAGCTGAAAAACGTGCTAAGTTCACACCGGACGCGGAACATCTCACCAGACGCTCCGTCGTCTGTGTCCGGTGCACGAACACAGAGAAACCAGAAAGCTCCAAGTTGCACCGGACGCGTTCACTGAAGGCCCACCGGACGCTCCCGGTGTCCGGTGTACTCACCGAGTCAGATTTCCAACAATCTCACCGGACGCTCGAACAACACCACCGGACGCGCTGGAGTTACTATTCCAGTGTCCAGTGCTTACGCAGAGAAGTTCCAGAGAGCTCCATACCACACCGGACGCGTCCGGTGCATACCTTCCGGACGCTCTCAGCGTCCGGTGCACTATACACGACTGCGTCACTGCTAGGGTTAATCACCGGACGCTCCAGCCAGAGTCCGATGCAGCGTCCGCTGCTACTTTAAGCACTCTTTCAAGTCTAGAAACCAGCCCCTTCTCTCAAGTGCTAACACTCAAGTGTTCTCACCACTAAGCGCGTGTGTTAGCTATTTTTCAAAGCACTTTGAAGGGCTACTTAGTGTGATCTAGAGTCCTAAGTGTGAATGCCAGGGCAATGCAACTCTAGAGCACTTGAAAACCGATTCGAGTTCATTTTTCTCCCCTTGATAGTCGGTTATCTATCCTAAACGTGATCACACCCAATTGGTGTCTTGATCACCAAAAGAAAAACCTATTTGGGGTTATACCTTAGCCTTGATCACCTCCACAAGTTGCTTTCTTTTTCACCTTGATCATCTCTTCGCTTGATCGGCCTCCCTTGTTCCATGGATAAGCCTTCTTGATCATCACCATCACCTCCTAGGCTCCACACTTCCATGGTTAGGACCACCTACACCTTAACCATCACTTAGCAAGTATGTTAGTCCTTAGAGTGTCATCAATTATCAAAACTAAACTACGGCTTTTAGTCTCTCCCTTTTTGGTAATTGATGACATCCTATACAAAGATAAGAGTTAAGTTTGTTTATGAACTTGTGAGCTTGTTCAAACAAGATTATCATGTTTTTGGAATGGACAAAGAACACAAATTCGGTTTGTTGGCTATTTAGCTCCCCCTACATATGTGCATGAGTTTGGATTTGAAGTTAGCATATATGCATTAATAGAGAGTAAATTTCCACCAAGATGTGCTAGGATGGTTAGGATAAACCTTTGAAGCATGATACCAAACGAGAATTTCACATCGAAGTTGCGGAAATCTCCATCCTTAGCACTTAGATAACTAGATGATCACAAAACTTGAGCATACCCATGAGATCAACAATATAAGCAATGCTCAAATATCAAATGAAAAACACACAAAATCATCTAGTTACCATCTAAACATGCTAGTTATCAGGTCATCAATCAATGCTTACACTAGCATACATCACTCAAGAACATGGCAATTGAAAATAAGTACACATGCAAATGCATCAAGCATATGTAAGTGCACATTCCAAATGCATTCAACCAAGTTCATGAGTTTGCTCCCCCTCAAGGTGAGCTTATCCAGATAAAGGTTTTGATTCAAAATTTTTATCCCTTTACTTTAGGCTATTGCTCTCCCATCATCGGCCTTAATAATGGTTCATCGCGAAGCTTAGTCCAATTTTATCTTCTTCTCCCCATTGCTTATCTTTGTTCTTCTCCCCCTTGGCATCAAGTACCACAAAAGGGCCAAATCCATGGAGAGTGAGATTAATTTTCCAAATTTGGTTCAACCTAGCAAATTTGCACAAGATGTTTAACTCGGTTTGAATCAAAGACAAACTTCTTCACGCCACTAGGGGTTATCTTGCCTATGTTGAGTTAAGTACTTAGTTGCTCATTTAACTAGATTCAACACTAGGTTTGCATCCCCATAAACAAGTTATATGCCATCACTATATCAATCAATCAAACAAGCAATAGTGCCATATATACTTCAAAACATTTTGGCTTTCAATGAATGACCTAGAGAAAACAAAAGTATGTCTATATGTTCTAACAAGTCATAGCAAAGTATGTATGCATGTGCCAAATAATGATACCTTTGCTTTGCTTGGAGGATAGATATGTCATAAGATATTCATGAAGTGCATCAACACATGTTGGAGTAATCAAGTATGTTCAATTCATTCCTTAGCATGCAAAATCTAGCTTCATCAAGTGGCTTGGTGAATATGTCGGCTAGTTGATCATCGGTGCCCACACTTGTGATTGCAATATCTCCCTTTGCTTGGTGATATCTTATGAAGTGGTGCCTTACATTTATGTGCTTGGTTCTTAAATGTTGCACCGGATTGGTTGTGATCTTCACCGTACTTTTATTGTCACATAGCAATGGAACCTTATTGATTTTCAATCCATAGTCTTTCAAGGTTTGCTTCATCCATAAGATTTGTGCACAACAACTTCCCGCACTAATGTATTCGTCTTCAGCAGTAGAGAGTGCAACACTATTTTGCTTCTTGGATGACCTGAGACTAGTGATCTTCCCAAGAGTTGACAAGTACCGGAAGTGCTCTTTCTATTGACTTTGCAACCGGTATAGTCCGCATCCGCATAACCAATCAACTCAAAGTTAGAGCCCTTGGGATACCACAAACCAATGTTAGGTGTGCTCTTCAAGTACCTTAATATTCTCTTTGTAACCTTCAGATGACTTTCTCTTGGAGAGGCTTGATATCTTGCACACATGCACACACTAAACATCACATCCGGCCTTGAAGCGGTCACATAGAGTAGACTACCAATTATTGACCGATATTGCTTTTGATCAACCAATTCACCTTCTTCATCCGGTTCCAAGCTTCCACTAGTGCCCATTGGTGTTGAGATTGCCTTAGCATTTTGCTACCCAAACTTCTTCACCATGTCCTTGATATACTTGCTTTGACTCACAAAAGTACCATTCTTTAATTGCTTGATTTGGAGTTCAAGAAAGTAACTAAGTTTACCAACCATAGACATCTCAAACTCTTTGGTCATCATCTCCCCAAACTCCTCACAAAATGCTTGACTTGTAGACCCGAAGATGATATCATCAACATAGATTTGCATGATAAACAAGTCATTACCAATCTTCTTGGTGAAGAGAGTGGTGTCAACCTTTTCCATCTTGAACCATTTTGAGAGTAGGAAGTCCCTCAACCTCTCATACCATGCTCTTGGTGCTTGTTTCAAACCATAGAGAGCTTTCTTGAGCTTGTATACACTGATCGGGCTTGTTGTCATCTTCAAAACCGAGAAGGTTGCTCAACAAACACTAACTCGTTAATGTAGCTATTAAGGAATGGACTCTTGACATCCATTTAATAGAGCTTGATATTATGAGCACATGCATAAGCCAATAGAATCCGGATTGCTTCCAATCTTGCCACGGGTGCATAGGTTTCTCCAAAATCTAAGCCTTCTATTTGAGTATAACCTTGTGCAACCAATCTAGCTTTGTTCCTTACAACAATCCCATCTTGATCTTGCTTGTTCCGGAAGACCCACTCGGTGCCAATCACATTGTGCTTGCTTGATCTTGGAACTAACTCCCATACTTGATTCCTTTCAAAGTTGTTAAGCTCTTCATGCATGGCATTTATCCAATCCTCATCTTTGAGTGCCTTCTCAATGTTAGTAGGCTCCTCTTGTGAGACAAAAGAATAGTGCTCACAAAAAAAAAACTACCCTAGACCTTGTTTGCACACCTCTACTAATATCACCGACAATTTGATCTAGAGGGTGGTCTCTTGCAATATGAGTTGGTTGAAGCACTTGAGTTGAGCTTGCATTTTGAACTTGATCATGATCTTGTGCTTGAACTTGAGACTCACTTGAGCTTGCTTGATTTGCATCATCATCCACATGCACACTAGGAGGGATGGCATCTTGATCTTCATCTTCCTCAACTTGTCTTGGTCTAATATCACCAATTTCCATGTTCTTCATAGCATCAACTAATGGAAGCCCTCTTACATCATCAAGATTGTATTTCTCTTCTTGTGACCCAATAGTTTCATCAAACTCAACATTATGGACTTGTTCAACTATCTTGTGTGTCTTGTTCCAAACTCCTATAAGCTTTGCTTGAAGTTGAATACCCAAGTAGAAACCCTTCATCACATTTCTTCTCAAACTTGCCCAATCTAGTGCCTTTCTTCAAGATATAGCATTTGCAACCAAACACTCTAAAGTATGCAATGTTGTGCTTTCTTCCATTCAAGAGCTCATAGGGTATCTTCTTCAACATTGGATGACAATAGAGATGGTTGCTAGTGTAGTAAGCCATGTTGATAGCTTCGGCCCAAAACTCATCACTCACATTGTACTCACTTAGCATTGTTCTTGCCATATCAATAAGAGTTCTATTCTTCCTTTCAACAAGACCATTTGATTGTGGAGTGTACTTGGCCGAGAATTGATGCTTGATACCTAAATCATCACATAGCTCATCAATTCTTGTGTTCTTCAACTCACTACCATTGTCACTTCTCACTTTCTTAACCCTTGTGTCAAACTCATTTTGGATTCTCTTGATGAAAGATTTGAAGATTTCATACACTTCACTCTTGTCAATGAGAAAGAAGACCCAAGTGTATCTAGAGAAGTCATCAACTATCACAAAGCCATATTTCTTTCCTCCAATACTTGCATATGTGGTTGGACCAAACAAATCCATGTGCAATAGCTCAAGTGAACTAGATGTGCTCATCATGCCTTTCTGAGGATGTGTATTTCCAACTTACTTTCCAAATTGACATGAACTACACAACCTATCATTCTCAAAGTACACATATTTCAAGCCTCTAACCATGTCGTGCTTCACTAATCTTCCAAGTTGCTTCATTCCAACATGTCCAAACCTTCTATGCCACAACCAATCAAAACTTGATTTCGAGATCAAACATGAAGAGAGCTTAGCTTCACTATCATTGAAATCCACCAAGTATAGGTTCTCATATCTAAAGCCCTTGAAGATCAAGTTGGAACCATCCACACTAACAATTTCAACATTATCAATCCCAAAGATGCATTTAAAATGCAAGATCACAAAGTTGTGCAACCGACAATAAGTTGAAATTGAGAGATTCAACTAGCAACACCTTGGATATACTCATATCATTTAAGATAGCAATCTTGTCTAAACCTTTCACCTTGCCTTTGCCATTGTCACCAAATGTGATAGAATCAAACTCTTGATTACCACTTGTGTTGATAGAATTGAACATACTAGATTCTCCGGTCATATGTTGAATGCATCCACTATCAAGCACCCAATGTCTTCCTCCGGCTTTGTAATTGACCTACAAAGAGTAAATCAATTGGTTTTAGGTGTAAGGAAAATGGACCCTAGGCCCATTTATATTGGATTTTGGTGGTTGATGATCAACAAGACCAATATTGGACTAATGGTTTTATGAGTGTTTGTTTCAGTAGTTTAATAGGATGCACAAGTGTTTTGGACTTAGGCAACGGTGTAATCCGGTGATCAACATTTCAAGCAAGACATTAGAAGACTTGTTGAAGACCACAAGATCAAGCACAAGTCCAAAACACAAGATGGAACTAAGTCGGGTGCCAAAAGCGCGAAGAAACAAGTGGTGAGAGGGTTTGTGTTCTCTCTCCCTCCTGCCGAGTTTGCGAGGTAGGATTCAACGATTTTCAGAGATAGTCACTGTGGAAAAACATGCACCGGACGCTAGGCCTCGTGAGCACCGGACGCGTCCGGTGCATAGTTCAGCAGCTTGCCTCAGCAGGAGGCATCGGAACGCGGGAAAAGAACCACCGAACGCTCTAGAAACACTATGCGAGCGTCCGGTGCACGGAAGGCAGAGAACGCCGGACACGCGGAGGGTCCGGTCACCACGCACCGGACGCGTCCTGTGTGAAAATGCACTCTCGGGAAGCTCTCTGCATGCTCACCGGACATGAAGCTGGGAGCGTCCGGTGTTACGTCGAACGCGTCCGGTGATCAGACGAAGATGGCGCCAACGGCTAGTTCAAACGATCGACCAATGACGCGATGACATGTGGCAGCACCGGACGCAGGGCGAGCGTCTGGTGCATCCGACAGGAGCGTCCGATGTGACAGAAAAGGCTGGTTTTATTCCCAACGGCTACCTTCCTCTTGGGGGCTATAAATACCACCCCAACCGGCCATGGAGGGTGTGGAGAAGTAAGGGATCATTCCAAGGTTGTTTCTACACCATTCTAAAGCTCTCCACTTACATAGTGCTTAGTGTCACACTTGGTGATTAGCGTAGGTATTTTGCGAAGTGCTTAGGTTGATTAGACCACCGCTTATGCGCTTGCTCTAGGTTATGCCTAGTGTTTAGTGAGGTTTGCATACCTCTTGATCATAGGTGCTTGTGCGCACCGTGCTTGTACTCGGTGGGGCATGTAGTCTTGCGAGACCACACCAACCGCGCTTGTGGTGTGGCCGCCACCGTGTACCGAAGGGAACAAAGGCCAGCGGCGGTTCGGCTGGAAGCTTGATAGTGAAGACGGCAGAGAGCATCCGAGGAGAAGCTTGCCTTGCGAGGCACACCGGAGACCCACTTGTGTGTGGGGAAGGACTGGAGCTATCCACGGAGTGACCCGACTGGGAGCTTGGCCCTTGCGAGGGATTCCTTGCAAGGGGCTCCAACGAGGACTAGGGGGAAGCCTGAGCGCTTCACGATACCTCGATAAAAATACCGGAGTCGTCGACGGGAGTTTGCATCTCTACCTCATCTTTACCTTCGGCATTTACATAGCTTCCTTGGTTGTGTGTTTTACCTTTCCTATCTTAGTTGATAGGCTAGTTGATAGGGTTGAAACCTAGGTTGCTTAATTCTTTTGTGGTAGAGATAGCAACACACTTAGCAAAACCTTAGTTTCACCTTGGCTAGTTCATTTATTGCTTTGGTTTTGCTAAGGTTAGGAAAAAGAGGCCATAGTTTAGAAGTTGTGTTTTAGTCACCTAATTCACCCCCCTCTTAGGCGTCACGGTCCTTTCAATAGGTACCGAAAGTATTCTTGAGTCCTTGGAGGTTAGTAACCAAATACTTAGGAACCCAAATGGGTTTCATCCTTGGGTTGCCTCTTGGTCGTACCAATGTACTTGGCTTTAACACCCTTCACTCCATTAGTGAGCATGTAACAAGAATCAAGACGAATTGAAGTCGCACTAGTAAATTTGACTTGCTTGATCTTGTTGGCCATGCAATATTGCTCATGATGCCCCACTTGCTTACATCTTTGGCAATACCTACCATTGCTCCTCACAAAGCTAGCTTTGGAAGTTGTAAAGGAGGCCTTGCCTTTCTTGGGAGTATAGCCTAGTCTCTCCTTAAAGTGACTAAATCTTTGGCTACCCAAACACTTTAGCAAGCGGGCATCCCCACCATAGGCATTACCTATGGCACGGGTGAGCTTGTTGACCTCCTCCTTGAGGTTCTTGTTTTCCACCACAAGTAAGGACTTAGAGTCATCAACTTTAGGTGAAATAGGAGTGGTAGAGCTGCAAGAAGGGTTAGTGACAACAATAGTAGTAGAAGGAATTGACTTTTCATTAAGGATGTCACATGATGAACCCATGTCGCATGTCTTGATGGATGCCCTCTTCTCATTTTTGGCCACTAGAGAGGAATGAGCTTTCTCTAGCTTGGAGTGAGCCATCTTGAGGTTCTCATGGGCTTCCATTAGCCTATCATGAGACTTCAAGAGCTTATCAAAGGATTGCTCAATGGCTAACTTGTCTTTGCGTAATTTTTTGCACTCCTTTCTCTTGGCCTCAATGTACGTAATGGCATCATCAAGCATGGACATGAGCTCATCAAATGAGAGCTCCTCCTCATCACTCTTATCATCGTATTGTACCTTAGATGGCTTGGCCATCAAGCATGTGGATGCAGTGTCGAAGAGAAATAGCTTGTTGTTGAGAGCAATCCTTGCCATAGCATTCTTCTTGATGGTCTTGCTCTCATCATCACTATCATCCTCATCGGTAGAGGCATCACTATCATCTCAAGGGACACAATATGATTGCCCCTTCTTCTTCTTCTTCTTCTTGAGTGTCACATTCTTATTCTTCTTTTCTTTCTTGTCCTTCTTCTTGCTCTTCTTCTTGTCATCATCACTCTTATTGTCATTGTCACTATTGAGAGGACAATCGGCGATGAAGTGATCTAAACTCTTGCACTTGAAGCATCTTCTAGGTTCTTGCTTGTTTTTGGAAGTGAACTTCTTCTTGCCTTGACCATAGCCCTTCCTCTTCATGAACCGGCCAAACTTGCGCACTTAGAAGAGCCATAGCCTCATCATCTTCATCATCACTTGAAGTAGATTCTTCTTCTAGCTCAATCATCTTGGCTTTGCCCTTGCTCTTGGTGGGTGTAGCTTTGAGAGCCACACTCTTCTTCTCCTCCTCAACCTCCTCCTCATTGTTCATATCTTGAGTGATGATCTCACCGAGGATTTGGTTGGGCTTCTTCTTACTCAAGTCTTCTCTTGCTAGCAATGTCTTGATGATTGCAAACCTTGGGGGTAAGCATCTCAAGAACTTGTGAGAAAAGTCCTTGTCCTTGATGTCTTCACCTAAGCTCTTCAAGTCGTTCACAATAACTTGTAACCGGTCGAACATCTCCAGCACACTCTCATCATCATTCATCTTAAATGTACCAAACTTCTCCCTCAACATATAGACCTTGGCATTCTTGACCTCTTGTGTGCCCTCATCGGTCTCCTCCAACCGCTTCCAAATGTCATGAGCCAAATCAAGATCCTTGATTTGCTCAAATACATGAGACTCAAGAGCGGTGTAGAGTGCATTGATTGCATAGGGCATTGCACTCCATCTTCCTCTTATCGGCATCGGTGGGAACTTGAGCATTCTCATACTCAATCTTTGTCTTCGTCACCTTCCACATATCAATATGCATGGTCATGAAGTGCACAATCATCTTCCTCTTCCAATGGTCATAGCTTGTGCCATCAAACTTTAGGCGGCTTCCCCAACACATTTATTTGAGCCATTTTTACACCACAAGGATGTTAAGCCTCAAACGGTGGTGACCTTAGCTCCGATACCAAATGAAAGGACCGGATAGACTAGAGGGGGGTGAATAGCCTATAAAATTTTCTACAAAGCACTAGACCACAAGTTAGCAAATAACAAAGCGATGTAAAGCACTAGATCTAGGCTATCCTAAGCAAGCCACCTAACAAGATATACTAATCACAAGTATAAGCACTCAAACGCTAGAAACCCACTCTTTCGAAACCTAAGGAGAAAGCACCTAAACAAGTGATAAGCGCAAGAGATTAGTGATCGAGAAAGCTATACCGCCGAGGAGAGTAGAGGTTGATCCAATCACCAAGATAGTCAATAAACAACAAGAGGATCAATCAAGAAAACACCAGAAGACCAATCATCCACTCGATGGTGGAGAAGAGAGAACACTCAATTTTTTACCGAGGTTCACGTGATCGCCGTCACGCTACTCCTCGTTGTGGCACCTGGTCTTCCTTGGTGGATTGCGAGCTAGGCTTCACATGCCAATCCCTTACTGGGAGCCGCTCACCAACACAAGAGAAGTGGCTATCAACCACGAGCAATCTACTAGAGTCGGTTTTGGCTCTCCGCCAGGGAACAACCGTAAGAATCCCTCACAATCAAGCCGGTGTAGCCTTGAACAATCACCAATCAAGCTTACACCTCCTCCTTGCTTCCACAGCCATCTAGCGACTTGGCGAAGCCCCAAGAGAACAAGAAAACTGAAGCAAATCGCCACCAAGTGCTCTAGGATGCAACACTCAAACAATCAATCATTTGGATCAACACTATCTCATAAAGATTTGAGTCAAAGTGTGTGAGATATGTGTGGAGGGCTTAAGCTTGGCTCACAAGAGATTAGGAATGATCAAAATGCTTAAGAGTTAGTCCCCAAGCCAGCTCAAGCACTACTTATACTCCCCTCACAAAGATTTGCCCGTTGCTGTTTTTACAGGGGCCCGGACACGGGAGCACCGGATGTTCAGTGTCCGGTGGCGTCGTCCGGTGCACAGATTAGTGCCACGTCGTGCTAGGTTCAAACAGGAGCCTGTCAGATCTCAACGGTCGAGACAGCTGAAAAACGTGCTAAGTTCACACCGGACGCGGAACGTCTCACCGGACGCTCTGCCGTCTGTGTCCGGTGCATGAACAGAGAGCAACCTAGAGAGCTCCAAGTCGGCACCGGACGCGTCCGCTGAAGGCCCACGGTGTACTCACCGAGTCAGATTTCCAACAATCTCACCGGACGCTCGAACAACACCATCGGACGCGCTGGAGTTACTGTTCCAGTGTCTGGTGCTTACAC
Organism: Eremochloa ophiuroides; assembly: GCA_038502445.1. NCBI lineage: Eukaryota > Viridiplantae > Streptophyta > Magnoliopsida > Poales > Poaceae > Eremochloa > Eremochloa ophiuroides. The sequence goes on from JAHLJS010000003.1 coordinate 28,717,753, forward strand.
AGAGAGGTTTCAGAGAGCTCCAAACCACACCAGACGCGTCCGATGCATACCCTCCGAACGCTCTCAGCGTCCGGTGCACTCTGCACCACTTGCGCCACTGCTGGGGTTAGTCACCGGACACTTCGGCCAGAGTCCGGTGCAGCATCCGCTGCTACTTTAAGTACTCTTTCAAGTCTAGAAACCAACCCTTTCTCTCAAGTGCTAACACCCAAGTGTTCTCACCACTAAGGCACGTGTGTTAGCTATTTTTCAAAACACTTTGAAGGGCTAGTTAGTGTGATCTAGAGTCCTAAGTGTGAATGCCAGTGCAATGCAACTCTAGAGCACTTGAAAACCTATTCGATTTCGTTTTTCTCCCCTTGATAGTCGGCTATCTATCCTAAATGTGATAAAACCCAATTGGTGTCTTGATCACCAAAAGAAAAACCTATTTGGGGGTTATACCTTAGCCTTGACCACATCCACAAGTTGTTTTCTTTTTTACCTTGATCATCTCTTCGCTTGATTGGCCTCTCTTGTTCCATGGATAAGCCTTCTTGATCATCACCATCACCTTCTAGGCTCCAAACTTTCATGGTTAGGACCACCTACACCTTAGCCATCACTTAGCAAGTAGGTTAGTCCTCAAAGTGTCATCAATTATCAAAACCAAACTAGGGCTTTCACACCCGGACCTAGCCACTGGTCAAGCGGAGGAGGTCCAGGGCTTCTTGCACGTCTCTACCAAACTCCAAGTCCCCAACCCCTAGAGCAGCCACGCCCTGGTCCAGGCGTAGGTAGGGATGAAAACGGATCGGATACGAACGGATATCTCTGATATCACATTGTTTTCATATTTCTGATCGGATTCAGATTCTAATACGGATAGTGTCAGCCATGCCGGATATGATACGATTGGATGTTGACATCATAAATATACGATTTGAGTATTCGGATACGGATACGGTATCGGATATTGAATATCCGGACTCGGATACGGACAGGTCTAAACACCTCTAAACGGATTCGGTCAAACGGACGGTCGGATAAATATCCGTACCATTTTCATCCCTAGGCTTAGGCACAAGGGAGTACCTCACTACTTCTAGACTACTTCTAATCCTAACCCTATCTCTCGGGCTTTAGAAGCAGCAGTGGTGGCATGGCACACCGACGGGCTAGTGATGCCGGACGGGAGAAGGAGGCGATGCGGCATTAGCAAACCGGTGTGACCGCGCGGGCCTTAGGGCATGGGCACGGATGCCGGTTAGAGTTGGAGGTATGACCAGGGACCACGAGACTCCGGCAGCTAGTGTGTCATTTCGTTGAGCATTCCATGAAGAGCTTTTTGGCACTGCTTTTTGTAGCGAAAGAAACATTAAAATTTCCAACATAAAGAGGTTGAGCCACCTGTGCTCTTGAAGCACAACCTTAGGCTATTTTTTCCTAAGACTTCTTCTGTATACAAAAAGCATCGTTCCGTGTTTGTTCGTTCAAAAAAAAGGAAAAAAATCCCTCCACCATTTTGAAATGGAAGAAGTATAACCCAAAGTATAAAAAAGAAAAATGGATTACATTATTAGCTGGGTAGGCCTGAGAAAACAATGGCCCAGTTCCAATATAAGCTTATTGGCCCATCGGTAGTTTTAGCCCTCGCATAAACCTTTCAAATTCAAACCCACTGCTTCGCATTTTGGACATTAACACGATCTCCAAATTAACTTTGACCATTACTTTTTGCTATAAAATATTTATAGAATGTAGTTAATATATACTTTTGTGAAACTACATTTCTAGATGAATCTACTTAAGTCAGTTTCATATTTAATTTCATACTTAATCTAAAAGAATTTATTTGCAGTTAACATCTAAAAAATTCGACTCAAGACAATCTTTAAATGACTTTCTTTAGAGACACGGAGGGGGGTACATGTACGTCTAACCTCATCTTACTATCTTAGCCAATAGGTCCAGTCAGCTTTTTATAGAAAACAACCCGTTTTTTTCCAAGAATCTTCCGGCCCGCTTAGGCTGGAGTTTGGAATAGCCCGTCCTTCAGCAAGTGAACGTGCCTTTTTTTTCCATTTTATTCCTTTTCTTTTTTCTTTTCTGTTTCCTCTTTTATATTTAGTTTTCTTCTTCTTATTTTATATATATATATACATATATATATATCTTTTTTCCCCTTTTATCTTTTTTCTCTCCTTGCTTCTATTTATTTTATTTTATTTCTATTGTGCATTTTCATTCTTATTTTTAGATTTTTTTCTCTCTTTATTTTGTTTCATGTTACTCTTAGAACATTTTGCTCCTTAATTATAGAAACAATTGATGTGCCTTTTGTATTTTTGTGTGTAACATCACATACCAAAACATTTGGCTTTGATACATGTGTTTTTCACGTAGTATACATATGATATTCTAAGACCTATTTTTGGATGGTCACATAGTATAAAATAAGATGTTCTACGATTGTCTTTAAGTATCACAGAGTAACTATAAAATATTTGATATTATATTTTAGATGTTCTACATGTTATAGTTTCCTCTATTACTTGTTTCTTAGTTTTTTTTCTCTTGTGCTTTATTCTATATACCTTTTATTATTTTCTATTTATGTTAGGTTAGGTTATTGTTATGTTTTATAACTTCTCTAGTTTTTTACAGATATTATAGTACCATCCATACCAATCTACAACTTCTTTATCTAAATCTAAAATATGGTTCTCTTGAACTTTGAATGTTTGTCTTATAGAGAGACGGGGACATTTTTCCTCATGTTCTATATTTTTGAGATAAATATTCACTAATAAAGTTTTATATAAATATATATACGTGGGGTCATGTTTTGAAGAATTTATTGCAAAAATAGGATGGTGCAATTGCTAATTTGGAATGTCGGTTTAGCAAATATAACACGTACGTAACATTTCAAAGATACTGTATGTGTGCCGGTTTAAGCAAATTTGGATTGGTTTTACCAGATTTGGATGTAACGTATGCAAAAGATATTGCATGGATGCATGCGGTGCTTTTGGAGCAACCTCACGGCACGGGGAGGAAAACAATTGTCAGTGCTGAGTGCTCAACGGCCGGCGCATAACAGCACCCGCTGGTGCCACGTGCACCCCAATTCCTGGACCTACCAGCCGCATCTGCATGAGTATGACCAAATCGCGCTCGGCTGGAGTGTGCATCACGCACCGTCGAAATCTCACAACGGCCGTCATCAACGGCCACGGGCCACTCTCCCTCAGTCCTGGTCCTACATAAACTCTCCCGCAGACAGCTCGATCGCTCGGAAGGGAAGGAAGGAAGGAAGGAAACGCTGATCCGATCGCGAGATCGAGAGGCAGATTAAATCGCTGCGTGCGTGCGTGTGCAGTTGGATCTACCACAAGCTTGTGACGAAGTTATCGCATCGCGTGATCTATTGGTGACCTGCTGATCGACAGCGCGCGGCCGAGGTCACCATGACCGTCGTCGTCGTCTTCGTCTTCTTCTTCTCCGTCCTCGGCGCCGCCATTTTCCTGGCGCGCCCCGCGTCGGCGTCGTGGCATGCGCAGGTGTTCGTGGTCGGCGGCGAGCCGAGGGGGTGGAGGAAGCCGACGGCGCCCAACGAGGAGAGCTACAACCACTGGGCCTCCAGGAACCGTTTCCACGTCGGGGATTCCCTCCGTAAGTGTACACGCATGCATGCATCTATCACGTCCATTCTCCACATTTGATGCACATATCTGCCATGCGCGGACTGCAGATTTCAAGTACGAGAAGAACGACTCGGTGCTGGTGGTGAGCCGGGACGCGTACCAGCTGTGCGCCACGGACAAGCCGGCGCTGCGGTTCGACGGCGGCGACACCAGGTTCCGCCTCGACCACGCCGGTTTCTGCTACTTCATCAGCGGCGCGCCGGGCCACTGCGACGCGGGCCAGCGGATGACCCTGCGCGCCATGGCGCCGCAGCAGCAGGACGGCGGCGGCGGTGGCGCCGCCCCGGCCAGGGCGCCCGCCGCCGCGATGTCGCCCGGCGGCGAGGACGACGACGAGGGCGGCACGTTCGAGCCGCCCGGCGCTCGCTCCTCCACGCCAGGGTCCGGGGACGGGTCGTCCTCTGGCTCCGGCGGCTCCGCATCCAGGCCGCCGCCGCACGTGCCGGCAGGTGCCGCTGGGAATAAGACCGGGCACGACGCGTCGTCGTCGTCGCCGCCGCCGCCGCCGTTGTCGCTTCGTGGGCATGGCGTCCTTGGGGTTGTTGCTCTGGCCGCGCTGCTCTTGCCCGCTTGAGAGATGCATTGTCCATGTATGCATCACACGTGGCAGAGTATATGGTAGGCACTAGCTAGGGAATGGTTTTCTATCGCTCTTGTCAGGTCTCACTGCATGCCATGGGGTGTTACGGCACTAAAATGTTGCACAATTGTCGGAACTAGCTGTCGTTTTAAGGATCTCCGAGAGTTGGTAAATGAGGTTGCTATTCTTAAAAATTTAGCAAACAAAAAAATTATCTCTCTAATAGATTGGCAAATAAATTTGGCATTTTTATCAACTTGCCATTCCTCTCCTCTCCACGCGCATATTTCCGCGAGCGTATCCGACTTGCTATCGTGATTTCGCCTGTCGTCACCGTTCTTCCTGCACGCACCGTTCTTCCGATGGGATTGGAACTGGCCGACACTTGCTGCTTTTGCTGCCGCTGCCTGCAGCTGTTGCTTTTGCTGCAAACTCTTGGAGATGCTCTACTATGTTTTTGTCACACATGTCTAATTTATTATCATGAGTTTTGGGTATGTAAGAGCATCTCCAAGAGTTCCCTAAATCTCCTTCTAATCCTTGGCTTTTAGAAAGATGAGAAAAAAATCTTTCTCCAACAACTCCTAATACACTCTTCTAAATATTTAGGAGTTGAGATAAATCCCCCCATCCGCGTAACTTTACGCGTCGTAGAATCGCGCGTATCCTTTCTCCGCTCGGTTTCCTTCGCCTCCCGTGCTTTCTCCCTCGTGGCGCGGAAGTTCCCTCATCGCAGGAACCAGAGAGAACAGAATATATATCATCGCTGATGCCGTCGTCTGGAGAGGAGTTGGTCGCGGTCGTCGTCGTGTGGGCCTGGGTGGCATTGCCTTTGCCGGGATTGGTCTGGCCGCAGGACGTGCATGCCAGTGCCCGTGCGTGGATGTGTGCTGGGCATCGATGGCCTGCCGAGGCTTGCATGCTGATAGCCGGCAGATTGACTGGCCTGATCATGGGCAGCAGATCGTGAATAGCCTGCCGATGGTCACGGCCGGCTGCAAGCGTAGGTCTGGGCAGCCGCTGCGAAGCGCAGGCAGCGGCGGCGTACGGTGACCGCTAAGCTTTCCCGCAAAAAAGATGACCGTGACGGAAAAAAAAAACTGAGGTGGAAGCAAATTTTGACTTTTTAGATGTGAAATATTAGAAACTATTGCAGATGACATCGTTTTCTTCTCCTAATTAAGCAACTCAAACACTTTACTATCCCTTCTCCATATCTTTAATTTTTTTTTGCAAAATAAAAAAAAACACTTTCCAACAGTTTCATATTCCTCCTCCGATCCCCATCTCTGTCGACTTATGACTTATCCTAATCTCTGTCAACTTAGGAAAAATCCCTCTCCAACACGTATATATACGCGTGGCTCTTTCATTGCGCATCGTGATTCCGTACTTCTTCGCGCGTCCACTCGGGCTCACTGTGGTTCGCGTAGCCACAGACCCGTCGCTGCTCGAAGACTCAAGTGATCCATCTATCATCTGGGCAAGGTTTTCAATATCGATAAGAAAAAAAATTCGGTCCCTCGCGATAAATGTAAAATTTAAAAAATTTCAGAAACATCGGATCAAATTTAAATAAATTCAAATTAATTTTTAAAAAATTTGACATCATTTCACTAGAAAAACTCTCTAATTCAATATTCATCATAAATTTATGTAATATTGACGAAAGAACACGATATATCACAGAAGTAGAGTTATATTAATATTGCGGGTTCACGAAGGGCGAACTGTATATCTAGTGCCGTCAAAGTTGCAGACTTCCTCCATCTTTATCGGGTGATAACAAGAATGTTGCAGACCCAACGAACGCTTGCTCTGCTCTTCGCACTGCCGTTAGTCTTGGGCCTGTAAAAGAAGCACCAGCGCCGTTCCCCTTCCCAAACAGGACGCCGTTGCAGACTCTTTAATGAAATACACGTGAAATAAAGTCGTGTTCTAGGAAAAAAAAAAAGAGTGCAACGCAGCAGCAGATCGGACACGTCTTTTCCGAACTCGAACCGTGGAACGCGCGCACGCGTGGCGTGAATGCGTGATCGAGTCCGATCTGCGGTGCCGCTGGCTCCATATATACACCACGCCCATGCGGTCTCTGCTAGCAACGCAACTCGTCGCCGCTCCGCTCCGGTGTCGTGTCCATCGACTTCCCGATCGAAGCCTGTATCTCGCGCGGTGCACCAGTCGATCGGCTCCCGAAGCTAGCCTTTCTCGTCGAGATCCGTCGGCTTGAGCAGCGATGGGGAAGAGGAAGTCGAGGAGCTCCAAGCTGATGGCGCAGCCCAAGAAGGCGGCGAAGCTGGACACGGAGTTCACCTGCCCCTTCTGCAACCTCCCGGGCGCCGTACGTCTGGTGCAGGATCTTCCTCAAGGCTGCTGATGTTCGCCGTGGCGTCGTGCAGGGTCTGCAAGGAGACCTACGCCACCGTGGCGCACGCGCTGACGGAGCCCATCGACGTCTACACCGACTGGATCGACTCCTGCCACGAAGCCAACCAGGGCGTCGACGTCGTCCGCCGGCGCCGCCAGGGACTAAGGAAGACGATGCGCGATCTGCGTCGAAGTTTTTTGCAGTTGTAGTTTCTTGTGGCGTTCCATGCGTATGTCGTAGTTTTTGCCGTTCTGCCGGAGCTCGAAATTGAATTCTAGGGCTGGAAGGAATGTAATAATTGTTTTGACATGTTAATGTTATATGAAGCTGTATATATATATATATATGATTGGATCATTTCGCTCAAATTGCAGAGAAAGTGCACACGATTTGTTACCCAAACTTGGTTGACATGTGCAGTGTCTAACTCCCGAAGAATCTATCTTCAGTATCATCGGAACCACGGATTCTAGCCTCTCCCACAGCTTGATTTTTCTAGGAGGATTCTTCCCTTACTATCCCTCACCCAGCGGCATGTTCATGACATGTGTCGCGATATGGTTTATGTGTATTGCCACATATAGTTATGGGTTTGATTTTTCCAGGCTCTACAATAGGCCAAGGATCGCGGACTCCTCCCTTTTGTGCGGAAAAAAACTGCAACGTCGCCCAATATTTGATTTTGCCAAGCAGGGGCGAAGCTACCACAAAATTTATGGTGGTGCACAACATTAGCAACAGTATAGAAATACATCTGCTTTCAACTCTATACAGTAGTATATAGTTTTTCTAGCTTGGTGCCTCTGCACCCCCCGAACTCAACGTGGCTTCGCCCCTGTTGCCAAGTGTATGATAAATTATTGGAGATACTATATCGATATGGGCATTTCATTTGATAATCTTTATTAAGGTTAACCTTTGTCGCCACAAAGGTACCTGAGCAATGCATTCCTTAGGACACGAATTAAGAAAGAAGACCTTACGAACGGTAGTGATGGATCTAGAAAATAAATTAGGAAAGACTTATCTAATTATTTTCTACTTTTAACTACTTTTTTTAAACTTAATCGGTTCAAATTTGAAGGAGAGGCTCCATAGCAGGGGTAGCGGGGGCTCGAGTCCACTACCCCAGTGCTAGATCTATCCCTGCACGAATGAATTTGCTCCCTTCTTAGGGTGTGTTTGGCACCGCTCACGCGGCTCCCACTTATCTGACATGGATATGACACGGCACTATTTGACACTGTAGCAATGCTGTAGCTTGAAGCTATTTCGCTTTCCTAGGCGTAAATCACTGTAGCATACGGAGCCAAAAATTTTAGCTTCTCCCGTCTTGCCTCAGTGTTGCTACAGTGCTCTGTGTCAGCTGCTACATTGTTTTGTGTCGGATAAGCCGAAATGGAGGGAGCGGCACCAAAGAGACCCTTATTTGTAGTGTTTTAATTTGTTTCATCGAATTAACCGTTGTTTTTTTTAATGAGGTAGGACTAGCTACTAGTCTGAACTAAAAATAAGTCAAGATTAGCTAGAATTTGCTGGCCAGTTGACCAATAACTAGTTGAAAACCTGACTTAGAAATTAGGCCAATTTATTAGCCTTTTGTTTGGATGGACTAATTTTAGCTAACTTTTAGCAAGGTAACCCTTAGTATACAACACAAGTCTATAAACTTGGCGAAAGCTAGCAAATAAACATTCCTTGGAAGAAAAGTTGATAAAATTAAAAAGTTTTCTTCTTAGTTATTTTTTTAATTGAAGTACTACTAGTAGGTTATGATCTTTGCTCATTTTCATGGAATAAATTGTCTTTTACTGAAACATACTCCCTCCGTTCCAAAATAAGTGTCGTTTTTTATTTTTTAAAATCGACATTTGACCATTCATCTTATTTAAAAAATTTACGAAAATATAAAAGTAAATAAATCAAGATTAAAGTACTTCTAATAATAAATTATTTCATAATAAAATAATTAATTTTTCATAAAATTTTTGAATAACATGAATAATCAAAAGGATACAGCCAAAATGTTAAAACGACACTTATTTTGGGACGAAAGGAGTACTAGTAACCTTGACAAGTTGACATTATCCCATACCGCACAAAGAAAAAAAAAATACACTAAGATGCATATATCAAGCACATGATCCTAACTATAAATTTGTACAATTCAAACTAGTTTAACTTTGATTAAATTTACTAGAAACACATTTTGTACTCTCTCCGTTACAAAAAAAAAAGACAAAATGTTTTATAATTTGGAATGGAAGAATAATTAATTTAGTTATACTTATTTGTATCCTAGATGTTAATATTTTTATATAATTTTAAATTATTTGGTTCTCGGAAAAAACAATAATTGTATCGCGGTGTTTATAAGTACAATAAAACATTTTTACGTGAAATGGTGATACCGAAACGTCTTAACTTTTCGTTTACGTAGAGCTGCCTTTTCCGCCTTCATAGTTCACGTAACGGGGCTCTTCAGTCCGACGCCAACCATCCCGTCCCGTCCACCCGCCGCACCACCCCTTCCCGCCGCCCCGCCGCACCGGTAATGGCTTCGCGCCTCCGCCTCGTCGGCCCGACTCCAAGCACAGACGCGGACTCCGCCCAGAACCCAGGCATCTCCGGCAGGGGCAGCAGCGGGGGAGGGGAAGGAGCGAGTGGGAGAGGCGAAGACGCCGGAGCCGCCGCGGCGGGAGGTGAGGGACCTTGGCGGCGGCAGCGAGGTTGTCTACATCCCCCGGTTCGTGGCCCGGGAGAAGGCGTGGGAGTGGTTCGACTACCTCGACAACGCCGTCCCTTGGATGCGCCCCGAAATCCGCGTCTTCGGCCGCTCTAACATCCAGGTCCGTGCCGCCTCCATTAGCCATTTTCTTGCGCCGCCTTCGGAGGTTGTTTAAGCATTGGGTTGGGACGACCGGTAGGCCTGCTATTTAGGAGAAATCTAGTGCTAATCTTGCAAGAAATTTGCTCCGGCGTGGACGCGTGGTGAACCATCACAAGGGCATACTCCGTACCATATTGCGACGCCGAGCTTTGATCCCTGACCAGGTCGTAGCTCTTGGGCGCTATTGCCTTTTTGGTTCTAGCTCTGGGTGGCCAATGTATTTTGGTGAAACATCAGCTCCAGTGGCTTTAGAATAAAGCCTGTAACAATTTGATCACACCAGGGGTTCGAGGCTGCCATTTGGTTTTATGTCAGTACATGGGCCTTGCTGGGTTAGGGGTTTTTGGAACCTTTGCTCCAAATGAAACTTAAGTTATATGAACCAGTTACAATTCATGTAAATTGATTGAAACGAAACATTGTCATATCATAGTTCATCAAAGCGAAGTTTACATCAGTCACGAGCAGGGGCTCACAACTTATAAATGCTATTGTCAATCAGTAGTAGAACACAGTGAGCTATGTTTTTTGTAAGATGACAACAGCTCTGCCTTTCAATTAAGAGGGGAATAAGTTAAACACAATAAACGCAAATGCCCCAAACAGCTACTGGGGTACCCCCACTCAAAAGGCACCAAATAGAAAGACAGATAAATTACAACGAAAACAAGCGTCCTTCTCCTTCGCTTGATTCTTTTACTTGCATAGCCACTTGTTGTGCTATCAGGAAGGAGTTCTAAAAAATTCTCAGATTCTGCTCTTTCTAGAGGTTCCACATGACGTAAAATGGACAAGTCATTAAAACACCGCCGTTGCTCTTTTTCAGTCTTTTGTGTGGTTGCTTCCCACTAAGAGCTGATGGACGATGAATTGTTCACATGTTGGATCAGAATAGTGTCAAAGTTTTCCCAGGTCAACGGTTGGCACCAAACAAGTTTGGCAAAAGGGCAATGGAGGCACATGTGTAGACGGGTTTCAAGTTTCCCACTGCACAAAACGCAACAATCCTGGCGAGGCCATTCCCTTGAAGCCACATTATCTGCCATGAGAATTTTGCTCTGTATGAGCATCGAAGCAAACAACTTACATTTGTTTTTTGTGTGAGCTTTCCAAATAGGTTTGGCTTGTATCTTCTATATGAGAGAGACTAATGGGTGCAACTCATATAGAGGGTCACTCTGACAAAAGTCTTGGTACGCCCCCTGCCTTTCATGAATAGAGCTCGGCCTCTTTTTGAATTGGAAGAAGGCTGAGAAAAGGAGCCCTTATGGAGATTCTTAGAGGAATTAGTCTGGCCTATCAATACAGCGTACTGGTAGGACCCCTTGCCAATCGTACCAACAGCATTTTGGTATCTGTTACAGAAACTAATAGACAAACGGTGGGTCTTCAGCTAAACTTCATTGGCAGAAGGTTGTTGGATTAATTGGGTCTTGTCCATCCATCGTCCAGCAATTAATTGAAGAAATTCTAAAGGTGTTAAATATAAGTGGGGTTAATACCACATGGGAACCCACAAGAAACGTCCTCAACTTAAATATGAAGTTAGTGTGTGCTCCTATAGACAAGACGATAAGAATTGGGACTCACACGTGCACCGCCATGCTGAGCTGAGCCGCGCACACGCATGGGACGCCTTTGCCGGATGCCCGGATGTGATGTGATGGGACACCTTTTGTGGCTCAGGGCAATGATCAGAAAGGGCACAAGGGATAAACAAGTGGGTCAAGCATGTCAGTATATCACTGCAGCAGGTCAAGCATGAATTTACTTCCCCACCAGGAACCGTCCAGTTCCATCCCCCTATAGGCCCTGGCCTTCTACTAGCGCGCCCCTCTCCTTCTTCAGTACACTTCCTCACTTTTCTACTCCATCGAGCCATTCTTGCTTTGTTGATTGTTCTTCATCTCTGGCTCAGACCCTTGCGCACACAAGGGCTCTGACTGAGCAGGCCTCCAGAACTCCGTCCACTTGCATTATTGCATACCTGCACTAGTAGGCGGGCATCATGGGCAACTGCACTTCCTCACGCTCCTCGTTTCCCGACAATTTGATCCAGCGACTGTGATCTTCCTCGAGCGAACAACTACTTTCCTGCAACCGCCCATGGGACCACATTGCGTACCTCTTCCTGCATTGTATCTGGATAAGACTACATCGAGCAGACCAAGCCAACATGTCTGAAACTGATGGTAAGTGTGTTGCCAGCTCCGACACTGGTTCCACCTAAGGGTATAACTTAAACTCGTCCTTGGCGCATATGATGATGTGTGCTATGAATCTGTTGATAGGATCTACTATTAGCTTGTTTGCTAGCAGAGCCGCATATAAGATGGCTGGGTCGGTTGTGCGATGTATGCGATGCATTATTTCTGAGTTAAAGCATGCTAAATATTTAATAAAACAGATGTACATTAGTAGAGTGGCAAAAGAGATGTGTGATTCTTCGATTACTGAGGAGCGAACGTATTTCCCATTAGTTGCGGAAGCAAACTTTTATGTAATGTTTAATATGTAATTTTGGTAGGAAGCCACTAATCCAGGTATCTCTCCTCTTGCTTTTTCTGCAGCCTAGAGATACGTGCTATGTTGCAGATGAAGGGTTAACAGACTTGAAATATAGTGGTTATCAGCCTCATCCACATTCTTGGGATGAATTCCCGGTGCTCAAGGACATCTTGAAAGTGGTAAGGAGTGTTTCATAGATACTTTTCATATTTATGGTAAAAAAATTATCTGCCAGACTGGCACTGTACTTGGTAGGTATCCTCTAGTTTGTGTTTGACAACTACTCTACTACAGTAGGAAGACCATTGCAAGATATCAGAATTATCAGTTCTTGTTATTTGCTGATTCATTAATGTTCACTAGGTCCATGAAGCCCTTCCCGGGAGCTATTTTAACAGCTTGATCCTGAACAGATACAAGACAGGTTCAGACTACGTTGCATGGCATGCTGATGATGAGCCCCTCTACGGGCCAGCTCCGGAGATAGCATCTGTTACATTAGGGTGTGAACGCGACTTCTTACTTAGGAAGAAGCCTACCAAATCGCAAGGTAAGGTCCTAGTAGTATTTTGTTATCATTGCATATCATTTAGCCGGGTATTGATTCGCTACAAACGTCCACCAGTCACTTCTGGATCTGGAGAAGCTGCTCGAAAGCGGCGCAAGGTCGTTGCACCTCAAGAGCAGCATTCTTTTATTCTGAAGCATGGCTCGCTGCTTGTGATGAGAGGATACACCCAGCGGGACTGGCAGCACTCAGTTCCGAAGCGAGCCAAAGCGAGGTCACCAAGGATCAATCTGACTTTCAGGCATGTACTGTCCTAAAGAGTCTTAGCTCAGTTAGCTGTAAAGTTTTGTCCTAGAGAACTGTGATTTCGGCTGATGCTGATTTGTTGTGAGAGAAAAACAATATTCTATGATTGGAAGAAAAAAAAACCCAAAATCTGGACAAGCGAACAACCACTAATTTCTTTGCGGCTATGCATGATGCACATCCCATATCAACCAACTTCAAATCTGGATCGTGCTAGCACTACACACTGAACAGTTGTGCCTTACATATTGCGTGTTTTCTTGTCGCTGCACAGCTAGTCGGAAATACTGCAGATCTCGGTGGGTCACGTGTGCACATCATCAGATCTATAAATAGAGATGTAAACGAATTGGATATGGACTGGATATCATTGATATTACATTTATTTTCATATTTTACTTAGATTCGGATTCAAATACGGATAATTATAGCTATGTCAGATAAGATATGATTTAATATTGACACTATAAATATGCGATTTGAGCATTCGTACAGATACGGTATCGGATGTTGAATATTCGGAGTCGGATACAGACGGATAAAAACTCTAAATGGATTCGGTCTCAAATACGGTCAGAAATCCCTATCTACAACTGAAATGTGATGCATATCATCTTGACTTCAGAACAGCACTGCTTCAACAAAAGCTCAAAGCATACATTATTGTTACTACACAGATTTTCGGACCAAACAATGCAAGCTTGATTTTACGACTACCACCGTTGCAACATATTCAACACATCTGAAACATATTTATACAACTATTGCAACATATACAATATTCAGATAAATTTTGCAATGTCCATCTTAAACGCTTGGAACAAATATGTGGTTCGCAGCACAATGTAAATCTTGCTCCCTAGGCGGTTGGCGTGGGGCTCAACACGGTGCTGATCTTAGCGATTCAGAAGTCGCCGGTGCGAAACTCAACGGCAGCGTGGAGGTTGCTGGGCCGTGGGCAGAGCAGCGACAGCACACGTCGTCCGCGAGCGCCCGTCGGGACGCTGAGCCCTATCATTATCGTTGATTTTATGCTCTAAAGCCAAGCGAAACATCACTTGCAATGCCGGCAAGCTGCAACTCCAACACACTTCCCTTTTACCATGTTTCGTGGATTGTTCTGCTAAACTTCAAAAACACACACAAGATTGACAGTACAAAACTGGTGCAGTAAATTTTGCCAAAACTACAAACCATATTGAGTCCAAATACTAATCTCCAGCGTCAGATTCTAGATTCAAAGTCCTAGGGCAATCGAACGGGGGGCCAAAAATTGGATGCCCACAGCTAGTTTTACAAGTGTCACTGGTTTATTGCCTACAACATTTCTACAAGAGCTTAACGAGAAAGCACTATGTCCTGCAAAAGAGCTCATTGACATGTTACATGACCTCTGACCCTCTCTAAGATATATAAGACAACCTGGGGATACCATACCATAGCTTAATGGGCAACATGTGCCCGCATCTAATAACATTACAAACAAATCCTATTCCACTGTTCTATACTAACGTATTTCTATCCAAACAAACATTTTCTACATTACAACTGTCAACTGCAAGGGGTCAATCAATGAGATATCCACATTCCTGAACGTCTGCCTGCCTGTTTAATCTGCATATCCTACTATGAATGGTCAGCTGAGAAAGCAAGACTATGTTGCTTTTGCGGTACGTTTTTTCCACATGCTCTGCACATTCAACACAAGGCAAATTGGTGAGAATCTTAAATCAGAAGATGAGAAGATTTGGTTCAGTATCGAAACATAGGTTAGGTTCAGAACACAGAATGCACTCACAAGAGTTTCATTGTCTGATTCCTCCTTGTTGCTCAAACTATGGTCATCCAGCTTTTCCACATTTTTGGACTCCTTTCCTGCCTTCCCTTTCATTTCAACTTCTTTTGAGTCATTCCCTGCCTTCTCTTTCACTTGCGAGTCTTTGGACTCTTTCACTGCCTTCTCTTTCATTTTTACATCTTTTGAGTCCTTCTCTGGCTTCTCTTTCACTTCGGCATCTTTGGATTCTTTCCCTGCCTTCTCTTTCATTTTTACATCTTTTGAGTCCTTCCCAGGCTTCTCTTTCACTTCCACATCTTTGGATTCTTTCACTGCCTTCTCTTTCATTTCTCCATCTTTTGAGTCCTTCCCTGGCTTCTCTTTCACTTCCACGTCTTTGGATTCTTTCCCTACCTTGTCTTTCATTTTTACATCTTTGGACTCCTTCCCTATCTTCTCTTTCATCTCCACATTTTTGGAGTCTTTCCCTGCCTTCTCTTTTGTTTCCACATCTTTGGAGTCCTCTTCTTTCGTTTCCACGCCTTTGGAGTTCTTCCTTGCCTTCTCTTTCATTTCTATGCCTTTGGAGTCCTTCCCTGACTTCTCTTTTACTTTCACATCTTTAGAGTCTTTCCTGGCCTTCTGTTTCTCAGCAGAGCTAACTACTACTTCCTCCATATGACCATCTTCTTCTGTGGTATAAAAGAATACATTAGGGTCAGCTATGACAAAGGCATGCATAACGTGAAAACAACAGGCTCATACAATCAATTATAACACGTTAAGCAATCATACCAGAGTTTACATCTTTGTCAACATCCGAGTGAGCAAGAGAACTGGATGAATCTGAATCATTACCACCAGCTCCACTACCCTCTTCGACAGAATTGTTTCCTGCAGTCTTTCTCCGTTTGTTCTTTGGTTGCCCTTTCTTCTTTGGAGGTAAGGACCTATAAAGAGTAAACAGATGATTTGCACCATGATTACGAAACTAAACCATTACAACATTTCAAATTCATACTAGCTTACCTCTTTTTTGACTTCGGTTGGCTAGGTGGAGACTTGCTGCTGCTAGTTCTCTCCAGTGCTCTGCAGGGTGACTAGGGGTCAAATAGTTTATAAATGACACCACATGTTACTATAAATATACAGAGGACTTCAATACTAAATTTATGTTTAGTTATTTATGTTAATCCAATGCTGTACATGGGCCTGTTAGCTTCCAACAGCGGCATAACAGTTTACTATAGAGTAGATTCTAAAGCAAACAAAATACCAGCTTACCTTCCTTGGTTTGTCCCAACATGACCCTTCTTTTGCTTCTGCAATATTGAGTAAACTAAAATCAGCCAACAGTATCTTCTACATTGAAAAAAACAAGGAAAGCATTAAAAATACTCCACCTTCACTGATGAATCATTACTTTTAACCAGTATCCACTTCTCTTTAGCCAAACTAAGCACTTCAACATCTCCGTCATCATATAGTACCTACGAAGAGAAGTAAAATGTTGTAAGTCCATCCACTGTGTCTATAAATTTCTAACTTGGACTGAAATTATCATATCAACAACTTTCGCATGTTGAAATGGCACTGAGTTGATACTATGTGTAACTGAAAGTTGCTACTGTGGGCACCAAGCACTCACAGTCCGGTGGTATAAACAGTAGACAATATTAAAGTTATTATATCAGTGTTTCAGTATTTTTCACCTTTTGGAAAGGTAACATATAGCATAAATACACACTGCTAAAGCACAGCTGCTATAGTGGTACTGAGTATTTGCAAGTGGCTTAAATAGCAGCAGCTAATTGTCATTTTGTACTTGCAAAATCCTGTGCACAGTCATCATGTAAGGGCAGGTAATGGTACCTAAGTACACACTTTTTTACACAAAGAAATGTCATATGGTGTGTGTTTTCCTCAAACAACAAGAGAGCTACATATCATTTCATTAAGCAAACAGAAGTACGAGAGTCTAAACCTGCTCCCCAAACACCCAAGCTTCAGATATAGTGTTTCGTATATCATTTTCAGACTTAAAATTTAAAATGCTCAAACACACACTGTGCTACTTAATGGAAATATTTTCTTAAACATACTTAATCAAAGTATTTATTTGTAAACTTCAAAATATCAAACTATTTATCTAAAAAGATCCATTTTAAAAATTTCTGTGGAGATAACGTATTACCTGAGATAGATTGAAATGTACAAAAGTGTTACATAGGCGATAAACAACAAAGACACTACACAGTAAACATTATAAAGAACCAGATGTTAGCAACAGCTTTACGTGCTACTCATTTGCATTTACAAATACTCAATTGCATTCACCAACATAGAAAGTGTTCAAACACAATGTAAAGTTGTAAACTGTTCTTTACAGTTGTACTTGCAGCAGTAAAGATGAATGAAACAAATTACATAGAACAAACTATTAATGCATCATTTGCTGGAGCTTACCGTATGTTTTTTCTTGGATGAATCGTATGATTGCACGCTACCTTCATAAAATCTAATGACACAAAAAAACTTAAAATCAACCCCACTTTCAGAAATAAACTAATAATTGCAATAACATAAATACAGATAACATTTACTAGACAACATACGTCTTATCCAAAGGCCACCAAACTTTTATTCGGTGTCCTACCAAATCTGAACCACTTGAATCCTGTGTTGAGCACTGCATGGATAAACACATTCTTAGCAGCCACAAGGCCACAAGACAATAGGAGGAAAATTGCTTGCATAAATTTGAATATGACAATAGGAAGCATATGCTTCCTTCCAATGATTGGCATGATTTGCACAAAAGCTGTGGCTGACACAATGGGCTTATAGAATGGAATATAATTAATCAATTAATCATTACCTCTACTAAACCAGAAATCGGTTTTGACTTTTGCCTTTTGAGTGACCCATTTAGACTTCTCGGTTCAACAGTTCTCTTAGTACTGTCTGCATCAGCAGACTTCTGAAAAGGTTGAATAAGAATTGAAACAATCATAAACTAAATCTCAGAAGTTTTGTTGATACATGTACCATAGAGATGGAAGAAATCACCTTTGGAACACTGCTCAAAATATCAATATGGGATTTCTTAGCACCCTTATTTCCTTTAGATACAGGGGTTTTAGTGCTAGGAGATAACAGTTTAGTATCAATTGAATCATCTCTGTTTTTCTCCTTCAATTTAGTTTCCAAGGAGATATCGGTCCTCTCTGTGTTAGGAGTATGTAGTAGACGCTCATCACTGTTTTTAGTACCTTTTGCTGAATGTGGTCTACTCTTAGAAATTGATCTTTTGCGTTTAGGTGACGAAAAGTCAAGTGGTTTCTTGTTACTATCTTTTGTATCTGTCTGACGCTTCTTAGGCTCGCCCTTTTGCGATTCCTCCAAATCTTCTTGGTTGTTCAAGTTAATTTCTCTTACTAAACCAAGGACATCATCATCATTCTCCGCATTTACTGAACTACTAGATGGGGCCTTCTGCTTTTTCCCCGTCTTCTTTTCTCCTCGCGATTTAAGAAGTTTGACAATTTTCCCAAGAGTAACTTCATTTCCAAATTCATCAGTCACCTCAATAAGCATCTTATGTTTGGGAGATTCAACCTGGAAATACATTAAAAAAAAACAAAATAGTGCAGTTGAGATAACAGATAAAGAAAGCTGAGCTATAATATCAACAACCTATTAAGAATTGAATACCTTATCCATGTTTGCAGTCATTACAGCCTCAAAATGAGCCAGTACTTTCTCACATCCCAGCCAAATCTGCTCATAATCCTCCTGCACAATATTACATAACTGTCAATACCAGAAGCCCTATGAACTATTAAGCAGTTACTTCATGCTTTTTGGAGCACACACCACAGAATTTTCATTTTGGTTATCCTGAAGCGGCGCATAAAGTTGAGCAGGCAATGGAACCATCTGAGTTTCTGATAAACTCATTTTGTCTTGGCATAACCTCTTTGCAATAAGAGTACCAAGATCAGATATAGCGCGCACAGTCTGCAAACAGCATATCAGAACATTAAGTCGCACTTAGTAGCAACGATCATGTACATCAACCAAAATGAAGAGAGAACAGTCAAACACATTTTTACCTTGGTCTTATTTCCATCAACCACATCCTGTGAAGATTTGATACTTTTGAAAATAGATATTACTGTAGTGAAGCTGTCCTTTTTCATGCCTGGAACACTATGTTGCAAACCTTCTTCCCCGAGGAGGATTGAAAGAATCAGATATAGTCGCCTGTAAAATTTTTTTCATAAATATATGCATGTACAACCACACAGGCTATTTCAGCTAGAAGGGTCAAGGTAAACATATTTTGATTCCTTAGCCCAATCATTCCACACTCTACAAAATAAACTAGAATGGACCTTACATTAACAGCAAATGGTGCATCACTGGAACAACCCACATAAAATGCAATCTTTAGCAACTATGTGTGATTTAGTTGGCCTATGCCAAGCAAATCCTTCCCAAGCTTGAAACCCATTTTTGGGGCAACAATTTACCTTTTTAGAACTATTGTCAAAATGCAAAATTTGTTTACATCGGAATGATGACTTGTGTATAAGCAACCCATCAACATAAAAAGGCTAGAAATGTTCAAACATGATATCAAATAAAATAGAATTCAATAATATTATGACAATAACAAACTAGAACATACAAGTTATTATCAGATACCTGTAAAATGCACCGAATCCATGATATCCTAAAATATTTCAACGCAGGTGCGCAGATTATGAAATAATATTCTTGTGGAGATTTAGGGAGCACCTCACACCAATTAGGGAGGGGTGACTTCTATATATATAGACAGAATACAACTTGGAGTACAAGGTACATATATATCTCTAGACTATACATATCTCTAATACCCGCCCGCAGTCGCAGCGGGAGGGAACAGGACGCAGACACTGGACCTAAAGTCAGTAAACAACTGTACTAGTCCCTTAGTCATGAAATCCACGAACTGATGTGCAGAGGGGACATGTAACACACGCACCTTCCCTTTGCTAGCTCAATTTCCACTACATCAGAACCTTTTGCTCTAGTTCATTGTGATGTTTGGACGCCCCTGTTCCTAGCACTTCGGGATATAAATATTATTTGGTCATGCTTGATAATTTCACTCATTATTGTTGGTCCTTTCCGCTACACCAAAAATCCGACGTCTATGGTCATTTTGTTGATTACATTTCTTACGCTCAGACTCAGGTTGGTACTTTGGTTGTGTGCCTAAATGTTTTCAGGCTGACAATGGCACGGAATTTGTTAACCATGCCATGTCCACTTTCCTGTCAAGTCGTCGTATCATGCCCCTACCCCTACACCTCAATGGCAGAGCCGAGCATATGCTTTGTACTATCAACACCACCATTCACACTGTTGATCCATGCTTCCATGCCACCCTCTTATTGCTTATTGGGCTGAAGCGCTGGCTACAGCATCCTACTTGCTCAACCGACGCCCCTCCTCTTCCATTGGCCACCAAATCCCGTACTAGCTCCTCCATCGCTCCGTACCAGATTATTCTAAGCTTCATGTGTTTGGCTGTCTCTGTTATCCTAACCTCAGTGCCATGACTCCCCACAAACTTGCACCTCGCTCCACGCCATGTGTCTTCATATATATAGTCAGTAACACAACTGGAGCACAAGCAAGGTACTATATATCTCTAGACTATACATATCTCTAATAATTCTTGAACAAGACAAGTAAATTCATGATAACAAGGAGAGCAGCACAGAAAGAGTTATATTAGATACCAGTAAATTGGACCGAATGCTTTGACATTTTCATGTTCTTCAATGTCTGGGGATGAAGGATCATGAGCGAGGGCATGAACCAAAAAGGAAATTATATATTCCGGGTAAGCCGTCAACAAATTCATATCTGCTTGGACTGAAAGTTGGCGCATCTTAACTTGTTGGCATATCTGAACCACTTCAGTCAGATTATACTTGAACTGAACAATGCATGGAAACAAGAGAAACTAAAATGAGACATAATTCATTATCTTTCAAATAGAATCAGTTTGAAGGCATGTTAACAATATGAACCTCTTCGTACTGCAGGGTCATGATAATCGTTAACACCAAACATGAAGGCACAAGCATATTTTGCATCCAAGGCCTTCTCCTTGATATATTGAAGTACTTTACAAAGAAACAATTTCCTCACCTCAGGAAAATCATCCTGGAAAAGAAAAGAAATATGAATCTACAAAGATGGTGACATACTACAAAAGAGATTTCAGAAAAATACAAAAGAGAACAATGAGGAAGCAAGCAGCATTGTCCCAAGGAAATACCTGTGAAATCCTCAAAGTCAAATAAAATACATCAACAGGCACTTTATGGTCCCATTGTTTTGATAAGCGGAGGACAGCTTTTGCTGCTGCAAGCCTCAAATGGGCCTTATCAGCAGCACTGCAGTTATATAAAATATTTAATATTATATAATGCAGAATGTCTACATAACAATTGAAGGGTATGTATCTACTGGTACCTTGAGGCCATATTTGGAGATATATCACCATAGGTAAGAATATTCTTCAGAATATCAATTAACTTCTCTATTCCTGGCTGTGCATGGGCATCTTTGCAAGGTAGATAGCTCTTCACCAAAGTTTTGATGCCATAAATCTGCAAGACAAAATAAAACAAGATATAACTAACAGTCAAAGGGCCATTGATGGTTGGATTGTAAGTAGACTACCATAATTTCACTGACCTTCAGCAAACAATTCTGTGTACTATCACCCCATTCAGATTTATTAGAAGAATTTGGAACCATATCCTGTGGGCACTTGGAAATGTGATGACAATGGTATAAAATAGAACTGACAATTCAAAGAGAGCAAGTCTTACATCAGTGCACTCAAGAATTTTTTTAGTTATGAAACTTATTATCTCTTCTTTCCGCGTTTCAAAAATTGGCATTGCTATCTGGGCTATACAACCCAAAGATTGCAAGATAGATGGAATGTTGACTTTCTTCTCTTCCAACAAATCCACAAGCCTCTACAAAGTTGCAAATGAAACAAACAGTTCATAATGTACTTCAATTGTCAATAGTATATGCTATAGCACCGGAAAATAGTAACAGGATTACAGGAGGAATTAAGTTTGTAATTGATACCTTGTAAAGAACAGATAGTGACATAAGACCATCATCTTTTGTAATGGCAGCAAGTGCATGAACAGAGTATTTAGCCTGCCTCCGCGTACCCTCTAAGCATAAACGCTCTAATAGAAGATCAAGAGAACTGAAATAGAAGCCACATCAATTTAGTTTCGTAACCTTAGTAGTATCAAGATCGATCATAGGATCCCAAAAAACAAGATGCTCTTAAGAAGCTGCACCTTGTTGAGGCTAGCTGTTCACGAATATTGCCACCAGCCTTCGACAACACATGTGCAATACCCTCTTTAAGCACTTCATTATCCTCTTTCAGGAGTTCAACAATGTCTTCTTCAAGTCCAGACAAAAGAGAAGGAAAGAAACTAGATATTGCCTACACAAGAACGGATTTAGAGGTTAGAAGCATTAAAACAATATTTGAACAAAGGGACATCAGAAAGTACATTGGAGATACAAGTTACTTCCACTAAGAAAACATCAATGTACCGTTAGTTGCACAGATCTTTTTATAAAAACATGAGTAATATAGTCAGTGATGTTAGCGGATGCTATAAGCATTGTGTTATGTTCCTGAACTTGGTCAATGTGCCGGGTGCAAGAGCCAGGAGCAGCAAGAATTTCTCATTCTAATCATTCATAACTTTACTGAAGCTTCTATCAATGTATAGATATATTACTTGAAATCCTCAGATATTGGATCTAATCTAATATAATCCTAAGCGGCCCATAGATTGGATACAATATAGCCTAAACCCAACGATACACGTTTAGGGGGAAAAATCAACCCCTGGAGGGTCCACCGAGGCATTGCATTAAGAACCGGATCTCAATATAGGTCCGAGAGAAGGGACCGAAGGCCAGACTGCCGGGTAACACACTAAAAGTGGCAGAACCCAGCAAGGCCCATTTTTTTGATACCCAGGATTTGAACCCTGGTTGGTGGCATCACAACTGCACACCCTACCACCACAACCACACTACCAGTGGCAATCCCTGACAAGCTCAAACTTCCTTAGCTCATCCTAATTAACTCGATGGGCAAGCTAATCAACGTATTACAGGCCTGGGATTCATGCATCATAACATCTTGCAACAATATTTAACCATCATCAGCAACTCCATTACCAAATCATTCATCCATGTATATTGTTAGAGGTTGTAGACAGATGTGTCGTGAGACATTTCAATTAATGCCAATCCTCAGTAAACCAAAATAGAAGGAAAGAAAGCCACATCTTAAACCCAAGATAGAAGACCATTAGCCTGGGCCTGGGAATGGCATATACATCATTAAGATTGCACAGTAGCACCCTAACAAGAGTTTTTGGCTCATGTATTCATATGTGCAGATGTTATAAATTATGTCACTGGAATTGCATGCAGCCCTCCTGCATATTCGAAAACATAAACAATGAAACGCCCTAGGCCCTCATCATCAGCCATCACCAAATAAATAAATAAACCTTTGTTACTGATAACCATGCCGCACCACAGGCTATAAGGACATGGAAAGCTAGAAATGTAGTTAATTCTAATTTCTAAACTTTTGTGACTTATTATCTCACTGTACACTATCTCGATATAACTAGTCTGTCATAAATCAATCGCCTACCTTTTAGCTATATTGTCTCTAAAGCGTCAGACTACAACAAAGGAATTGACCTTAAGAGATTTCAAACATTCAAGAAATCTTCCGAAAGAAACAATCGTACAATCTGAGACATACAAGCAACTCCAGAAGTTATTCCAAACTTTCTTGATATAAAAAATATGAACAAACAAATAATTCATTCACAGAAAGAAAGACGATTCAGGAAAACATCTTACCGTTAGAAGATTCATGCATGATGAGATGAGTTTTGTATTCCCAGAAGTCTTCTGTTCAGAAGCTTCTGAAAGGATCTCTTTTGCATACTCCTTGTTTACAAGTAAATATGAACATCTCATTGCTAATGTGCCAACAAAATTATAAAGCACATGGTTTTCACCAAGTATCTTGAGCAACTCTGCCTGCAGATTACATATCAATTCAAATTGTCTTAGAATGGCATATTCAGAGAACAAGTCAAACAGGTAAGTTATTGCAAATATCTTTGACCACTGGCAGAGTATACACAGGTAACTACTATTGTCTATGTTTAGCTTGCAAAGATCTCATTCCCATGTAAAACAATTGATGAAACAAATGCAATGAAAAGCAGCAAAGCTTGAATCAGAAGGTACCCGAAGAGACCAAGCTTTCTCAAATGTAGTTGAACAATTAAGCAAGCTAGTGAATATTTTCCAGATATTAGCATCTTTTAGCTGATGAAGCATGTTCAAGTTCTCCTCGCACTTTGCGGAGTCACTAAATAAGCGAGAGATGCTCCGGAAACATCCGAAGATTCTTTTTTGCAGATCAGGGGCATCTTCCTGCATTAAAAAAAAAGAAATTAACAAGGTAGCCAAAGCAATGACACAGTGACTTTATGATAAATTCAAGATTCAGACAAACCTGGCTTAGTTGCCGAAGAGATATGTATTTCAGCATTTCTTGTTGCAGTCTGGTATTAGAAGGGGAATATATACATATCAAAACCATTTTCAGAATACAGAAAGAGATTAACATCTACACAATCTATTGACAGAAGATCAGACCTTTGCTTTTGCAGGAGAATTTGTTCAAGAGCTTTCATCTCAACTTTATCGAAGTATGTCGCAGCTGTAACCCAATGTTTCACTCTTCCCTTCATAGGAAACTCTGGTGGGAACAATGAACCACACAAAATAGAGTCGATTGACTCTGGCCTGCACCCAAAAATAAAAAAGCAATCATATGGGCGATCTCATATGCTCACACTCCATTACATAAATAACACAATAACAGTAGGGGTCTCCCATCCCTACTGCATTTCAAAACGAAGTTGATAAAATACCATTTCACCTCAACGAAAAAGCTATACCATTAAACAAATTTACATGTAATAGTGTACAAATCAGATGTCCACACTGGAATAAATATGAATATATGCACAATAGAACATGAACATAGTCTCATGAATGTTCAAAACACTACATACCAGCAGTAAACTTACAAAAAAAAAGTTACATGAAATGCGTGTCTAACTGGTAAGAAAGGGCAACCAGGGTCTCTAAACAAATATCGCAGGGGATATGGAATCATAGAAACATATGTATCTTCGAAGGGTGCAGGGCTCAATTTCAATGAAATAAAATAAAATAAATCATGAAAGATATTAGCAATGAGGTTGGGTTGTGTTCGCAAAAGGTTTTAGTAGCAAATGGGCATCAGTGTATTTCTATTTTGGTCGCTGCTAGTAGTCTAGCAGTTTTTCTTAACATATGCAAGCACTTATCCCAATGCAGTATGATGCATAGCAATATTTTGTCACCCTTAGGCATGGTTAACATGGAAGCCACACGCGCACATAAATGACAAATGGATAATTTTAAAACCACAATTTGAAAAATGGAACAAGCATACCAATTGCATAAATTAGCTTGTTTGAATACCTAGCGCACTTTGCTGAAATAAGTTGTACCAAAGTGTGGCAGACGCAACTTTTGAGGTGACACAATCAGGCACCACAATCAGACTGAGTTTTGCTAGAAAATGTGTCTATCACAGATGGACTAGGTGCTCAGAAACTGTGTCATGCCACAATTTAATGAGGCCAAATGATATGGCAAGAGAAAATATGGCCCAAGAATAGTCATGTCTTACCTAAAATCTTTGTCATAAAGACATCTTAATATTTTTCCAGGTATCCACTCAAAATCATCAGAATTTGTTGAGCTATCAGAACCCCTCTGGCAGTATAGCTTGTAAATATCTGCCAACCTCTCCATGGTATAGCACTTCACAGCCAGCTGCATTTTTTTATCAAGAATACACATACTTTAACGTAATCATACAGATGAAAATAAACAAAGAAAACAGAAGCATATGGAGAAGAGCAAAGAAAAACCAACCGATTTATCACGGACACGCTCAGCTACTACTTTAATTGTATCAATTGGAATAGCATCAGGAGAATGGGTAGCTACATCACAAAGTGCAGCTACCACCCCCTTCCGCACATTTTCTTCATAATCCAACAATCTGTCACAAAGTGCCTCTGCCAGGAAGACAGCCATCAGTACAGGCATAATTTATAGATCAATCAAATGAAATGAACAACTAGGGGGGGCGGAGGGGGAGCTCCTTACTGATGATTTCAGGAGCTTCAGCTCGCGAAGGATTTGATATT
This sequence comes from Eremochloa ophiuroides, assembly GCA_038502445.1. Classification (NCBI taxonomy): domain Eukaryota; kingdom Viridiplantae; phylum Streptophyta; class Magnoliopsida; order Poales; family Poaceae; genus Eremochloa; species Eremochloa ophiuroides. The sequence continues at coordinate 28,743,802 of JAHLJS010000003.1, forward strand.
AGACATCTCTTCAAATACTCAACCACAGATATACGGATTCCAACAACTCTATCAGTCAGTCTCTTGAGAAACTCTGAGAAAAGTGTCTTGAAACATTCCACAATAGGGGCTCCAGGTAAGGAAAAAATTTCCCCAAGTAATTCAACTGACTTAGACCGGTTATCTACTTCATCTGCCTATAAAATATTAAACATGAACTTTAATCAACAAAGACCATCTAAAAAAATAAGTCACTTAAACTCAGAATAATAGCACTTTATTTTGAACTGATCTTTGAGAAAAATGTGCAAATTCATACCAGTAGCTCCCCTGTAATATACGGCACGATCACCTTAAGAACATTCGGAGCACATTGATATAAATCAAATACAACTCCGTGGTGATCAATTTGATCATTAGAACTGCCATTCCCAGCCCATGATGATGTTAGAAACTTCTTTATGTAAGGTTCAAGCTTTGTAGCAGAATGCTCAATGACACTGCGAGCAAGTTTACGTGCAGACATTGCGGCACCCTAGTTATAAGAAGTTGCAGAATGGTATTTTAGAAGAAAGAAACCAAATATATGAATATACTCAAATAGCAGAGGAAGAAGCTGCCAGCGATCTTCTTAAAATCTGTAAAATGTATCTCTTAAAAAGAAAAGGTACTCACAGTTTTTTTCTGCCCCAATGCTGAAAACAGTACATGTAGAAGGCTCTCCTGTACATCTTCACTCTCATCTATAATAAGGATCATTATTGTCTGCATTGACTTCACAATGTTTTCTTCATGACTGTCACTGCATTACACAAGAAAACTGAAAAAAATCAAACACAAGGAGAAATAAAATATAACCTAGTAAGTAGTGCAGACATTTCTACCAGAATACAGGACTAACAGTAATGTTGCATGAAGAAAGTTATCTGACATTATGTTCACAAGAATAGGTTCATGTACTCTTCACGAGTCACGACAACTTGAATTTGAGTGCTTATTTCTTTCTATTTACAATGTCACCTAGTTCCTCCTAGGTTGGTCAAGATTTGCTTTTTTTTTTTTTTTTGGGGGGGGGGGGGGGGGGGGGGGGAGTCACCAAAACAGCATTGGCCAAAGTATTCAAAAGCATCAATTAAAGAAATCACACAGTTGTTAAACCACATAAAGGTACTCTTAGAGATATCAAAGCTGCTAAAGCACTAACCCACATATCAATACTGTGACTTAGTAGTGTGTCATTTGCGAATAGCTATTCCAGAAACAAAAACACCCACAGATGTACAATAATTTTCCATAAAGAAATGATCCCTTCGTAGAGTTTAAAACAGATCACTAGCATTAAAACTTCTACAATAAATTATATACTTTCCCCTAAATTCAGTTAAATCCCTGTAACTTTAAACTGCAAACAAGTTCCCCATACAATTCACGTTGTGAAGTGGCATTCCATAGTCCATACGGATCTTAACTTTGTAAACCAAGCCCTTTGTACCATTTACTTTCCTCCAACTGTCTTTGAAATAATTATTTTCCTTATGATTATCTATCAAACAGTTCCTTCATAGTGTTTCACACTATAAAATGGTAGTAATGGTTTAGTACCTATGTCCCTAAGCAGTATGGGACTGTTTGCTTAGCGGCCTCCCAGGCAAGCAGCCGGCCAGGCAGCCATCCTGGCCCCAGGCGTCCGAAATCGGATGACCAGGAGCCACGCTCACGCCAGGCAGCTTTGCCTGGGTGCAAAGCAAACAGGCCCTATATGTTTTGTGCAAATTTTGAGACCTTGAAATTCAGGCATCAACACACACTTATAAGTTTAGAAATATATACGACGAAAAGACCATAAGGAAATTATATCTATATGCATAGTGAAGTAGCATAATCATGTTCAAATAAGGACAAGTAAATTTCGTTGGACTATCTTTCTTGTAGGATTTCTTTACAAAACAACTAATAATGAGAAATTAAACTGAAAAACAATATTTGAGCATTCATGCTCTGCCACAAGAGGGCACTGACATAGTTGACACGGTAGAGTTGTTAAATTACCTGACAACTCCTAAAAATGTTTGAAACATGTTTGTGATAAGATCATCACATTCAAGATCTAACATCACAACACATGCTCGGTATCTAGCAACTGTTTCAAGAATAGCAACTCTCCTGCCAAAGGATTGACTACTAACATCACTGAGTCCGCCAAATGTACCCACGATCAAATAGAATATATCCTGCCCAAGGAAAACAATCTCAAATGACAAATAAACACGGTAAAACTCAATAAAGTTATATAAACCAGTCACCAGGTGATTTGAAGGATGTGATAGTTACCCTTAAAATGTCATCGTTGTAGGGAGCATCTGGTGCAGTTATTCTTGTAATTTCACAGAAACATGTTGCCAAGAGAACTTTGACATTTTCATCCTCATGCTTCAGCAATTCTTCTCTGGTAACAGCCTTTAGACTTGGTTCAATAGCTTCCATCACTGAGGACTCCGGCGACTGCTCTATTCCACGTAAGCATTCCACAGCTTTCTGCAGCACTGCTGGCATCAATAAAGTATCTAGGGCATACTTACAATGAAAGGAAAGGATCTCAATCAAACAGGTATGTATGGCCAACCAATTTAATACTAAAATAAGACATGGCAGTGCCTGTGTTGAGAGATCCTGTCAATGGTATGCGGTTAATTCCTGGTGGCATAGTGCTACACTAACACTGGTGACTGCTCTACTACAAATGAGCATTCGACAGTTAAATCCTGGTGCCACAGTGCTATCAATTAGGATAGTTATTATGTATGTTTGCAATTGGAACTACAAACTCCTCTCCAATAAAAATCGATATAACAAGTAGCTACAAATTATGCTATTTAGCACCCAAAGTTTGAACCCATGGAGCTGTCCACATCCTAAATTCTAACATAGAGCAGTCGATCCCAGAACATATAAGGTCCAACAGTGTGGCGACATAGTACAAGGTTCACTGAACAGTTTCCTTCCCTGCCACATATGGATGGGCATTTGGTAATATAAATGTGTCTTTCAACACGTGCACAGATGTCAAATGTAATAAAACTGTCTCCTGTGATAAATAGCATCCATATTACCAAAGATAAAACTGTCGTATAAACACAGCATTCAAGGTACTGCTAGAGCTAGACACTTCTTAATGCAATGATATGCAGCTCTCCTGTGTACCGCTAGACGACAACACATGTAAATGGTATTCTTATAACAGCATTTCCATGCAACATGCACTAGTTTTTTAAAATAAAAAAAAGGTATTCACATGAAGCCACCAAAATAATTCAAAGAATAAATCACCGGCTTCCCTTAGCTACTCTAAATCCTCTAGTGTAACTGAAACAACCACCGACCACCAGAAAGGTGAGGCCTTTTGTACTGCTAAAACCCCATAAACCCTAACGAACAGCAATCCCTTCTTCAACACTGAAAACTACAAAACCTACGGGTGCCGAATGGAAAACACAAATTCAGCAAACCAAACTTAAGGGGAGCACTTGAGCTCGACCTAAGCACTTCCTCTGACCCAAGCCAAACAATTCCTGCCAGAATAAGCAAAATCCACCAGGAATCTAACTGTTCAAGAGCTACAACACCATGTACAGCACAACCTTGCCACAACAAGCTTCTTTGCTTCCTAGTTACCCAACCCAGCGCAAAAAAAGCTCACATCTTCAGAACCCTGCCCCGCCGCTGAATTGAAGCCCAACCGTCCAAACCTAACATCCGGAGCACCGAATTCGCACCACAAACCCTACCACTAGCGGCCTTGCCTTCCAGCAACCTAAACCCTAAACCTGCCCGAATTGTGCCGCCCGAGCCACAGATCCACGCAGAGCCGGCGCTACACCGCCGTGTCCGCGACTAAGGCTCGCAGCCAGCCAGAACGGAGAAGCTTGGGAGAGTCTCACCTCGAGGAGCTTGGCGAGTTCGTCCGCAGGCGCCGGCGCCACGGCCAGCAGCTTCTCCCCCAGCTCCCTCAGCTGCTCCGCGGCCGCCATGCCCGGCCGCCGCGCCGGATCGACCGCCCAATTCGCGCGCGCGCCGAGCTCGCAGCAGCCTCCGCCTCCAAGCGCACCTCGCTGGGTTTTCTAATCTGAGAAGGAAGGGGCTCTCTCCCTCGGCTCTTGGCTGCTCTCTCGCGCTGTTTCGAAATTGCGTGAGAGAGAAAGAGGCGGAGAGCTCGTGAGCGGAATGCCAAAGCTGCTGCTGCGTTGCGAACTTGGGATCGGGTTGTTCTAGTTTGGGTCTCGGAGTCCAGCCCACAGCCACAGCCACAGCCGGTGTGCCGTCCGGGTATGACGCCACACAATCGCGGCGCCCCTCTGTCGCGCGGGGACCGCTGAGATGTGGCGCCGATACCGCGTGGGGTCCGCATGTCAGTGAATTATTCTGGGGGCGGAGACTGTGCGAGTGGTTTCCGGGCCGTTTTAGGACACTCTTCCGCTCGAGGCGTGCACTGGGTTGTCAGATAGGTCTTGCCTGCACGCGCCCGGAGATCGATTTTTTTTTTATTTGTCAGTCAATCCCCTCGCCCAGAAATACACGAGGGCTTGATCGAAATCCAACGGTGTTGGAGCGGATTGAGAGGGATTTAATCCCTAACAAGTTAAAATCCCTCTCTACACTCTTTGATCCCTCCCATCTTGTAGCAAACGAACATGGCCTGAATCGCGCATGGCTCGGCGCCCGACCGGCCATTTTGGGGAGTTTGTTGACGTGGCATAGAATAGATGAGGAAAAAAAGATAGAAATTTTATGGGATGGAACTTATCTGCACCATTTATAATATATTATGTCTTAAAAACTGGAAGGAGAAACTTTCCACTGAGACTGGTCTAAGAGAGCAGTGGTGCAAGGTGTGTTAAGACAACCAAACAACTTCTTTACTCGGCCATGCTACATACACCTAGATAATTAAACGGCGAGCATTTGCATGGCGACAGCCTGGCCAAAGAGGGCATGACTCGGCCATGTAGGCTGGGGTATACGAGTAACCAAACGGTCCCTGAGTCCATATTGTTCAAAAAAAAACTTTTAAGGGTTCTTTGAAGCCACATGCCTGTTGGTATAAAATAACTCAAACAAATAAATATTAGGATTATCTGCAAGCGGACAGATACCGATGTAGCACTTCACCCGGGAGTATTTCAGGTATCGTTATTTATATTTTACCACAGGAAAAATGGGATAACTAAAATCTAGACTTAACCCCTGAGCTGCTATCAAGAACGGAGAAAATAGGTGATATAGGAGATTGCTAAGGCTTCTAGTTCTAATCCTCACAAGATATGATATAATTGTTCTGAAAGGGATATTACTATAGGAATACACCAACAAAAGGTAAATTCCTTAGTAATGGAAACCTACGGTCTTACTAACGGGAGGTGGACTGTGTAAGACTCAACAAGGCTAGGTCACCCTCGTGATCTACCACCGATCCGGACAGTACAGGGCATTTACGAGTAAATATAATCTAAGCACCACGCTTAAACTACAAATAAATACTTCAATCAAGGAGCTACCAAGACTAAAGCACTCAAAAGAATCGCAAACCTCAAGAACAATAATAGCAATGTTATTCACTTGGATTAGAAGTTGAACTCCGAAAAAATCTTCAGAAATAAGTCCCAAAGGAGGACTTGAATCCGCGGGTACAAGTCGTAGAGCAGTCATCGACAGGCCGGCAACTCCCCCAACTATCTCCAGCTCTACTACCACACCACTTCTAGAACAAGAATAATCCTAATCTGGAGAGACTACAAGGCAAATCTTCTACTTGATGCTTGGCTTTACCTCCTATCTTGGGTTTCTACTCTATTTGAGATATGTCGGTGGAATTCTGAAATCCTGGATTGATTTCTCTCTCGATCCTCTAAAATCCTGGGGGGTCTGGGGGTCCTTATATAGGCCGGTGGGATGAACCGTAGCCCTTGGATCAAACCGACTTCGGCGGACGATGTAGATTACGTGAAATTTCGAGATGTGGGTCCACGTCGAAGCGCGGGCGAAAAGGACTCTCTGCTGGGTTGGCTGACCTAGTCAGAGGGTCGGCCGACCCTCCCTCTCTGACTTGTAGGCCCCGCTTTGGCAGGCGTGTCTCTGGTGTTCTGTAGAATATTCTTGATCTCCTGCCGCGGCGTAATTCGGTATTTTTTCTTTGCGGTGTGGGTTCTATTTGGTTCTTTTCTTGTATAGTCCCTGAAAAACACAGATTCACCAAAACTCGTGGAATTCTGTCAGTTTAAACCCTATTCTAGGTGTTGGCTCTCATTTATATTCTTTTTCATGATTGGTTGATGGGTAAAATCATACAATAACTACTGTCAACAAGCTCCCCCGCACTAGATCTTTGCTCGTCCCGAGTAAAGGATAGAATTAAGTCATCTTAACTTTCAGGATTAGATATCCACACTTCACCATTCCTAGTCGTACCTGCACTGCGGGATTCATTGTGTCTACCATAAAATTTTGAGCGGTTGAAGAATAGAACAGCCAGAAACTGATCACCTTCCTCTATCAATCAAGTAGTTGGAGGTTTTTGAATATTTTTGAAAATAAATCATAGCTTACCTTCTCCTTCTTTGCAGTACTCTCATGTCACTCATATGTGGTGGTGCTGATCTTTACTAAGGCATAGATGATGTTGCATTCTCTGTTGCCTACTTCTAAAGCTTATGTGGAGCTGAGGTAGGGGTAAAGTGAAAACATACTTGCATTGCATATATTGTAAAGTTAAAACAAGGATCCAAGGAGAAAGATGTCATACTCTTAGATCAAAATGTGCATGTGTGTGGAATATATGGTAGCTAACCTAATTCTATTATGCTCCTTTTTGAGAATTTTCTCTCTTTTCTTTCTGCAGGACAGCATGGGCTATCTTTCTTTTATTTTTCTTTTTTTTGGCGGGCATCTGAGTACCTGTTGTTTTGGCATTCCAGACACTTGTCCATTTTTACCTCTCAGGCGGGCATCTTTGTACCCATTGTTTTCTCTCTTCTCACACTTTTGCATAGCCACATGCCTCTTCTCTGCATACTTTTGTGTGATGATAACAAGAACTTTTGGAGCATTTATTTCTAACTTCTTTTTGTGCTTCCTCCAATATCGGAGTGAAACATTTTTGGGTGGAAAGGCATGTTGTTGCGTATTCCCAATGTAGGAATAGCAGATAAATGTGGAGTGTACGTGATCTTGATCTTAGGAGCATGATAAATTTCTCAACAAGGGTCACACGGCTTGACAAAACTCAAAGCAATAGCAAGTAGTAAATGTAAAATGTTGATTCTATCCTATTTTTGGCTCTGATAGGTAAATTCTTATACTACAAAGGAGAAGCATAGCTATTGATTTTTAAGTTTTGCAAATAAAATTCTCTAACAACTAGATATCAAGAATCAAGCTTTCATTATTCTTACTATCTCGTATTCCACAACAACTTAAACAACATGGGGTCCCTAATTTAAGTTCTCAACAGTAGCAAGACTTTCAGGAAAAATGTTATGTGTGTCTATCCTTAAGTCAAGGCTACTCAGATTAATCCTTTCATGTTTTAAAGTTGCTTAATCATAAGATATTTAATTCAAGGCAAAACAGTGAGCGGCGTACGAGAAAAATATGGAGTTCAGAGTATGTACCTGACCGTGGACGAAGCTCGCGGCGAGGCGGCACTGAGGTGGATCGGCTGACCTAGGGTAGGGGTCGGCCGACCCCTCCTGGTGGCCGTTTGTGCCCCGTCTCGTCGTGTGTGATTAGTGCGTCGATTGCTTCTGTTTTGGTGTACTTTCGTCTTCGGTGTTCGTCGTTCTACCACGTGCTCCTCTCCCACACTTGTTTCCTGTTTTCCTTTATGCATAACAAAGTGGAGACAAGCACAAATATATCCAAACGAGATAATATTGACTCGAAACTGACTTTTATTAATAGGGCACTTTTATTACACAAGACTTTCAAACTAAAACAAACTAAGCAAACTAAAATGAACTAATCGAGCTAAAGCGAACTAAATGAACTAAGGGTGCCCTATGGATACATAACTCTAATACTTCCTAGGATTGGTCTGGGAGAAAACCTCAAATTTAATCTCTAACTCCCTTTGCTTCCCGTCTTTCAGATTAATCCTAAGATTGGTATCAGCTATAGTTCTACCAAGGAGCCTCTTCTAGTTCTTCATGATCTCCATCTCATGTCTCATCTGGGCCATCTGCTACTGGAGTTCTGCCATGGTGACCTTGGAATGCTTCCGTGGAGGTTGCTCTCCACGTGGTGCTTCCTTGGGTGGCACGTACTTGACCGTGGCCGGGTTAGCATGGACTCCATCGAAGGTGGGGGCGAGTGGTGTACTTGGCACATGAGACATGGCCATCCCTATCGAGCTTCACTCCCATCAGCGTCTCGTTCGGCTTCGGTGGCAGGAGCTTGACATCCTTTGGCAGCTTGATGATCGGTTCCTTCCATGGTACGTCCTTCAGGTAGAGGGTCTCCGGCAGTGATGGAAGGGCTGACTTATACAAGCACGAAAGGATTGCTCATGCTTGCGAGGCTGATTGGGCAGAGCAATGGCGAGAGGCCAGGGAGTTCTAGTAGGGATGATGGCTTGAGAGTCGTCGGCGGGAACCTTGCTTGGATCCATCCCATAGGGGATGATCTTTTTGTCGGCCATGGGAGTCTTTGGAGGAGAGCTAGTAGGCACGAAGAAGAGGATGGATTGGATGAGATGAGATGGGAGGCTAGCAGGGGCTGGTTATATAGTTGTCCGGTGGGCGCTAGGGCTTCGAAATTTTTCCTACGAGCTTACGGCTGCAGCGGATGGCTTAAAAAATGAAAGTTGGAAAATATATGAGAAAAGACCTGAAGGATCATGTCACGAAAAGGCGGCGGCGAATGGAGTCAGAGGGAGGTCGGTCAACCTGGCAGTGGGGTCGGGCGACCTGTCCCCGTGTCCAATTGGCTCCGGTCTCTTCGTGCGGCTTTCTCGCGATATTTAGTTTCCAAAATTCAAACTTTCCCATGCGGGAAGGCAAAAGGAAGGCTTAGGTCTAATATACTTGGTAATTCAATAAATTCATTAATATCTATTTCCTCTGTGCTTTTAATTGGTTCTAGAAAGAGTTTAAGGCGGTGACCATTTACCTTGAATAATGTACCTTCGTCGGTTTGAAGTGTGACTGCTCCATGGGACGAAGTGTTGATCACCTTGAATGGTCCTTCCCATTTACTTCGTAGCTTTCCATTACCGAATAACTTCACCCTGAAATTAAAAAGTAATACCTGATCTTCAGGTGCGAAGTCCTTCTTCTTCAACCTTTTGTCATGCCATCTCTTTGTTCTCTCTTTGTAGATCTTGGAATTGTGATATGCTTTCTCACGCCATTCATCTAGTTCAGAGAGTTGCATCTTTCTTTTTATTCCTGTAGCATCCAGATCCATATTCCATCTCTTGATTGCCTAGTGAGCCTTGAATTCAAGCTCTACTGGCAAGTGACAGGTCTTTCCATAAACAAGCTGGTATGGTGACATTCCAATTGGTGTCTTGTAGGCCGTTCTGTAGGCCCATAGTGCTTCTGGTAGCCTGTCTTTCCATGATGTTCCCATTTCGTTGACTGTCTTCTGCAGAATATTCTTGATCTGCTTGTTTGGTGTCTCTGCTTGCCCACTTGTTTGAGGATGATATGGAGTGGCAATGTTGTGGCGGACCCCTCTTTTTGCTAAATATAGTTGGAATCTCCTGTCGATAAAGTGGGATCCTCCGTCACTGATTACCATTCTTGGAGTACCAAATCTTGGAAATATTATTCTTCAAACATCCTCTTTGAGCTTTTGGAATCTACAGATTTGCATGACATAGCTTCTACCCATTTTGAGACGTAGTCTACTGCCACCAAAATATACTCACACTGCTTTGACTTTGGAAATGGTCCCATATAGTCGATTCCCCAGACATCGAAGAGTTCTACTTGGAGGTTGTTGACGAGGGGCATGGCATCTCTTGAATTGATGTTTCCAAGTCGTTGGCATGCCCCGCATCTCCGGATAAAGCTTTTCGTGTCATCATACATGGTGAGCCAAAAGAATCCACTCTGCCAAATCTTTGCATGTGTGCGAAATGCGCCATAGTGTCCTCCATATGGTGATGAGTGGCATCTTTCAATAATCTTGATCCCCTCTTCCGCTTGTACACATCTTCGGAGTAGTCCAGCTGAACATATTCTGAAGAGGTATGGTAGGTCCCACATGTGTTGTCGACTCTCGTAGATGAGCTTTCTTTTGTCCTCTCCTGGTGGTACATATCCTGCAACCATAAAATTCACAATATTTGCGTACCAGGGGTCGGATCGGGTGATCCGATAGAGCATGTCATCTCTCATTGAGTCGTTGATGGGCATTTCCTGCATATTCTCAAAATGCATTCTAGACAAGTGATCTGCTACAGAATTTTTTACTCCCTTTTTATCCTTTATTTCTAAGTCAAATTCTTGGAGTAGCAAAATCCATCTTATCAATCTAGGTTTAGCATCTTTCTTAGTGAGAAAGTATTTCAAAGCAGCATGATCAGTATAAACAATCACTTTACCTCCAACTAAGTAAGATCTAAACTTATCAATAGCAAAAACAACAGTCAGGAGTTCTTTTTCAGTAGTTGCATAATTAAGTTTTGCTCCTGTCAGAGTTTTACTAGCATAAGCAATGATATGATGCTTTTTATCTTTAGTTTGTCCCAAAACTGCCCCCACAGCATAATCACTAGCATCACACATAATTTCAAAAGGTAAAGACCAATCAGGGGGTTGAATGATTGGTGCAGAGATGAGTGCTTGCTTAAGGGTGTTAAAAGATTTCATACAAGCATCATCAAAATCAAAGGGAGCATCCTTGGTTAGCAAGTTTGTAAGAGGTCTAGCAATATGTGAAAAGTTTTGAATAAAGCTTCTATAAAAGCCAGCATAACCAATAAAACTTCTAATCCCTTTAACATTAATAGGTGGAGGTAGTTGTTCAATTACTTTAATTTTAGCTTTATCTACCTCTATCCCTCTTTCAGACACTAGGTGTCCTAACACTATTCCTTCTCTAACCATAAAATGACATTTTCTTAATTAAGGACTAAATGCTTTCTTCACATCGTTGCAAAACCTTGTCTAAATTTTCAAGACAATCATCAAAAGTTTTTCTATAAACAGAAAAGTCATCCATAAAAACTTCCATGATTTCTTCAAATTATATCAGAAAAGATAGACATCATGCATCTTTGAAAAGAGGCTGGTGCATTACACAATCCAAAAGACATCCTACGGTAGGCATAGGTTCCATAGGGACAGGTAAAGGTGGTTTTGCTCTGATCATCAGGGTGGATAGGAATTTGATGATATCCAGAATATCCATCAAGGAAGCAAAAGAAAGAGTGATTTGCCAATCGCTCTAACATCTCATCGATGAAGGGCAAAGGGAAGTGATCTTTCCTTGTTGCCTTATTGAGTTTTTTATAATCTATACACATCCGCCATCCATTGACGGTTCTCTAGAGGATTAATTCATTTTTGTCATTCTTAACAACCGTCATGTCTCCCTTTTTAGGCACAACTTGGACAGGGCTTACCCACTCACTATGCGGCACAAGATAAATAATCCTGGTGTGCAATAGCTTCAAGACCTCTTTCTTTACAACCTCTCTCATCGTATTATTGAGCCTGCGTTGGGGCTTCTAGATGGTATGATATTAGGATCAGTTGGAATGCGATGGGTACAAAAAACAGGACTAATTCTCTTTAGATCTTGGAGTGAATAACCAAAAGCTGATCGATGCTTTTTCAAGACAGTGATCTAGCGAATGGTCTCTACTTGGGAGAGTTTGTCACTAATGATCACTGGAGATTGCATATCTCCATCTAGGAAAGCATATCTAAGACCGGCTGGCAATGGCTTGAGCTCAATAGGAGATTTAGGTGGCACTAGGAATTCATCAAGGGGTAAAGGTTTTAGATTTTCGGCTTCTTCCTCGATGAAGAACTCCTCATCTTCTTCAAGATGGGATTCTCTTAGAAAATTAAGGGCTGCCACCGTGATCTCACTAATTGGATCAGGCTCAGAACATGGCCCAGTCTTAGCATTTAATGATCGGGTGATGTCGATGAGAGATCGTCGGCAATCTACCGAGGGGTATATCTGAGGTAGTAGATTGATCGGTGAAGGTGCACCTGAGACGAACAAGCGTTACGCTGGAAGCGTGAGACACAAGATTTATACAGGTTTAGGCCGCCGTGAGGCGTAATACCCTGCATCATGTGTGTTGTTGTATTGTATTGCTATCAGATGATCTGAGTTGGGTTGTGGGATCTATCCCTGCCCCTCCTTATATAGTTTGAAGGGACAAGGTTACAAGTAAACTATCCAAGTTGGTACAATAACCGTGAGGTGCAGTGCCGTCTTCTGAGCCGGGCCAGCTTTGATGGTGCGGTCCATGTCTTGTCTTATGGTACTGGAGGGTTTATATCCCCACAGCTAGTCCACGAGCGCCTTGCATTCGTCGGGAGGTGCAGATCTTCGGAGTTGCTTGACTAGACGGATGTAAGGAGCTCAAAAAATTTTTGAAAAAGAGCTTTTATGGTGAAGTGTATCCACTTTTGGCACGGTAGAGCCAATACCTTCACCGTTATGTGAAGTGTATCCACTTAGTCCCCGAGTCTGATAGTAGGTGACGTAGTCACGTGGTGTCAGGATAAAAGCCTTTATATGTGAAGTGTTGACGCAGTCCCCGAGCACAGCAAGTGATCGGGAAAAATCTTCTGAGCAGGCGATGATGAAGTCCCCGAGCACAGTAAGTGATCGGAAAATCTTCCGAGTAGGCGATGATGAAGTCCCCGAGCACATCAAGTGATCGAGAAAAATCTTTCGAGCAGGCGATGACGAAGTTCCCGAGCACATCAAGTGATCGGGAAAGTCTTCCGAGCAGGCGAGGCGCATATCAAGACCCCCGATGTGCTGTCCAAGATCAGCTCCCTGACCCGAATAGCATGGAGTGACTTGATGGCTCGGCGACGAATCCCAGCGTGGTCGGTGATGAAATCTGAGCAGCGCAAGGATGACGAGGAGCGACGACGAGTCCAGTGACGAGTCCCCAGCGTGGTTGGAAACGGTGTTCGAACAGCGCGAGAATGGTGAGAAGTGACGACGAGTCCCTAGCATGGTCGGAAACGGTGTCCGAGCAGCGCGAGGACGGCGAGAAGCGGCGATGAGTCCGGCGACGAGTCCCCAGCGTGGTCGGAAACAGTGCCCGAGCAGCGCGAGGATGGCGAGGAGCAGCGACGAGTCTCCAACGTGGTCGGAAACGATGTCCGAGCAGCGCGAGGACGGCGAGAAGCAGCGACGAGTCCCCCGCCTGGTCGGAAGCGGTGTCTGAGCAGCGTGAGGACGGATAGAGTGGCGACAGGTGTCCGGCGAAGAGTTTCAGCAAACAAAGTGTGTACAATGGGTAGTACATGATGTTGATTTTTGAGCAGATCCCAATATTGTAGAATGCATGATAAGATTATCCGTATCTTGCTCTTGTCAGGTCACGTAATTTCCCCTGGTAGTTGGCCTGTTACGTTTAAGCACCTGACCCGGCGTCTGGTTCAGAGGTTTCTTAACATGACTATGTTTGTGATGGCTTACGGGACGAAAACAGGTTTCATGGATTAAGGCGTGTGCTACTAAGGTACGTTAAGCAACCCTTAAAAGAAGAAAACGGAGAGATACTTAGTATCTCGTCGGCGAAGAAAATCTTCTGAGTGCCCAAGCGTGGTCAGGGCTTATGGAGAAATTATCGGCGAGTGCCCGAGCTTTGTCGGGGCTTTTGGAGAGGTCGGCGGCAAAGAACCATGGAGATAATTTCTAAAGATATATGGAGATCGAAAGATATGTAGACGAATATTAAAAATATCACTTAACTTGATTGACGTCGGACGGAGTGGTCGACGTGTCGAGGAGTCGTTGGCGCGGCTCACGTGATGGCCTGAACGGTTCCAGGCTTGATGTTGTTGAGGTCGCCGCGGCATTGATGACGAGAAGCACGATTGAATCTCTGCCAATAAATATAATGTAGATTTATGGAGAAATCCGAAGACGAATATATAATATAAAATATCTTTAATTAAAATAAACATAAGACTTAGCTTTTTCGGATTGGAGTGATGGTCGTCGGTTGCATGGCTCTGCAGATCATCATACGTGGACATAGTCATGGCTCTGTAAATTTGGACGTAGATTTATTTCCTTGCTTCCGTGATCGTTGAAGATGGAAGTCGACCCTGCTCGTTGGCTTTTTGTCACGTAGATGGAAGTCCAAACACAAGCTTCCGTAATTAGCTTGTATGCCTTCACGGAAGTACGGATCATGCAAGTCTGCTTGATTGGTTAGGAGCAACCACACGTAAATGGTGTGGCGCCGCCGTTGCATGGTGCCGTTGCTGGAGTCTTCTCGCTGTGAGCGTGACATCGAACCAACAGAGGCAGGTGCCATATCCCTGTGCGTTGTAGTACTCGATCAAACAGCAGGTTTTTGTACTAGATCGACTGTTGGTATAAATTGACTGTACTCTATTAAAGATTATTAATATTAATGTATCCGCAAGCGCACAGATAAAACACCGATGTAGCACTTCACCAAACAATTCCAGTTTTAATATCAAACCCAAAGGAACAGTAGGTGATACTGACTAAGTCTATTGGCTCTTAACCCGATAACACAATCAATCCAGAGAATATCAAGAATGGGAAGATAACAAATGATTATCTAGATCCGACAATCGGTAAAATTTGAATAATATCGTTCTAATCGGGCAGTGAAATGAATAAGAGCAGAAATCAGAGTTCCCTCCTACCAAACACTTATACACCTATCAATTCTATCAATGGGAAGTGGACTACAGAGGACTCAACGCAGCTGTCACCTACGCGATCTACCACTATCCGGCCAATCAGGGGATATTCACAAGTAATTATAGCTCAGACACCACGTCTACACTACAAACTAGTACTTCAACCAAGGAGCTACCATGATCATAGCACTCAAATAGAGTTGTAAACTTAAAATCGAATAAGAACAAATGCTTACTTAAATCAGGATGTTGAATGCAAAATTACCTCAGAATGCAACTCCAGGCAAGGGAACTGAATCCAGACGAACACAACTACGAAGAAGATCCGACAGGTCGGGACTCTTCCGAATCTCTACTCATCTACTCTATCTCTCTAATCCCTCTTTTAATTGCTAGCCTCGATCTATTGGCTATCTATCTAATGTTTCAGGGTCTTCATCTCTTGATCTGACTCTCCTCTAGGGGGGTCTGGCCATCTATTTATAGGCCGATGGGATGCACGCGCGCCGTTAGATAAAACCGACTTAACCAAGGGCTCAGATGACTCCCTAAAGACGATGGTAGAAGACTCCAGAAGACGGCGGGAGGAAACCCTAGGGGGCCGCCGCCCGGCCCACCCTTGGACCGGCCGGCCCTACCTGGCCAGGTGTGGGCCTCTACTTGCTTCGGGTGTGTTCTACATTTTTCCAGTCTTCGTGATGATGTTTCCTTCGCGTGCAAGTTTCGTGGTAATTATGCTCTTTAATCCTTCTTTTAAGCTTTTCTAAATAATCCCTAGAAAATAGACAATTCACCAAAACTCATGGAATCTGTCAGTAATAACCTGTTGGCGCAAAAAGTGGTTCCCTAAGCCCAACACACAAGCGAAGCCGGAAACGACCCTTGAAAGCAGTAGAGCTCTCGCAGATCCAGTTAGCTTCGGACCCGGTCTGAGAGTGTCGGTAACACCCAAGCGTGCCAGTCAATTTGACCTGCACTTGACAAGGAAACAGATATAATCAGTAACACAAGGCGGAACTAACTCGTGAGTCCAGATAGTTCCAACTGTACGGCTCAAAGCGCCAGTATAATCGGGGATCGACTAGAAAGCCGATTCTGTCATGTTATGAACTGATAGTATAATAATGAAGTAAAACGGCTGTCAGGATATTCATGTAAGTATAATAACGTGCTAGCCGATCTAATTCGGTTAATGTGTACAGAAGAAAATAGATCACGTGTACAGATCTGATCTGTACGTCAAACAAGCAGAGATCTACTAAAGCTGGTCTAGAAGGCCGGCGGCTTTAGTAAACTCTCTTCGCTAAGTTCACCAAGTCTGCGTTCACCTGGTTTAACGGCCAGCGGGCTTCAACAAACTCAGTAAACAAAGCTAGATCGTTTGATATCTAAATAAATCTATATGCACGATCTATTCGTGAAAACATAACTGAATCGGCTTTTTAGCCGATGCAGGGTCCATGAAGCACGAACGAATGCTAGCGTAGTCATAAACAGATCTCAAATTAAAGCAAGTCTAATCTAGCGAACCTTGTTCAGGTTAAACCTGTTCCACCGGATGGCACTCAGTTTAACTTAATACATAACATCCACCAGACGACATTATGCTTAAACAAGGACACGAAGATAAGACTTATGATAACCTCAGAACCACTTATGTCTCAACTAGAACCGAACGCACAACACATAACGAACAAGATTAATAGGGAATTAGCCGATGTAAGCATGGAATCGATCATCACGGTAAGATAAGCATAAAAAAGCATAAACGACGATCAGATTCAAGTAAATCTAAGGCCAAATCTATCAATCTTGATCGGGCAGAGATATTGTTATAATAAGGTAAATCAATTTAAACAAACAATACTGATAATTTAATGAATCTAACTAAATTGCCATATTTAGCTAGAGCCGATAACTAATCCATGCATGCAAACTATCTCAATCTATAGCCTGTCTAACGGATGACATTAACTAATAGATTAATCAAGCAAACAAATACGAATCGATAACTAATCCGCGCGTGAAAACCATCCTAATCTGCATCTCGTCCACCGGATGACGGTTAACACAGATTGATCAAGTAAATCAGCGTGAATCATCCTTGACTCACTATGCTTCTCGCGTCCACCGGATGACGCCAAAGAAACAGAGCTTAGCAAGGACCCTGGTCTGCCATGCTTCCGCGTCCACCGGATGACACTAAAAAGACATAGTTTAACAGGGGGTTGACGATACTTACAAGTAAGCCTACGTCCACTGGATGACACCCAGCCTGGACGAAGTAACTCGCCGGACTCGACTGATTCTAGGGTTTGTTGGCCGGAGCCGAAAGTTGTGTTGTTGATGTTGTTGTTGATATCAATGGCTGAGGGCTTATATTTATACCCTGAGCGCAAGAAGATAGAGTCCTAGTCGAATTACAACTTATCAATAGATAAGAAAACTAACAAACTATCTTATATCTAAGGTAACTTGGAGTCCAACCTTCCCTTTCCATAATGGACTCCGATCGTGATCGTACCCTGGCGGCGCGGACTCTGGATGACGTCATCAATACTGATGCTGCGCGCCTCCTGTCACCTTGGCCCGATAACCGATTCACCGTGCAATCGGCTGTTTCCTTCCTTCCGCTGGACGGAATCTGCTTCCGAGATCGGCTATCTTACTCTGGTATCAGCTATCTTCCTCTGGTATCGGCTATCGGCTCCCAGTCCAAAATTTGGTGTTAACACATGCCCCCAATTTTGGAATAAACTGGTTTATTCCGAAATTAGTGCTTGAGCCTTTCAAAAAGTCAAACTGCAGCTCCCCTCTTGGCGCTTCAAACTGTCGCACCAAAACGAAACCCTAAACCGTCGCAATTTCCACCACGGGCTTCAATCCGCCGCCGTCAGCTTTGATTCGCCGCCGTCAAGCCATCCCTGAGCTAATGGCGACTCCATCCGAGGTCCCTGAGGTATCAATTTCATCGATCCACCTCCTGATTTATGAATCCCTCTTCAACCTTACTGAATACGAGTTTCAAATCCAAGCACTGAGGAATGATATTCTGATTCCGCTGATGGACATCCCCAACGCCTACTACCTGGGTCCAATGGGCGATCCGGTCCCCAAAGATTTCATCGTTCAAGAAACTAACCAGTTCCCATTTCGAAGCTCCATGATGGGCGCCTCTTCCTGGGCCAAGTCCTTCAGAAACTGGCCGAGCATACCTGCTGGATGGAGAAACTGGTTCCGCCGCGTCGCGGCGAAGAAACGCGTGGACTGGGAGATGCGCCATCTGAGCCAATGTCTTGATCTATCATTATCAGAGATGGCAAAGAATGAGCCGCTCCTGATAGCCGCCAGTCACTTTTGGTCTAACTCTCTGAACGCTTTTGTATTCGGAGACGGTCCAAAAACCATTACCCTGGGCGATATCTATATGCTCATCGGGCTTTAAATCACTGGATCGTATGACTTCTGGGATCTCTGCACCAGTGGCAAGAAGGACCCGTACTTCCCGAAGCTGGACACATACAAAGGGTGGAGTGGCTATGTTCAACACCATCAGAAAACCTCTTCTTCCATCAGCGAGAAAGAACACGTCGCGTTTTTGACCATGTGGCTTGAGAGATTCGTGTTCTGTGGTGCCACTGCCGGACCAACACACCCTTATCGGGTCCTGGCAGAGAAACTGGCTCAAGGGCACTCCATCCCCCTGGACAAACTTCTGTTGGGTGCAGCATACAGGCTTATGAACCGGGTGTTCAGCTCCTCGATCATAGGTGAAGAAGTTCAATGCATAACAGGCCCTTGGTGGCTAGTACAGCTGTGGCTCAACCTGTATCTACACAAGCTGGTAAGAATACAACTCCAGGGCCTCAGCTTTCCATCCACCGAGTACTCAGAGGAAGAGGATCCAAAAACCAGAGGTTGTCAAAGCTATGGTGAAGCTGCTTCTGCCATAACCATTCCAAATACAAAGGGCAACATGCTGGAAACATTATACAGGGGCTTGGGACCAAAGGTTACTACCTGGTTCCTCTATGTGGATGAAGATGAATTTCCAGCACCCTCAAGCTTCAAGTTCAACAACGGGTGCTCTGATGATGAGGCTACCAGAATCCTGAATGCAATCATAAAACCTTATGCCTTGCCAATAGACTTCAAACACATTCGGAGCGCAAGCGGCAAGCCAACTAGCTATCCCTCTTATGGATTTTATCACCCAAACATTGTGGCAAGACAGCTAGGCTTTGGCCAATTGCCTCCTCAGCTCCCTTTCTTGAGTATCTTGAAACCCAGGGAGAACATTACAGAGCTTCTTCAGGCTGGCAGAATTTTTCAACTTGGAGCAAACCTGCCCACATTCTCGCCGAAGCCGTGGAATCAAATCTGCATCACCCATCAGAGTTTTGGTGACTGGTGGCAGCGATGGCACGCTCACCTGTTCTGCCAGACCGTCCATGACAAGTGCAGAGCCCTGGACTCGAACTTCAAATCTTCCCGAGCAGTAAGTGTTCTCAGCCAGATTCACTACGAATCGGCTTGTGGGCACTCACAATAGGATCGGCTAGGCAGCCTGATCCAAAGACCCGATCGGTGTGCGACCACTGACGGCGGCGCTTCATCTCCCTGATCTGACAATTGTTCCGGATTCAAGAAACGCGGATTAACCGCAACCTAAAATCCGCCGCGTCGTCTCGCCTTCCGAGGAGGAAACCGTCTCGATGCCCTCATCTTTATAAATACATGCTCGGCCTGAGTGAACAACCGCAACATCAAAGTCTTTGCTCACCCGGCCTTCTCTCCTCAGATCAGAGAAAACAAATCCCCAAAACCAAATCCATGGCTAGCGACGGAAACCACGGCAAGCGGCCGGCCTCGGGTTCCGCCGAAGGTGACAACTTCAACCGGAGCCTGCGAGCCTGGTTAGGGTAAGGCTGCTGCTCACTTCTTGATACATTGATCTGATCTAATCTGACCATCACTGTCTTGCGCAGTGATGCGGGAACTGCCGGCGTCGGAGGTTCGGGACCCAGTGCCGGGCCATCTCATGCCGTCCCTGCAGCCGCTGGAGCTACCCCTGGCACGGATGCCGCTGCTGACCCGTATCACGGCCGTCGTCGCTGGGTGACGCCCCGGCAGTTAGCCATTTACAGCAGGTAAATCAGTCTGTACCCAAGACATTGGTTTTCTTTCGATTCTGACACATCTGCTTCTTTGTCAATCCTTTAGTCAGGCCCACGTGATTCCTTTCCCACCGGGAGCATCGATTGGCGTGGACACCCGGCCTCTCCAAACTGCGCCTCCTCAGGAACCCCCTCAAGATCCGGCCCCGAGCGCTGGATCAGAATCGGGGTCTTCTGACGGGTCCTACACCGCTGCCGACGGTCGCCGATTCCATCACCAGATGGTGGAGTACCGTAACCTCTACTCAGAGGCTACGAAAGAGAATGGCTGGCTGCAGGGTGTCAACGAAGCCCAAGCCGCTGCCCTTAAGGCCGCCGAAACCGAGGTGGCCAGGGTGTAAGCCCAACTCGCCGAATCGGACGCTGCAGTGGCCGGTAACATCTTGAATTGTGACGCGCTGACGATCACCTTCATGCTGACACTTCTTTCTTTTGCAGCCCTGACCGCGCAGCTTGAAAGTTGCGTGTGGCCACCGAGACCGCCGCCAATGCCGTCAATGCCCATGGCAACACGCAGGCAGAGCGGCTCCTGGATGTTCACCACCGCGTCTCCCAAGTGGCTATGGCCGGCGTTCGTCACGGCGCCACTGGGGCTCTCACAGCCGCGCGACTCCGCTCTGGCATTGCTCTGGAAGCCGTCGAGCCTGGGTTCCCGGAGGGCCAGAATATGGAGGAGGCCAGCGCCCAACTAGCGAACTTCTTCTCTCACGCCGACGAGGTCGTGGCTGTCACCAACGCCCAGGACATCATAGACAAAGCCACGCATGATTAGAATGTAATAGGGCTCCTGTAAGCATAGTCAGAAATAAAACTTTCTTTAAAAAGCATCCATCTGATTTCCATATGTGTCCGGATACACATATATTTTCCTTTATTATTTTTCTTTTTTGAACTAAAGGTGACGCTTATCGCATCGGCTGTTACACCCCATCGAGGGTATTTCATTTTTGTGCTAAGGGCGACTCGTTACTACGATGTCGGCCATTTTTGTCCTGAAGGCGACCCGCTTACGCGGCATCGGCTGTTAGAGCCAGATTCGCATGAATCGGCTATCACCCCCCAACTGGGATGCTAGGGTAGTATTTCTTCAGATGCTTCCCGTTGATGGCCCTGGTGAGTCTCTGTCCTTCTAAATCCTCGAGGATGTAAGCATTACCCGGGGCGCATTCAACCACACGATACGGGCCTTCCCAGTTTGGCGACCACTTACCGAATCGGCTATCTTTCGTACCAATAGGCAGAATGACTTTCCATACTAGCTCTGATTCGGTGAAGCTCTTGCTCCTTACCTTAGTGTTGTAATACTTGGCCACCCGTACCTTGTTCCTTTCAATGTATTCCAAAGCCTTAAGCCGATGACAGTGCAAATCTTCTAGACTGTCCATCATAATGTCTTTGTATTCACCGGCTGTAAGCTTGTTTTGTAACGTGACGCGCCGTATCTCAGACTGAATCTCCCATGGCAGGACAGCAGCATGTACATAGACTAGTTCATAAGGTGAAGCTTTGATCGATCCATGCTGTGCCATGCGATATGCCCATAGCGCCTCGCTCAGATGCGAATACCATTTTCTGGGGTTCTGCTCAATCTTTTTCTTGATGACCTTGATCAAAATTTTATTGGAAGCTTCTGCTTGTCCGTTGGCCTGGGCATAATACGGCGATGAATTATAAATCCTGATGCCTATGTCGTCGGCAAAGGTCATAAACTCCTCTGAAGTGAACATTGTCCCCTGATCGGTTGTGATCATCTGAGGTATGCCAAACCTGTAAATAATGTGCTCCTTTACAAATTCGATCACGTCAGCTGAAGTGGCGTTCCTCAAAGGAATGGCTTCTACCCACTTGGTGAAGTAATCAGTCGCCACCAGGATCCATTTGTGACCCTTGCTCGACGGTGGGTAGATTTGGCCGATTAGATCAATACCCCATCCTCTAAACGGCCATGGCTTGATTATAGGATTCATAGCAGAGGCTGGAGACTTCTGTATATTTCTGAACTTCTGGCATTCTTGACACCCTTTATAGTATTTGAAACAATCTTCCAGCATCGTAGGCCAATAGTAACCAGTCCTCCTGATGATCCACTTCATCTTGTGAGCCGATTGATGTGCACCGCAGACTCCATCGTGTACTTTGCTCATCAGCTTCACTGATTCCTCTGCCCCAGGTATTTGAGCAACACTCCTTCAACAGTCTTGTAATACAACTGATCATCCAGCAACACGTACTTGATGACTTTGTATCTTAGCTTTCTATTGACCCGTTGTGAAGGATTTGCCAGGTAACCTGCTATCTCGCCCCTCCAGTCATCAGCTGATTGCTCGCTGTTGTAAATCTCCTGCATCGGCCGATAACCCGACGCGTTCTGCGTCAGCCGATTAGCCTCCTGGTTCTGAGCCCTGGGGATGTGACAGAGAGATACCAACATGAACTTCTTGATGAGAGCCTGGCACTGATCATAATAGCCTCTAAGTATCTCGTCTTTACACTCATACAGGCCGAGCAATTGGTTGATGACTAGTTGTGAATCACCAAATACCTCAACTGCGTCGGCCTTTGCTTCATGCAGAAGCTGAAAACCTTTCCACGTGGCTTCATATTTAGCCTGATTGTTTGTGACAATCGGCCCGATCTGGAAAGCATACTCAAAATGCACACCCCGTGGCGAGATGAGCACTACTCCGGCGCCACCACCTTGTTTGCATGAAGAGCCATCAAAGAACATAGTCCATGGCGCTATATCTGCTACATTAGCCGATCCTCCGTGATGCTGGATGATGACATCGGCTATCGCCTGACCTTTGACTGCCTTAGCCGATTCGAATCTCAAGTCAAACTCTGAGAGCGCCAGGATCCATTTGCCGATCCGACCATTTAAAATTGGCATCGAAAGCATGTGCTTGATGACATCCTCCTTAGACACCACCACACACTCCGAGGCAAGCAAGTAGTGCCTCAACTTGGTGCATGAATAGAATAGGCACAAGCACAACTTCTCGGTCGGTGTATATCTTGTCTCAGGGTCAAGGAGCCGCCTGCTCAGGTAAAAAAATGCTCTCTCCTTCCCTTCAAACTCTTGAAAAAGGGCCGATCCAATAGTATAGCTTTCGGCCGTCACGTACAACTTAAAAGGCTTCCCTGTCCGTGGCGGTACTAAGATAGGTGGAGTTTTCATGTATTCTCTGATTTCGTCAAAAGCCTTCTGTTGCACGTCGCCCCATTTGAACTCTTGATCATTCTTGAACTTCAACAATGGCGAGAATGGCAGCACCTTCTCTGATAAGTTGGCGATGAACCTTCTGATAAAGTTAATCTTACCGAGCAAGGATTGCAATTCCTTCTTGTTAGTTGGAGGTACAAGTTCATCGATCGCCTTCTTACTCTTGCTGCCGATCTTTATCCCTTTCCGGTGGACCATGAATCCTAGAAATTCGCTAGCCGACACGCCGAATGCACATTTATTAGGATTCATCTTCAAGCCATGTCTCCTTGTGCACTCCAGAGTGGCCCTCAGGTCGGCCAGGTGACCCTTATAGCTCTTGGATTTCACCACCACGTCATCTATATAGATTTCAACGATTTTGCCAATCAACTTATGAAATATGTAATTCATAGCTCTCTGATAAGTTGCACCGGCATTCTTCAAACCAAACGTCATGACCACCCATTCAAACAAACCAAGCGCACAGGGCACCTGAAGGCAGTCGTCGGGATGTCTTCATCAGCCATAAAAATTTGATTATAATCAGCATTTCCATCCATGAAGCTAATGACCTGGTGCCCAGCAGCCGAGTCTACCAGGATATCGGCTATTGGCATAGGGTAGCCATCCATCGGTGTAGCTCTATTTAAATCTCTGAAGTCGATGCAGACTCGCAATTTATCATTTTTCTTGTACGCAGGGACAATGTTCGATATCCATTCGGCATATCGGCAAGCTCGAATGAACTTGGCTTCTAACAGCCTCATGATTTCGGCCTTAATGTCGGGTAGAGCGTCCTCTCTAAGCCGACGTGGAGGCAGCTTGTGTGGCCGGAACCCTGGCTTGATGGGTAGCCTGCGCTCAACAATAGATTTGTCCAATCCAGACATCTCATAATATTCCCAGGCGAAGCAATCTTTGTACTCCTTTAGCAGCTGAATCAGCTCCTGCCTGAACTCCGGGTCTAGGTTGGCGGCAATAAACATCGGCCTTGGCCTGTCGCCAGGTCCAATATCTACTTTTTCGAGCTTGTCGGCCGACGTGAATCCTTGCCCCAACTTACCCTCTGTGCCGTCGATCGGATTCTCCATTTAATAAAAAGACTCAGAGCCGATTGTCCTGATCGGCTGTTGACTCTCATCGCTGACCCTGATGGAGCCTCCTTCCCAAACCTTGCTGGAGAAATAGTCATGATCCCCAGCTTCCCAGTACGCGGCATCCGCCGTCGCCACGCTGACCGAGTCGTCGGCCGGGACCACTTCGACCTCATCGCCATGCCACTGAATGAGGCACTGATGCATGGTGGATGGCACGCAGCAGTTGGCATGGATCCAGTCGCGTCCGAGCAGCAAGCTATAGGCGCCCTTACTGTCGATCACGAAAAAGGTGGTGAGCAGTGTCTTCTTCCCCACTGTCAGCTCGACGTTGATTGCCCCCCGAGTGTTGGAAGAATTGCCCCCGAAATCCTTGAGCATCAGATTGGTTTCTATCAGATTATCGGGGCCCTTGCCTAGCTTGCGGAATGTGGTGTAGGGTATGAGATTGACAGTGGCGCCGCCGTCCACTAGCATCTTCGTCATGGGCATGCCGTCGACGTAACCTTTGAGGTAGAGGGCCTTCAGATGTCGATTCTTGGCCGGCTCGTCAAAAGTAGCTGGCTGTGCGAGCACTAACTTGGCCAATCCTTCTTCTAATCCTGAGTCGTCTGAGGCGGAATCGGTATCGTACCTTTTGGCTCTGAACTCTGCAGGTATCACAAACACCATTTGCACGTCGGCCACAGCTTTCCCATTACTTTGTGAAGGCTTTTCGCGCCACACCCGCTTGGCACGCCCCTCAGCCTGGAGCTCCCTGTTCCTGAGCCGCTGCACCCGGCGCCTTTGGCTTCTAATTAGATCTCCCGGGCACCACTGGTTCTCCTGCCAAACCGGCTGTTGGCGTTCAACCACCACCTCATCAAGCCGATCGCGTAGGTCCCTTTTTTCACGCCGATCCCGTGGGCTACGGGGGCTTCCTAGCCTCTCGTGCACAGACCGGCGGTTGACCTGGGACTGCCTGTACTCTCGGTACTGATCGCTGCACTCTGGACAGTTGCACAGCGTTGGCAGTCTCAAGCCTTCGTTCCAGCAGTGTCGGAAGAACGGGCAATGCCAGTGATCCTCCTCACCTTCCTGGCGGCGAGCCAGTTCTTCGTGATAGCGCGCCTCTTCTTCCTCGCGGAGCCACCTGCGGTATTCCTCCTCTTCGCGCTGCAGCTGCCTCTGATGGTCCTTCTCTTTCTGACGCCGCCACTTGTTTAGAAGATGCTGGTGTGTGGGCCTCCTGCTCTTGGTGCCGCTGGACTCTCCCTTCTCCAACTGCTTCTGGTTCTGCTCCCTCCTTTCTTTGATCAGCGCCAGCTCCTCAGCTGTGATCTGCGCATCGGTATCAACCGAGGAGTTCTTCTTGGCCCGTTCGGAGGTCAGCACCTTCACCTTGGCTGGGGGGTTTGCGATCTGGACCATGTTCTGCCCCTTCGGAAATGGGAATTTGTCGATTTTCATCTTCCCCTTGGGAGGGGCCTCAAATTTCAACAGGCCGAGCCTAATGGCCTTCTAGATCGTTGCTTTGAAATTACGACAGCCGTTTGTGGAGTGTGAGGTGAGGCCGTGGTACTAGCAGAACGGTTTCTCCTGCAAGTCTTCAGGAGATGGCTTGACGTAGTCAGCCGGAAAAGTGATGTGGCCCGCTGTAAGGACCTTGATGTCACCAAGAGGGGCCTAGAGGGGGGGTGAATAGGCCTGTAAAATTTTATATCAAACCGATGTGAAAACACAGAGCGGCACTGCTGCTCCTCAGAGCGGCACTGCTACCCGCGCGGCACTGCTGCTCTCCAGAGCGGCAGTGCTGCCCTGGCCAACACTCGAGACCGCACACCAAACTTGGTGGAGATGTTCTAGATGTGTCCAGTAGCAAGTTCACCAAGTACCTGCACTCACAAACACTCACAACCAAGTAGATCGAGTGGAACACAAATAATGCAATTCAAAACATAACAAGGCACATCACAAGAGCACAAGGAGACACCGATTTATCCCGTGGTTCACTCGCCACCAAGGCTTGCCTATGTCCACGTTATTGAGGTATGCCACCAAGGCTAAGGCTCGCCACCAAGGCTTGCCTTTCGTTCTTAAGGCAAGAGAGTGAACTCTTGAGATGAGGGGTAATTCCAATAGCTGATTTCCGGCTGTTACAAACTGTCTCGCAGCTCACCACAAAGCACGGGAGCTTGCCGGGCGACGCCTAGCCGTCTAGGAGGCTTCACCTCCAAAAGTAACAAATGCGCAACGAATATTGACGAAGCCCGACAAGTGCTCAGGGTTGGGAATGCTCTAATCTGCTCTCTAACTCTTAATCACTTGTTAATCACTTACTAATCACTCACTCTCACAAAGAGAGAAGTTAGAGAGAGCTCACACAAGGCTTGGGAAGGGTTTGGAATGTTCAGAGCATCAGCAGCACGCCCAGGAGGTGTGGGATGGGTATATATAACCCCCACACAAAAACTAGCCGTTAGAGTTCAAAAACTAGCCGTTATGGTCTGTAGGAGCCCGGCACTACCGCTCTAAAGCCTGGCACTGCCGGGGTGCGACACTGCTGCCCTCCAGAGCAGCACTGCCGCAGCTCCCAGAAACAGCACAGACCACCTTACGAAAAACGCCATAACTTTTTACTCCGAACTCCGTTTTCAGTGATCTGGACATTCCGGAAAGCTTGTTTCGAGGGCTATCCAACCCAGCAGAGAAAAAGTCCAAGAACAATAAGTGCAGGTGTAGTTTTAAGTGTTTCTCTCATGTTAGCACTCGGGGTTCGGTTAGTTTGAGCACTTGAGACTTGTCTATGATTCGTATTGCATCCCCCATATTAGTACGGCATACCTATACTCAAGAACAAGAGAATAAAAGCAATTTAACCACTTGAGTCTTCAATGTCTTCATATGCCATTTCCTCTCAATATCACTTAATAAGAGGTTGCAATCGTCCTTGTCTCATATCTTCGAGCAAACACACCTTGAGCATGTGACTTGAACCATTTCAACACATTGGGAGTTCAGTTCATGGCTTCAAGTCACTTTCATTAATGATTTGATCCTCAACACAATATGACTCCTCATAGCTTGATTAGTTCCTCGATTAAATGCAAGTACTCTCTTCTTCACCTTAGCCATGGTACCTCGGTCCGAGCCATTGCTTACCCTTCACCTCCGCTTGGTACCTCGAAGCCCTTTCCTTGCTATCTTCACTCTATCAAGCCATACTCAAGTCACATCACATTAAGCATCCATTGAAAACCATTTCATCAATATTTGATCCTTGCTTGAATATCTTCTAGATATGAATATGGATATCAATCAAGCTTCACATGGAGTGACATGTATGAATTAACATCAATATGGTCAAGCCAATTCACAATTCCTTATATCCTCTTCATTTTGGCTTGACACTCCAAACACTCACATCAATATCTTCTAGCTTGATCACAACTAATCCATTATCAACTCTTCTTGTTCATGAAAAGCAAGTCATGATCGAAACCAACCCAAGACTATCAACTCATATCTCATTTGCTATTTGCCAAATATGCTTGCTTTCTCATAATGTTATGATATTCCACCATATAAGCCATCTCATCAATTCCATTTGCATTGTTGTCTTTCACTTGAACTAGAATGTATCAATGATCTTTCAACACAACAATACACAATATTGGCCTTCATTGAACATTATATGGAATACCATCAAGTTTGCTTTCTTGTTGAACCTTTCATACACTTAGCAAACTTGTTAGACCTTTAATTGCCTTGTCATTCAATTCACCAAAACCCACTAAAGGGCTAGATGCACTTACACCCACACTGACTAACAGGTCGAAGAGCTTGTCCAGCTTGCGCGTGTCAAAGTCGTATTGATCATCTGCGCTCCAACCTTTTGGCACGGCCATGGGCTTTGTACCCCATTTGAGTTCAACAGCGGCCACTTCTTCGTCCTCCCCATCCTCTGAGTCAGAATTACAGATGTAAGCCGACTGCTTGTATTTCGATTCCTTCTTGAAGCTCTGGGCCTGATACTCTAATGCGGCCACCCTCTGCATCACCTCGCTATGCTATTGAAGGTGCCCACCAGCTTTTCTTGGACGTGTGGTAGCATCCCACTGACCACTATCTTGGCGAGCTGGTTATCGTTCAGGTTCAAGGAGTAGCACATGTTTCTGATTTCCTTGAATCGCCTGACGAAGGCCAATCCAACTTCATTCGGCCTTTGGCGTATGTTGGTGAGATTTGTGATGTCCTTCTCTCCGGTGCCATAGATGAAGTAATTATGGAACTTGGTCTCCAGATCTTCCCAACCTTGGATCGAGCCAGGCTCCATGGACGCGAACCAGCTAAACGCCGGCCCTGTCAGTGATAGCGGAAAGAGCCAGACCCTGTGAGCTACCTCATATGAGGCCTCGCCGAGCTGGGTCAGGTAGCGGCTGATGTGCTCCATGGTGGTGACATCGTCCTGCCCACTGAACTTGGAGAAGTCGGGCAAGCGATACCTGGGCGGCAACGTCACTCGGTCGTACCACTCAGGGTAAGGACGCCTGTACTTGATTCCAGTCCCGGTCTTCGGCTGCAAACCGAACGTATCACGGAGCATGGCACTCATCTGCTCCAGCAGCTGATTGTTAGGCGTCTGGGCGTACCCCGGATGCGGCGCTGCCTGAAGGTCCTGATATGTAATCCCCTCGTGGTATCCTGGGGTAGGGTTGGCCGTGTGTGCCGCCAGCGTACTTCTAGCCGCCGGGTTCACCACTGGTGAGCTCATCGAGTTCACTGTCTGTCCAGTGGCCTGCATGAAAGCGGCGATCTCCTCTAGAGTGTGATCTTTGTATAATCTGGGAGAAGCGGCTATTTTTTGAGCCAAACCGGCCACCGTGGCACCTTGCACTAGCGCTTTCGGCCGGCTCGGCTGTTGCGGTAAGGAATTGGAGGTCCCTGCCGCTGCTTTTGGATCCGCGTCTTCTGCGGGTATGTTGAAGTAAACCGGACCCAAAGACTCCCAATCCTGCCGTTTGAGGACGGTCTTCATGATGTTATAGAACGTCTGCAGGAAGGGTTTATGGTGGTGGCCGACTGCTGAATAGGCGGCCTCCCAGGTCGCTTCTTCCAGCATCTATTTGAGGTCGGCCCTGCACTCCTCTTCAGATTTATCAGAATGGCCGTCCATGATCCACCTCGGGAATGCATTCTTCTTCACTATGGAGCCATCGCGCTGCTTGCTGAACGAAAGCAGGCAGGCATCAGCGAATTCTTCGACGATCTTGTTCAGCACTGCCGTGTCCTCCTCGCTGGGGTCTCCGATCCTGACCCTAAGGACACCATCATCTCTGGGGCCTCCGGCCTCCCTGGAGGAGCCGCCTGCCGCGGTCTTCCCTTTTGCCATGGTCTTTAGTGATCGGTCCCACCGAGCGTGCCAAAAAGTGTGTTGGCGCAAAAAGTGGTTCCCTAAGCCCAACACACAAGCGAAGCCGGAAACGACCCTTGAAAGCAGTAGAGCTCTTGCAGATCCAGCTAGCTTCGGACCCGGTCTGAGAGTGTCGGTAACACCCAAGCGTGCCAGTCAATTTGACCTGCACTTGACAAGGAAACAGATATAATCAGTAACACAAGGCGGAACTAACTGGTGAGTCCAGATAGTTCCAACTGTACGGCTCAAAGCGCCAGTATAATCGGGGATCGACTAGAAAGCCAATTCTGTCATGTTATGAACTGATAGTATAATAATGAAGTAAAACGGCTGTCAGGATATTCATGTAAGTATAATAACGTGCTAGCCGATCTAATTCGGTTAATGTGTACAGAAGAAAATAGATCACGTGTACAGATCTGATCTGTACGTCAAACAAGCAGAGATCTACTAAAGCTGGTCTAGAAGGCCGGCGGCTTTAGTAAACCCTCTTCGCTAAGTTCACCAAGTCTGCATTCACCTGGTCTAACGGCCAGCGGGCTTCAACAAACCCAGCAAACAAAGCTAGATCGTTTGATATCCAAATAAGTCTATATGCACGATCTATTCGTAAAAGCATAACAGAATCGACTTTTTAGCCGGTGCAGGGTCCATGAAGCACGAACGAATGCTAGCGTAGTCATAAACAGACCTCAAATTAAAGCAAGTCTAATCTAGCGAACCTTGTTCAGGTTAAACCTATTCCACCGGATGACACTCAGTTTAACTTAATACATAACATCCACCAGACGACATTATGCTTAAACAAGGACACGAAGATAAGACTTATGATAACCTCAGAACCACTTATGTCTCAACTAGAACCGAACGCACAACACATAACGAACAAGATTAATAGGGAATTAGCCGATGTAAGCATGGAATCGATCATCATGGTAAGATAAGCATAAAAAATCATAAACGACGATCAGATTCAAGTAAATCTAAGGCCAAATCTATCAATCTTGATCGGGCAGAGATATTGTTATAATAAGGTAAATCAATTTAAACAAACAATACTGATAACTTAATGAATCTAACTAAATTGCCATATTTCTGTGAGTGGCATAGCATCTCTTGCATTGATATTTCTGTGCCTCTGACATGATCCACATCTCCAGACAAAATCTTTGGTGTCTTCATACATAGTCGGCCAAAAGAACTCACTCTGCCAGATTTTAGCATGAGTGCGGAATGCTCCATAATGACCTCTATATGGTGATGCGTGGCATTTCTGAATGATCTACATGCCCTCTTCTACTGGTACACATCTTCTAAGTAATTCATCTGAACAAATTCTGAAGAGGTATGGTGGATCCCATATGTGGAGGTGACTTTCATAAACGAGCTTCTTTTTATTTTCCCCTGGTGGTACATAACCTGCAACCATAAAGTTGACAATATTCGCGTACCAAGGGTCTGACTTGGTCACTTTAAACAACATGTCATCTCTCAATGAGTCATTAATAGGCAATTCCTGAGGTTTCTCAAAGTGTATTCTAGACAAGTGATCAGCAACTAGATTTTCTATTCCTCTTCTATCTTTAATTTCTAAGTCAAATTCTTAGAGTAACAAAATCCATCTTATCAAATGAGGTTTAGCATCTTTCTTAGTGAGCAAATATCTTAAAGCAGCATGATCAGAATAAACAATTACTTTTGCTCCTACTAAGTAAGATCTAAATTTATCAATAGCAAAAACAACAGACAGGAGTTCTTTTCAGTTGTTACATAATTTAATTGTGCTCCTGTCATAGTTTTACTAGCATAAGCAATTGCATAATGTTTCTTATCTTTTGTTTGTCCTAATACTGCCCTTACAGCATAATCACTAGCATCACACATAATTTCAAAAGGTAAAGACTAATCAGGGGGTTGAATGATTGGTGCTGATGTAAGTGTTTCTTTAAGAATATTAAAAGATTTTAAACATACTGTAACACCCTAGTGTTGGTTACTATTTTAACACTTACATTTGCATGACATCAAGCATTGATCATGTCATTTCATGCATCATCACCGTTTGAATTGAATTACATTCCTTTATATGCAATATGTTTGTTTATATACTTACAACACCATAGATGTGTTAGCATGCAAATGTGATGCTTGTTTACTATTCTAGATGACTTAAACATGTTTGGGTTAACATTTGGAACAATGTTCATGTTGGTGAAATCCCCAAAATACCCCTCTAGCTCATAGTTGACTAGAAAGCCCCCTAAACCTATTTTGTTTGACCAAACAAGAAAGTTAATTTACAGACTTTGCATGTCAGAGCACCCTTAATCAAAGTTGTGTAGAATTTTATAAGCAACAAACTTTATGTTTGGGTCAACTCATGAGAATGGGTGTAAGGTGGTCAAAATTGTGAAATTGTGCAGATTTAGGGCTGTTTTGGAGTTGCTGAAATTTGCTAAGTCTAAAACTGTTTTCAGTTTCATTGTACCTGTGTTCTTCGATCCATATCTCTTAAACCAAGCCAAATCAGTTCAAAGTGTTCTAATACCAAATGATCTACTCGTGTAGCTCTTTGACCCATATTAGTGAAGTTTTCGCTGAAACGCCCTAGATCGCGAGTTGTGGCTCGATCAAAATCGAGTTTCAGTCGGCATTTTGGAACTGAACCGAAGTCGATTCAGTTCAAACCGGTCAGCGACTGCACGGCCGTCGTCAGCAATCTCACGCCAGGTGGCGCCGTACACCGTCGTTGCCCTTGGCCGGCCTGCAAAAACCAAAGGCAACACGCCGTTCTGTCTCCTGGCCACTCCACTCGCCCTCTCTCTCGCTCTCGCCTCTCTGTTCTTCTTTTTCCTCTCCGCTGTCGCCATCGCCGCCGAGCTAGCTCCGCGGTGAAATCCGCCGCCACCGCACCGTCTTCGACCGCTCCATCTCCACCTGAGCTTCGCCATCCTCTACTCTACCTTCCCCGCCCATTTCCGGAACCAGCCGAGGCAAGGTATAGAACCTAGAGCCCTTCGCCGCCGTGCCATTGCCGGAGCGCCGCCGAGCTCACTGCTCGCCGCGCCGAGCACAATACCGTGGCCAGCTTCCCTCTCTCTTGCTCGTCTAGGTGTCTCCGCCAGTCGTGGATCTAGCCTAGAGGTTTGGTCGGGCCGCTCGAGCCCTGTTTCGGCCGGGACGCCGCTCGCTGGAGTTTCCGTCCGCCACCGTGCCGCCTTGCGCGCTGTTAGGTCGAGTCGTAGTGGACCAAAGGTCGATAAGCGGGCCGTATAGCTTCATTAGGGTTCCAGGTTCTCGGAACGAGGCTTAACCTCGCCGGTGAAGGCCGGTAGCGGCCGGCGCACGCTCGCTGGAGCTCCGCCGTCCGTCATTGCCGCCGTTGAGCTTGCTCCGGTGATAGTTAGGTCTCGGGAGTTAGCTCATCGAGTTCGCCTTGTTTCCAGGAGCACGTAGGTGCCCTCGGTGCCGCCGGTGACCTCGCCGCCGGCGAGATAGGGCCGGTCAGCGCCGGCGGCTCTGCTCTCTCTCTGACGTGTGGGACCCGTTTGACCGGGGAGCCCACCGGTCAGTCACTCTGGTGCGCTTCTGGTGTACTGAGCCGGGTGTGTGTAGCGTTTTGAGACGAGTTCGTTTTAAAGGAATTAAGAAAATAAATTTTCAGAAAATTGGAAAAATCTTCCAAAAATCATATCTGGAGCTAAAAGTGTCCAAATGAGGTGAACCAAATTTTGTTGGGTTTGTATTTCTGAGCTCTACACAGAAAAAATATGAAATATGACTTTGTGATAACTTTTCTGTGCAACTATAATTAATTTATTATATGCTTGTTAACTTGATAAATGCATAACTAATTATAGGAATATGCTAAAAATGTGATTCTACTTGCATTAATCTTGTTTAGAATAGTAGGATCTGGGAAAAATATGTCTATTGGTTGGTTACTGTTATTTATACGATGTCATGTGTAACATGCCTTTCATGCTATCTTTTTGATAAATTCACCATGCTTAGTGTAGATAAGTAATGTCTATGAATATTTTTTCTGAGCCTTGTTTTGTGATAAAGAAGCTAAGAAAAATGGGAAATCTGTCATTTGATATTTTTCACTGTAGTAAGTATTTTCTATTGCTTAAATGGCTGTCTGCTTGTCATTTTTTTGTAGCATGTTATATTTGTCCAAATGACTTGAAATTTTGCCAGTAGTTTAATATGAGAGTGTGTTATCTACTGTAATTTTTCTAGAATTTTCTGGATAGAGCAAATAAAGGGTCCAGTTATAAGCTAGGGTTAAATTAATTGCTTTTAATCGATTAATGAGTTGTTAGCAAGTAATTTTCATGCATTTCTGAGATGTTCTAGTTCAATAACCTTGTTAGACACTTTGGGGTTGATCTTGTTCATGTGTCGGTCAGGTAGGTCAAATGTCTTTGCTTATATGCTTTATTCGTGGTTATTAGTTAAAAGTTGGGTGTGGCAGGGAAGTTTGATTCAAATTGATTGTTAGTGCAGGTTGTAGACCTCTTACGCAATACGAGAAATTGTTCTGTAGCTTGCTTAAGAAGGGTGAGTATGTGTTGTTGTTTAGAGAAGAAATATGCACATACTCAGTAAATGTTTGATAAATTATTTGAATGCTCACATGTTGTCTAATGCATCTCGTGGCTCAAGTTGTGCATCTCTTTATTGCATTCCATGTGCATTCTCAGTTCTCATATATGCATATCATGCATACAGGATCGCCGGGAGGAGTTACACCGCTGCAATTCGATCCGCCGGAGGAAGGAGTGCCCCCGGAGATCGAGGTGCCGGAAGCTCCCGAGGCCGAGGAGGAAACGGAACTGCCAGAGTGCACTGATCATCAGCCATCTAACTTTGTTAAAAGCAAGCCCTGGAGCATCCCTAAGCCTCCACCTATCTCTTTTATATAAATGCACTGGTCTTTATTAAATCGTATGATTGTGCACTTAAGTATAGGAGTTGAATTGATACCGTTGCTGCATTTATACCTTGTACACTTATCTACTATCCTGATACTATTACTAGACAAGGGATGGGTTCGATCTTATGCTTAGCCATGCTTAGACTGGTAGAAGTCGAGGGATTTCCTGTCCTTCGCGAGCATAGGTGGTGACTAATGATGATGGGGATGGATTCCACATGGTTGACTATATGTGCCACCATGCCACAATGATAATTAGAGAATTAAGGCTAGATAGCGGGGAGCCGCATGACATGGTTGAGGTCATGCTGTCTTCGGTGCTGCTTGCGGCCGACTAGGACTGAGGCCACCAGACATCAGTTGAGACTAAAGGACGTCGTCACATAGCTGGCCAGATAAGTCGTTCTGACCGCGAAGCCGAGTAGTTCCTTCTGAGCCGAGAATTGGTGTGACATGGATAGACATATTCTGGAGGTAGAAAGGATGTGCGGAGACATCACTTTGCCATAGTCAGGTTAGGGACCTGCACTTCCTGTGAGTGTGTTTGTCTCCGAGAATATGGCCCCCGCCAAGCTCATGATATAATATGACTCACAAAGATCTAACGGTGACCCAAGAAGCCACTGATCAGGCTGACAGGGTTTGTGATTGGCATGTTTGCCAGCTGGTACAATCGATTCGAATCACCATCTCTCCTGGTTAGTGAGAAACTGAACTGATCTTCTAGTGAGGTAGAGGCTAACAACTTGAACATATTGATTATGGTGAGATGAGGTTGATATCTGTGGATATCAGAAATCATATGGTTGTATTGTTTGCTATAATATCAAGTGATTGTTTAGTATAGCTGCAAACCTTAGCTTAATAGCTTAACTGAAATTGAAGCTAAACCATACCTAAAATTTATAAGTTGAGGAACTACTGTAGTAATGCTTTTTATGCAAAATGTTGCTATCCTCTGAGCTCCACCAAATAAGCCTGCATATCCTTGAGAGTCTTTTTATTTACTTCCTGTCGGGTAAGTCTAACTGAGTACAATTGAGTACTCAGGGTTTTATTCCCATTGTTGCAGAAGTAGTCTGCTATGCTTATTGCAAGAACTGGTTCACCCCTACGGGCGAAGAAGATTAGACCTGGGGTAAGGTCGTTATCCATCTTTTAGCTTTTGTAAGATGCTGTGATATGGTCAGCTGGTGGTACTCGTATGTGAACTATGTTGTTTCAAAACTATGTTGACTTCCGCTACTGTTACATTTATGTAAAAGACTATGTTGTACTCTGATGTCTTAATTTGGTTGTAAACTTATGTATCATTTGATGGGTTGTTGCTGAATTTGTAAGATCCTTGGGGTATGTTCTGTTTAAAATGTTAGAAATCCTTCGAGATTTCCAGACTACCGGGTTTATATTGGCTCAAGTGTGACTTGATTGATACTAAATTGGCGATCGTCGTACTTGTGCTCGTATAAATTGGTCGGTTCTGTGACACATACATCATCAAATTCAAAAGGAATATCCTTAGCTAGCAAGTTAGTCAGTGGTCTAGCAACATCTGATTAAGAAAACTTCGGATTCCTTTTATATTAACCGGTGGAGGTAGTTGTTCAATTACTTCAATTTTTGCCTTGTCTACCTCTATACCGCTTTCAGACACTAAATGTTTTAGCACTATTCCTTCGCTAACCATAAAATGACATTTTTCCCAATTAAGGACTAAGTGCTTTTCTTCACATCTCTGCAAAATCTTATCTAAATTTTCTAGACAATCATCAAAAGTTTTTCTACAAACTAAAAAATCATCCATAAAAACTTTCATGATTTTTTCTATCATTTCAGAAAATATGGACATCATACATCTTTGAAAAGAAGCAGGTGCATTACATAATCCAAAAGACATTCTACGATAAGCATAAGTTCCATAAGGATATGTAAAAGTGGTTTTGCTTTGATCATCAGGGTGGATAGGAATTTGGTGATATCCAGAATAACCATCAAGGAAACAAAAGAAAGAATTATTTGCCAAACGCTCTAACATCTCATCAATGAAGGGCAGCGGAAAATGATCTTTCTTGGTTGCTTTATTGAGTTTTCTATAATCTATGCACATTCGCCATCCTGTAACAGTTCTCTGGGGTATTAATTTATTTTTATCATTTTTAACTACGATTATACCACCCTTTTTAGCTACAACTTGAACAGGGCTTACCCGTTCTTTATGCGGAATAGGATAAATAATCCCAGGATGCAAAAGTTTCAAGACCTCTTTCTTAACAAGTTCCCTCATCGCATTTTGAAGCCTACGTTGGGTCTCTCTAGAAGGTGTAATTTGTGGGTTGGTTGGAATACGATGGGTGCATAAAATAGGACTAATCCCCTTAAGGTCTTGGAGTGAATAACCAAAAGCAGCACGATATTTTTCTAAGACAGTTATTAATTTAAAAGACTCTTCATCAGAAAGTTTATCACTAATAATCACAGGAGAATTTTGATCATTATTCAGAAAAACATACTTAAGACCAGAAGGTAGTTGTTTATACTCAATAGAAGGCTTAGGTGACTCGAGTAATTCATCCAGAGGTTCAGGATCAATCGGATCCTCTTCCTCTTCATTAATGAAGAACTGAGTATCATCCTCTAAATTAGGTTCAATAAATTCCTCAAATGACACAGCCTTAACTTCTTTTATCGGATCTAACTCAGGAGGTGGCCCTGCCTTAGCTTTTAATGCATGAGTTATAGACACTGAGAGATTAAATCCCTTCCCAAGTTTAATATCTAAATTACCCGCACAACCTTATCGCAAAAGCTTTTCTATTGGTAATCCAATCATTACATCAAAATCCCAAACATAAAAAATATAGAAATTCAACAAAATTAAGAATTCATTAATCACTATAGGAAGAGAACATAAACACCTGAACGAGGAATAATATGTCCTGAACGATTTTTCAAGAATTTATCTGTAGGAATTAATGGCATATCTTTCAAGAATTTTTCAGCAAATGTAAGAGACATGATATTGACACCTACTACAGGATTATAAAAGGCATCAAAAGGATATGCATCAATTTGACATTTAATAGTAATGGTAGGAGAATTTAAACGAATTATATCATTTGAAAGCTCAGATTTTATCAACCACTCATTACTCATAACAAAAATCAATTCTCTTGTTATCTCTACGGAATTTTAAATCAGCAGGATATGAAATATTGAAACTTTTAAAATTCATAGACTCTTGTGGTTTCATAATTTTATGATAGCGTGAGGTGTTTCCATAATCATCAAAAAGTTCATCCTCAAATTCAAACATAAAATTAGAAATAGGAATTATCTCCTTCTCATTTGATAGTTCAGGTAAAGGTTGAGATGAATCAGACAAAAGTTTAGAATCCAATGATAAAAATTCATTTTCTAACAACTTTTCTTTTTTTTCAGGAAGATCAATTAAGATATTAGTAAGAATAATTTTAGCATGTGAAGCAGTAATATGCATAAATGCTCCTCCTGCGGCCAAATTAAGATATTCTTTATTTTTATCATCAAGGCCTAAAAAGAAATGTTGCAAAAACATAGGTTCTAGCAAATTAAGATTTGGTCCAGAATTTATAAATCCATCAACGCGTTCCCAAGCCTTGCCTAATGATTCGTTATCTAATTGTTTAAATCCAATAATTTCAAAACAAAATTTAGCGACCTTTTTGATAGGGAAAAATTTAAGACAAAAATTAGCACGCAATACTTCCCAATCTCCTTGGCTATTCCCAACATGGCGATTATACCATTTCTTTGCTTTTTCCTTTAATGAAAACGGAAAGAGTTTCCATCTTAAAGTTTCATCTGCCATGTCCTTAATGTGCAAACATGAACATGTCTGCTCAAAATCAGCTAAATACGAATAGGGGTTTTTGGTAGAACTACCAGAAAAAATGTGATCCTGAACTAACTTAATTAATCCTGGACATAACTCATAGCCAGATGATGTGATGGGTAAAGATGATTCTTTTGGCTGGAGATACGATCCCGATGGTGCTCTATATTGATATAAAAGTTGGGGCGTGGGTTCCATACTTTAAAAGGTAAAAGATAAAAGATAAAAGTATAATACAAAATTAAGATAGACTAAGCCAAAATCAGCAAACCGTTCCCCGGCAACGGCGCTAGAAATGCTTGTTGGTATAAATTAACTGCACTCTATTAAAGATTATTAATATCAAGGTATCCGCAAGCGCACAGATAAAACATCGATGTAGCACTTCACCAGACAATTCCGGTTTTAATATCGAACCCAAAGGAACAGTAGATGATACTGACTAAATCTATTGGCTCTTAACCCGATAACACAATCAATCCAGAGAATTTCAAGAATGAGGAGATACCAAATGATTATCTAGATCCGATAACCGGTAAACTTTGAATATTATGGTTCTAATCGGGCAGTGAAATGAATAAGAGCAGAAATCAGAGTTCCCTCCTACCAAACACTTATACACCTATCGATTCTATCAATGGGAAGTGGACTACAGAGGACTCAATGCAGCTGTCACCTACGCGATCTACCACTATCCAGCCAATCAGGGGACATTCACAAGTAATTATAGCCCAGACACCACGTCTACACTACAAACTACTACTTCAACCAAGGAGCTACCAAGATCAAAACACTCAAATAGAGTTATAAACTTAAGAACCAATAAGAACAAATGCTTACTTGAATCAGGATGTTGAATACAAAAGTACCTCAGAACGCAACTCCGGGCGAGGGAGCTAAATCTAGACGAACACAGCTATGAAGAAGTTCCGACAGGCCGAGACTCCTCCGAATCTCTACACATCTACTCTATCTCTCTAATCTCTCTCTTGATTGCTAGCCTAGATCTAGTGGATATTTATCTAATACTTCAGGGTCTTCATCTCTTGATCTGGCTCTCCTCCAGGGGGTCTGGCTCTCTATTTATAGGTCGGTGGGATGCACGCGCGCCGTTAGATCAAACCGACTTAACCAAGGGCCCAGATGACTCCTAAAAGGCGGTGGTAGAAGACTCCAGAAGACGGCGGGAGGAAACCCTATGGGGCGCCGCCCTGCCCCCCTTGGGGCTGGCCGGCCCCACCTGGCCAGGTGTGGGCCCCTGTTTGCTTCGGGTGTGTTCTACACTCTTCCAAGGTCTTCGTGATGATGTTTCCTTTGCGTGCAAGTTTCGTGGTAATTATGCTCTTTAATCTTTCTTTTAAGCTTTTTTGGAAAATCTCCTAAAAAATAGACAATTCATCAAAACTCATGGAATCTGTCAGTAATAACCCTATTCTACTGGATATTCATGTTTGATGCAGGGATAATTGATAATAAAATTTGGACGATAACAGGTGTCAACATTGACTCCTAGGAACGTGCTGGTCCGATTCGATTCCCGTACAGCCGACCAGGCAATGAATATTCATCGACTTGTAGATGAATCTAGTGACAGCGATAGCATGATGATATACCGCCACCCGTAGGTCCTACTCATTTGACCCTGATCGCCATAGGTGAAGTAGCAGATCGATCAGACCGCGCGAGGCATGAAACGATGGAAACACCATTGACAAGGCCAATTGACATTGCCGAAGGATATCCGCCACCTCAAATTGAGCCGCCATGGATGATGTTGATGAAGATGATTCTCATCTGGTTTGCCGCCGCCGAATGCGTTGGTCGATGACGACAAAAGAAATTTCCGTCTTGCCCGCCATGGATATAGAGCGCACACCCCCTACCTGGTGCGCCAACTGTCGACGAGAGATCGTCGGCAATCTACCGAGGGGTATACCTGAGGTAGTAGATTGATCGGTGAAGGTGCTCCTGAGACGAACAAGCGTTACACTGGAAGCGTGAGACACAAGATTTATACAGGTTCAGGCCGCCGTGAGGCGTAATACTCTACGTCCTGTGTGTTGTTGTATTGTATTGCTATCAGATGATCTGAGTTGGGTTGTGGGACCTATCCCTGCCCCTCCTTATATAGTCTAAAGGGACAAGGTTACAAGTAAACTATCCAAGTTGGTACAATAACCGTGCGGTGTAGTGCCTTGCGCCGCACGTCTTCGTTTTTTGGGCCGGGCCAGCTTTGATGGTGCGGCCCATGTCTTGTCTTCTGGTACCGGGGGGTTTATATCCCCACAGGTGATGGACAAAGGGAATCTAAAGTTTGGTCCTTGTTGAACATTGATTGTCCCTGTTTGTCCTTCTTGAATAAGTCTTCTAATTGATTGGCCTATCAACAGGTCAAACTCCATGACATCAAAGATATAAAAACTTAGATGGAGCATGATGTCATTAACCCGGATAGGGAGCACATATAAAATGCCTGAACTTGGAATAATGTGCCCGGAAGAATTTTTCGAGAGCTTTGTTGTTGGGGTTAGTGGCTTGTCTATAGATAAATCTTGAGTAAATGATGCAGACATGATATTAACACCCATAATTGGATTGTAGGAAGCTTCAAAAGGGCCTTTATGGATTTGGCATTTGATTAGGACAGAAGGTGAATCCAATCAGATCACATCAGAGGAAACCTCTGATTCTTCTAGCCAATCATTGCAGATTATGACTATGAGCACTCTTGTGGTCTTTCTACAGAAGGTTACTTCAGGAGGTTCTAAAGGTTCTAAAGATAGGTTCTTGGGCTCCTGAGGCTTCTGAATCATTTGGAAGTGAGAGGTGTTTCTAAAATCGGAGAAAAGATCATCTTCTATATCCAGTATGAAGTCCGAAAGCGGAGTATCCTCCTTTTCCATAGGGTTGGAAATCGGGATAGCTGAGGATTGGGATGTTGATAGTAAAGGTTTAGGTTCAGCTACCCTAAGCTCTTCTTCTAACTTCTCCTCGGGTTGGTTATCTAGGATCTTGCGTGCTTCAGAATCTGAAACATGCGCAAAAGATCCTCCTGAAGAGTAGTTGAGATGCTTTTTGGATTTTCTTCTCAGACCCACAAAAAAGTGTTGAACGAGAATTCTGGAATGGATAGGTCTGGTCCAGATTTTATGAGTTCGTTAAAACGCTCCCAGGATGTAGCCAAAGATTCATTATCTTTCTGTTTGAAAGATAGGATCTTGGTTTTGAGGTTGACAATTTTGGAAAGGGGTAGAATTCGAGACAAAAGTCTAAACGAAGTTTTCCCCAATCTCCTCCTTCTTTCTCTACGGTTCGGTCATGCCAGGTTTCAGCTCTCCCTCTCAAAGAGAAGGGAAAAAGCTTCCACCTTAGGGTTTCATCGGACATACTCTCTATATGGAGGTACTCACAAGTTTGATCGAACTCTCGTAGGTGAAGATGAGGATTATCGTCTCCCTCTCCTGAAAAGGATTGCCTTTGGACCATTTCAATCAGACATGGGCGTAGTGTTGATGGTAGTTATACCACATTTTTACCCATCAAAACCATCAACAAGACATTCTTTCTAGAAGGAAACCACCAAACACATAGTGACTTAGGTATAAATAACTTGGTTCCACATGTACTTGTCATTATTTGGTTGCAGGTACTTAGAACAGGTACTTTTCAGTGTCCGGAAGCTCCATATGAAGGTTGGGCAACCAACCAAGTATGGCCAAATGACAAACCAACTTCACAATCATTAATATCATAACTTCTGGAGACAATGTGCAAAAGATGGGCACAATGATGGGGTCGGCCGACCCCACCTTGGGCAAGGTAGCACCACCATTGTTCTTAGAATTGCATGAGAAAGCCACCTGCAGAAGATGGACCTTTGATTTCACCACCCCACCTTTGTGGGCCCCGAAGCTCAGCTGCACTCCAGTGAGGTGGGGAAACCTTCTAGAAGACCCTGGCTAGGCCCACCTGCCATAGAGGGGTCGGCCGACCCCCTCATTGGGCCCAGCCACGTCGGTTGAACCTCCACCGCCTTCCTCATGTTGAACACGTGATGGTAAAGCTCCACCCTTGATCCTAAGGCGGTTAAATGGCGGTTTGATCCAACGGTGCATGATGGAGGTCACGCGGATTGATGACATGGCAGTGGAGTAGCCTCTACTCCACCTCCCCCTATAAATACCCCCATAGGCCTTCACTTTAGAGCATGATTCATAGGAGAAACCACTATGTAGTAGCTTTAGCTCTGCTATAGTGCTATGCTAGTTGGGAGAGAGTGAGGGAAGTCTTCAGGAGAAAGCCCCAGGCCTGTCGGGAGTCTTCTCCAGGGTGTACCTTAGCGGATGCGAAGCTTCAAGTAAGTTTTACATCTGAGTGCTTCTAAATATTTGATATTCTGATTCTGCTATTTTAAGTATATACTTGCTTTACTTGCACATTGCTTTACTTAGTGAAGTGCTCTAATCTCTCACGAAGGTTAGAGTAGTAAGTGTAGTGTAGACGTGGTGTCTAGGCCATATCTTATCAGTGTGGGCCGCTTGTCGCATGGATTGTTTGTGGGTGCCAGCAAGTGGTGACAGCCTTGTCTGGTCTTAGTATCTCACCACGTGTGTAAGACAAGTTATTAAAACGGCAAGGCATCAATACAATAGCATAGCCGCCTTGGGAGGAGTTATATCTCCTCCTGTTTCGCCAATCGCCTCTTGTAAAGGGAGGAGGTGGTAAACTTCTTTATACTTAGAACACCAAGACTAGATATCTTTGCTACATAAGAACCTCTTTACCTAGTTATCATAGCTCCTCTCTCTCATCACTGGACGGTCTTGAACCTAGTTAGAACACTTCACGTTCCCTGTGGAAAATATGATACCTAGAATACTCCCGGTGAAGGCTACATTGACTACCGTACGCGTGCGGTATATCCGTTTGCCACTTCTGGTGTCAACAAGCTTTCTGGCACCGTTGCCGGGGAGCTATAGCTGTTCTAGATTAGAACCAAGTCGTTCGAGTTATCCTTCTTTTATCTTTCTTTTCGTTTTATCCTTTCCACAGCATGAACCAAACACCCATCTCTCATCTCGCCGCTCCAAAGGGCGCTTGTTTAGAGCCACCACCATCAGCACAAACCATTCTTTCACCTAGCTATGAGATTCACCCTAGTTTCATACCTAAGGTTCAGGAACAACCTTTTGCTGGGGAAGAAGATGAAAACCCCTACACTCACTTACGTGAGTTTGAGCAATTGTGTTCATGCCTTCACATAAAAGGCATGACACGGGATACCTTGAAATGGAAGCTATTCCCGTTCTCTTTGACGGGAGCAGCTAAACATTGATATGCTTGACACGTAGAGAGTGCACATGGAGAGTGGGAAAGCCTTCAATCCAAATTCTGCTTATTCTTCCCTATCTCTCGTGTTGCTCGTCTTCGACTAGAGGACCTAACCTTCAAGCAAAAGGAGAAGGAGACTCTAGGTGCGGCATGGGCCCGTTTCACAGATCTAGTATCCCTTGGTTCTGATCTTGCTATAACCGAGCCAACATTATTACAACATTTTTACCTCGGTCTTAGCAAAGATTTCGCACAATTCCTTGATATATCTTCTGTAGGAGCATTCCTTCGTTGTACCGTTGGTGAAGGGAAGAAACTTCTTGCTAAAATTCTTGAAAACACTCCCCACACCCACGGATATGGTAAACCTCCTGAGGAAGAAAAGGAATTAATCCCCAGGCAAAAGAAAATCCTGATAGCCGAATCAAAATCATTCTCATCCAAAGATTCCGCCATCGATCCTGAACCACAAATACCAGAAATATCGGAGGAGAAA
Source organism: Eremochloa ophiuroides (assembly GCA_038502445.1). Classification (NCBI taxonomy): domain Eukaryota; kingdom Viridiplantae; phylum Streptophyta; class Magnoliopsida; order Poales; family Poaceae; genus Eremochloa; species Eremochloa ophiuroides. The sequence continues at coordinate 28,788,174 of JAHLJS010000003.1, forward strand.
GAAATTTGTCCTATAAATTGCTCTTTCGATTTTGAGGCTAATCTCTTATCTGACATTGCTAGTTTTAGGAATGCCTACAATTATCCTATCCAAAAGAGACCTTCTAAGAAACATCATTCAAAACCTCTCAAGAAAGGATCTCTTCAAATCTCTCCCAAATTAGAATCATCTGACGCCTCGAATTCCTATGTGGCACATAGGGAAATATCTAGGATCTTGGATGAACCTTCAAAAGGAATGCTGACTGTGCCCATAGAAGGAGAGCCAAAATGCCTAGAAGAAAAATCTATCCTCTCCTCTTCTATGCCCAGATCCACCATGTCCTTTGAACCCATTTCTAAACTCATCCTTGATCCCGATGATCCCAATTTTGCCCTTCCTTCATAGTCTTATGATGATCCGGTCATTGACTCCGAGGATTCATTAAGACATCCGAGGTGTGAGAGTCATCAGGCCCATAAATCTGACCAAAAATAGCAACAACGGTTAGTGAATCTATCTACCGTTGTAAGTAAAGAGTGGTTAGATGAGGCTGAAGCATCAATGATGGTTGCTAAAATGCCCATTCATTTAAGAAGGATATCTTGTCAAGTAATAGGCATTTATAGCAAAATTTGCTATGATCCTAGCCTCGGCATCAACATCATTCCTCGTTTCCATGTTCAAAGTTCATCAAAGAATCACCTACTGCAATCTCAAAAGTGTCTTAGTCTCCCCAATGGTCAAGTCCTTGATTGTTTAGGAGTTTTTCGAGACGTACCTGTGGTGATTGATGATCTAAAGATCTCCCTAGATTTCCAAATCTTTGACCTTTCTGGACTTTCCTTTCATCTCACATTCATTAGAAGGCCAATCATACGAATCTTAGATGACATTGAAAATGAGAAGCTTGGTCATAGAATAGGTGACGATTATCTAGCTGTTTGATCTTCACAACCTCTCAATATAGGGGTAGAATCCAAATCTATTCTTGATCCAAGGGGTGAGCTTATGGCAATTTCAATTTCAACTATGGCCCATCTAGGTCCTAAAAAGGACTTGGAATGTCTTGAAAAAGAAATTGCTCACCCACTCCTTAAGCAGGAAGATTATATTAATGAGCATGGAAGTTATCCCCTGATCCTCTCAATAGACCCTTGCTCATATGAGAAACCTCCCAAATCAATCCTTCTATCTACCACTACCACACGCAACATCTACAACCTCTTCACCCTTCTTATTCCTAAAATCTTTGCAAGGCTGGTTGTAGATGTGTTTGTCTATCATAAATTTTGCTAGTCTCATAGTGGTTTGGTATGAGTTCTTGCAACCAGATCTACAAAGGTTGATAGTAAATTAAACATGATGCAACCTACTCCTAATCTTAGTAGATTGGTGAGACTTTTGGTTCTGTTGGTGTGTTGCCATCAACAGAACCCCTGCACTTGATGTTTTCTCTATTTCCATGACTTAGGACACACCTTACACCAAGTGTGATGGGGTCATTTGACCTCCTCGAACACATTTGGGTGTTGAAGGACATCCCGAGCAAAAAGCATCAGTGCAGGAACACATCATTAGAGGTAAGAATGCACAAGGAAAGAACCAAAGTGGCTGGAGCCTCCAAGGTGGGGTTGGCCGACCCCACCGTAGACCCCTTAGCCCACCAGTCAACCTCCATTATGTTAAGCCATACTTCTTGACTGGTTTGTCACTTTCCCTTTCTCTTATTTAGTGCATTCCTCTTACTTTTATCTTCAACCCTCTAAAATAAAAAAATAATGCTCCTTGGCTTCACACTTGAGCTTTTGTCTCTAATCGGATGAATCTTGTATATCATCTCATGCTTCCATTTTATGCTAGTATGCTTGGGTTTGGTTGTATGAATCGATCATACCTCCATAGTCTTTTTAAATTAAGTATGGTGCTTAGGTTAAATAGACTACCTTAATCAAACATGACATGGTGTTAAACTTGATTATTAAATCAAACCATACTTGCATAGACCTTGGTTGCACTTTTGGACTAACCCCTGTAGCAAAAACCTCGACATCTCTATGGGTAAGTCATAAGATCATTCGTGGAGACAAATCACGGTCCTCATGTGCAACTCAAGGGTCAAGTTATTTGGCCAAGAAAAACTTCAATGCAACTGAGGAGGACCACTGCTACAACTCATCATCTTTAAGGTAAGTGGCCACCTTCTTAGAGTTTTCCATGAACATGAACTTTTGAAGAAGTTGACATGCTGAAATTCATCCTTGACAATGAATTGACACACCTCAAATCTACATGTCTTTACTTCTTTCATTTCTTTATGGTTTGAGCACTAGTCTAGAATGCACATAATTAGACTAGTCTCCGTGTCAAAACTGGGCCCAGGAAGCCTCCAAACACGGGTCGGGCGACCCACTTTTGGTGGCCAAGTTCTGGCAAACCATTTCTTGCCTCGAGGGAAGCCTAAATCCAAAACCCATTCGCTCCGAACCTTCCAAAGGGGGGTCGCCGACCCGGAATTTAGGTCCCTACAAACTTTTCTCGGTAGAGGAGACTTTGGGGAGCGCATGATGAAAATCTGGTGATCAGATCCCCTAAAGTAGGGGTCGGGTGACCCACACTTGGGCTCCCGTGCCTGATCCGTTCGCTCCAGAATATTGTGCCAACGTCCCCCCGATGCTCCCTCTTCAAACTCTCGCGAATTCAGATAGGGAGAATGTTGGCACACCTCCAACCTCGCCTCCTCTATTTCCTCTTTCTACTTCTCCTTATGCAAACTCTAGTATTTTCCAACCTCCTTTGTACCTCACAAGTCTCTAATAGAGACTCCACCATGGCCCCACCAGTAAAAATGCCATTGTTCCTTTGGTAAGGGCCCCTTCAATCCGAGAGATCACTTTTCAAGACCCTAAAGGTCGCCATGGAGGTCAAGGTGCTTGATGTTGAGCCCTACGGAGTATACTAGCCCCTACATGCCTTCGACGCCCACCTTTCATGAAGAACCACAAGGTCATTGGCAGTGGGCTGGGACAAGGGATGATGTTTGTTCTCCAGCTCACATAAGAGGAGAAGAAGTAGTTACGTGAATAGCAAAACTCCACTAGCTCCCCAAAGACCACCTGGCGGAAGGTTAATCTTTCATGATCAACGGGCCATCAAGGCACTTTGAGGATGACCGCACAAAAAAAATGAAGTAGCATGGAGAAGTTCCTTTGTGTAGTTTCCACATCCAGGAATGACAATAGAGCCTTAGAGGAGCAAGTAGCGGAGTTGAAAACGGCTCACTTGGATTTAGAAGACAACTTCTGCACTCTTCGCATTTGCACTAGTGTAAAGATGAAGTGTATCTCTAAGGCCATAGGGCGTGAGGTCATCCACATTCCACGTTAGATATCTTAAACAAAAACAAAATCTCTTCACAAATAAGATAGGCACTTAGCTAGGCTTATCTCCTAGTAACTTGTGCCTATGTTTAATAAAATTTTGGTTCTGCTGGTGTGCTGCCACCAGCAGGGCCCATGTACTTGGCATTTCCTTTGTCTCTCTAATCTAGTATGCAGCAAGTCAATTGCGGGGGGAGGTTGTTGATCTCCCCAACACACTCAAGAACAATTCTGCACGCACTACGATGATGTTCACAACGAGACACGTCTGCTCGACAAAACCTGGCCCAAGGAGCCTTTAAATGCAGGTCAGGCGACGGGCACATGAACACAAAACAGAAGAACGCAAGTGTAGGAGCACCTTCAAAGGTGAGGATTCGAATGGCGATCACCGGAGTGGCTAGAAGCTCCATGGTGGGGTCGGCCGACTCCACCTGGGACCTCTGGACCCACCAGTCAGCATCTACTCATCGGCTACATGTCTCCTGACTGGTTTACCACTCCTACTCCCCTCTGTTCTTTTGTTTTTACTTTTTACATGTTTTCCTTAGATAAAATAAAAATAAAACAAAGACTTGCATGTAAAAATAAAAAGTGACATGATTTATGACATTTAAAGGGTAGAAGTGTCACAAAGTTTAATTCTTGCATAGGCTTATACTTGTTGGTCACATATCTTGATAGGAATATCATATTGACTTAGTTGTTGACAAATGTGATATAGTTCTTAGCTCATGATTCATACCTTTTCTATTCAAAGTGCTTAGAGATTTATTTTTGAAAATGTCATAAAACCATAGTGTCACTTACTCCTCAATAGTAAGAAATTATGTTCATACCATGATTCAAAACCCCTTCTATATATGCTACTTGTACTTGTGTTGAGTTTGGTCAAACCTTCTTGACCCTAGTTGAGAATTATGTCATAGTCCTAAGATCAAGATCACATACACGCCACATATACACATGCTGCTTCTACACAGGAAGTACGCAAAAACATGCCATCTATCTCCATCATAAATATGCTCCATGCTTTAAAGTTCAGAATATCTCTCTAAATATGACTTAGTAGATGAGACACAAAGGCTATTCAAAAAAGAAAGAAAGAAAGTGGACACATGAAGGTCCATTACTTTGAGAAAAAGAGAGAAAAAAATGCTAGCCATGTCTCAAATACAATAAAGTAGAGAGAAATCTTATCAAATAAAGGAGCACTACATTCCATCATTTTCCACACACTTGCACATCTTGATTTAGGATTATGACAGTCTTCTCCTTGGATCCTTGTTTTGACTTTACAATATATGCAACGCAAGTATGCTATCTTATCCCTACCTGAGCCCCACATAAGCTTGATAGATGTAGGATGAAACAAAATAAGGCAATCTTATGCTATGCCTTGGTGAGGAATCATATACTTACTGAGTGACTTGAGAGTACTATTTGAGGAGTAAAAATGAACTATGTGCTTTCTTTTAAAACCATTATCAAAAACTCTATGTGCTAAGGATATGAAAATGGGAAGATGACTTTGCTTTGAGCACTGTTCCATTTTTCAACATCTGAAGGATATATGCTAGACAGTACCACATAACCCACTTGTATGAGACATGTCTTGAGTAAAGCTTTGTGTTTGCTAATACCTTAAAAATGTCATAATCTTATTTTATCATTCTCTCTAACCTTTGCTCGAGGACGAGCAAAGACTCAAGTGTGGGGGATCTTGTTGACGGTAGTTATACCACGTTTTTATCCCATCAAAACCGTCAACAAGACATTCTTTCTGGAAGAAAACCACCAAACACATAGTGACTTAGGTATCAATAACCTGGTTTCGCATCTACTTGTCATTATTTGATTGCAGGTACACAGAACAGGTACTTTTCAATGTCCGGAAGCTCCATATGAAGGTTAGGCAACCAACCAAGTATGGCCAAATGACAAACCAACTTCACAATCATTAATATCATAGCTTCTGGAGACAATATGCAAAAGATGGGCACAATGATGGGGTCGACCGACCCCACCTTGGTCAAGGTAGCACCACCATTGTGCTTAGAATTGCATGAGGAAGCCACCTGCAGAAGATGGACCTTTGATTTCACCACCCCACCTTTGTGGGCCCCGAAGCTCAACTGCACTCCAGCGAGGTGGGGAAACCTTCTAGAAGAACCTGGCTGGGCCCACCTGCCATAGGGGGTTGGCCAACCCCCTCATTGGGCCCAACCAGGTCGGTTGAACCTCCACCGCCTTCCTCATGTTGAACACGTGATGGTAAAGCTCCACCCTTGATCCTAAGGCGGTTAAATGGCGGTTTGATCCAACGGTGCATGATGGAGGTCACGCGGATTGATGACATGGCAGTGGAGTAGCCTCTACTCCACCTCCCCCTATAAATACCCCCATAGGCCTTCACTTTAGAGCATGATTCATAGGAGAAACCACTATGTAGTAGCTTTAGCTTTGCTATAGTGCTGTGCTAGTTGGGCGAGAGTGAGGGAAGTCTTTAGGAGAAAGCCCCGGGCTTGTCGGGAGTTTTCTCCAAGGTATACCTCAGCGGATGCGAATCTTCAAGTAAGTTTTACATCTGAGTCCTTCTAAGTATTTGATATTCTGGTTCTAGTATTTTAAGTATATACTTGCTTTACTTGCACATTGCTTTACTTAGTGAAGTGCTCTAGTCTCTCGCAAAGGTTAGAGTAGTAAGTGTAGTGTAGACATGGTGTCTAGGCTATATCTTATCAGTATGGGCCGCTTGTCGCACGGATTGTTTGTGGGTGCCAGCAAGTGGTGACAGCCTTGTCTGGTCTTAGTATCCCACCACGTGTGTAAGACAAGTTATTAAAACGGCAGGGCATCAATACAATAGCATAGCCGCCTCGGGAGGAGTTATATCTCCTCATGTTTCGCCTATCGCCTCTTGTAAAGGGAGGAGGTGGTAAACCTTTTTATACTTAGAACACCAAGACTAGATATCTTTGCTACATAAGAACCTCTCTACCTAGTTATCATAGCTCCTCTGTCTCATCACTGAACTGTCTTGAACCTAGTTAGAACACTTCACGTTCCCTGTGGAAAATACGATACCTGGAATACTCCCGGTGAAGGCTACATTGACTACCGTACGCTTGCGGTATATCCGTTTGCCACTTCTGGTGTCAACACGTAGCTCATAGGCAGGAGTTTGGATAGGCTTTGAGGATTACCTATGCCTATGGCTTGTGCTCGTGGATGCAACATATTTATAGATAGGTGTGGTTTCAATGGAATCCAAAAGGATGAAAACAAAAATAAGGAGATAATAAAGATAAAAGTATGAGTACAAGGTTAAGATAGACTCTAAATGTTTCAACTATTTTCCCCGGCAATGGTGACAGAAATGCTTGTTGGTATATGATTACTCAAACAAATAAACACTAAGATTATCTGCAAGCGGACAGATACCGATGCAGCACTTCAACCGGGAGTATTCTAGGTATCGTTATTTATATTTTATCACAAGGAAAACGGGATGACTAAAATCTAGACTTAACCCCTGAGCTCCTATTAAGGACGGAGAAAATAGGTGATATAGGAGATTGCTAAGGCTTTTAGTTCTAATCCTCATAAGATATGATATGATTGTTCTGAAAGGGGTATTACTATAGGAATACACCAATAAAGGGTAAATTCCTTAGTAATGGAAATCTACAGTCTTACTGACAGGAGGTGGACTGTGTAAGACTCAACAAGGCTAGGTCACCCTCACGATCTACCACCGATCCGGACAGTACAGGGCATTTACGAGTAAATATAATCTAAGAACCACGCTTAAACTATAAATAACAATTTCAATCAATGAGCTACCAAGACTAAAGCACTTAAAACAATCGTCAACCTCAAGAACAATAATAGCAACGTTACTCACTTGGATTATAAGTTGAACTCCGAAGATATCTTTAGAAGCAAGTCCCAAAGAATGACTTGAATCCACGGGTACAAGTCGTAGAGCAGTCACCGACAGGCCAGCAACTCCTCCAACTATCTCCAGCTCTACTACGACACCACTTTTAGAACAAGAATAACCCTAATCTGGAGAGACTACAAGGCTAATCTGACCTAGTCAGAGGGTCGGCCGACCCTCCCTCTCTGACTTGCAGGCCCCACTTCAGCAGGCGTGTCTTTGGTGTTCTCTAGAATATTCTTGATTTCCTGCCGCGGCGTAATTCAGTATTTTTCTCTGCGGTGTGGGTCCTGTTTGGTTCTTTTCCTGTATAGTCCTTGAAAAACACAGATTCACCAAAACTCGTGGAATTCTGTCAGTTTAAACCCTATTCTAGGTGTTGGCTCTCATTTATATCCTTTTTCATGATTGGTTGATGGGTAAAATCATACAATAACTACCGTCAACAATGCCAGGCAGTTTGTGCTGAGGACTTGACCAAATTAATCGAGAACTAAAAACTAAAATAGTCCAAACCAAAACTGAAATAACTGGAACTGAAAAAATCAATTCCACCTTTTAAACTAACGGAATTATACTAGGTTAATTCGGTTCTAACCCTAGGTTAACCCCAAAAATGAATAAAACAAAATTCCAAAAGAGCACGTCAAACTAGCAAAGCCTAACTTGACCAATAAAGAAAACCCTAGTATATAAACATCACCTCAACTTTCTCGGCTTCTCTTCTCAAGAGTCCGAGTCCAAGCTGTCACTCCATTTTTTTAGTTGTAGAATCCTTCCCATGTGGCAGTGGAGTGGCACCATGCTCCTAGCTCTCTTTTACTCTTTTGGATCCTAGCACCACGTGACTAGATTCCTTGATGCATAATTAAGTCATGCCTTTGGGCTCTAAGAGTCCCATTATGTCTAAGGCATAGTTCTTCGCAGTACTAAGTACTTCTAAGAAACTAAGTTCCTCGATGCATGGCTAAGTCATGCTTTTTAGACGTATAAGAGCCTCAACATTCCTAAGCATTACTGCTTCCAAGTACTCAGTTCTGCTAGGGAATTAAGTTCCTTTCTATTAACTACGTCGACGATGCTAAGCATAACAGTCATTGTTTGGAATCTAATTGAGCACAGTTCACCAGAAAATGTTGACTTCCAAAATTTTAAATTGAAGCTCCTTACCATCTTTTGACCAGACCTTACTTCGACAGAAGAACAGCTAAACAAGTCTGACGACCACTCTAGCTGCTCGACGATTGGTTAGGATTGGTCGGAGGGCCATCTTAGTTGTCCGTACATCAGTTCAACTGGCCAAAGGATCAATCCCGGTGGCTGATGATGGGTTTAGCTGCTCGGAATAGCTCGGAACGGTGATGCTCAATGGATACAATGCACTTAGGGACTAGTTGGGGGGGGGGGGGGGGGGGGGGTTGGAGGTATAAACCTATATAACCATGTGCGCTGCATGGACCATACCATCAGGAGAGGCCCAACTCGCTAGAGGACGTTGTCAATGCATGGGACAGGTTGGCGTGTACTGCATGGCTACGTGCGCATCCTTAGCGATTAAGGAACGATTCTGTTGATATGCTAGATATTCGCATTACTTGTAAACTGAATCTTGTAATATGTTATGAATAGAAATAATTGATCCGTAACTCTACCCCTGTGCTATATAATGTGGGTAGAGGATCCTCGCGATTTCAACTCATATCTCATAATTCAATCCATAGAACACAGTGCTAGGATTTTATGTCACGCTGACAGTCTAAACCTGTCTAAATCGTCGTGTCCTTACTCTTGTGTTACGCTAACTCATCTCAAGCGTACCTCCATTGATTCACCTACTACCGTGAACATCAGTGGCGGAGCCATGACGGACAACTGGCCATTATTATAATATACGTATTATATATATATATATATATATATATATATATATATATATATATATATATATATATATGTGTGTGTGTGTGTGTGTATATAAAAAATACTAATCTGATCAAGCCAATACGGAAGAGGCAAGTGAGAAGGCACAGGAAGGCACAGAGCGGCCCACTAGGTAAAGGCCTACACGATACACGCATTTGGTTCTCTTTTATTTTATATCATGGCTGTTTCAATTATCAATATGACTTGAACTATTTGGCTTTGTTCTGAACTAGATTTAGCTTATTTTTAATTACAGATTTTTTTCTCTCACAACAAATTTAGCTGTACAATTCAGCTTAGCCGAATTTCAGCTCAGCAGAACATAGTGTTATTTAGTGGATGGTTTGAACTTAACCCATGAATTTAAACCTTATTTTGTTACTTAGTGCATATATACCGAATCACTTTGTCAATTTTATAATTATTACCGAATTGCTAAAATTGACTTACCGAATTGTATATGAAATTTTTTTGGGTATACCCTTAGATAAAATGCTAGATTCGTCAATGGTGAATATACCCCTCGGCAGACTATTGACGATATTCCGTCGACACACCAACACACCCGGAACCTCAACATCTTAAAGTAGATTATTACTTAGTTAATATTTAAATACATTTAGATATAGAGACGGTACCAAATAAAATAAACTTGTGCCTCAACAGTGTCTCTGATTCTCTAAACATCAACTATTTAACTTCATGTACACTTATACAGTTTCAATTTTTATGCAGTAGTCTTAGAGGCTGGACATATGGATGCATCAGGCTCGTGGACCTCTCTATGAGTGTTGGCTGGCTATTGAGCATTTGAGTTCATGTTGCATGGAGGAGAACCTGAACCTGTTATGAACTTAAGCCTGTGCGATGTTACGTGCATTATGGATCTGTGTTCTTGTCTTATATGGAACTTGTTATGTGTTACTGTTAGGTGATCTACTATTAGATTTAAGTATGTTAGTTTGTTACTATTATGTGGAACTATTTGTGAGATGTTATGCAGTCCTGCTTAATGGTTAATCCAATGTTGCAATGAAATTTGAAATCCTGATGCATAGCATGTAATATACTAAGAGCTACTTATATTACGGGTACCTAAAATTTAAGGCATTGAGTATTTGGATATATATTCTGGAAATTCAAATTTTAAATTACTAGAACTACCCGACTTAAAATTTCATGTATTTTATCATACTTTAATCAGAGGGGGGGTGTTTGATTGTCATGCACACTTTGCTAAGTTTGACCAACTTTGCCCGCTGTTTGGTTACAGCCATAGTTGTGGCGATATTCCTTCTAGCAAACTAGGTCCCACGCGTCAGTGACTCAAAAAAGTATGACAAGATTCCCTTAGACTTGCTAAGTTATGGCAAACAATTTGAACATCTCAACTTAGACAAGTGTGACAATTTTTGTTAGCAAATAGTTGCAAAATATGGCTAGCAACCAGACAGCCCGAGACTCTTTCATTTAAGACTTGGTTTTTTTATTTTTAATCCCTTATTTCCACTGTTTTTTTTACATAAATAACAAGTAAAAAAGGTAGTAGGAACTAAAATGAATAGTGCTATAGCAATAAATGCGAGAATATTGACTTCTATAACATCTTTATTTTTTTGACAATAACTCAGGAAGTAATCCCATGAAGAGGAGAAATGAGCATCATGTAAATTCAAGGAGAGGACTTTGTTCTGATACGAGTCCTTAAGGGTTTGTTTGGTTAGGTGGCTAAAACTTAACCAGACTCCACAGAGTCAGCTTCTAGTTGTTTGCTTGCATGTACACACCACGGAGCCAGGCCCATAATAGCCATCCGTAGGATCCTAGCCTGGCTGTGGGAAATTGGACGACGATTGGTTTTCTGGTAGCCTGGCTTGCGCCATCCACCGTGCACAGTCGCATCACCGTATCCGCCTATCTCCTCTCGACGGCGCATCACCACATCAGGCTCGACGGCAAGCTCGAGAGGTGGCGCTCGACCGCGAGCTCGCGAGGCGGCGCCCGACTGCCAACTCGCGAGGCGGCGCTCGACCGCGAGCTCACGAGGCGCTGCTCGACTGCCAGCTCGCCAGGCGGCCCTCGACGGCGAGCTCGCGAGGCGGCACTCGACCGCGAGCTCACGAGGTGGCGCTTGACTGCCAGCTCGCAAGGCGGCCCTCGACGGCGAGCTCGCGAGGCGGCGCTCAACGGCCAGGTCCTGAGGCGTCGCCCGACGGCGAGCTCACGAGGCGGCGCTCGACGGCGAGCTCGCGAGGCGGCGCCGACGGCCAGCTCCCGAGGCGGCGCTCGACGACCAGCGAGGCGGTGTTCGACGTTGTTGCGATGGCAAGCACGCACAGTGGCAAAAGATGTGGCAGAGCTCGGCGGCGCACGATGTTGTTGCGACGGCAAGCACGCAAAGTGGCAGGGAAAGCTCGTTCTCACCAACGCCAAGCTCCCCGTGCTGTGATTGGCAAGAGCAGGTGTGCAGATTTTTTTTGCGCACAATTGCTGTACTCAAGGTGTCTGATGAATTGACTCAAAGGGGGGTAAACTCACCTATACAAAGAAGAGGTTACTCTATCTACAGTAAGCCAGCTAACCAAACACACCTAACTGAACCAGGCCAGAGATAGCAACTTAACCAAACAGGCCATGTTGGCTCATGAGAACCAGGCCAAATCTGTCCAGGCTCTAATCCTAGTTAGACTAGAACTTAGGGAGAAAAACCAAACAGACCCTAAATACGTGCAGCTGGCCGGGCAATTCCGCAGATGGTTCCCAGGCCCAGGGACATCTTGGATGCAAGAACGCCAACTCCTGTACAGTGGTTTCTTCGGTGGATTCAGCCCAGCATCGCGGAACGGAATAATTTGAAAACTAGTCAAATATTTTTCTGTCCAATCCATCTTCCTCTTGATTTTGAGCTGCGTGAAGTCATCGACGGACTGAAGTTTCAGATGGTTGGAATTTATACTTCACGCATCTGGCACTCCAAAGAAAGCCCCCAGAGGCAATTTGTCCCGGCTGTATACGATAAGGCCACCAGCTTGGGTTGTTCAAGCAGCAGCAACTATGCCCTGATGTATCAACTTGGAGTACTTGACCATGTTCGTCGAAGGGGACTTTCGCCATATATACACTTGATCAAAACATTCTTTTAGACCAGCATTAACCTAAAACTATATACTTAATCTGTTTCAATTTTTAAATCGTTTGACTTTTTCAACTCTAAGTTTGATAACTCGTATTATTCAAAGAAAAATTGAAAAGCGATACATTTAACTTATTCTTGAAGAACTTTTATTAATAAAGTAGGTCATAACTCAAAAAGTGATATGTTGCACAAATTTTTCAATAAAACGAGTGATCAAATTTAGTGCCAAAAAAGTTAAATGACTTATAAATTGAAACGGATGGAGTAATTTTTATAGCATTAAATATCTTGAAAAAAAAAGAAAAAACTGATTAACGGGGAGAGAGGAGAAAAACAAACATTGTTTCTCCCATGACCAAGAGAAACGATTTCGGCTCGCCTTCCACCATCCGTAGAAACGAGCTTTTCCGCCTTGGGGAGGAGCGGTGGTTTCCAGGCGCTCCCGCTCGTTGCCCCACGGCCGTACACGCTCACCAACGTCGCTCGCCATCTTCGCGGGCTCGTGCTTGGCGCCACACTCGTGCCTGCTAATACCACGCGTCCACGCTCACACCGTGGACCATGCAGTGGGACTCAGATTCGGTAACTCGTAACTTTCAGCCCCCCTATCCACCGTCCAAACTGAATAGCCTATAAAAATTCTACAAAGTATTAGACCACAAGTTAGTAAATAACAAGCGAAATACAAAGCACTAGCTCTAAGCTACTCTATGCAAGCCACCTATCTCAATACACTAAACACAAGTATATGCACTCAACCGCAAGAAACTCACTTCTTCGAAACCTAAGGAGAGAGCACCTAAACAAGTAATCGCAAGGAAGATTGATCGAGAAAGATTATACCAATGGGCTCGTAGAAGTAAAGTCCGCTTGTCGTGAAGACCCAATCACCAAGAGATGATCAATAAACACAATGAAGACCAATCACCAATGAAGAAGACCAAGAAAAACAATCATCCACTCGAAGGTGGAGAAGACAATGAGCACCCGATTTTTTACCGAGGCTCACGTGATCGGCGTCATGCTACTCCTCGTTGTGGCACCGGTCTTCCTTGGTGGATTACGAGCTAGGCTTCACATGCCAATCCCTCACCGGGAGCCGCTGACCAACACAAGAGAAGTGGCTATCAACCACGAGCAATCCACTAGAGTCAGTTTTGACTCTTCACCAGGGAATAACCGCACGAACCCCTCACAACAAACCTTCGGTGTGGGCTTGAACAATCACCAATCAACCTCAACACCGGAAACGCCTCCAAGCCGTTAGGGGCACGGCAACTGTTGACGGTGGATATACCATAAAATACCATATGCAAACACCGTCAATAGGCATCGGATTCAAGGGAAGATAAACATATCATGAGCATATTTTATCAATAACTAGTTCCACATATACTCTTAAACTTGTGAACGCAGGGAAGATAAAACAGAGCAAAAATGAACACTTGGAGCCCAATAATGTGGTTCGGCCGAACCATGTATTTGGGAACCAAGTCATCACACATGAAGACATGGTGCAAAACATCACTTGGAAGAGAGGAGAGCCAAGGGTGGGCCCATCCATGGGTCGGCCGAACTGCCCATGGGGCCCACCTAGCTCTGGTGACGTGGCAGGATCCGTGTGACCTTTCACTCAGCTCATTTCAGCCCTCAGATCAACATGTCTTTCTATTCAACGGTTGAGAAGCAAAGCACAAGGATTCAACGTGATAACATACAAATGAAGTGGAACCAACACAAGGGGACAGTCTGTGACAGATGGGGACCACGGTGGTGGGCCCAACCCACCAGGGGTGGGCCGACCGAACCACTAAATGTGGGCCCAAGCCACCTACACACTCCCTGACTGGTGGGGACTCCTTCTAGAAGACCCTGGCTGGGCCCACCAGTCATAGGGGGGTCGGTCAAACCCCCTGGTGCCCAGCCAGGTCGGTTGGCCTCCACCGACTCCTAGCATGTTCTCCACGTGATGATCTGCTCACGGCCGTCCATCTTGAGGCGGTTCTAAGGCAGTTCATCCAAGGGTAGAGAGGCATGGAGCACACGGATCGCTGACGTGGCACCCCCTCACTCTCCCCTATAAATAGAGGCTGCCCACTCCTCTCCAAGAGGCACAAGACACAAGAGAGACAAGAGTTACAAGTCACAAGAGTTCTACTCTTTAGTAGTAGTATTAGTCTAGTGTGGGAGTTAGAGTCGAGTCGAGATACGCTCGGAGTCTCCGGAGTCGTCTGCTGGAGAGTCTGGTATAGCTCTTGTACCTTTCCTTCTGTAAGACTTTACCTTTATCAATATATTATCTTTACTTTCCTTTACTAAGTCTCTACTTAGTGCATTACTATTTTTTATAGTATTGTTGTGTTTTGTCTTAACTTATAGTTGAGTTATATTGGATAGTGATCCTGTAACCAGTTCACGTGTGTAGTTCATCGCCTGTCATAGGGTGCTTTAGTTGTTGGTACGCAACTAGAGTAGTAAGGCTTAGTGTAAGCGTGGTGCTTAGACTAGATCTTGCCTTTGAATGCCGCTTGTCGCACGGATTGGTTGTGGGTGCTAGCAGGTGGTGATAGCCCTGTCTAGTCTTAGTATCCATCCACGTGTTTTAGGCAAGTTCTTAAAAGGTAGGCTCCCATAAGAGAATAGCCGCTTCGGGTAGAGGTTATATCTCCTACTGTCTCGCCTATCCCCTACACACCGGAAGTAAGGTAGCTGTCTTGATATACTTCATCTATTTGATAAGATAGTTCACAAGAGTAAAGTAAGTGTCATAGGAGTCTTATACTCACTCGTTGTCCTCCCACCTAGCTATACTCTACTAGTTATCTTTAGTTATCTCAAAACCTTGTCGTGTCTTGGTGTCATTATCCTTTCCTCTACATATCGATTTACCCCCTATCACTAGTTGATACTAAGTTGCTATAGACTTAAGGATCTCTCTTTTTATTAATTATTCCTAGCAACCGCTTTCCCTTGGGATAAAAATAAATAACGACACCTTGGAATACTCCTGGGTGAAGTGCTACATCAGTATATTCTGTGCGCTTGCGGAATTATGCAATAGACATAAGAAATACCCCCAGGCACTTCTGGCGCCGTTATCAGATATAGCCTAACACTTTGTCTCTGGTGGTTGCGCTAAGAAGTGTCAACAAGCATTTCTGCCGCCGTTGCTGGGGAAAGCATCAGTCTAGGAATATTAATAAAAAAATTGAATCCGGAGTCTACTATCAATTTAGTAATCGATTAGTGTTAGGGGCTTACCCCTATCTGTGTTTCTCATTATCGTCAAGCTAGATAGTGCATGAATGGTTTCCAATTGGCATCAAATTTCATTGAAGACCCTGAGCAATTGTTGAGGAGAACTAGACGCCGTCAAGTTCTACCTCAAAGGGCCATCTCAAACCTGAATGTGTTCGAGGAAAGAGGCTCCGCACTATCAACCGAGGAAGCTATGGCCCAAAATATCATCTCTGAGTTCTCTGCACCGTCGGCTGACAACATTGCCACCGGTCCGCAGCTCAACTTGGGGGATGTTACCTCTGAGCTTAAGCCAGCTCTGATCAATATGGTGCAAGCCAATCCATTCTGTGGAAAGCCGCATGAAGACGCCAATGCCCATCTCCAGCATTTCCTGGAGGTGTGTGGTACCTTCACTATGAAGAATGTCTTGGTTGACGCCATCCGTCTTCGCCTATTCCCATTCTCACTGCTTGGGAAGGCGAAGCAATGGTTTTATGCCAACAAGAATGAAGCTACCACCTGGGAGAAGTGCGCCAATGCATTTCTCAATAAATTCTTCCCAATGGGTAAAACTAGCGCTCTTCGTGAAAAAATCTCAAGCTTCCAACAGCAAGCTGACGAGACGATTCCCGAATCATGGGAACATCTCCAGGAGTACATTCGTGCTTGTCCTCATCATGGGATTGAAGAATGGCTCCTAATCCAAGGATTTTACCATGGGCTGACTGGATTAGCCTGTAGTCACCTTGATGCTGCCGCTGGAGGAGCATTCCTGCAACACAATGTCAAATACGCCAAAGACCTCATTGAAAAGATGGTTATCAACCAAGGATGAAATGAGGAGCCTCTCCAGCCCAAGAAAAGGGGTATGCACACCGTTCATGAGGTGGACATGCTCTCAGCAAAAATGGACCTCTTGATGAAAAAGATTGAGGAAGGTTCCAAGAAGAAACGAGAGGCCATGCGAACCCCTACCATCGCACAAGCAATCGAAGCTGATCCATGGTGCGAGGTATGTGGTGGAGAAGATCACTCGGGCAACAACTGTCCCGAGACGAAGGAGGCAGTGAGCTTCATCAACAACAGCAACAACAATGGGTATCGACCCCAGCAACAAGGAGGATGGAACTCGCGCCCTTTCTACCAAGGAAATTAAGGTAATGGTTACAGTAATAATTTTAATAATTCTTATGGTAACCAACCTTCTCTTAAAGATCTTGTCTTAGTTCAATCTAAAATTAATGATAGCATAAACAAGAAAATAATGGCTAATGATAAGATTCTTGAAAATCTTAATGAGAAAATGGATAGCTTTAACACTGCTATGAAAAATCAATTGAGCTTTAATAAAATGTTAGAAACCCAATTAGCTCAAATAGCAGCAGCTATCCCATCATTCGAACAAGGTAAGATCCCAGGGAAACCTGAGGAACCAATTGAGGGTGTTAAGTTAATTTCCACGAGGTTTGGTAAGCCTCCGGTTAGGCAAAACCCGGGTTGTCTTCTTGATCCGTCATTCATGGCCAAGAAGAGTGACCCCGGCCATCCTACCATCACTTGCGAGATCGGGCCACACACCTTCAACAACGCCTTCTGCGACCTTGGATCTAGAGTGAACATCATGTCCAAGGTAATGTACGAGAACTTACTAGGGGGACCTTTGTACCCCACTTTTGTCAAATTCCAGATGGCCGATCAATCCATCTGGTTCCCCGAGGGATTGGCAAGGGACATCCTTGTCAAAGTTCAAGATGAATACATCCCCGCCGACTTCATCATTCTTGACATGGGGGCCGATGACGAAGTCCCCGTCATCCTGTGAAGGCCGTTCCTCAACACTGTGAATGACATCATCTACGTGGGATCCGGCCAAGTCCACTTCCAATTCCCAGGTAAGAGAATTAAATGTCCTTTCAATGGTTATAAATCGATGTAACAGGCAAAAAAGAATCTGTGGAGAAACAAGCCACAATATGCACCCCACCGAAAGAATCAACTACCAAGGTCCAAAAAGGCCGAACTGGTAAGTAAGGCTGAGGTGGTAAACAAAGCTGACTCCGCCGAATCACAAGCATCAACCAAGAAGTAATGGCGGAAGAAAGAGGGGCTATCACCACGGTCTCCATCTCCGGGACCGATCGAAGCACCCGAAGAATAAACCCGAAATGAAGAGGTCCTGCTCTATGGACCTAAAACATGGAGCCCTTATTGGTAAGGTAAATCAGTATTTATCTCATATTTAATTCCTGTATTTCAATTTTTTGCATTTTCTTCATTGCATTTCATATTTAAATTTTGCAATAATTTATTTCGACAAAATAAAACACTTAGATGAATAAAACTTGAGAATGAACAGTAGTGCTCACACCTGAGGTGGTGGGACCACCTAGGTAGGGTCGGCCGACCCCACCATGGGGCCCACCCGCCTCTGGTGGTGTTGGCCTGGTGTAGTGATTCACTTCCTGAATTTTGAGCACCATCTCCTTTTGAATTTGTCCGACCACATTTGGTTGTGACCACTTTCACTTGCTCCAAGGAGAATCCAACATCCACTACCATCCAATTCTGAAAAGTGGACTCTTTGGCATGCATTAGTGTTCCCATGGTCCATGGGAGTCACTTTAAACATGTCCCCACTTTTGTCATACACCTTTTACCTTCACAAAACACTAGACAAGGGAATCTCTGAAAATTTTAAAACTTTTGGTCCACCACTAGTCTCTACTTTTCTGGACACATTGTTTAAAGCTGATAGGGGTCAAACCCTGGTTTGGCCGAACCATGTTTTGCCTCCTTTCAAGAAAGTGGAGATTGAATTCAAATAGATTCCTTGTGCAAAGGTAAAAGCAACACTGAACCTGTCATAAGTGGTTTGGCCGACCCATAATTGAGGTCCTCTCTGCAGAGTTGCATTTGAATTCAAATAGATTCGCTGTCTAAAGGCAAAAGCAAATCTGATCTTGTCATAATGGGTTCGACCGACCCATCAATGGAGAGCTGTCAGCAAGGTCGTTTGAATTCAAATAGATTCCATGTACAAAGCTAAAAACAACAAAGACCTGGCCTAGGGGGGATCGGCCGAACTGGCCATGGTGGCCTGGCCACCAACCCTTCTCCCCCTATAAATACCCTTACATTGTGTGCTCAAATCTACACCCAAACCAGCTGATTTCTGCTGAGCACACAATCTCTCTTCTCCTCTCCATTTGAGTAAGTTTTTTCTCAAGTTTAGTTTAATCTTAGCCACTCAAACCAAAAACCTAAAAATATTGTAGTAGTAGAAGCATGTCTCACTCTCATCTTTGCTCTCAAATTCTTGTTTGTGGAGGTAACCATACCCCGCAAGGACTACTAACAGTGGGATAGCTAACGCTAACGCTAACGCTAATCCCTGTTGTTGTAGTGTGTTCTTGTGTTAGCTCATTGTTGCAGGATGAAGAAGTTCTCCTCCGCACTCAAGAAGGCCAAGAATGTCGTAGGGAGTTCCTCCCGATGACCCCGCCATGATGAAGATGAAGGAAGAGAAGCTTCACCAAGAAGACGCTTTGGAGTGCCTTCCGAGAGGACGTTCGACCCCAAGAGCGGCCTCATGCTAAATCAAGAAGAGTACCAAAGGTATATCTCCATCTGACACCGAGGGTATGAACATACCGGCATCATCGACCCTGTCCTTTTGGACAGCACAGGTATGACCGTGGAATTCAATACTATTTTCAATACAATCGGTTGGGGAAGTTTTTGGGAAGTGCAAGAACTTGGAATAGAAAAGCTCACCATTGAATTTCTATGCTCTTTACAAGCCACTAAAAATAATATCTACTTTCGCATGTTTAACCAAGAGTATAATTTAACATGGGGAGTTTTTAGCGTGGCACTTGGTTTTGATAATGACTGTCATCTAGATCTTGTTAATGCAACAAGAAGATTTGATAAAACTGAATTTTGGAAAGCTATAACAGGATCTAATGATTGCTCCGACCCTAAAACCGATGAAATTCATAATCCTACTTTGCGCTTGATCCGATATTGGATGGCCATAACTTTTCTTCCTGGCTCTAATGTGCAAGTTCTTTACAATGATGAATTAAGACTGCTCTATGCCATGACAAAGAAAATAAAAGTTTCACCTGCTAAGATGTTAGTCCACTTTTGGCTTGGTATTTTTCATAGAAGCGAGCCCATATTCTTCACTTCTTTTATCACGCGCATTGCTGAAACAATGGACTTGCTAGATGGAGAACATTACTTTGAATACATTGCCTCTCCTAGACGAAGATTTCTTCATAAGTGCTCAAGTCCTTAAAAGAAATGAAAATTGTGATATAAAAATGATTTATCCCAGCCATACAGCCGAAATCTCTCTCCCTTGTGAGAGGCGTCGATTGTATGCGCTGCGCACGCTAACCATAAATTGGGTCCGAGAGGCAAAGAGCCAAAATATTGCAGGATCAAGAAGGGTGACAAGGAGCATGTCACAAGCCGCCCAATTTGAGCAAGGAGGCACATCACGAGCTGCAGGGAGATATGAAGAAGAAGGTGATGAGGCAAGTTCCATGGACATTTCAAGGTCCACGGAACGGCCTCAATAGCACACTCCAAGAGTGCGCACTCCCCGTCCGTCCGCACGAGCGAGGGGTCGTCGAAGCCAAGGATCGGAAATGGACCAACTCATCAATGACATGGGCGCAATGCAAGTTGAGTAAGATGCAACTTTGAATATGGCACAACAAAATGCTCAATTATTGCAAGCTATCCAAGATGAAGAAGCACAACGTTGGGCGGGATGGTTCCAATATTACCCGCCACCACAATGAGCAAAAGGACAAGCTTGGGGAGATCCTCTCCCCCACCAAGGTAAGTATTTTATCCTAGCTATTTAAATTATTTTAATTCATTGCATTTAAAAAAATGCATAAGATAAAAATACCAAAAATATTTCTCTCATTTTCCATATGTCTGATGGATATTTATCTTCCTCATGGAAATGATGAATAGTTGCTCTGTTAATATTTCTTTAATGCCTAGTTTACAACTTAGTATTTCTTTGAGTATGTATACTTGGCTTATTTAATCGTCATGAACCTAAAAACTTTATGGATGCTAAGTGCTAGAACTAAGTCTAAGTTGTTGTAAGATATGATATAGTGAAACAAGAGCTACTATAATATTGTTCTAAGCATGCATGATTACTGGAGATTTATTTCTTAACCAAACAAAACCTTATTGTTCCTCAACGGTGATAAATTCCTACCACAGCCATATATGCTACACATGTCTAAAACCTTCCACATAAGTTATTTGCTTTGTATTGAGTGTTGTCAAGTCTTGTTGACCCTTATTGAGAGACTTATCATGTTCTCAAGATCAAGATCATGTACACACCACATATTTATGCTACTTCTACACTGGAAGTACGCAACCACATGCCTTTCATTTCCACCAAATAAATGCTCCATGTGTTAAAGTCATAGAAAATCTCTCTTAGTTGTTATGGTAGTAGAGACAAAAGGCTATGCAAAATAAAAATAAAAAGAAAGAAAGATGGACATAAGAAAGTCCATAGAAAAGAAATGAAAAATATTTGAGGAAGTCTAGGCTCATAAATAAAAGGAAAATGATAGCCATGTCTCTAAAATTTGTTAGAGAGAGATACAATTCAAATAGAGGAGCACTATAGTTCATATTTTCCACACACTTGCACATCTTGATCTAAGGGCATGACACTTCTCTCTTTGGATCCAATCTTTGACTCTACAACATATGTAAAGTAAGTATGCTGTATTCCTTCATTCCTACCTTAAGCTCCACATAAGCCATTTTTAGAAGTAGGATGATAAAGAGAATGCAACATTTACTGTACGTCTTGGTAAGGAATCATACACCATTTGAGCGACATGAGAGAACCATATGAGGAACATTAAGTTGTCTTTTGCAAAAACATTGCGAAAACCTCCAGTATGAAACTTACAAAGAATGAGAAAAGTAGTGCTCAAGTTAAACTGTTCTGTCTCTCAACCACCTAAGGCAAAGGAAAAGTCATTAGCCCCATAAAGGAATAAGATAAAATTTGTGAATTTTTGTAGCCAATTTTTCTATTCAAAAGAGAAGTATTTAGTTGTACACATGGTATTATTGAAATATGAACATTGTAGCAACTCCTGATCCACCGAGGCTAAGTTTAATTATTTGTTCAGGACGAGCAAAGGTTAAGCTCGGGGAATCTTGTTGACGGTGGATATACCATAAAATTCCACATGCAAACACCGTCAACAGGCCTCGGATTCAAGGGAAGATAAACATATCACGAGCATATTTTATCAATAACTAGTTCCACATGTACTCTTAAGCTTGTGAACGCAGGGAAGATGAAACAGAGCAGAAATGAACACTTGGAGCCCAATAATGTGGTTCGGCTGAACCATGTATTCAGGAACCAAGTCATCACACATTAAGACATGGTGCAAAACATCACTTGGAAGAGAGGAGAGCCAACGGTGGGCCCATCCATGGGTCGGCCGAACTGCCCATGGGGCCACCTGGCTCTGGTGACGTGGCAGGATCCGTGTGACCTTCCACTCAGCTCATTTCAGCCCTCAGATCAACATGTGTTTCCATTCAACGGTTGAGAAGCAAAGCACAAGGATTCAACGTGATAACATACAAATGAAGTGGAACCAACACAAGGGGACAGTCTGTGACAGATGGGGACCACGGTGGTGGGCCGACCAAACCACTAAATGTGGGCCCAAGCCACCTACACACTCCCTGACTGGTAGGGACTCCTTCTAGAAGACCCTGGCTGGGCCCACCAGTCATAGGGGGTCGGTCGAACCCCCCTGGTGCCCAGCCAGGTCGGTTGGCCTCCACCGACTCCCAGTATGTTCTCCACGTGATGATGTGCTCACGGACGTTCATCTTGAGGCGGTTCTAAGGCAGTTCATCCAAGGGTGGAGAGGCATGGAGCACACGGATTGCTGACGTGGCACCCCCTCACTCTCCTATATAAATAGAGGCTGCCCACTCCTTTCCAAGAGACACAAGACACAAGAGAGACAAGAGTCACAAGTCACAAGAGTTCTACTCTTTAGTAGTAGCATTAGTCTAGTGTGGGAGTTAGAGTCGAGTCGAGGTACGCTCGGAGTCTCCAGAGTCGTCTGCTGGAGAGTCTGGTATAGCTCTTGTACCTTTCCTTCTGTAAGACTTTACCTTTATCGATATATTATCTTTACTTTACTTTACTAAGTCTCTACTTAGTGCATTACTATTCTTTATAGTATTGTTGTGTTTTGTCTTAACTTATAGTTGAATAATATTGGATAGTGATCCTGTAACCAGCTCACGTGTGTAGTTCATCGCCTGTCATAGGGTGCTTTAGTTGTTGGTACGCAACTAGAATAGTAGGGCTTAGTGTAAGCGTGGTGCTTAGACTAGATCTTGCCTTTGAATGCCGCTTGTCGCACGGATTATTTATGGGTGCTAGCAGGTGGTGATAGCCCTGTCTAGTCTTAGTATCCCTCCATGTGTTTTAGGCAAGTTCTTAAAAGGTAGGCTCCCATAAGAGAATAGCCGCTTCGTGTAGAGGTTATATCCCCTACTTTCTCGCCTATCCCCTACACACTGGAAGTAAGGTAGCTGTCTTGATATACTTCATCTATTTGATAAGATAGTTCACAAGAGTAAAGTAAGTGTCATAGGAGTCTTATACTCACTCGTTGTCCTCCCACCTAGCTATACTCTACTAGTTATCTTTAGTTGTCTCAAAACCATGTCGTGTCTTTGTTGGTGCTAGTTTTGACGGGTGCTAACACCGGCTAGTAACTTGTGCTTTGCGGTTGAAATTGGGTACCCCATACTTTGGTACCCGACAGTAGCCCTCGAGCCTGTGGGGTAGTGATGGTACTCGTCGACAGGTTCAGGTCTTTACGCCTGCCGTTGTGGTCGGGAGTAGGTGCCTTTTCCGCTGGGTGCGCGCTAGCGTACCCGGCGGGTGTAGCCCCCGAGCCTGTGGGGGAGTGAAGGTACACCTCCACAGGTTTAAGACCTTTTCGTCTGTCAAAACAGTAAAGGGTAAGATAATTTTCCGGTGGGTGCGCGCGAGGGCACCCGCCGGGTGTAGCCTCCGAGCCTTTGGAGGGATGTTATATCCCTTCAAAGGCTGAAAATCGTGGTTGCGCGTGCTCGGGTATTTATCAAGGGAAGATGATCCCTCAAAAATGCAGCCCCCGAGCCTCCCATCGTAAAGGGAGTTTATCCGGTGGTATTTCCGAGGTACAGGTCAAGTTCCCGGGCCTCCATTTTCGTATCGGAGGTCAACCCGGTCCTCCCTGTCTTTTGTTAGTTCGACCTTCACGCTCTTTTTTCGGAAAGAGGAAGGTTGGTCCTGCTCAACTTCCCCGCCGGGGCGCGAGTCAGCATTTCCGGTGAGCTACATACGGGTTGGTCCAAGTGGAGGTCCGTGCCCCGTTCGTTGGGGGTCGGCTAGTGGCCTGAGCACACTCTAAATGTTTTCCGAGGGTCAGTTAGTGGATGTCGGGTCCCTTCGATGGGCCCGAGGGCATGATGCCTCCCACGGAGAGATTCCACGTAACCGACTCGCTACTGGGACTTGGACACAGCATGGGATGTCCCTTGTGACGTTTTGGCCGTCGGGATACTGGCCGTTTTCGTGACCCATCCACTAGTTGTCCCTAACTCGGTTTCCCTGGGGCGACTGTTCGAGCCGCTGTGGGCAGTCTTCGATCCCCTGGGAACGTAACGGGCGCCCGAGCCCAGGGTTCCTTCATCGGGAAGAAGAGAATATTGGCGGAATCGAGGTGCGTGGTTGTACTGATTTGGCTCACCTTTTGAGGCGCGAAGCATGACGGACGCGACGGTTTCAGCGCAGTCGAGGCGGTTTGCGTGCGCGGCGATGGCGGCGATGTGGGGATCGTGGCAGGTCCCACGTAGTTAATGCGGCGGATTCCCTGTGGATCATGGTCAGGTATATAAGGAAAGATCGCGATTTCTTTCTTTTTACATTAGCGATTCGCTCGCACGATCGTTCGCCTTCTCACTCCCATCGCCCGTCTCCTCGTCTTCGCTTCCTTGCTAGAGCCATCGTTGCCGCGGCCGTCATTCTCCCCGCAGCCTTTTCCCCTTCGCTCGCCATGGATTCCTCCTTCGCCGCTGTCGACGCCACCGCCGATGTCGCCGCCACCGACGCTGCTGCGGCCGCTGCCGGCATCCTCAGGTTGGAGCCGTGGCCGAGGAGCACCGTGACGGAGGCGCAGCTGGAGCGCCTCGTCACTCTGGGGCTGCTGCGTCCTCGTACCGACGCACAGCACCCGGAGTGGGCCGTGCCGCCGCGCGACCATGAGGAGCCGAACCCCGGCAAGGGGTACGTGGTGAGCTTCATCGCTTACCACGAGCGTGGGCTTGGCTCGCCACCGAGCCGCTTCTGCCGGGCCCTCCTCTTCAAGAACGGGCTGGAGCTCCACAACCTCACCCCGAATTCCATCACACAGGCATTGATTTTCGCCGCCCTGTGTGAAGGCTACTTCGGGGTGCCCCCGCACTGGAACCTGTGGCGCCGCGTCTCCCGCGTCGACTGGTACACCAAGTCGAGCTGCGCGAGAAAGCCGCGGGAGATCCAGCATGCGGGGGGTTGCGGCTTCGTGATCCGCTCCTCGTCGTACATCCCCTGTAGGGCCCCTTCCTCCAACAAGGGGTGGCACAGTGGCTGGTTCTGCCTTCACAACGACGGGGGTCTCTTCCCCAAGTTCACGGGAAGGGCGCTCATGGCTCTTCTTCCTCAGTGGGAATGGGGGTGTCCGTCGAAGGAGTCCAAGCACCTGGCCGTCTATTTCGACGCGCTTGAGGAGTTGAACAAAAGGGGCCTTACAGGGGCCGGCGTGGTAGGGAACTTCCACATGCGGACGGTGCTACCTCTGATGGAGTGCCGCCTGGCGCTCCATCAGATGGTGACCAGGTCGCAGCGGGAGGGCACGGCGATGCTGGCCCGTGACCTTGGCGAGGTGGAGGTCATGCGCCGCGTCGGCTACATGGTGGGGGGTCATCCCACCTGGGAGGAGGTGAACCGGGTGCCTATGCGTCCCTGCACGGGCTTCCCGGCGCTGGTAAGTGTCGTTTGCTTGATCGGGCCGCTGGTTTTCTCATCTTCTTCCTAACCTTTTTCCTTCATTTGTCGTAGGGCCTCTCCAGGACCGGGAAGGCTTCCCTTCCGCCTGTCCCGGAGGACAAAGAACGGCGAACACAGAACCGCCTCCGGGCCACGGCAGAGAAGGCGAAGAAGGACAAGGCGACTGCCCGGAAGCAGAAGAAGGCGCGGAAGGTGGAGGAATCCTCCCTGCGCCGCCGCCGTCTGAGGGAGGCTGGGAAGCCTGAGGTGGATACCCCCACCGATGACGACGACGACGACGATGACGAAGAAGAAGATTTCTCCATGTTTGACTTGATGCAGTCTGACCGGCCGCTTGCGGCCACACAGCCGGCGGTGGGCGCTGACGAGCCTAGGAAGGCTCCGCTGTCAGCGTCCGCCGGCAGAGGTGCTGGGGTTCGTGATCTGGACCCTTGGGCAAACATGCCGGAAACCGCGTCCAAGGACGCGGCTCCTGGCAGGGCAACATCAGGAGGCGGGGCTCCGCCTGCCATCAGCAGCGAGGTTCCGCCAGAGGGGCCGGGAACGGGCTCAGGCTCGGCGCCCGAGATGCCCCGAGGCTCCGGCGGGGGGGCCGAAGGTCCCCTGTTTCGGCGGACCGTTCCCGCCGACGCGTCGTTGATCGCCCCGACGGCCACAGGCGGGGGGGGGCTGGAGGTGCCACCGCCCGTACCCCCGCCGAGGGATGTCACCATCGAGAACCACGTAAGTCATTTTTCATGTTGGTTTTTCCTGCCGGAGTTTTGTTTCAACGTAATGATATTACCTTTTTCTTGTTGCCACTGCAGCGCGTGGTCCGGGCTATCTCTTCGGGTCTCTCACCAGAAGGTGCCGAAGATCTGGGGGGATGACACGGCCGGGGAGAGAGCCCGCGCCTCAGGCGAGGAGACTCACCCTCCCGTGGGTCCGACGTCGGCGTCGGAGGGACCTTCTACGAGGAGGGTGACTCCGTCCGAGGTTGCTGCTGTCGCATCCTCGGCTGCTGCGGCAGAGGTTCCGTCGCCAGCCCCCGGGACTCCGGTCATCAATTCCGGAGGCGCCTTGCGAGAGCCGACCGTTGACGTCGCCGTGCAATCGGTCGCCGTGGACTCGGCGGTGGCGGATGCCGCAGCGAGGGCTCCTCCTCTTCGTGAGGAGGGCCCTTGGGCGTTGGCGCTAACGGGCCTACCCCCTCGGGAGCTGACGTCCTCTCGGATCGAGTGGGCGGATCGGGCGGACCCTCAGGGGCCACCCGTCTTCTCGCTTCGGGATGACCTCGAGGGCCCCGAGTGGGACGCCGTCCAGGAACCGGGGTTCGGCTTGGCGGCGACCCTCCGCGCGGTCGCCGATGTCCTCGACACGGAGCTCTCAAATCCGCTTCGAGTGAGCCTCGGTTGCCTTGTAACTTCTCCTGCGAGTAAGTGCTCGACTTACCTGCTGTCGTCTTTTCTTTCCTTAGGGCCTGATACGTGCCTCCCGGGACAAGTCCCGCTTCCTCCGCAGTGGGCTTGGCCTTTGAAGGCAGCTCGACCTCAAGAAGAGGGCGATCGACCGTGCCCAGAGCGAGCTCGCTGCCGTGACCTCCCGGTTTGCCGAAGTGAGTGTCAGCAACGCCCTCGTGAAGGAGGAGGTTGCAGAGGCAGTGGGCCGGGTCGCCGCCTCGACAAGGCGGTCACAAGAGCTGGAGAGCGCCCTGGCCGAGGCGACGAGGGAGCGCGACGCCGCCCTGCAGCTCGCCACCAAGAAGACCTCCGCCGCCGCATCACTGGCCGATGACCTGATGGAGACTCAGGCGGCCCTCACTCAGGCGGTCGGTGAGGTTGACTTGGCGCAGGGCGAGGTGTCGAAGGCTCGGCAAGCAGCGCGGCTGGTTAAGGAGGAGATCGGCGGTATGCGTTGTGTCGGGTTCTTTTTGCTTCGTTCGTCTTCGTTGCTTGCTGCCTAAAACCATATCTATTTTCTCGTCTCGTACCTTTGCAGCTCTGCAGGCTGCTTACGACAGCGAGGTCCGCGACAACCAGGAGCTGCAGCGGGTGGCACGCGCCCTGTGTGACTCCGTTGGCGGCGGCGGCGAGCCCTCGGGGATGTCGCTCCGCAGCCGACTGGAGGCGCTTCATGGCAGTGTCCGCGACCGCGTCAAGGAGGCCCTGCTGACCGGAGTCCAAAAGACGGTGGCGGTCGCCAAGTCTCACTAAGAGAACTTTGACGCTGGCCCCGTCAGCGAGGGCTTCGTTGAGGCAGATGACGAGGTGCCCCTGGTGTTGGAGGACTCCATGAGGATGCCTGCAGAGGCACTGGCGAGCCTTTTCAAGCCAGAGGTCGAGCTCCCTCCCCTGGACCTGCCGTGAGAAGAAGTCGGGCCATCGTGCCCTCGGAAAAAATTTGTCATGAGTAGTTATCAGGGAACAAACATGCGGCCCTTCGTGGCCTTAATATTTATGTAAATATTATTTCATGTTTGCTTTTTGTTCGTTCTCGGCGCTTTTCTCTTAAGTATTTTCCTCTACTGACTCTGTGCCCGGGCCATCGAGCCTCGGGAGACTTTTCCGGGTGTCGTAGCTTTAGGGGCATAGACGCAGCCGTGGTCTAAGAGTTTCGATGAGAGGGAAAAACTTAAGAAGGAAGCTTGGCCGAGTTTTCCCGAGCCTCCTGCCTTTGCCGAACGTTGATCTTATTAGTTCTCTTCCGAGCTCGAGTTATCCTTCGGACGCGGAGTGGCGAGTGAGGATGCCGTAGCCCGGAGGCGTAGGCGGTCCCACGGCTCGGCCGGCTCTGTCCTCTGGGACTTCTTTTGCTCTTCTGAGCTTTATAAGCCTCGGTTTGACATGGGTAGGAGATGTGTTCGGGAAAGGAAAAAAGAATTTCAGCTAGTTTTGAAATTTTTAAGTTTTGGATTTTCGTTGCGGCTTGGGAGAGTCCGGGGTTCCCCCCGTCCTAGCCCCTGAGGGAGGGTCGGTCTTAAAGATAAGGATGAGCCTCACTTTGTTATGAGCAGAACCTTACAAGTTCGCTTGTTCCCGAGGGTCGGCTCGGGTTAAAATCAATATAAAGAAGGACAAAACGATTCTTTTTATTGATTTCATGATTTATACAATACAATCGATCAAGGCTCAGAGATAGAACCGACGTAGCTGTTCGATATTCCAGGCGTTGCTGTAGACTTCGCCCTCTTCGTTCGCCTGCTTGTACGTCCCGGGCCGCAACACCTCGGCGATGATGAAAGGCCCTTCCATGGCGGCGTCAGCTTGTGACGTCCCCTGTTGTCCTGCCTGAGCCACAATACCATGTCGCCTACATTGAAGGCTCGGCCTCGGATGCGCCGAGCGTGGTACCTGCGAAGGGACTGCTGGTATTTGGCAGAGTGCAGTAGGGCGACATCCCGAGCCACGTCGACCTGGTCCAACGCGTCTTCCTGAGAGGTCTGGTTGCCTTGTTCATCGTAGGCCCGGACCCTCGGGGCACCGTACTCCAAGTCCGTGGGGAGAACGGCCTCGGCGCCATAGACCAAGAAGAAGGGCGTGAACCCCGTGGCTCGGCTCGGCGTAGTCCTCAGGCTCCATATTACCGCGGGAAGCTCGGTTAGCCACCTCTTGCCGAACTTGTTCAGCCTGTTGAAGATCATGGGCTTGAGGCCTTGGAGGATCATGCCATTGGCACACTCCACCTGGCCATTTGTTCTCGGATGGGCCACCGCCGACCAGTCCACTCGTATGTGGTACTGGTCGCAGAACACCAGGAATTTCTTCCCTGTGAACTGTGTGCCGTTGTCGCTGATGATGAAGTTTGGGACGCCGAATCGGTGAATGATGTCGGTGAAGAACAGGACCGCCTGGGTTGAGGTGATCTGCGTGAGTGGCCGAGCTTCAATCCACTTGGAGAACTTGTCGATGGCAACATGCAGGTGGGTAAAGCCCCCGAGCGCCTTTTGGAGGGGCCCGATAAGGTCCGGTCCCCATACGGCGAAAGGCTAGGTGAGAGGGATCGTCTGGAGTGCTTGGGCCACGAGATGTGTCTGCCGAGCATAGTACTGGCATCCTTCGCAGGAGCGTACTACCTCGGTGGCGTCTACTATGGCTGTTGGCCAGTAGAAGCCTTGTCGGAAAGCATTGCCGACGAGGGTCCTCGGTGCGGCATGATGCCCGGAGGCCCCAGCATGTATCTCTTTGATTAAGCGTTTACCCTGATTGAACGAGATACAGCGCTGGAGGATACCCGAGGGACTTTGTCGGTAAAGTTCTCCGTCTACCATTCTGTAGATCTTGGCTTTACATGCCAGCCGCCAAGCTTTGGTCTTGTCCGACGGTAGGATCTCTCGGACAAGCCAATTGACCAGTGGCTCGCGCCAGAATGGTTCGTCGTCGTCCATCTCGTCTTTGGCTTCTGACGCCTCAGCGTCGACCTCTATCGCCTCAGCCTCGGCGTCGCTGTCATCCTTAACCTCGGCCGGGGATCGCTTTTCTCCCGAAGGGTCGGTAGCCCCCGAGTGATTCCCGAGGCTTGGGACGGCTTCGGGCCCCTCGGGATGCTTGGGAGCTCATTTCTATTTGCTTCCCGAGAGGTTGTCATTGACTGTCGGCTCATAGAGGTCGTTGGCAAACACCCCCGTCGGGACTGAAGTCCTTTCAGATGCAATTTTCGCCAACTCATCGGCCTCCTCGTTATACCTACGCGCGACGTGGTTGAGACCGAGGCCGTCGAATTTTTCCTCGAGCCGCCGTACCAACTTGCAGTAGGCCGCCATCTTTGCGTTGTGGCACATCGACTCCTTCATCACCTGGTCCACCACGAGCTGAGAATCGCCTCATACCTCGAGGCGTCTGATGCCCAGCTCGATGGTGATGTGAAATCCGATGACGAGTGCCTCATACTCCGCCACGTTGTTGGAGGCGGCGAAATGCAGCCTCAAGAGGTACTTGAGTCGGACTCCGAGGGGTAAGACGAACACGATGCCTGCGCCGGCACCCGTCTTCATCAACGACCCATCGAAGTACATGACCCAATATTCGTCCCGGGAGAGCTGCGGTGGCAACTGTGTCTCGGTCCACTTCGCCACAAAATCCGCCAACACCTGTGACTTGATGGCCTTGCGTGGCGCGTAGGTGATGTCGTCGCCTATGAGCTCGATTGCCCATTTGGCGATTCTTCCCGTGGCCTCACGACTCTGTATCACCTCGCTAATGACTCGAAGTAGTGTCGCAACTTGCGCCGAACGAGGACGATTGCGTACACCAGCTTCTGAATCTGAAGGTAGCGTGTCTTGGTTTCGGACAAGACCTCGCTAATGAAGTAAATCGGCCGTTGCACCGGTAGGGCATCCCCTTCCTCTCTTCGTTCGACGACAATTGCTGCACTCACGACCTGGTTAGTGGCAGCAACATATAACAAGAGGTTTTCTTCCTTCGTTGGCGGCACAAGGACCGGTGCTTTGGAAAGTAGAGCTTTCAGCCTTTCGAGGGCTTCCTGAGCCTCGGGGTCCAGGTAAAGTGCTCATTTTTATTCAGCAACCGATACAGGGAAAGCCCCTTTTCACCAAGCCTAGAGATGAATCGGCTTAAGGCTGCAAGACACCCCATGAGCTTTTGCACACCCTTAAGGCTTCGGATCGGGCCCATCTGTGATGGCCGATATCTTTTCCGGGTTGGCTTCGATGCCACGCTCGGAAATGATGAACCCAAGGAGCATGCCCCGAGGGACCCCGAAAACGCACTTCTCAGGGTTTAGCTTTATATTTTTCTTCTTGAGGCAGTCGAATGCCTTTTCTAGGTCGGCTACTAAGTCGCTGGCCTTCCTAGATTTTATTACTATATCGTCTACATACGCCTCAACAGTCCGCTCGATGAGGTCCCCCAAAACTTTGAGCATGCAGCGCTGGTAAGTCGCGCCCGCGTTTTTGAGGCCAAATGGCATGGTTACGTAACAACATGTGCCGAAAGGAGTAATGAAAGAAGTCGCTAATTCGTTGGACTCTTTCATACACATCTGATGGTAACCGGAATATGCATCAAGAAAGCAAAGTCGCTCACAGCCAGCAGTGGAATCAACTATTTGGTCAATGCGAGGTAATGGAAATGGATACTTAGGACAAGCTTTATTTAGACTAGTGTAATCGACACACATTCTCCATTTTCCATTTTTCTTTTTAACCAAAACAGGATTCGCTAACCATTCTGGATGGAAGACCTCCTTGATGAATCCAACCGCCAAAAGCTTCTGCACCTCCTCCCCGATGGCCCGACGCTTCTGCTCATCGAATCGGCGCAGGCGCTGCTTCACCGGCTTGGACCCGGCCCGGATGTCCAAGGAGTGCTCGGCGACCTCCCTCGGGATGCCTGGCATGTCCGAGGGACTCCAAGCAAACACGTCGGCGTGCTTGCGGAGAAAGTCAATGAGCACGGCTTCCTATTTGGGGTCGAGGGTGGCGCTGATCTTCGGCACCTTGCCGTCGGTGGAGCTCGGGTTGAGGGGGATCTCTTTCATCCCCTCGACGGGCTCAAAGGTGCCCGTGGTCTTCTTGGGGTCGGGGACCTCCTTCGCCATCTGCTCGAGGTCGGTGATGACAGCCGACTCCTCCAGTGCGCTGGCGTACTCGCAACATTCAATGTCGCATTGGTACACGTGCTGGTAGGATGTGCCAATGGTGATGACCCCCTTAGCCCAGGCATCTTGAGCTTGAGGTAGGTGTAGTTCGGGACCGCCATGAACTTGGCGTAACACGGCCTCCCGAGGATGGCATGGTAGGTGTCGCGGAAGCCTACCACTTCAAAAGTTAGGACCTCCTTCCCGAAATTGTCAGGGGTCCCAAAGTAAACAGGCAGGTCAATCTGCCCGAGGGGTTGCACTCTCTTTCCAGGCACTATCCCGTGGAATGGGGACGTCGTGGCCCGGAGGAGCGAGCGGCTGATTCCCATCGAATCAAGGGTATCAGTGTAGAGAATATTGAGGCCGCTACCTCCGTTCATGAGGACTTTGGTGAGCCTCGTGTTGCCGACGACGGGGTCGACAACGAGTAGGTAACGTCCTGGCGACGGGACGTAGTCCGGGTGGTCGTCCCGGCTGAAGGTGATCGCGTCGAGCGACCAGTCGAGGAAGCGAGGTGTCCCTGTCCCGACGGAGTAGACCTCCTGGCGCTCGCGCTTTCGCTGGCGGCGTAGGGGCGGTCGCTGGTCCGCCAAAGATCATGAGGCACTTGTCGATGGGCAGGAAGTCGTCGTCCTTCTCGTCCTTGTCCTCCTGATCCTTGGCAGGCTTCTTGCCGGCTTCGTCCTTGAATGCTTGCCAGCCATAATGCTTTTTGAGCATTACGCATTGACCGAGCGTGTGCTGTACCGGACTTGTGTGGTACGGGCACGACTTGGTTAGCATTTCGTCAAAATGGCCCCGAGGGGACCGTGCCCCCTTGGGCTCGGTGGCTGCCACCAAGGGGTCGCTACGTGGTGGGAGCTTTCCCTTCCCCTTCTTCTTCTTGTTGGTCAGGGCTCGGGAAGAGGTGCCCTCGGGGGCCTCCTCCTTCCATTTGCCCTTAGGGTCAGAAAAAAGGGCTCCCACTGCCTCATCCCCTGAGGCAAAGCTGGTAGCGATACTCATGAGCTCGGCGACGCTGATCGGCGTCTGACGCCCTAGCTCATGAATAAGCTCTTTGCAGGAAGTTCCTACAGTGAATGCTCCGACTACGTCGGAGTCGGCTACCTGAGGCAGCTCATTGTACTGCTTGGAGAAGCGCCGAATATAGTCCCGGAGGGACTCTCCCGGTTTCTGCTTGCAGCTGCGGAGGTGCCAGGAGTTACCAGGGCGCACGTACGTGCCCTGGAAGTTCCCTACGAAGATCTTGACCAGATCGCTCCAGTCAAAGATCATCCATGGGGGAAGATGTTCCAGCCAAGCTCTTGCAGAGTCGGCGAGGAATAGAGGGAGGTTGCGGATAATGATAAGGTCATCCTGCGCACCGCCAAGCTGGCACGCAAGATGATAATCCGCTAACCAAAGCTCGGGGTTCGTCTCCCCCGAGTATTTGGTTATGTTGGCCGGCTGTCGGAACCGGGGCGAGAACTTGGCCCTTCGGATGGCCTCGCTGAAGACGCGAGATCCTGAGGGCTCGGGTGAGCGTTCGCGATCCTCATCCGAGTCATAGCGCCCGCCCCAATGGACGCTATAGCCGCGCGCGGCTCTGTCAGTATTCCGCCGACCGCGGGCTTGCAGAATGGCTCGGCGGTCGATGTCCTTGCCAAGCCGTTGGTGGACTGGCGGGGCCCTTGGACCCTCGGGTCGAACCGAGGCTTCGCGTTCGTGATGTGCTATGCCACCACGCTGGTGACTTTTAATACCACGGTGTCGCGACGCTGAGCTTTCCGCCTGGAGGACGGCTGCATCCTCTAAGAGGTCCTTGAGTTGATTCCTGAGCTGTCGTGCCTCCTCGGTGGAGGACTCAGGTATGCTCCGGAGCAGCATCACTGCTTCTGCGAGCTTTCGGCTTGCCCGGGGGACGGCCCCCGGTGTCTCGGCCCCGTCGTCTGCAACGATTCGGGCCTAAACATCTCGGGCTCGACACCGAGCTGCTCCTCCATCGCTCCGCCGCTCGTCGCGCTCTAGGGTAGCTCGCAGCTGGGTGAGGCGCAAGCGGTCCTCGTCCATCCGCGCCTCAAGCTCCCGGAGCTGCTCTAGCTCCGGGGTTTGAGGTGCGGGGCGAGATGTTCCTGCCCCTTGATCCAGCGGCGGGGCTGACCGTGTAGGCCGCGGGGCCGCTAGAGAGGGCGTGACTTGTTGGTGCTGTGGTTGCGATCGAGGGGGTATGTCGTCGTTGTCCCCCGAGTGGACGTCCTCCACACGCCCCTCATCAGGGTGCATCAAATTGTAGCACTCCCGTGCGGGGTCGATGTAGGACTGGTCCGAGTTGGAGATGACGCTCAGGGCATTTTCCCTCGAGTCGTCGGTGCATGCGGCGAAGTCCACGTTTGCCCAGAACTCGTCATCATCGTCGCTGTAGCTGCGACGAGACGATGAGGTCCAGCCATAACGGTCCCACCCCTCCGAGTGTTCTCGAGGGATGAGGTTGATGGTGGTATCCGTTTCCCCGCCGCCATATGCCCTGGTATTTTCCCCAGGGGATGACGGTGGGGATGCCACGTGGTCTCCCACGAGGCCGTCCAGGCGCTCGAGGCGCTGGACTGGAGTGTCCGATAGCTCGTGCAACAATGCGCAAACTGCACGAACGTGGGCGTCCATGGTGGTCTGGAGCCCAAAGAGGGACGATGGCGTTGTTCCCCTCCCCCGGTGAGGGCGGAGAGAAAGTTCGGCCGGCGTCGTGTTTCCGCTCTCGCTCGTCCTTCGGGCAATAGGCGAATGCCTGGCCGCCGGTGCCGGAGATCCCGGCACAGCGGCTGGTGTAGTATTGGCTCCCCAGGGGGTGCCTGATTGGCCGCACCTCCCGCGGCTAGAGGCTGGTTGGCGCTGCTGCGCCTCATCCTACTGGTCCGCCGGGAGCGGCGTGCAATGTTCCCCCGTCCTCTGAGGGGCGTGAAAGCGTTGCAGGGGTCCCTTCTCCGGCCGCATGCTGGGCCGGAGTTGGGACGACAAGGACGCGGGGCCCGGTCGGACGTAGGTTCATCTCTAGCCCTTGGCCGGTGGCCACGAACTCGAGAGTCCCGAACCGGAGTACCGCGCCAACAGGAAGCGTGGTGGAGCTGGCTGCCATCCAAAACCTACGTCAACACGCAAAAGGCACCTACCTCGCGCACCAACTGTCGGTGCTAGTTTTGGCGGGTGCTAACACCGGCTAGTAACTTGTACTTTGCGGTTGAAGTTGGGTACCCCATACTTTGGTAGTCTTGGTGTCATTATCCTTTCCTCTACATATCGATTTACCCCCTATCACTAGTTGATCCTAAGTTTAGGGTTTGCTATAGACTTAAGGATCTCTCTCTTTTTTTAATTATTCCTAGCAACCGCTTTCACTTGGGATAAAAATAAATAACGATACCTTGGAATACTCCCGGGTGAAGTGCTACAGCGGTATATTCTGTGCACTTGCGAAATTATCCAATAGACATAAGAAATACCCCCAGACAGTTCTGGCGCCGTTATCAGAGATAGCCTAACACCCTATCTATGGTGGTTGCGCTAAGAAGTGTCAACAGCAATGCCCCAAGAGAATAAGAATTTAGCCTTGGCTTGCTCTCAAATGCTCTAGCATGCAAATCACTAGCAATGATGCACTTGAGGATCACTCGACTCACAAAGATGATTAAAGATGAACAAGTGAGTGAGTAGGAGATTAGAGAGTGCTCACAAGTGTATGGCAATGAATCAAATGTGCAAGAGAGTCACCAAGTGACCAGGGAAGAAATATAAGTACCCCTAAGTGCACACCTAGCCGTTACCCCACAAGAAACAGCCGTTAAACCACTTTACGTGGCGTCGGACGATACCGTCGGACAGTAGGCGTCGGACCAAAGTTCAACGTCCGACACTTAGGATCTTGCCAGTGTCAGCTCAGTTTAACCACAACCACTGGATCGCAACAGCCAACTATTCGCGTCAGCACTCAGGTCGTCGGACTGATCGTCGTCGGACTAAACCTCCTCGGCGTCCAACGTTTCCAGAGAGTTACCATGGAGGAAATGAATGTTGGACTCTAGTCCGAGACCCTACGTTGGACAAAACCCCAACGTCTGACGCCCTGAACTTCACTTCGCCACGCACTCAACAGAGCGTGAACTCGGCACGCCAAGCCGTCAGACTATTCAGCCGATAGTCCGACGCTTGCAACTCTCCGACCGTCGGACTATCCGACTCTCACAGTCGAGAAATAGCCCAGACACCATCGGACGCTCGCTCGTCAGTGCGTCAGACCAACTGTTACAGGCGTCTGACGCTATGCAGTTTTACACAGAGAGGTCCAGAAATACTCGGACGGCGTCCGACCCTAGAATCCACTGGTCCGACGCTAGGCTACCTTAGCGTCCGACGCTTTGATCTCACCGATTCTAAGTCTATTTCTTCACCCTTGCTTCTAAGTGCTAACACTCAAGGTTCTCAACACTTGTGCACAGTGTGTTAGCATTTTGCAAATATTTTCCAAGGGTTTCTAAGATAATCTCTAGGTTGAGTTAGATTCAATGCAATGAAATGCAACCTAGATCACTTGAAGGTAATCCAAACACTTAGTTCTCCCCTTAATAGTCGGCTAACTATCCTAAATGTGATCACACCCACTTGGTGTCTTGATCACCAAAAGAAAAACCTACTTGGGGTTATACCTTTGCCGTCTCTTCTCTTTTCACTTGATCATCTCCACTCGATCCACCTTGATCCATGGTTGAGCTTACTTGATCAACATCAATTAGCTCCACTTACCATGGCTAGGATAACCTACACTTAGCCATCACTTAGCAAGCAGGTTAGGCCTTAGGGTGTTATCAATTATCAAAACCAAATTAGGGCTTTCAATCTCCCCCTTTTGGTAATTGATGATATTCTATACAAAGATAAGGGTTAAGTTTATTTTTGAACTTGTGAACTTGTCCAAACAAGATTATCATGTTTTGGAATGGACAAACAACACAAATTTGGTTTGGTGGCTATTTAGCTCCCCCTACATATGTGCATGAGTTTGAATTTGAAGCTAGCACATATGCATTTATAGAGAGTAAATTTCCACCAAGATATGTTAGGATGGTTAGGATAAACCTTTGAAGCATGATACCAAATGAGAATTTCACATCGAAGTTGCGGAATCTCCATCCTTAACACTTAGATAACTAGATGATCACAAAGCTTGAGCATACCCGTGATATCAACAATATAAGCAATGCTCAAATACCAAATGAAAAACACAAGATCATCTAATTACCAGGTAAGCATGCTAGTTGTCAAGTCATCAATCAATACTTATACTAGCATACATCACCCAAGAACAAGGCAATTGAAAGTAAAGACAAGTGCAAATGCAACAAACATATGTAGGTGCACATTCCAAATGCATTCAACCAAGTTCATGAGTTTGCTCCCCCTCAAGGTGAGCTAATCTTAAGTAAAGGTTTTGATTCAAAATTTTGATCCCTTTACTTTGGCCTATTGCTCTCCCATCATCGGCCTTAATGATGGTTCATCGCAAAGCTTAGTTCAATTTTATCTTTTCTATCCATTTCTTAGCTTTGTTCTTTCTCTCCCTTGGCATCAAGTACCACAAAAGGGTCAAATTAATGGAGAGTGAGATTAATTTTCAAATTTAGTTCAATCTAGCAAACTTGCACAAGATACTTAGCTCGATTTGAACCAAAGACAAGCTTCTTCACGCCACTAGGGGTTATCTTACCTATGTTGAGTCAAGCACTTAGTTGCTCATTTAACTAGATTTAACACTAGGTTTGCATTCCCATGAACAAGTTATATGCCATCACTAGATCAAGAAATCAATCAAGCAATAGTGATGCCATATATACTTTAAATCATTTTGGCTTTCAATGAATGACCTAGAGAGAACAAAAGTATATCTATATGATCTAACAAGTCCTAGTAAAGTATGAATGCAAATGTCAAACAATGATACCTTTGCCTTGCTTGGAGGATAGACATGTCATAAGATTTTCATGAAGTGCATCAACACATGTTGGAGTAATCAAGTATGTTCAATTCATTTCTTAGCTTTCAATATCTAGCTTCATCAAGAGGCTTGGTGAATATATCGGCTAGTTGATCTTCGGTGCCCACACTTGTGATTGCAATATCCCCTTTTGCTTGGTGATCTCTTATGAAATGGTGCCTCGCATCTATGTGTGTGGTTCTAGAATGTTGCACCGGATTAGTTGTGATCTTCACCGCACTTTCATTATCACATAGCAATGGGACCTTATTGATTTTCAATCCATAGTCTTTCAAGGTTTGCTTCATCCATAAGATTTATGCACAACAACTTCCCGCACTAATGTATTCGGCTTCGGCGGTAGAGAGTGCAACACTATTTTGCTTTTTGGATGACCATGAGACTAGTGATCTTCCCAAGAGTTGACAAGTACCGGAAGTACTCTTTCTATTGATTTTGTAACCGACATAGTCCGCATCTGCATAACCAATCAACTCAAAGTTGGAGCTCTTGGGATACCACAAACCAATGTTTGGTGTGCTCTTTAAATACCTCAATATTCTCTTTGTAGCCTTCAAATAACTTTCTCTTGGAGAGGCTTGATACCTTGCACGCATGCACACACTAAACATCACATCCGGCCTAGAAGCGGTCACATAGAGC
Organism: Eremochloa ophiuroides; assembly: GCA_038502445.1. NCBI lineage: Eukaryota > Viridiplantae > Streptophyta > Magnoliopsida > Poales > Poaceae > Eremochloa > Eremochloa ophiuroides. The sequence goes on from JAHLJS010000003.1 coordinate 28,827,150, forward strand.
AGACTACCAATTATTGATCTATATTGCTTTTGATCAACCAATTCACCTTCTTCATCCGGTTCCAAACTTCCACTAGTGCCCATAGGTGTTGAGATTGCCTTTGCATTTTGCAATCCAAACTTCTTCACTATGTCCTTGATATATTTGCTTTGACTCACAAACGTGCCATTCTTCAATTGCTTGATTTGGAGTTCAAGAAAGTAACTAAGTTCACCAACTATGGACATCTCAAACTCTTTGGCCATCATTTCTCCAAACTCCTCACAAAAAGTTTGACTTGTCAGTCCAAAGATGATATCATCAACATAAATTTGCATAATGAACAAGTCATTGCCAATCCTCTTAGTGAAGAGAGTGATGTCAACCTTTTCCATCTTGATCCCTTTAGAGAGTAGAAAGTCTCTTCACCTCTCATACCATGCTCTTGGTGCTTGTTTCAAACCATAGAGAGCTTTCTTGAGCTTGTATACATGATCGGGCTTCTTGTCATCTTCAAAACCGGGAGGTTGCTCAACAAACACTAACTCATTGATGTAGCCATTCAAGAATGCACTCTTGACATCCATTTGATAGAGCTTGATATCATGAGCGCATGCATAAGCCAATAGAATCCGGATTGCTTCCAATCTTGCCACGGGTGCATAAGTTTCTCCAAAGTCTAAGCCTTCAATTTGAGTGTAACCTTGTGCAACCAATCTAACTTTGTTCCTCACAACAATCCCATCTTGATCTTGCTTATTCCGGAAGACCCACTTGGTGCCAATCGCATTATGCTTGCTTGGTCTTGGAACTAATTCCCATGCTTGATTCCTCTCAAAGTTATTTAGCTCTTCATACATAGCATTTATCCAATCCTCATCTTTGAGTGCCTTCTCAATGTTGGTAAGCTCCTCTTGTGAGACAAATGAATAGTACTCACAAAAAGAAGCTACCCTAGACCTTGTTTGCACACATCTACTAATATCACCAACAATTTGATCTAGAGGATGATCTCTTGCAATATGAGTTGGTTGAAGCACTTGAGTTGAACTAACATCTTGGACTTGGTCTTGTTCTTGAGCTTGAACTTGAGTGTCACTTGAGCTTGCTTGATTTGAATCATCTTCCGTTTGCATAATAGGAGGGGTGACATCTTGATCATCATTTTCTTCAATTTGACTTGGCCTAATATCACCAATGTCCATGTTCTTCATAGCATTGACTAATTGGGGTCCTATCACATCATCAACATTATCTTTTTCTTCTTGTGACCCATTAGTTTAGTTTCATCAAACTCAACATCATGGACCTCTTCCACTATCTTGTGTTCCTTGTTCCATACTCTATAAGCTTTGCTTGAAGTTGAATACCCAAGTAGGAAACCTTCATCACACTTCTTCTCAAACTTGCCCAATCTAGTGCCCTTCTTTAAAATATAGCTGTTGGCACAAAATGTGGTTCCTTGCGCTTCAACACACCAGCGAAGCCGGATATGATCTCAAGAGCGTCGGAGCTTCCAAGATCCAGTTAGCTTCAAACCCGGTCAGAGAGTACCGATAACCTTCAGGCGTGCCAGTCAATTTGACCTGCAATTGACAAGGTAAAGTTAATAATCAGTAATCACAGGGCGGAACTAACCGGTGGATCCAGGTAGTTCCAACTATGTGGCTTTGAGAGCCGATTGAATCGGAAATCGACTAAAGAGTCGATTCCGGCATGTACGCATGTCTTGTCACAGGAAACAATTATTGAAATGATACGTAACCGATTGATATGTGTAATCAAACAGAACAATCTACATTAAACAAGTCTATGTAGATAGTTAATCAGATTAAAGCATAATCGATTGTTATAAACAGGTCAAATCATTCAGTTCAGACTGTCTGAATGTCAAACAGACAGAAATTGGCTATTTAGCTGTAACACCCTAAGAATTTATTTTTCAATTTAGGAATTAAATTAGGCATTTATTTAATTTTTCTTTGCATTCTAACCTAAGCCAAATAATAATTTTGAATAAATAAAATAAAATTTAGAGTTTAAAAACATGTTTGATGCATGCATGCTGGTGCATCCTATTTTTGTTTGAGTGTAGAATTGGTTGTTTAGAAATATTTTCAAAACCCCATTTGAATTTCATTTGAATTAGAGCTTGTAGAAATGAAAAGCTATTTCCTTTTATCTCTCTCTCTTCCCTCTTTTTAGCCCAGCTCTCTCCATCTCTTTTCTTTTTGCCTTGGGCTGGCTGCAGCCCAACCGGCCACCCTCTCCTCTCCCTTTCCCTGTCTCTTGGCCCAACCGAGCCAGCCCAGCCGGCCCCTCCTTCCCTTTCCCCTGGGCGCGGCCAGCTCAGCGGCTTGCTCAGCAGAAGGAGACCAAGCCCACTCTCCTCTCCACCCTGCGCTCCCTCACTCTCTCACTGCACATTGGGCCCGCACGTCAGCGGCAGCAGCAGCGCCCACACCGCCTTCTCCCTCTCTCACTGCTCGCCGGGACCCACAAGTCAGCGCCCATCTCCTTCTTCCTCATCGAGCCGGAGAGCCGGTAGAGCATTCAAGCTCTCCCTTCACTGCATTTGAATGCACACAGTGAAGGAGGCCATCAAGTCCTTCTTCAAACCGAGCCTTGAAGCCTCGAGTGGTAACCGTCCCGTCCCAACCGCCTTGCTCCTCTATAAAGTTCGCTGCCGAGCCTCCACTCCCTCCCTTTCGCACTCAGTGCACGCACACACACACCGCCGCGATCCATTCCAAGCTCGGAGCCGCAATCCTCCTCGGGACTGCGCGTTGGAGCTTCGCAGCGTTCCACCGAAGCCGTAGGTGCCTGTTCCCTCTCTTCTTGGTCATGATTATGGCGAATTTGAGCTCACTGACGAGCTTTTCTCTCTCCAGTCCACCGCCGCTCGCCGCCGTACCTCTCGGGGCCATCTCGGAAGCTGCAAAGGCCTCAATCGGACTAGCGGTATAACAATCCTGCTCCCCATGCCTTCAATTTCATCTATTGTGCCCTAAGTCGTCTTGTCCATGAGCTCCGATTGGGTCGGCAATGGTGCCTCCGTGGGGACCGTCCGCTCGGCACGTTCCTCGTCCCTTCCATTAGCCCCATCGTGTTCGCGATGTCACGCTCGTCATAAAGGTGCATACTGCGCTGCGAATCGAGCCCCGGAACACCGTAATCGCGTGCCCAGTGGCCTCCGGCCATGGCGGCGCCACCGTCGGGCACGATGTGCCGGCAGGGGAAGGCACGATGTGCCGGCAGGGAATTTTCCCCGTCTTCCTGAGCCGTTCGTTTGAAAATGGAGGGTTGAGATTAGAAGATACCTCTTCAGTTGTGTAATCGGTCCACGGTGGACCCGTGGACTCAATCCACCGTGCCACACAAGCCTGTCCACGTGCACGATGGTGGACCGCACCAGTCGGCTCGCGCCACGTGGCGCCCAGTCAGCACACTCGGTCAACCAGCCGACCGGCTCTGCTCTTTTTGCACAAAAGCCCCTCTAGCTTATCAGAATCAACCCGCACTCCATTCCAATTCATATTTATTCAAATTCAGTCCTGATTTAACCCCTGTACTTTTAAATAATAGGACCCGCCGTCCAAGTATAGCGCCGAATTTCATTTTCATTTAATTTAATTCAAAAATGGTTCCAGCTATTTACAGATTTGCCATTGCAACTTATTTTGGCTATAACTTTTGTGTTTTAGATCTGATTTGAGTGATTTTTGCGCTCACGTGATCGTAAAAATGCGTAGAATAGTTTTATAAACTTATTATCTTCTGATTATACTATTTGGTGTACTGTTCTAATAGAAGTTCATTTGTTTGCATGTATGGCTTGGATTAGATGCTTGTATGGTGAATTTATATTCGATTAGGTGGTGATCAAGTTGAGTTTGCTGACGATCAAGGTGATAACCAGCAGTACCAGGATAACAACTTTGTGGAAGGCAAGTGTTACAAAGGTTCCTTGTACCTATTAACAATTATTAATCATTCATATATGCATGTGTTAATTTGATGAACCCTAGGAACTTATCTAGTTTATTCTTGTACCACATATCCTTGTTACCTATGGGTTGGTATGCATGTTGGATAGTTGCTGCCGCGCAAAACCAAGATTTATTATTTAACTTGATTAATGGTATATGCAATATGATAAAAAATGCTTTTTAGCAACAAGGTATTAGGGGCTTAATCCTGAAGCGGCCACCCAGGAGGTTCCATACAACCCCGAGGACTAAATGGCTCTGGTCTTAATCATATAACTAGTGCGTCTCTAGCTCGTCAGTGGTTACCGAAAGGCGCAAGAGGGGGGTGCCTCGTGGGGTCATGGATGTTCCTGCCTCGTGTATTGTGTTGCGACCATTTTACACATGTTTTGGTTTTTGAGGAGGATACGTTTGTGCACACTTGCCATTGAAACCTCGCGGCCACTGACTTGTTAGGGTGCCTAGTGAAAGATTTCGTAGTGAAACCCTGCCATTCTTCCAGAGAGGAGGTTTATGGGGTTCGCGATCCCTAGCAAATGGGAATCATGACTCGGCGGGTAAAGTTGTACAAATTCTGCAGAATTCTCTCATCTGATATATCAGCCGTGCTCACAGACACGAGCAGCCTGGATCCTTTATGATTAATTTCTCTGGGTTACCTTGAAGATTGATTGTGACAAAATGGTGATTCAATTATAATTATTCAACTAGGATGGGTTTACTCACTATAAGTAGAATTAAGATAAATAAAATATGATCAACTTAAAATTGCTAACCGCAGTCAACCGTGTCAAGCCTTTTGAGACTCATGAACCCCTTTGTTATACTTGCTAAGCATGGTGTGCTTACACTTGTTGTAAATTGAATGAAAATCCCGAATGGGAAACAGATGATGGATATGAGGAGTTCTCCGAGGACGTCCAAAACTTCTAGTTGATGTTCACCAGTCAGAGTCCCTGTGGCAGTACGGGCTAGTTTCCGCTATTGTAATAATTTGCCGTTGAGCAAAGACTATGTGACAATAATGTAATGAATTATTCGATGTAATAAATTACTTTACTTTGATATTATGCAATTTGGTATTATATGTGTGTTTTAAACATCCTGGGCACACATATATGAGTACTTGGTTTTCTTTGGAAAATCGGGTGCGACATTAGCTGATTTGGCAGGGCACGATCGGTTAATTGATTTTTCTCGTGAAAGCACAACTGCATCGGCTAATTAGCCGATCCAGGGTCTGTGAAGAAGAACACTTATCGGTGATTAGTTCCAGGTATAAACCTGATACTGATAAGATCTGGTCTAGAAGTCCTGCGGCTTTGCACTAGTTTAGATTTATTCCTAAAAATAATCACAAGCAAATCTAAAAGGAATACAGAGCTGGTCTAGAAGGCCGGCGGCTCTATGTTCATTCAGATCGGCTCTTGCCAAGCCTTCTCACCACGTACGAATAAGACTGCGATAGTACTGGCCGAATCAAGCGAATATTATAACAAAGCATAAACATGAACGAAACATATTGAACCTTTTTCATGTAGATCTAAGGCCAATACTATGCAATCTTGATCGGGCAGAGAGATGTTATATTGATAAATAAACAATAAATGACAGATAACATCTTCATAACTTAATGAATCTAACTAAGATGCCAAATTAGTTAGAGCCGATAACTAATCCATGCACATAACCAAGGTTAACCTAAGCCCTCGTCCACCGGATGACGCTAAACATAGATTAAACAAGAAAACAAACATGAATCGATAACTAATCCTTATTTGGTCTAAGCCCACGTCCACCAGATGACGCTAAACTCATATCAAACAAGAATCAACCACGATCTATGATGCTCCCATGTCCACCGGATGACATTAAAGAGACAAAGCTTATCGAGGCATGACGGTACTTACAAGCAAGCCTGCGTCCACCGGATGACACTCAGCCCGATTGAAGAACTCGCCGAGATCTACGTTACTCCTACTCCTAAGGTTTGGCCGGAGCCGAAAGATGTGTTGTATTGATGTGTGTGTTATTGCAATGGCCGAGGGTTTATATTTATGCCCAGGGCTTTGATAGAGTCCTATTCGAATTACAACTCAAGATAAATACGGAAACTAACAAACTTTCCTAAATTAAAGGTAACTTGGAACCCAATCTTTCCTTTCTTTAATGGACTCCGAACGTAATCGTTTCCTGGCGCCGGAGATCCGCGCTGACGTCATCAATCAGCTATTTCTTTCAACCGCATCGTCTACGCTTCGGCCCAACAACCGATTCGGAGACCCGATCGACTATCTGTCTGAGCCTCTGCCCTGAAATCGGCTATCTGTGCTCGCCATCGACTATCTGCACGCAGTTCAGATTTTGGTGTAAACAATAGCATTTGCAACCAAATACTCTAAAGTATGCAATGTTGGGCTTTCTTCCATTCACAAGCTCATAGGGTGTCTTCTTCAACATTGGATGACAATAGAGACGGTTGCTAGTGTAGCAAGCCATATTGATAGCTTCGGCCCAAAAGTCATCACTAACATTGTATTAACTAAGCATGGTTCTTGCCATATCAATGAGAGTTCTATTCTTTCTTTCAACAAGACCATTTGATTGTGGAGTGTATTTGGCCGAGAATTGATGCTAGATGCTTAAATCATCACAAAGCTTGTCAACTCTTGTATTCTTGAATTCACTTCTATTATCACTCCTAACTTGCTTCACTCTTGTATCAAACTCATTTCGGCTTCTCTTGATGAAAGATTTGAAGATTCCATACACTTCACTTTTGTCAACAAGAAAGAAGACCCAAGTATATCTTGAGAAGTCATCAACTATCACAAAGCCATATTTTTTTCCTCTAATACTAGCATAAGTGGTTGGACCAAACAAATCCATATGCAATAGCTCAAGTGGACTAGATGTACTCATTATGCCTTTCTTAGGATGTGTATTTCCAGCTTGTTTTTCAAATTGATAAGAACTACACAACCTATTCTTCTCAAAGTGCACATCCTTCAAGCCTCTAACCATGTCATGCTTGACCAATCTTCCAAGTTGCTTCATTCCAACATGTCCAAGCCTCCTATGCCACAACCAACCAAGACTTGATTTTGAGATCAAATATGAAGAGAGCTTAGCTTCACTACCATTGAAGTCCACCAAGTATAGGTTTCCATATCTAAAGCCTTTGAAGATCAAGTTGAAACCATCCACGCTCACAATCTCAACATCATCAATCCCAAAGATGCACTTGAAACGAAGATCACAAAGTTGTGCAACCGACAATAAGTTGAGATTGAGAGATTCAACTAGCAATACATTAGATATGCTCATATCATTAGAGATAGCAATCTTGCCTAAACCCTTCACCTTGCCTTTGCCATTATCACCAAATGTGATTGAATCAAATTCTTGATTTTCACTTGTGTTGATGGAATTAAACATACTAGACTCCCCGGTCATATGTTGAGTGCATCCACTATCAAGCACCCAATATCTTCCTCATGCTTTGTAATTGACCTACAAAGAATAGATCAATTGGTTTTAGGTACCCAAGCATTCATGGGTCCTTGGAGGTTATTGACCAAAGACTTAGGAACCCAAATGGATCTCATCCTTGGGTTGCCTCTTGGTGTACCAATGTACTTGGCTTTAACACCCTTCACTCCCTTTGTGAGCATGTAACAAGAATCAAGGAGAATTGAAGTCGCACTAGAAAATTTAACTTGCTTGATCTTATTGGCCATGCAATATTGCTCATGATGCCCCACTTGCTTGCACCTTTGGCAATACCTACCATTGCTCCTCACAAAGCTAGTTTTGGGAGTTACAAAGGTGGCCTTGCCTTTCTTGGGGGTATAGCCTAGTCCCTCCTTAGAGTGACTAAATCTTTGACTACCCAAGCACTTTAGCAAGCAGGCATCCCCACCATAGGCATTACCTAAGGCACGGGTGAGCTTGTTGACCTCCTCCTTGAGGTTCTTGTTTTCTACCACAAGTGAGGCTTTAGAGCCATCATATTTGGGTAAAATAGGAGTGGTAGAGCTGTAAGAAGGGTTAGTGACAACAATAGTAGAAGAGAAAATTGACTTATCAGTAAGGATATCACATGATGAACCCATGTCACATGTCTTGATGGATGTCGTCTTCTCATTTTCGGCCACTAGAGAGGAATGAACTTTCTCTAGCTTGGAGTGAGTCATCTTGAGGTTCTCATGGGATTCCATTAGCCTCTCATGAGACTTCAAGAGCTCATCAAAGGATTGCTCAATGGCTAACTTGCTTTTGTGCAACTCTTTGCACTCCTTTCTTTTGGCCTCAATGTAAGTATTGACATCATCAAGTATGGACATAAGCTCATCACATGAGAGCTCCTCCTCATCACTCTTATCATCGGATTGTACCTTGGATGGCTTGGTCATCAAGCATGTGGATGGAGTGTCGAAGAGAGATAGCTTGTTGTTGAGAGCAATACTAGCAATAGCTTTCTTCTTGATGGTCTTGCTCTCATCATCACTATCATCATCATCGATAGAGGCATCACCATCATCCCAAGTGACACAATATGATTGACCCTTCTTCTTCTTCTTGAGTGTCACATTCTCGTTCTTCTTTTCCTTCATGTCCTTCTTCTTTCTCTTCTTCTTGTCATCATCACTCTCATTGTCATTGTCACTATTATGAGGACAATCGGCAATGAAGTGATCTAGGCTTTTGCATTTAAAGCACCTTCTTGGCTATTGCTTGTTCTTAGAGATGAACTTCTTTTTGCCTTGACCATAGCTCTTTCTCTTCATGAAATGCCCAAACTTGCGCACTAGAAGAGCCATAGCCTCATCATCTTCATCATCACTTGAAGTAGATTCTTCTTCTAGCTCAATCATCTTGGCTTTGCCCTTGCTCTTGGAGGATGATGTAGCCTTGAGTGCTACACTCTTCTTCTTCTTCTCCCCAACCACTTCCTCATTGTTCATGTCTTGAATGATGATCTCACTAAGGATTTGGTTGGGCTTCTTCTTGCTCAAGTCTTCTCTTGCAAGCAATGTCTTGATGATTGCAAATCTTGCGGGCAAGCACCTTAAAAACTTGTGAGAAAAGTCCTTGTCTTTGATGTCCTCACCTAAGCTCTTCAAATCATTGACGATCACTTACAACCGGTTGAACATCTCTGGCACACTCTCATCTTCTTCCATCTTGAAAGTCCCAAACTTCTCTCTCAACATGTAGACCTTGGTATTTTTGACCTCTTGTGTGCCTTCATAGGTCTTCTCCAACCGCTTCCAAATATCATGAGCCAAATCAAGATTCTTGATTTGCTAAAACACATGAGACTTAAGAGCGGTATAGAGTGCATTGATTGCATGGGCATTGCACTCCATATTCCTCTTATCAGCATCGGTGGGAGCTTGAGCATTCTCATACTCAATCTTTGTCTCCGTCATCTTCCACACATCAATATGCTTAGTCATGAAGTGCACAATCATCTTTCTCTTCCAATGGTCATAGCTTGTGCCATCAAATCTCAGCGCCTTCTCCAACACATTGATTTGAGCTATTATTCACTACAAGGATGTTAAGCCTCAAACGGTGGTAACCTCGGCTCCGATACCAAATGAAAGGACCGGATAGGCTAGAAGGGGTGAATAACTACTATTAACGGTAGTTATTGCTCATTTTTATCCATCAACTAAACATGAATCAAGGGCATAAAAGAATCCACAACATAGTTATAGGGTTTTATTCTAACAAGTTCCACGAGTTCTGGTATTCCCACTTGTTTTGTAGGAGATACAAGGAATTGCAAGGTTTCACCAAATAAAAGTATCTCAAATGAGGAATTGGAGTTCACCATTGTGTAGAGCTCGTCGAGACGATCGAAACAGACCTATGGTTTGTTATTGTCAGAATTCAGAGTAAAAAGATACGAAAGTCACAAAAGAATGTTCTAGAGGACACAAGAGACCACCACGCCGAAGCAGACCGCGAGAGGCCGCCAGGTGGGGTCGGCCGACCCCACCACCAAGTCAGGCGACCCTCGAGGTCCCCGGATCACCCTCGGCATCTTTAGAAGGTTTCCCACCGCCATGGAGAGTCCATCTAAGCCGTTGCTTAAGTCGGTTTGATCTAAGGGCTCACGTTTCACCCTTCGGCCTATATATACAGCCCCAGGGACCCCCTAGGCTCCATCCCCTTTCATTATTATAATTCATATTCTCTAGTTAGGGCTTGGATAGAGAGGTGTCCCATTGAAGGATGACCTCTCTCCAATGTAGTAGATTAGTTCTAGTTGAGAGTTAGAGAGAGCGGAGCCATGCTCGGGTTCTGGAGGAGTCTTCTTGTAATACCTCTGGTATTACAATTTAATTAATCTGTCATGTCATCATATTTAAATTTAAGCATCTGCATATGATTGTGCTTAGGGCCTAGAGTGATTTGATTTCAGGTAGTATTGATTGTGTAATTAAGTCCTTAATCAAAATCAAAAATAAAAATTAAATAGAAATCAAATTAAACCCTAAAGTTGACCAAAAACCCCAATTCAAAATCTATAAGGAATCTGGGAAAAATGTCTTAATGAAAGTTGTAGAGCTTTTAAAATGAAACAACTTTTATTTTTGGATATTTTGAAGTTATATTGTAAAAATTCAAATTAAACTCAAATTACTATATTGAAATTTACATTTGAAACTTCAATTTCAAAAAATATTAAGAATCTTCAAAAACTTCCTTAATAGAAGTTGTCAAGCTCTCTGAGTAGGACAACTTTCATGCTGGCCAATTTTCAAGTTGTTGGGAAGAATCAAAAGTAATTTTAAAATTTCAGTTTGAAATTCAAAACCTAATTCTACCCCCTTTTGTATAAATTCAAATTGGTGCAGAATTTGAACTTGGTCTCAAAAGAAAAGTTGTTCTCCAGAAAGATTTGCACAACTTTTGTTTTGGGGCTTTTCTCTGATTCAAACGTTTAGGCACTCAATTGGTTTGAATAGGTTTTGACCTAGAAAAACTAGCTACAATACTGGGGGCCCCTACAGTGCGCGGCGTCGTGCGCGCGTGCCCGCGCCGCGCACCGGCCGTCGTCCGGCCAGCAGGCGCGTTGTCGCCACCGTGCCGAAGCCGTTCGGGGGACCCGGGCATGCGCTCGATCTTATCCTCTCCTTCTCGGTCGCTTAAAGGCGACGAGCCCCCTCCCATTTCCCTATTCCCTTCCGCGCGGTCGCCGGCAACCACCTTCGACCTCCGGGCGAATTCCCCCTCTCGGTTCCTCCTCGAGCAAATTCGTTTTGCCAGTAGTGTCGTCTCGCTCTTGCGCTCCATTTCCGCCCTCTGGTGCAAGCTGCCGTAGCCTAGGGGTCCCGGAACGCCGCTGTCGTCCTCAATTCCGGCTAGAGCTCCGCCGCGGGCCGACGTGGTAAGGCCAGCTTGCTCCGGCAAGTTTTTCGCCATTCCAATCCTCGTCCGGTGCTGTTGTGATTACTGTGGTTCTCATGCTTGCGTTGGTTTAAACATTGCCGCTCTAGGTACGCCGGAACGGAAGCCTCGTCGTCGGCGCATTCTGCGGCATTCTCCGCCGGCGTCAACTCCTAGTCTCCACTCTTCCTCCAACTCCACCAGGGTGCGTTTCATCTTCGGGGTGAGCCTCTGGTTCTAAAACGGTTTCCTTGGGCCATTTGGGGTTCGTCGTGGCCGGAGTTCTCCCCGCCGTAGTGGCCGAGCCGCCATGGGCGTGTTGGTGCTCGTCGAAGGCGGCTATAGTAGGGGCTAGGTGCTTAGGATGGCTAACTAGGTTCGAGGGTAGGTGTAGAGTCGCTTGGCTTCGCTGCTGCGGTCGTCGGCGGTGAGTTCCGCGGCGGCCCGACGCGCGCGCTCGCGTCCAGGGGCGCGGCGAGAGGCGGAAGGAGGAACTGACGGCCGGGGCCGGCCTGTCAGTGTCCCCGTGCGGTGGGCTCGCGCGCGCGGCCGCGGCTGGGCCAAGCTGGGCCGGCTCGTTGATTGGGCCGAATGGCCGTTTTCTTTTTCCCGGCCGATTTATTAGAGCTTTTCTCTGTTTAATTAAAATGAATAGTGTTAGCTTTTAATATTTTTGTGTGGATTAATCTACTGTACCAAAATTTATGAAAATATTTGTAGATACTCTCTGTGATGTGTAGAATTTAATAAAAATATTAAATGTAGGATTTGAGTGTTTTATGTATTAATTAAAAATCAGCACATTAAATGTTAAAAGGAACTTTGATGATTTTTAATAATTTCTGGGTTGTTCCAAAAATCATGAAATTTATTGTGCCACTGTTTGGTACTGAAATCTGTCTGTTGGCGAATTTTGACATTAAATGGAAATAGTTAAATATTTATTAAATTATATGTTAATTTAAATGATTAATAATAGGAATAGGAAATTGTATAATTATTTGAATGGTGTGATTTTTGGATTGATTGAGATTCTAGGTCAATCACCTTTATGACCTGGGGCAATATGAATTAGAGCAATCATGGCTAGCTTATGGTAGGGTCTTGATCATGTGTATACCTTATTTATTTTTAAATTTAGTTGTCATTTCATGTGCATCACATTCATACATTTATTCATTACAAACGTGTAGTGACCAAGAATCCGGAGGTAAAGTCTGAGGGTCCATCTGAGGAGACTACTCAGGAAGTTGTGCAAGGATTTGATATTTGTGGTACTGACCCGGACCCGACACTCTACACGATCCAAGACAAGTCCCGGTGCATTTGCCCTCTCCTTGTTGTTTAAAAATAACTATTACTTGAGTTAAATAAGTGCATTAGGTCAATAGGAGTTGAGTGATAACCAATTGATGCATTTTCATCCTTGAATACCTGACAATACTTGAGATCCTAATTTATTAAAAAATATTGCAAAATGCTTAGTCATGCCTAATGTTAGTTTTGCAAAAATGCTATTTCAAAACTGTGATGAGCTAAAAGCACAAGAATCACTTATGGGACTGGTTATGTCCTTGTTGGTTGGCAGTGTTCCTCACTGTCATCAACGAGGAAGGGTTTTTCCTGCTCGGTGATCGTGGCATTGGGTTAGAGTCCCAACAATTGTCACTGACGGAAACGGGATTTGAAAACCGAAGGGACAGGGGTATTTGGGTTAGAGTCCCAATGCATTGTCGCCGTCGGAAAAAGGTTTAGGGACCGTTCGTTGTAGGCCTGCTGGATCGAGACTTTGCAACTAGCCACATACTACGGGAAGCCTCTGACTCCGGTGGCTCTACTGCTGGAACCGACAACCACGCACTGGGAGTGGAGAGATGGCAAGAGTAGCGTGTACCCTCGTGGCCGTCGTGCCTAGAGACGAGAGGAGTACTGTGCTCTCGGGTGGCGCAGGACCGGTTCCGGGGTAAGAAAAGCCGTGGTAGGCAGGGTTGGCGTATGCAAGCTTAAGTGCTACATACGCAGTGTGGATAGGGATCCCCAGCTGGGTATTAATCGATTCGAATCGTCGTTGCTCCTCGGATATGGAGACTTGATCCTTCGACCGTTCAGCGAATAGTGGTTCAGAACTAGGATTGATTTAGAATGGATAAAGCACATGAAAGAAGGATGAAATATGAGAACGAACTTGGAGGCATGGTTAATAATGATTAGTATTATTGAAATAAAATATTGAGATAGGACTAGTAATGCTTTTCCGTAAAACTCTTGAGCTCTTGCTATAGCCTTACCTTGACTCCCCTCAGCCTGCATTCCTGAGTCTAATTTTACACTCTTGGTCGGGTAAGTCTTGCGGAGTACCCCATGTACTCAGGGTTTGTTAACCCCGTTGCAGGAGGGCAGCAGGAGACTGAAGTTTGTCTCGCCCCGTGCTGCGTCACCATCGTCCAGGAGAGTGAAGAAGAATAAGGTTGAACTCTTGGGCAGGGTTCGTGTAATATTAAACTATCTGTCGTATGGTTGATCCAAATACTACTGCTACCCTTTTAAGTTTATGGTCTGTAATAACTATACTTAATTTTATTCGAACATTGGTCTGTAATATTAAGCACTATTTACTCTTCCGCAAATTCTACTCTGATATATTTTGTTATGAAATGTTGTAACTCTGTAATGACTTCGCAATGGGATCCTGTCGGAGATAACGGGTGCTTATGAAGCCCGACAGAGCCCACCTAGGTCATATGGAACACGGGCCCGGCTGTCATATGTCATTAGTGACGTTGACAGGTGCCTGTGGGCCACGTGATTTAGGCGGTTCTGTTACACTTCTGAGGTCTGGTATGACTTGTATCTTATCTCTGTAAGACTTATGCTTTTATATATTTATCTTCTCTCTTTACTTATATGCTTTATTATGTGATTGGTTAGTATAGTTGTTATACTTTGGCATAGGATCTCCACTCGCATCGAGTGTTCTAGTTTTCATATGGGATTAGAGTAGTAATTAATAGTGTAGACACGGTGTCTAGACTAGAGGTTACCTGAGATTGCACTCAACCTTGCGAATAGTTGTGGTAGCCCCAGGAGGTGACAGCCCTGATGTCCTACGTATTCCACCTCGTGTAGGTTGATGATTGTAGGACCGTAGTCAGAGCTTCCTAGTCCCTTTCTCATCTCTGTCTGAGACTAGTGTTCTGATGTCCCGAAGTGCTATTGTGTGATTCCCTATCTAACTATCGTTCAGTTATCTTAGAACCCAAGTAATGGAGAGAAGTATTTAGGAACATTAAACTCTCCCGTTGTCCTCTCAACTTAGCTAGACTACTCATTTATCTTACAACTGATTACTATGCATAACTCCTATTATTTATCACTTACCCCCACTATAGTCTAGTTGGTGTATTAAGTTAGTAGATAGATATATGATGGTAGCTATCAGATTCTTTAGCCATTGCTCCCTTGTGGTAAAATATAAATAACGATACTCTGGAATATTTTCGAGTAAAAGCTACAATGGTATTCTGTGCGCTTGTGGAATCTTTCATATTCTATTTGCACTTAACAAATACCAACACAGACCAGAGTGAAGAAGACACTGAAGCACACGCAGGTACAGTACAGGAAGGATCGACTCTGGTGACAGCGAAGGGGCCAGCCACAGAAGTGCTCCAACGATGCCTTCATGAAGGACCCTGACATCCACATACGCCAACAAAGTTAGGAGCACTTGGGAGGGTCTTTCGACCCCAGCCTACCCTGACGAACAGAGCTTCGACGATGCCTCCAGGAAGGTAGATGACGCGCATGCGCCACCGCCGCCGACCCGAAGTAACCGGGCAAGGTTTTCACCCAATGTTGCACGTCAAACGAAGCAGGCCAGTCCCAGCCACCCCCTTCGCCACTGAACGGCGGCCGCCAGCCCTAGTCACCAGCCCATGGCCAGCGAGCCGGCACCGGCAGGGATGGACAGCTGACCGGGCAGGAGCGCCCAAGGCTATGCTCCACTGACCAGTTCCGTAGGGGAGCAGCGGCACGACCACCTAGACACCATGACCAGCGGCCGCCGCACGCCCACGACGAGCGTCGGGCCGCACCGGCTGCAGAGGCCGCCTGGGTGGCCGTCAAGGCCGGCCAGCCGCCACCAACGACGCCCACCGTCTGACCGCCGCCCGTAGCCGCTGGAGCAGAGGACGCAGGTGGGGCGCAGGCCACGGATCCGAGCTCGGTGGGGCCGGATCCGGCCGGCCGCCACCCCGCACCGGAGGCCAGACCGACGGCCAGCCCAGCCAGAGGGAGCCCGGCAGTGACCGGGCGCGGAGGTGGGTGCCAGGCCATGGATCCGGCCGCGGGGCCCTCGATCCGAGCTCGTGGGGTCGGAGCCGGCCGGCCGCCACCCCGCACCGGAGGCCAGACCGGCGGCCAGCCCAGCCAGAGGACGACCGGGCGCGGAGGTGGGTGCTAGGCCACGGATCCGGTCGCAGAGCCCCCGGATCCGGAGCTCGGAGGGCCGGAGCCGGCCGGCCAGCCAGCCGGTCGCCACCCCACACCGGAGGGGAAGGAGGGCGGATGAGGATGGACGAGGGAGGAGTGGAGGGGGAAAGAGGAGGCGCAGGCGGGGTGGGGGGAGGGGGCCGCCGCCACACGCACGCCAGAGGCCAGCGACGGCGGCGGCCGGGGGAGGGGCGGCGAGGCCCTACCGGCGGGGAGGCGCTACGGGAGGCGCTACCGGTGTTCTTTTCCTTGCATGTTTAGTCAGTTAGGTTTGTGGTGGAGGGTGTCTTCCTCCTGCTTTTCTTTCTGCTCTCTGTTGTGTGTGTTTGTGTTTTTGGTTTCCGCTGGTAACATTTTGTATCCGTGTTTGGCCTTTCTTTGATCCTTTTCTCTTAATGAAAAACGAGTAGAAGACCCGATCGAGAAAAAAAAAGATGGAGGGAATACCTTTTTTTCAAAAAATAATCAAATACTGTATATACTCTACTCCATACTCCTGCTTCGTATGGTTTGCAGAGGCGGCCTGGACACTTTTCTTTTTATTGGAGAATGGACAAGATCGCTGGTAAACGAGCGATTCAGTGCTGGCCTTTTTTTTTTTTAGAACGGTGACTGCATTGGTGAGCGTCTGCTGTGCGTTTTGGACCGCATTTGGAGACGTCCCCAGATCCAATTTGGTTGGTTGCTGACGTGGAGCTCGTGAGCCGTGGCAGTTCCACGCTGGAGTGGCGCGGCAAGCGAGGCGCGCCGTGGGGGGTGCGATCTGCGGATGGTACGACGAGCCTACGAGCACGACAGAAAGCAAGCAGTGATAGCTGCATCCAGCTAAGCTAAGCACCGTGTACCAAACAGTTCAGAGTTGAAACTACGGCCTCTCTCCGACTGTCCTCGGGGTCGGGGGAGAACCTGTTGCCCTTGCACAGTAGGAGTACGTACTCCGTCTGAGCTACTCGACTGAACAAACAAAGCTATGTGTCGGCCCAGTTGAGTTTTGTTCCGGTTTTGGGATGGACCGTTGACATGGCCGTTGCTGCTGCTGGCCTGCTGCTCGCGAGATGCAGAGAGAGGCAAACAGGGGGCATATTTAAATTTTTACTATTATAACAGATGACACCTTATGAGACAACACTTTTGTAATTGGCACTATGATTTTAGCAGCTGATTCTTTTGCTCGCGTGGCGAGAGCAACAATGGTGCTGAGTCATGCGCCAAGGCAAAATTTGTCCTCAATAGTCAGAAGGAGGACAAATTTGCAATTACTCGTACGTGGTTAGCAGCTCGCTTATATTATTGAGAGATTTAGCTATAAGGCCATGGGAAAATGGCTGTTTGGTGTATGACCTTTTTTTTTTTTTACTTTGCTCTATGACTCTGGAATGAATTTTCATTGCCTCTATGGCCTTCCGTTAGTTCTGGGCAGGTAACGGTGTTAACTCACTGGTAAGAAGACTATTCAACCCTGGTGAAAAAATATAGAGTTTTGTTTGTTTACCATATATGTCGAGTAATATGAAGCAAATAAATTCACAGAGAACAAATATATGTGCACTCTTTGCAATATCGAACATAAATAATATGCAATCACATTTAGCAAATGGACAAAGCCTTACCATAACAGTGCAATTGTCCTTAGTGGTAGAAGAAAAATTCCAACATGGACAATTCTCTTTATCTCTCCTTGAACAATATGCCATGAACCTCTTTGGTGCACTCTTTGCAATATCGAACTCAAATTGATGTTTGATTGCATGCCGAGAAATTGCCAATCTGAATGTGTCCATATTAGCACAATTAGAGCCATCTATCATTGGTGGATCTTTAGGATCATGTTCTATATTTGGAGCATAGTTTTCCTCATTGTATTCCACCTCTTCCTCATCCTGTGATCAACCCCCATTTTCACCGTCATTATCATCTCCAATTTCACTCTCATTTTCATCAACATCATATGATGGATCTTTTTGAATGGGCCACTACACATTCCTCGTCACTGGAAATGCCCGTAGAGCCAGGCTGCGGTCCCCTCCGCATCGCTGCACCGCTCGGGGTGGCCGGGGCAGAGAAGTCGTTTGGCTTGGTTGAGTAGGGCCAACCCCAACTTTGCTCAAACCACTAGGCGGGTGGCGACGCCTCATCCACAGGAGGCTAATCAATCTTGGAGGGGGTAGGCTAGGAGAGGATACAATGGATATGAGGAAGAGAAGTCGGTCGTGGAACCTGCCCGCCGCCTGCCGGCAATGGTGGCGCCATCTTGCGTCGTCGTGGGCTTCTTTTTTCGCGAGAAGAAACACTTGAGGAGCTCTCACCGTCGGCCATAGAAAGGATGCGACTAAGGTAGAAACATTGAAGGGCACTTTTGTCTTTTCGAGTGTTAAGAAGTAGACAAACTAATATAGTGCCCTAACGGACTTGAAGAAGGCCATAGAGATTATCAAAATTTGTTCCAGTTCCACAGACTAAGTTAAAAGAAGGCTATACAATGAAGAGGTATTTTTTTAGGGCATATAACCGATTATGGCTCTATTCGCTTCAGCTAAACAGCACATATTTTTCAGCTCTGAAACAGTATTTCTCCTCACAACAAATCAGTTTCAACTAAAATCAGCTCAGCTCTTCACCTGAAGCGAACACAGCCTATCTCTCCGTATTATTACTACCCGCACCACAACACACTACCACGGCCACATGATAGTGCCGTCTACTTTACTCCACGGCCGGCGGGCGACTTTTTTTTTTTAAAAAAAAAGCACGACGGGGGTGGTGTGAAGGGGACAATCCCCAGGTCGTCTGAGCGCACGCTGGTGGATGCATTACTTTACCAGTAGTATCTTGCTTGCTTCCTGGCCCGTTTTTTTTCTTAATTAATCAGCGGCGGAGGAGCTCTGTCCGGCCGTTCTTCAGAGGACGCTGGCTGGCTGTATTAGGCGCGATGACATGCGTGCAGAGCTGTCATATGATACTGATGATATTTGCCCTCACGAACAGGCATCCATTCCATCCATCCTACTTACGCAGTTGACATAGGACCGCCGCACGGGGTATCATCAGCGCAGCGGACAGCTGAGCCAGCTCGGAATCCAGTGGCAACGGCTAAAAACAGCCCAGGGTTTGAACGCTCGCCGAACAATGCACACGAAATTGTTTCCAAGCCAAGCGACTAGTAGCAAGTAAACAACGGCTGGGGGCCCTCCACGCCACAGCCTAGAGATTCCGAGCGCCAGCGAAGCGCTCCCCACCGACGTGCGGGTGCGGCCCCTCCCCTTCCACCCTGTCCGTGTCTAATCGTCCCCCGCCGCCACCGCCGGCACCACCGGTCAAACCCACCCGCCCCGTCTGACCACCGGGCCCCACCGGCTCACATGCGATGCGCACCGCGCCGCCCGGGCCCCTCGATAACCGGCGGGCGGGTACAAGCGATTTTTAGGCGCTTGCTTCCCGTTATTTTTTCCTCCTCCTCTTCGTTTATTACAGTATTTTTTATTTTTATTATTTACGGGGACGGGAGAAGTGAGAAATCACCACTCCCGGAGTCGAGCGAGGTACTAAGTTCTCCATCAACTGCTTTCCTTTTCCTATTCAATTCCACAAACAATCGATTCGTCTCCTCCTCCTCCTCCTCCTCCGCTCGCTCTTATCCCCGCTGTGCCTCACCCTGACTTTCCTCTTCGTCTTCTCGGCTCCTCTCCTCCCACCCGCAACCGCAGAGACAGAGAGAGAGAAGGGGGAAGGTTTCCCCAGCGCAGCAGCCGCCGCCGCCGCCCCAGCCCCAGCGGATCGGAACCTCTGCCCTGCGCAATCCATCCATGGCGGTACGTGCAAGCCTATGCTCTCCCTCTCGCCATCACCCCCCCCCCCCCCCCCCTTTCCCCGCGCGCGCACCCGGCGACGTTAGCCTGTGGAATCGGCGTGTTTCTCGTCCTGATCGAGGTGATGGAGCTCGCCTCGTGATGAGGTTCGGGTGGACTAGTTCCGAGCGGGGATTTGTTTGTTGTTTCTCCTGTTGGTTGGCATCAAAGCGCGGGTGGAGTGGCTGAGAGTATTCTTTCTCATCGAGGATGATGGGGAACGTTTACCTGTTGCTTGTTTGCCGTATGGTTGAGCTGCGTTCACAAGATCGATTGACCCCTTGATCGATTCATGTATGTATCCTACAAAGTCTCGGGAGAACTCTGTGTATCATTAGTGTAAGGGAGGAGTTCCTTTTTGTCTCGGGGTCGGATAGGTTTGGCGTTTTCGTATCGAGGGCTGCGATTGTCAGCCTAGTCCCATGGCTTCGCTTTGCGTTCGATGTGGTTACAGGATGCAAGGTTCACTGCACCTACAACACAGTCAATTAGCAGCCCCAGCCTCTAACTGATGCCGTGTAGATGCCGAAACGGAAATTTAGCCTTATTAAGCGGTTTCATTCAATTCTTTGTCTGCTACTCGTGGGCTCGGGGCTACAGGCTACTGCCATGAGCTGGAGTTTTTGTTGATCCAGCATTTAGATTATTATTATTTATTGTGATGTTAAAGCTATGCCAAGTTTGGAAGCCAAATGGATGGACATGGATAGATGACTTGGGAGGAGCTTCTGTCACTGATGAATATGTGGAGACTTCTATTCCTACATGCGGACGTATGCCCATGTGGAGGCTAATAGTCACACCAGCGGCCTGTTGCTTTAGTAACTACTTTACTTACTAAAGCTTACATTTGAGACAATGGTGTTTATCTGAATAGCATGCTTGACGATTGCTGCTCAGAACATTCGTGTGTTGCTTGAGCTACTTTCTGCTTATTTTCAACCATGGAATAGTATTTTACTCTCACAATAAATCAGCTATAGAAATCAACCGCTGCCAAAATAAGTCCTGAAATTATGGGTTTTCTTTTTAGGAAGATACTGATAGATCACACATCCCATTTTTGTATTGTAGTTCACCGATCAATATATCTGTTACAGATAATAATAATAATGATGATTCTGCAGCCTGTCCTTCGTTTAAAGGATGTACCTAATTCCTGTTTTAATCGATTGAATCATGCCTGGAAATACCACATGGCAGCTGAATCTTCCCATGAAAGCTGTTCAACAGTACATTGTCACCACATGATTTTTTTTTTTTTTTGGAAAGTGTTGACAACTTGACATGCCAAATTGCCAGCTCTTTTCTTGATCTTCCCATGAAAGTTGTTCAAGAAACTGTTGACACCTTGACATTTTAACTATTTTCTTGATCTTCCCATCAAAGCTGTTCAATAGTACATTGTGACCACATGATTTGTTTTGGAAACTGTTGACAACTTGACATGCCAACTCTTTTCTTGGTACTAGTTTGATCTCTTCTGATTTCTGTTTATAAGGAATATAGATGTTCTGATTCGACTGAGTTGGGAAGAGGTCACAACTCACAGGTCAATAACTATGTTACGCAATCTGTCATTGTTGCTAATGAATTTTGAGCCGCTGATATTGTCCCATGCTGGCATGCTATGTAATCAGAATTCATATATTCACTATTACTGCAAGTATATCCCGTTCTCTGAATATTTTGTTTTGTCTGTATCATCATCATTTGTATCATCATCATTCTCTTCATCAAGAGCACATGCCCACATTAGGACACCTGCATGTTTAGTGGATGCGGAACCACGTCACCAACTTCTTGAATGATATTTGATTTATATTTCTGTTTTTCCCCCTCAATGGTCTCCTTTGTACCATGACTGCATTTATCTGCTTGCAGAAGCCTGTGCTTTACTATTTGATCGCAGTCACACAATCACACTATGTATTTTGCATGCTGACACAAGCTTGTTATTTCTAATTTGTAAATTTATGGCGTGATCTAGTGCTTCAGTATTATGCTACTCAGAGTACAAAATAACAAGTAATTTTACTTTTTGACGGGGATAATGATGCTTTTACCAGGAGGAATCAGGCCGCCCCTTACCAAAGTTTGGTGAATGGGATGTGAATGATCCAGCTTCAGCAGACGGATTTACTGTCATATTCAACAAAGCCAGAGATGAGAAGAAGGGTGGGAATGGACAAGACACTGACTCACCTTCCAAGGACACCAGGACTGAGAGGGTGGAATCTTATGCTGCAAAACCAAGCACGGTACGTTCCTTCGTGACTTTTATCAATTCTCCTCTTTCAACTCAACCTGATAACACCAATTTCGTCTCTTAGACCTGTGATGTTTCCACTTTATCATTAACCGTGTTCTTGTGTTTGCAGAAGAAATGGTTTTGTTGTGTGACAGCCAGCCCTACGCAATCCTGAGGACGACAATTGCATTGGATGCGCTTTCGAAATACTGTCCGTTTAATTTTCTATACATATACTATCGATAAGACAATGTAGAGGTACCCATGGCTCTCCGGGCTCCAGGATGGGTACCTCGTAAAACTCTGGCGTGCGTGTATGTATGGTGTGAGAGTTGTCGGCATACATTTGAAAAAGTGGACTTTTGGTTGTAATTCTAGTCCTTTCTCTTTTTTGTTTGTTTGTTTGTTTGTTTGTTTGCTGGTCTACTACTAGTACCAATCCTATTACTAACTGTTAGATACTGATTCTCGGATAGCCTTTAGAAGCTGTTTGTGGCGGAGGCATCCCAAATAGGTCAGGGAGATGTTGCTCCGTTCATGAAGGCAGTGTGCACCCACGGCAGGCGGCACAGTGGCACAGGGGTAGAGCTGCGTCGTCGATGAGGCGTTAGGGCGTCAAGCTCAGGCCAAACGCACTGGGGGCCTGTAAAAGCTCCTGGAGGAGCCTTTATCGGAAAAAACACCCGCAGCGGGTCTGGTAAAGGCTCCCCTACGCGAGCGGACTCTGGCAAGCATGCCGGAGTAGCGGGAGTCCGCTACGCCACTGTGCGGGCCCACCACGCCGAGGACGGAGAAGAGAGAGAAGGAGGCTCGGGGAGAGAGAAGGAGGTACCGGGGAGGCCGACCGTCGCGCCGTCGTCATGGCCGGCGAGGAGGAGGAGCGCCGGAGCCGCTCCGTCGTCATGGCCGGCGAGGAGTGCCGGAGCCGCGCTGTTGTCATGGCCGGCGAGGATGAGGAGCGCCGGAGCCGGCGCGCCACCGCACCCGCCCGCCGAGGCGAGCTCGCGCGCCACCGCACCCGCCCGCCGCCGGAGCCCGCGCGGGGACCGCGCAGTTCGTCTCCCCAGATCCGCCCAAGGCAGCGGGATCCGCCGGTGGAGAAGACGCGCTGGGGGCGCCGTCGCGCGGGCCTCCGTCGCCGCGCCCACCGCCGGGAGCTCGCCCGCCGTCGCGCCGAGGCCAGGGCGTCGAGTGAAGAGAGAGAGAGAGAGAGAGAAAGAGGATGGGGAGGGACGGCGCGGGGAGAGAGGGTGAGGAGAGAGAGGGTAGGGGAGGGAGTAAAAAAAGAAAAAGTAATATAGAGTAGAGATATAGAGGATGGATGGGTGCGAGAGAAAGTGGTGTAGAGGAGGGAATTTTGATGATCAGGATGTATAGAGAAGAAAAATAGAGGATAATGAGTACGGTTGGTCTCAAGGCGGGGCATGGGGCTGCGACAGTAGGAGCATGGTAATGCTGTGCGGGCGTTTGTCTGAAGTTCGGACGCTTCATGGTCCGCCAGCCTTCAGTTGCTCCTTCTATCCACTCGTTCTTATATGCTCCAGGGGCAGCGTTCACCAGCGCAGCAAGCCAAAAGGCACGATCGTAAAAATACTGGTCACTCTATTCGTTTGACCTAATCAACACTTATTATTTTTCTCTCAGAATAAATCAGTATCCGTTAAAATCAACACTTGTTTCTGGCCAAAGCTAGCAAATCTGGACAACCACCGCTGCTGTTGTGGTCGGCATGGATTTCCCGGTGAGCTACTCAGAGGTGGTACTGCTCCAACTCCTGTTGTTGTTAGGGTACATCTGGCGCTTCCTCCTCTAGGCGTTCGACGTCGTGGGCCTTAGCAACCTGCTGGATCTCGGGGACGACCACCGGTTGCTGTTGCACGACGGCACGGCGTGCAACTGCCATCTTCCAGTCGTGTGGCCATAGCGTCCCCACCTCATCGTAGATCTGTCGTCGGCCCGTAGCCTACTAGTGTCAGCACACCAATGAGCCTCTATTCTCTTGAGTAGCAAGGAGATGTTGCACCTGAAAGCATATGTTGCAAGTGTAGGTTAAGTGTCTCAAACGTTTCAGAGTATGTTGCAAAAGTGAATTAGGGATGTTGCATATGTTACAATGATGATACATGTATATTGCGAATGTTTGTTTTTAATGTTTTATATGTGTTTTCAAACATCTATTGCAAGTATATTCATATGGATATTGCATATATTTCACACATGCATTGCAAGTAATTTATCTTGACATTGCGTATGTTTCAATAGTTTTAAACGTTTTCAGGTGTGTTTTTTTCAAGTATTTCGAATTTTGAAGTGTTTTATCTGTCTTTAAATATATGTTGCAAGTGTTATATATAAATCTTCAAAAATAGATTAGGTGTTGCACATGTTACAATGTCACTAGCCTTCTGCTACTACTAGAGGTGGCATGAGGGGTCGGACGAGGCGCAGACATCACGTGGGGTTAGGCAGGGGCACGGACGTCGCGTGGGGTTGGGTGGGATGCAGCTGCGTTGGGTTGGTCCAGAGATGGAGTACAAGCATGAGAACCGATGCATGCATGGACGTCTGGACACACATGTCCGTCCGGACGAATGCATTGTCGAAGAAAAAAATGCGCTATAGATATACGCGTCTCAAACATAACTCTCGTAAGGAACCCTACTATAACCTAGAAATGTAGGCCCACTTGCCATTCACACAGAATAGATAGAGTTTTCCAAAGAAACTTGCTAGTGGAGGAATGATGCCATGGTGGTGGTTGTGGGGTCAACGCGTGTGGACGCTATAGAGCGAGGGCGAGCGGAGCAAGAGATATGAGACGGGTGATGATGTTCTCGCTATGGTGTGTAGGACATATGTTTGTGAGAGAACTAGAAGAGAAATTTGAGGTCGACAAGAGTTGAAAGACAATTTAACGAGTGGTTTTAAGAATTTGATTTTTTTTCTTTTTAGGATGTTATAGTTAAGAAGGGTATTGTCACAGAGTGCATATTTTTTTTTATGGTTTGCGCGGTAGGTTTTGCCAAGTATTCCTTTTCCAAAACAGCATCTACGAAGCTTTTTTTTTATGCTCTCAGAAAGATAATGAGCAAGATGAAGTTAAAAAAAATATCTTATCATAACTACATTCATGGGCCTTGCTTATCTCGGACCAGTGTTTCTCGCCCTGCCCAACTTTTCTTTTTCTGTACAAAAAAGGAAGTACCATTTCTGAATCAAATCAGATAGAAAAAAAAAATGCAAACATGTCATCGGTCAATAGCATTGGTGTTGACCCAGTGGGAACGTGTTCTGCAAAGTATAATAAATAAAAAAGATAAGATAAAAACCAAACAGAAAGCAAGAAGCAAGCAAGCTCGGCCGCAAGATTTTGCTGCTGCAGTGCACGCTCTCCCTCTCTCATGGCTGAGACGGTGGTGAGCATGGCCCGGGTGCTGTTGGGCAGCGCCATCAGCAAGGCCGCCTCCGCCGCCGCCGACGAGGCGAGCCTCCTTCTCGGCGTCCAGAAGGAGATCTGGTACGTGCGCCCTGCCATCTCGCCCCTCCTGCAGTCCCGCTGCACCGTGTAACCCCTCCCTACCCTGGCCGTCACTGCGGCTCTTCCCCCACCGTGGATGTGGATTGGTGTAGAGTTAGCATAACGCTATTATTTATTGGAGTACATACAATCGCGGGGCCAGTGCCTGAAATTAATTTGGACGAATTACAAACTGTAATAAAGAGAACAATTGCGGGTTGGCGACGACTCTTGAGTCTTGAGCACGGTTTTAATCTGCGCGTCAGGGCTAAACTTGTTAATTTGGGATCAGTTGAACCCACACAGTTTTCCCCTGTCGAAATTGTGCGCTGTTAGTACTAGTTCTTCGATTAGTTTGGACAAGCCTATATATGTACGACATTTTCCCTTCCAACTCCATGTAACTAGGCCCTAGGGACCTTTCCATCTTATTTCTTATCTTATGTATGTATATGATTGTATCCCCATCACCATATTTCTAGCTCTGCCTTCATTGTGGATGACTCGTTCCCAGTGTATACGTTTCCATGGTCGTATCCACCATGCTCTCAGTGTTAAAGATTTGTGGCCATGCCGAAATCTTTTTCTTTTCTCCTTCTCGAGCGTCTTACTGCTCCAACCAAATATTTTGTTTGTCCTAGTTACCTGTACCGATCATAGTATTTTTACTATATAGCAATACATGTGTTGAATGTGGTTTCGTAAAAACTGTATTGGCCCTTTTACATATGTTTGCAGTCGATCCCAAATTCGCAAGCTCTATAAAACATAAACAAAGATGGAATGCCATCCATCTATCGTAGAGCTAGTGAAAATACGTGCATGCCTTTGTGGATACTACCCATGATCCTTCATCTTGAGTAGAACACAACAGCCAAAAGTCCATCTCCTGCTTAGCGTTCCCACAACCTCATAGATTCTATTTGCCTAGAGGTATAATTGCTTTCTTTGGTTATCATCGGATTCATGGCCAAAGTGTTTGGTTATGCAATTTCCGTGTCATGCACAGCCACCACATAGTTTTTCACGAATATTGTTGAGTTGAGAGACCAACTGACATATGGTTGACACAGTTTACCAAGAATCTGCAGAGCACATAATGTTCATTCACTGGGACAGTTTCTATGGGATAAACTCATGTTTTCTTATGTAGTTATGAGCAAATTTGAACAAGGCGAGGGCCCTTTGGAAAACAAGCATCAATCCTTTAGACAACCCAACTAATAGACTAATAAAGTTATTAGTATTTCCTATTGCTTCAAAACTTAGATTTTGTACTTCATCTGTAGGCAGTAGGCATTGGTAGAAATGATGTTCATGCGTGGTTGTGCGCAGAGTTGAGAGCAAGGGTCCAAGCTAATTGTGTTCATTCATGGAAAGTACCAGTTGAATTTCACTATGGCATGCTGATATAGTAACTACTGTAGGGGAAGGGAATATGTGCCCATTTCTGATGTTACTTGTTAGTTGAGTTGGTCAGCCTCATTTCACTATTGTAAATGATGGACACTAGTTCCATTGAGAATAAAAATCGTTGACCATATATACAAAGTGTTGTACTCCAATGTCAAAATTAAGTGTTATTATAATATATCTGTATAAGTAGATAAAATGTCGCAATTATAACTTTTTTTTGTTACATAATCTATCATTTCCTTGATCCTTTTAGGCACTGAAACCTAATTCGTATGCCACTGATCATGGGACAAAGGCTGCTCTAATTTTCTATGAACTTATGTAGGTACATAAAAGATGAGTTAAAAACAATTCAGGCATTCCTGAGAGCTGCTGAAGTAGAGAAGAAGAAAGATGAGTTACTGAAGGTGTGGGCAGAGCAAGTACAAGATTTGTCTTATGATATTGAAGATTGTCTGGATGAGTTCAAAGTTCTTGTGAAGAACCAAAGCCTGTTGCGTCTACTGCCGAAGCTTGGTGATCGCCATCGGATTGCAATACGGATTCGGAACCTCAAATCAAGAGTTGAAGAGGTGAGCAACAGGAACACACGCTACAGCTTAATAAAGCCTATTTCCTCTATCTGCACAGATGAGAGGGATTCCTACATGGAAGACATTCGCAACCAATCAGCTAACAATACTGATGAGTCAGAACTTGTGGGCTTTGCCACTCCTAAGAAGGAATTGCTTAAGCTGATAGATGTCAGACCTGAAGATGGTCCTACTAAGGTAATCTGTATTGTTGGTATGGGTGGTTTAGGCAAGACTACTCTGGCAAGGAAGACCTATGAAAGTAGGGAAGATATCCCAAGGTACTTCTCTTCCTGTGCTTGGGTCACTGTATCCCAATCATTTGACAGGAAGGAGATTTTAAAAGATATGATTAGGCAACTTTTGGGTTCTGATTCATTAGACAAACTCTTGAAAGAGCTCCAGGGGAAATTGCTGGTTCAAGTGCAGCATCTTTCTGAATTTTTGGTACAAGGTCTAAAGGAGAAAAGGTACTTTGTTGTCCTTGATGACCTATGGAGCATAGACGCGTGGAGTTGGATTAATGATATTGCTTTTCCAAAGAATAACAACAGAGGTAGTCGCATATTAGTAACAACACGAGATGCTGGCTTAGCTGAGATTTGTACATCTCAACCACTTATTTACCACCTTGAACCCCTTCAAATGGGTGATGCTGTAGATTTACTACTAAGGAAGACAAGCAAAAGACAACAAGTCCTGGAAAAAGGTGAGCACATGAAGCACATAGTTACAAAAGTGGTAAAAAAATGTGGTTGTTTACCACTGGCTATACTCACTGTTGGAGGCATTCTTGTGACTAAAAAGATAACACAGTGGGGGAAGTTTTTGGAAGAACTTCCTTCAGAACTTGAGAGTAATCCAAGCCTTGAAGCAATGAGGAGGATGGTTACCCTGAGTTATGACCACTTGCCATCTCATCTTAAGGCATGTTTTTTGTACTTAAGCATCTTCCCTGAGGATTTTGAAATTCGAAGGAGGCGCCTGGTAGGTCGGTGGATAGCAGAGGGGCTTGTTAAAGTGAGGGATGGGGTGAACATTGAGGAGGTTGGAAATAGTTACTTCAATGAGCTAATCAACCGAAGTATGATTCAACCATCAACACCAAATGTTGAAGGAGTTGTTAAAAAATGCACAGTCCATGATATCGTGCGTGATATCATAGTTTCAATTTCTAGAGAGGAAAAATTTGTGCTCTTGACTAATGATAATGTCACTAATGTAGAAGAGGAGAACATTCGTCATGTAGCGTTCCATGGGAACAAGTGCTCCGAAATAAGTTTGAACTGGAGCAGTGTCCGTTCAATATCTGTATTTGGCGATAGGCCTATGGAGCCAGCACCTTCATTTTGTTCTCCACAGCTGAGAATGTTGAGAGTCTTGGATTTGGAAGATGCAAAATTTAAAATCACAGAAAAAGATGCCAACAACATTGGGGCTCTGCACCACATGAAGTACCTGAACATTTCAGGAACTTCCTATAATTTTGCACTTCTGAGATCCATAGGGAAACTGCAATGCTTGCAAATCTTGGACTTGAGAGAAACAAATATTTCAGCACTAACTACTGATATGACTGAACTCAGAAATCTCCATAGTCTCCGCTGCAGCAAAAGGTTAAGTTATGGTTTCTTTAATTTGATGGACAACCCAAAGGGATGCCTAACTATCACGGGGTGTTTTCCCATGATATTCACACTAGTTAATTTCAGTGACCGTGCCAA
Organism: Eremochloa ophiuroides; assembly: GCA_038502445.1. Classification (NCBI taxonomy): domain Eukaryota; kingdom Viridiplantae; phylum Streptophyta; class Magnoliopsida; order Poales; family Poaceae; genus Eremochloa; species Eremochloa ophiuroides. The sequence goes on from JAHLJS010000003.1 coordinate 28,856,338, forward strand.
CTTAATTGCCGAGGTACGGATGGCCTGTGCTGCCCGTTGGTCTGATACAAAAGGTGTAAGGGTGCCAAGAGGAATCAACCAACTCAAAAAGTTACAGGTTCTAGAGGTTGTGGACATCAAAGGAACTAGTAGGAAAGTGATAAAAGAGGTTGGAGAACTCAGTCAGCTAAGAAAATTAAGTGTAACGTCGAAAGGTGCCACCGAGGATAAATACATGATACTTTGTGCAGCTATTGAAAAGCTTTCATCACTCCAGTCTCTCCATGTGGATGCTGAGGGATTCTCAGATGTTGAATCATTGGATTGGCTAGCCTTTCTTTCCTCTCCTCCGCCCCTCCTAAGGAGTTTAAAGTTGAATGGATCTCTTGCAGATATGCCGAATTGGTTTGGGAACCTTAAGCAGCTGGTGAAGATGCATTTATCCAGGAGCAGGCTAAAGGAAGATAAAACGATGGAGATACTTGGGGCACTTCCCAATCTCATGCTCCTTCGTCTTTATCGGAATGCTTATGTTGGAGAAAAATTAGTGTTCAGAAGGGGGGCATTCCCAAATCTCAAAGAAGTTGATATTTACTTCTTGAAGCAAGTAAGAGAGATAATATTTGAGGAGGGCACATCGCCTCACCTGGGAAGTATTGAAATCTATGGCTGCAGGTTTGAATCGGGGATTGTTGGTGTTAAGCATCTCCCAAGGCTTAAGATTATTGCTCTTCAATATGATGATGTGGCAAAGTTTGACATGTTGCATGAAGAAGTGGATGCACACCCAAATCATCCAGTATTACAAATGTCAAATGTCCAAAGGTAATATGACCTGGAAGATCCAGTGTAGGTGCTAAGTCACTGATACCCTGCCTGAGTATGAACTTTTTGATGAAGCTGCCTGAGTATGAAGTTGTCATCTCGTAGTATTTATGTGGCTTTGATAAATGATTCCCCACATTGTCATCTTGTGGACAAGAGAAGTCAGTTCTTCATGGGAATAACTTTGCCTTATGTGTGGTTATAAACTGAGACGTTTTTATTTGCAATTCCTATCTTATAGCCCGAGAACCTTTTCCCCATCAGTTCAACGGGACTTACTGCACTTGTGTGTGTGTGTGTGTGTGTGTGTGTTGGGGGGGTTGTTATAAGTAAGAAAATGCTCATGCTCTGTGACATAAGCTTAGGATTGAGAAGGAAGCATTAAAAATCCTAAACCTGATGGGCAGCCATGACTTGCGGGATGCCAAAACGTCTATGGGCACTTTGGGCTGCCATGACCCGAACCTCATCAAGAGGCATGCAGAGCAGAGCCAAAGCAGCCATGACTTGCGGGATCCAAAATGTCTATGAGAACAAAGTTGAGACAGGAAAGTTCGCAGTCAATTCCTATATCTGATGGGCCTGCTATTCATCTATCCCTTTAGGGACCGAATTGGAAGAGGCCATTCCTGGCTACCCACAACTTCTGCACGGTAGCAACAAGTGACCATGCTTCTGCAGACTATATTTAAATTTGTAAGCGTCCTCTTTTCCGAATGAATGGGAATATACATAAATGATAACAGAAGGTAAGATGGTCCCTCATTGAAGCTGCACCAGTAAATGAAGCATATATGCTGTTGCTGTGTGTTGCACCTTTTTTTGGTTGTCGTATATCAGAAGAGGACCATTTTGAACAATTCACTTTGTTCGCTTAGCACCATGATCAATTTTTTTTTTTTTTTTGATACGCACCATGATCAAAGTTGACCTAATTTAGTTGAATGATTTCAATTGACACGATGTATAGGTTGAGTTGTCTATTTTTCTCCATGTGTACGACATCATAGCTATAATGTTAGATAAATACAATAACAGTTTATTATTTCATGGGTTAGTTGTATGTATTTATGTGGCATTTTGGCACAATTTGAATTAGACTTATGGCGTGGTCATGTGTGTTAATGTGAGATCATGGTGGTTTAATCTCACCTTTCTAGATAAGAAAATCTCCAAGGGTATCCTAATAAGGGGTGGTGAGGGAGATGCTTCTATAGTTGTAGGATTAATGGGGAAAATGCAAATTCCAATAATACCTCTTCCTGAATATATAGCCCCAACACATTGGACTCACTTGCCAGTGGGCTAATTCTTTACCCTTTTTTTCTCTCCTCCCTTTTAATTCTCTCCTCTCGTGCGACAGTTGTACCTGAAATAAAAATTGTTAGAGTATGATATCTCTAGTTAAGCGCAGCAATCCTTGAATCTCTGAAACGATATTGTGAGTATGACATAAGCTCGCACCATTTTAAGAATGACACAGACGAAATCCTTTCAATAGCATCGTGGACAACCCCACTTCGCTATGTGCAAGTGTGTGTGCTCTCTGTATCTCTTGCGCGGGCGAGAACCTCTGGCTTCCACGAAAACTTTGGCTCCGAGTGGATGTAAAAGTTTCTGTGTTTTGTTGAGCAGAGGAACTTGGAGCTCGAATCCTTCGTTCCAAACGGTGTATAACATCAGCAAAACATAAGATTTACCATTCCTTTGAAATTCCTTCGGAAGTCCTCCAATCCAAATGGAACCTTAAAGTTTGACCAAACAGATATGAATATGAGCTAATATTTAGAATCTGTAATAAATATCATTGAATTAAGCATGCAATATATTTTTAGACCAGTTTTTAATGAGAGTTTTATGTCACAGTTTCCAACACACCTATACTATAGAAACAGTATAGAAGAGTTTCATCCTCATGAATCTTTCTCTACTCCTATGAAATTTTCACCATCTCTCACTTCATGGATATGGATACAATGCTATGTCGCCGTATTTAATGTCTATGAAACTCCTCATTGGGATTGGCTTATAATAAAACTTATTTAGAGACAATATAAACTTATTTATAGAGACACAAATATCGGTATTGTTTTATATATTCTTATTAATCACTTTTTTTTAAAAAAAAATTTGACTCCTTAAGAAGTAAGATGTGAATATTTATTTTGTGACTAAGGAGAGCTGTACGCCTGTAGCCCAGTAGCAGCTAGCATTATTGGATTATGGGTTGTTCTACCGGAAGATCGTTAGAATCTTCAAAACAAAGAAACTCTATAGAAAGGAGCACGTGAATCATATTGGCACTCAGCACGAACATACCAAAGTTTGCAAGCATATCGATCGCGAGCAAAAGGGAGAGGAAAGAGATGCGATGTATATACCCAGTCCTAGTCCAGCGCGTGCGCCGACTTCCCGACCTACTATCCTGCTGCTATATACGTACAGTAAGTCCTAGTCAACCGGCCCCACCTGACAGCCGACGCGACGACTTGCACCCTGTTCTTTTGGCTTAAAAAAATAAGCGCTGATTTCGGCTCGTGCTGATTTGTTGTGAGAGAAAAATACTGTTTCGTGATTAAAAATAAGCGCTGATTGATATAAAAAAAACAAGCTGTTGAAGATAACACAACAGTAGCTAGCAATAATCCACAATCCAGAGACAGATTTGGTCGATGATCTGATTAAGGTACGGTGGCTACTGTGTCTTAGGTCTTGATCTGCGAGAGCATGCAGCGGACGTCCTTGGCGGTGGGGCGCTCCTTGGGGTCATCCTTGGTGCAGAAGAGCGCGATGCGGAGCATCAGGAGGATCTGGTCGTCGTGCCCGGCGCCGGCGATGGCCGGGTCGATGGCCTGCGCCTGCGCGTGTTCCCCGGCCTCCATGACGCGGCGGAGCCACTTGACGAGCCCCACCACCTCCTCCGTCTGCGTGAAGAAGCGGTCGGAGGGCTCCTTGCCCGTGGCGAGCACGGCGAGGATGACCCCGAAGCTGTACACGTCGCACTTGGCCGTGAACTTGAGCGTCTGGTAGTACTCCGGCGCGATGTACCCCAGCGTGCCCGCCACGTTGCTGGCCGTCACGTGCGTGTGCGACTCCGGCATGGCTTTGGCCAGCCCGAAGTCGGCGATCCGCGGCTCCAGCTCCTCGTCCAGCAGGATGTTCGCCGGCTTCAGGTCCCGGTGGATGATCTGCGGCTGGTGCGACACGTGCAGGTACTCCAGCCCCGCCGCCACCCCCACCGCCACCCGCAGCCGCGCCGCCCACGACAGCGCCGGCGAGGTGCCGTCGCCGTCGTCCTCGGCGGCTTTGAGCGCGTGGTGCAGGCTGCCGTTCTTCATGTACTCGTAGACGAGGTAGTGGCAGTCGGGGCGGGGGACGTGCGCCGCCAGCGGGAGGAGGTTGCGGTGGCGGATGTGGCCGACGGTGCGGATCTCCGACTGGATCTGCCGGGACCGCTTGTCCAGCTGCCGGCTCTCCTCGTCGCTCAGGTTGGGCGCGTTGCCGTCGCCGGCGCCGCCGCCGTGGAGCCTGGTGACGATCTTCTTGATGGCGATGAACCGGGGCTCCTCGCCGTCGCGCTCCACGGGGAGCGGCGCCTTGTAGACCTCGCCGCAGCCGCCGCGGCCGATGACGGCCAGCGACGCCAGCCCGTCGTCCTTCTCCAGGAACGCCAGGTGCTCCGGCCGCCGGATCAGCTTCGGGGTGAAGATCATCACGCCGGAGCGGGAACGGTACCGCCCGCGGACGCAGTTGAGCGCCAGCCGGAACAGCACCGACAGCACCAGCCCGGAGACCACGCCGGCCAGCGAGCCCACCACGAAGCCGATGATCCAGTTGCGCACCCGGTGCCTGTGGCTGCGCCGGTGGTGCTGCTGCTCGCCGGCAGGAGGAGGCGCCGCCGGCGCCGGCGAGATGCTGCTGTGGTTCTTTGGGTCGCCGCTGCCGCCGCCGCCGGGAGGGGTGCTGCTCTTCTCGGCGAGGACGTAGCGGTGCGGCACCACCGTGGTGGTCCGGCGGTGGTGGTGCGCGTGCCGGGTCGTCCACAGGCGGGAGCGGCGCGCCATGGCCGAGTGATGCGCGACGGCATGCCGGCCGTCGTAGCACTCCGCGGCGGAGACGAGGACGACGAGGAGCGTCACGAGGACGACGACGGACTTGCCCGGCGTGATGCTCGCCGCTGACGCCATGGCCGTCAACAGCTCAACACGGGGGCGGCGGCTTCGATCGGAGGCTGGGTGGGAGTCGGAGGAAGCAGAGCCAAGTCGTAGCAGTATTTAATAAGAGTGGCGCAAGAGGAGACTGGGAGTGGAATGCCGTGTGGAACAGGATCGACGGCTCTGATGCGTTTCTTGACCGGATGGACGGCTCAGATTCGAGAGCGGGCCCCCTGTTCTTGTTCCTGGTCCGAGTCCTCGGGCCCGCCGGCGAGAGACGACTTGACTGGATGCAAGTCAAGAACCGGCGTGCACGGCTAGTGTGGAAAATTTGGAGGGGACGACTGACGGCCATGCATCAACGACTTCCTTTCACTAGCGACCACAAATTTTGTGGCTAATCGCCATGCTTAAATAAACCTTACTATATCTACATCTTGAACGAAATGACTCTTTTGTTTTTTCCTTTTTCCTTTGAGAACTACGAGAGTACTCGCATGTTTAGGCCTCGGACTCGTTACGAGAGTACTCGCATTTACAGCTATTTTTTTCTTTTCCAGTGATTTCTCCTTATGTTGCTCCCAGCGCAACGAGTGTAGCCACGTCGGATCCTGTGTGCCGCGTTTCCTCTTTTTTTTTTTCGCCAGCGACGGCTTCGTCCCAAGCCTTTGGTCGCGTGGACGTGATTTGACCACGTCGCCCTTGTCGTTTCTTCCGGTTCTTTGGCCGTTTTGCAATCCTCTGTCCGTCTCCTCCCCTCCCGCTCGTCAACGGCGCGCTGCCGAGGCTGCTCGCCACCCGTGCTGTAACACCCCAGGTGTTAAAGATGCATTAGCACTTGCATTTACGCACATGACCATTTATCATTATTCATAATCATAATCAAATGACAAAAAGATTCTCATTTTTACTATTCCCTATAATTATGTGATGTTTATATATGAACATTAGGGTTTATTTATTTGAGTGGTTTTGATTAACCTAAATCCATAATCAAGTAAAGTTAATGTTATTGTTCAATAAAATAGTGCAAAAAGTTGCTTTGGTTGAATTAAAAATACATTTAAATTTATATTTATATATATATGCCCTAAGTTGACCTAAAAAGGATTTTATTTTCTAAGCCTTTTATAAGGTTGGACCTTAAACAAAAATGATAAAGAAAAATATTTTCTACAACTTTGATTTAACAACCTAGACATAAATCCAATCCTAAATTGGTGATTTTGAAACCCAAGTTTGATTTATTTAAAAGAAAATCAAATTATTCCTATTTCAAAGGGTTAAACCACAGTTTCAAAAATAATGAGAATATGACTTTGGTGTAAAAAGCAAAGTTGTAAAGCTCATTATTTGGAACAATTTTCATATTAAGAATTTTTGAAGTTGTTAAGCAAAATTTTGAATTTTAAATCAAATTTTGAAGTAATCCTTTTAGGTCAAATTTGGATTTCAAAATCTAGAAGGAATTTGAATATGGTTCAAAAAGCAAAGTTATAGTACTTGAAATTTTAAACAAATTTTATTTTGAAATTTTTCAAGTTGCTATATGAAATCAGAAGTAATTTGAAAAGGAAAAAAATACACTTTGCTGCTACAGTAATCGGCTGTGCTTTTGCCCATACCGGCCGCTGCTCATCGCCGGCGCCTTGGCTCGCGCCCTCGACGCCTTGCCTACGTTTCTGGCTCAATTAAGGCCCAGAGCTCGCTGGCAACAGCATGGAAATGCCCTGGACCATTTGAGTTCGTCGGTGGCGGCTTGCCAATGCTGTATCCTCCCTGTTGCTCGTCGCCGCCGTGTTACCGGCGAGGCCGTCGGCCGTGGTCGCGCCCCTGGCCACGCCTCTACTGCAGTTAAGGCCCTAGCATGCTGTCAACTGCAGAGGGCGCCCCTGCCGACTTGAACTCGACGGTGGCGGCTCGCCATTGCTGTTTCCTCACTGGTCACCGGCAGAGAGGTGGCGCCACCGGCACCGTCCGTCGCCCCAATGCCATACCGGCCTTGCCACCTCCCTAGCTGCGTCACCGATGTCGCGAAGCTGCCTGCCACCTAACCCTGCTCTCCTAGGCCTATAAATACCACCGGAGACCACCGTCTCTGCCCACACCATCCTCCTTGGCAGTCACCGGTAGTCTCGGGTCGCCAGAGAAATTCGCCACCCGCATTGCACTACTTCTAAATTGCTTGCACACAAAGCTTCATCACGAGCTGTTCTTTCCAATCGACCAGGTCTCAACGCCTTTTTGGCCGCTGGTGAGCACCCTACGGCAATGCGCCGTCCCTGCGCTCTCCTTTTTGTACCGCACTCGCACCCACACGAAACCAGAGCACACCACTGCGTTCCAGCTTGTTTTAATTTGTGTTTCTTACTATACTTTAGTTGTAAAAGCTATAGGACCAATAATCGTAAATGCTACCGCCTGCCGGAACAGGGCTTGTCCCCGCCGTGTTCTCGCCGCCGAGCCGCTGCACACGCGAAGAAACTTTACCATCGCTTAAACATGCCTGAAAACCGACCCTAGAGCTTTACCAGATCACCATAAAGCCAGCGCAACACTCATATAAGGTTGTCGTCACCGGAGACGGTGGGTACACGGACGAGCAGCACCGCCGTGCCGCTCTGTCCATCGCCACCGTAGGCAAAGTCCATCACTGGCCCTCTAATCTAGCTCGATCGGCGCGGGAGGTCACCAGGGACACATAGTTAGCCTCGGTGTCGTCGGAGACGCCTTAAATCCGCGGGCAACCGCCGGTCAAGCGGCGCCTCAGCTCGGGTTAACACGGGGAAGAAGAAAGGACTTCGATTTTAGAATTTGAATAATACCAGGGGGGTTATTTGCACAATCAGTGACTCATATGAATAGTTTAAAATGGACTGCGGGTTATTTCTTTAAAAACCAAAGGGCTCTTATGCAAAACAGCCAGGCGCACGCACGGGAGGCTGGCCTAGGCCACTTCTGTGCAGACTAGGCCAAGCCGGGCCGAATCCGAGCCCGCGCGCGTTTTCCTTTTTATTTCGTTTTATTCATTTTCATTAAAGTAAATAGTACCTGTTTTTGTTATTTTTATAGCTGTTTATTTACCTGTGATAAAATCATGAAAAGTTTGGTATATGCTCTGCACAGTGTATAATTTCATAGAAAAATATGAAATAGGCTTTTCCAGTACTTTTAAAAGAAACTAAATATCATCATTTTAATAGATAAATGTGATATTTAGTGATTTTTGTTGCTTAGAATATTATTCCAAAAATTCTAAAAATTGTTGTATGTGATATACATGTCACTGTTTATCTTCACAAAAAGTTTGGTACTATTTTGAACACTTTCACTGTTGTAACTATTTTAACCCTATTTTAAATAGTGTTTTTCTTTAACAAATTAAACAAATAATACATGGAAATGATGTATAATCAAATTAAGTGACTTTGGTATGTTGTGTGAAGACCATGAAACACCTACCTTGCTGTTTCATGGCAATAATAGTGCTTTGCTAGTTTAACTTGCTTTATGAATTAAAACCAGCATTTTATGCTTTATAAGAAAATAAAGATAGGTTTTGTTGGTTTGCAACTTTACCGTGAATAACATGTCATGCCTATTCAAGTGTTACTTGGTAGGATTGCAAACTTCTCTACCGGAGAAGAAATATGCACGTACTCAGTAAAATAAATAAGAACAAGATTATCATTTCATGTAACCAATCCAACCTAAAACCCTATTGTGCAAACTAAGGTCACATGGATACATATCACCACACATCATGTCATCATATCATTATCATCTAGCATATCATAGTGCATTATTTTCATGTATACATCCTATTCATACATATAGGATCGGAAGAGGAAAATCTCGTCGAGTACGAGATAGTCGAGGAGAATCCACAGGAGTTACCACTCGAAGGCGAAGAACCCGATACTGACTCACTGCCAGAGTGTCCTAACCACGGACCCTCCACTTTTCGTCGAGGCAAGCCCCGGACATTTTATACACCTATCTATTCTATTTTTGAATTACTTTTGAGTGTAATTTACTTATGTGCATTTACGTTCATAAGAGTTGAGTGAAACCATTGATGCATTATATACCTTGTCTAGAAATAACACCCTGTTATCACTAGATAAGTACCGTTGTGGGCGTATAAACCCATATGCCCATATGGCAATACATGGGCCAAGTCATCCGATCAGGCCTGGACTGTCAAGGACGCGTTATCTACACGTTCTCCTGAAGATCACGTATATCCGCCGAAGACTTGGCGGACAAAGAAATAGCTTTCCTAGTATCTAGCCGATTAGTTTTCTTATTCGGCTAGGATTGTAATCTGATATACATGGTAAAACCGACTTGTAACCCTGCCCCCCAGACTATATAAGGCGAGCAGGGGATCCCCTCAACTCATCTCATCTATTAGCAATATAATACAACAACACACAGGACGTAGGGTATTATGCCTCGCGGCGGCCTGAACCTGTATAAATCTCGTGTCTCACGCTTCCAGTGTATTCTTGCTCGTCTCAGGCGCACCTTCACCGATCAATCTACTACCTTGAGCATACCCCTCGGTAGACTATCACCGGCATTCCGTCAATAGTTGGCGCGCCAGGCAGGGGGTGTGCTTCCTGATCCATGGCGAACAAGGTGATTTTTTCAAGCTCCATTGAGCACCCAACGCCGGGCCAGATCTTTATGGTGGGATCCATCACTTAGATCATCAGTCCCGACGGTGAAGAAAAGATCCTGGATGTGGCCCAGATCGCATCTACTCCGACTCCTCCAGCAACCTCCGTCCCGACAAGAAAGCTGCCACGCTACATCCGGAAGACCATCGACAACGACGACCTGGTCACATCCATAGATCGGGTCTCCCAATGCCTGTCCGAGAGTCTCCAGATCTTGGAGTCGACTGTAGACCGCTTTCAGCGCCCATTGACGACGCAATAACCCTCTCCGCTTCGCCAGGACATGACTCTGGCCATCACCACCACTCCTCGGGGACGCGTCGTCGAGCTACGTCCCCGAGCAGTCACGGTTCCGAGGGCCTCCGACCATGACCTCCCGAGTGGCTATATGCTGTTCGGTTTGCGGAACGCGGCCTCCAGTTTCGCGCATGTACTACGCTCCTCCGGCCATACCTCCCCCAAGCACGTCGGCACCAGCTCCAGCTTCATCATCACCGACAACGACTGCTCCGACCTAGACGACGTGGAAGGCGGCGATCTCACTGATCTGCCACCTCCCACTGGTCGGTTCATCGGCGGACCCGTCCTCGCCATCAGCAACGACAGTGCTCCTTCTCCGAATGAAACTGAAGAGGCCTGAGCAGCCCGCGAGGGGAGAAATGCCCACCGAAGACGGCGTCGCGAGCTGCAAGCCGAGGCAAGGAAGGCCACCGTGCGGAACTTAGAGCCAGAATTCAATCTGGTCGGCAATCACCAGGTCTACAAGACCCCAAGTGTAAATGTCGCCGTCGCGATAGAGGAGGCCAAAATACTGGCCCCGACACCTGAAGTGGAGCGCCTTACGGCTTTCCTCCAGGCACCCAAAGTCTAGATCAACGAAGAACGCCAGTTACCACCTCCATCACATTCCACTGCGTCGGCCACCGAGATCATTCACGACGATGGTGGTCACTCCCGCGGCGGCCGGAGATGTCGTCGCCCAGACGGAGATCAGGAGGTGAATCAGTCCGACCTCCGTGAAAAGCTGAAGACAAGAGATCTCCGGGGGCGCATCAAGAATCAGAGGGAAGCGAGGCACTCAGCAGAGACTGAGCACCGCAAGGAATATGATGAAGCAGATGGTTCTCCGGTCAATGACAAAAACACTCCTTAGACTTCCCTTCACGGCAGAACTCCAGGCGGTACGCTGGCCGTCAAACTTCAAGGTCGTTGGTGTCGAGACCTACGATGGCACTGCCGATCCCACCAAATGGCTTAGCATCTACGAGATCGCGGTCAAAGCTGCCGGGAGGAACTCCGACGTCATGCCGAATTACTTGCCCGTTATGCTCAATGCATCCGCCAATAATTGGCTGCTGAGCTTGAAGCCAAACTCCATTGGCACTTGGGACCAGCTGAGGGAGCAGTTCATCAACAACTACAGTGCCACCTGCAAGCAGCCTGGCACAAAGTTTGATCTTGAGAAGCTCCAGCAGGCGTCGCGAGAATCATTGCGGGATTATATTCGGCACTTCTCAGAGACTAGAAACAATATTTCAGGCGTCACGGATGCTGAGGCTATCTCCGCTTTCATACGTGGCCTCCGACCTGATGAGGAGCTCCAGAGGAAGCTATACTGCAGCAGACCAGAATCCATCGCAGAGATGCTGCGCATCGCCAACAAGTACGCCGAGAGGAGCGAGGCGGCCCACCACTCCGTCCATAGCCGCCTCCACTTCCCCGACCGACCACGTCGCGAAGACACCGACCGCCGATCTGATCGGCGCCATGATGACCGAGGAGCCCGGCGAGACCACCACCGCGGCGAACGTGATCGCCGCGACCAACATCGCTCCGATCGACGTTGCCACGACGAACCGAAAGGCTCCAAGGCTGGAGAAAGGCGTCGCCATTACCAAGTCTACAATGCCCGACCAGCCCCAAAGCGCAATTATGAAGAGGCTTACGACAAGCTCCTCGATAGTCAATGCCCCATCCACAAGTTCCAGAAGCATACCATGAGAGAATGTTATGGCTTCTCCAGGGCGTTCCAAGAAGAAGACAAGAAGAGGGCTCGCATAGAGTCCGAGAGAGACAAGCACGATGACAATAATGACCAGCCTCCAGGCTTTACTGAAGCTCACCGAACGGTCTCCACGATCATTGGTGGCCGCATAGCCATGGAGTCGAAGAGAGAGCAGAAACTCGTTGCTAGACGTGTCAACTCCGTTGCCAACAATGACGCCACCATCACCGACCTGAGATTTCCTCCCTGGTCGCACAAGGCCATCACCTTTAGCAGAGAGGACCAGTGGACGGAGATCCCATACTTGGGGCGCTTCCCGCTGATCCTCGACCCGGTGATACGCAAGACACGCTTCCGCAAGGTGCTGATCGACGGTGGCAGAGGCCTCAATATCCTGTTCTCCGGAGCCGCTAAGGAGCTCGGACTCCGAGCTGAAGACCTGGATCCGACCACGGCTCCGTTTTGGGGAATCGTCCCAGGGCAGCCCTCTTATCCCCTGGGACCGATCAACCTGCCTGTCCAGTTTGGGACACCACAGTGCTTCCGCATCGAGCACATCGACTTCTTGGTGGCTGACTTCGACGCCGCATATCACGCCATACTCGGCCGTCCAGCTTTGGCTAAGTTTGGGGCCACCCCAACTATACTTATCTCGTCATGAAGATGCCAACGAAGACCGGCATTCTTACGGTCTGCTCTAATGGTGAAGGTATTGTTTCCGAAGAACCAAAAGTGGATACACTTCACCAAAGATAAGGATTTTTTTCAAATTTTTTCTGAGCTCCTTACATCCGTCTGGTCAAGCAACTGCGAAGATTTGCACCTCCCGACGAATGCAAGGTGCTCGGGGACAAGCTGTAGGGGTATAAACCCATATACTCGCATGGCAATACATGGGTCAAGTCATCCGATCAGGCCTGAACTGCCAAAGACGCGTTGTCTACATGTTCTCCTGAAGATCACGTACATCCGCCGAAGACTTGGCGGACAAGGAAATAGCTTTCCTAATATCTATCCGATTAGTTTCTTTGTTCGGTTAGGATTGTAATCTGATATACATGGTAGAACCGATTTGTAACCCTGCCCCCCAGACTATATAAGGCGGGCAGGGGATCCCCTCAACTCATCTCATCTATTAGCAATACAATACAACAACACATAGGACGTAGGGTATTACGCCTCGCGGCAGCCTGAACCTGTATAAATCTCGTGTCTCACGCTTCCAGCGTATTCTTGCTCGTCTCAGGCGCACCTTCATCGATCAATCTATTACTTTGGGCATACCCCTCGGTAGACTATCGTCGGCATTCCGTCGACAACCGTTCTATGCTTAGTCATGCTTAGACCGGTAGAAGTTGTAATACCCTGGGTATTACGGTTAATTAAAAAAATACCATGTCATCATGTTTAATTTAAGTGCCTGCATATGATTGTACTTAGGAACCCTAGAGTGACTTAATTATGAATGAGGTTGATTGTGCAATTGAATACTTAATGGAAAATCAAAAATAAAATCAAATAGGAAATTTAAATAAAGCCCTAATTGGACACCAAAACCCTAAATCAAAAACTACTTGGAATCTGGTGATAGTGTCTTAATAAGAGTTGTAGATATTTTAAGATGGCACAACTTCTATTTTGGCTATTTTTGAAGTTCTTAAATAGAAATTTAAATTAAACCCTAATTACTACTTTGGAATTCAAATTTAAAATGCTAATTTCAAAACTATCAAGAATCTGACTAAACTCCCTTAATAAAAGTTGTAGAACTCAACAAGTAGACCAAATTTTATCTTTACATATTTTCATGTATGTGGAAAACTTTGGAGAATTGGATTGAACTGTGTTTGAATTTCAAACTCAAGATTTACCCCTTTTTGAATATTTTCAAAACTATTCAGAATTTGGATTTGGTTGAAAAACCAAAGTTGTGCAACCCAAGATTTGCTACAACTCTTACATTGATGATTTTTCTAGTTCCCATATAAAATAAAAAGTAATTTCACTAAAACAGTAGAAGGGGGAAATTGATGGACTACAGTGTTGTGCCTCCTTCATGTTCGTGCACAGGCACGGCCGTCCGCCGTGACGCCCACGCGTGGCGCCACCCATGCCGGCTGTGAGCGTGCTCCCCGGCGTAGCCACACATGTAGGGGACCCCACGCCGCCCCAAATCGCTTTTGCCACCTCCCAAACCCACCTTATAAACCTTCGGTCGTCTCCCTGCCTCCCCTTCTTCCCTCGGCTCGCCGGCGACCACCTCCACTGTCTCGGCTGAATTGGCACGCACCCGTCCACCATCTCCAAATTGCCCAAGCGGTTGACCTTCTCACTCCCTTGCGAACCTAGTGCCTCAACATGTGCAAAGGTTCGTGTCCCGCTGGTCCGGGAACGCCTGTCGTCGTCATCGGGTCCGGTCGGAGCGTCGCCGCAGGTCACCTCGCCGTGTCTAGCTTGTCTCGGTGAGCTTCACCTCTTGTGCTATGGCGTTTTAGACTCCCTGGCTTGTCATGATGTTCATACATGCGGTGGTTCGCCGTCTCATGCCCTAGGTCCGCCGGAACGGGGAGAGTGACGTCGGTGAATGCCGCCATGGGACTGCTCGGTGTCAAGCTCGTCGCTCCGCGCCACCTCTACTCTAGCCGCCTACCGATCTAGGACCATGGTGAGCTCCTGGTCCTCCCCGACCCTTTTCCTTTAACTCTACCGCACCCTGGCGGCTGGAACAGGGCTACCGTGCCGCCGCGTCCACCATGGGCGAGCTAGAGCTCGTCGGAGGCGAAGAGGGTAGAAGCTAAGTAGGAGAGAGGGTCCGTTAGGCTCTAGGCTCGGTGTTGTGGCGTTTGGTTTCGCTACGGGGATCGCCGTCGGCGAGATTCCCGGCGGGCAGCAGCGTGCGCGCGCGCGGGCGCACGGCTAGAGGAGAGAGGAGGAGCTGACGGGGGGGTCCCGCCTGTCAGCGTCCCCGGGAGAGGGAAAGGGCGCCCGATCGCGTGCCGGCGGCCGCGTGGGCCGGCCTGGGGATAGTTGGGCCACCTCGGGTGATTTTATTTTCTATTTTCCTGGGGAATTAATAGGGTTTTTCCATTTTGATTTAAAATAAATAGTGCTCAGTTTTCAGCTTTTTGTAGTAATATTTTTAAGGCACCTAGAGGTATGAAAAATTTTGTGGATGTTCTCTGTTGTCTGTAGTATTTTACAAAAATATCAAATATATGTTTTTTGACCCCTTCTGCAGAAACTAAAAATCAATATATTAACTAATAAATGCACCTTTGGGTAATTTTAATAAATTCTAGGTTAATCCAAAAATCATGAAAATTTAAATGGCACTGTTGTAGGGTAAGACCTATTTGTTGGTTAAGTTTGGGTTCAAATAGAAGCTGTTTGATCATCTATTAATTAAATGTTGGGTTAAAAGGATAATAAAATCGATAGACACCATTAATCCCTGTAGTTTGTGTGATTTTTGGATTGATTGGGTCCATGGATCTTTCACCATGATGATCCTTGACAAAATTAATATTGTTACTAGGTAGTTATAGTAAAGCTGTGCAGCGGCTTTCTATGACTGTTAAAAAGGTCAATAAAAATGAAATACGAAAACACCACTTTACTTTATGAAAAATGTTTTACAACTTTATCGTGAAGGAAAGTTATACTCAAGGATTAGTATTGTTTACTATTGTGTATTGTATTCATTATTATTGACACCATGTTAAGCATGCATCATTGCATACGTGTAGTGCCCGTCAACGAGGAAATCAAGGTTGAGGCCACTACTGAGGAGGTGACTCCCGAGGTCGTCCAGGGATTCGACATTTGCGGGACCGAGCCCGACCCGACGCTTTACGTAATCCAAGGCAAGCCCCGGTGCATTTAGCCCCGCCTTGTGTTTTATAAAATATTTATAACTTGAGTTAATTATTGCATTAGGTTGTTAGGAGTTGATTGTCACCTATATTGATACATTACCTGCCTTGATATTATTACCCTTGAAACCTGTTTAAAAATAAAAATGCTCAAAAAGTGCTTAGCCTCGCTTAATTAATTTAGGTTTGCATAAAATGCTATTTTGACTTATGGGAATATGATATTAGTGAATCATGAGAAACGAAAGGGATATGAGTCCGTTCGGAGATTGTGCACTTGGGTAGCAGCCCCAATGCATCGTCACCGACGGAGAGGGATTTTTCGTTCGTTGGTTGTGAATTTGGGTTAGAGTCCCAATGCTTGACCTTCGGCGGGAAAGAGATTTGAAAACCGTTGGGACAATTGTACTTGGGTTAGAATCCCAATGCAATGTCGCTGGCGGAAAAAGAATTAGGGATCGTTCGTTGTAGGCCTGCTATGATCGAGACTTTGCAACTAGCCACATACTACGGGAAGCCCTGACTCTGGTGGCTCTATTACTTGAACCGACAACCACACATTGAGAGTGGAGAGATGACGAGAGCAGCGTGTACCCTCATGGCCGGTGTGCCTGGAGAGGAGAGGAGTACTGTGTTCTCCGGTGGCGCAGGACCGGATCAGGTTTTGGAAAAGCCGTGGTAGACGGGGTTGGCATATGTAAGCTTAGGTGCTACATATGCAGTGTGGATAGGGATCTCTAGCTGGGTACTAACCGATTCGAATCGTTGTTGCTCCTCGAAAATGGAGACTTGATCCTTTGACCTACAATTGGAAAATGATTCGGAACTAGGTGTTTTTGAGAATAATTAAGAATTTAAAAGTATGATGATATATGAGAATGAATTTGGAATTATGGATTATGATTAAATTAAGATTGAGTTAAAATATTGAAATAGGATAGTAATGCTTTTCTGCAAAACTCTTTGACTCTTGCTCAAACCTTACCTTGATTTCCCCTCAGCCTGCATTCCTGAGTCTCATTCCCTTTTTCTTTAGTCGGGTAAGTGTTGCGGAGTACCCCAGTACTCAGGGTTTGTTAACCCCATGTTGCAGGAATCCAGCAGTCAGAGGTCTGTCTCACCCCCTGCTGTGTGACAGTTGTCCAAGAGGCAAGTGAGGAAGAGTAAGGTTGGACCCGTGGGCAGGGTTCTTGTTATTAAGTATTTAAAAATGTTGTATCGTCGTTCCGCTGCTACCTCCTTTTAATTATGGTCTGTAATAACTGCACTTAAATTCTATTTGGACGAATGGTTTGTAATCTAAGTACTTTATAATCTTTCTGCGCTTTTACTCCGATGTAATTTGTTATGAAATGTTGTAATTCTAGTAATGACTTCGCAATGGGATCTTGTCGGAGAAAAACAGGTGCTGATGTAGCCTGGCAGGACCTTCTAGATCATATGGGACACGGGCCCGGCTGTCAGAGGTCATTAGTGACAATGACAGGTGCCGGTGGGCCATGTGATTTAGGCGGTTCTGTTACAGCTGGTATCAGAACATTCCATTGCTAAATCATTACGGTATTATTTTGCAAAACTTCAAAATGTTTTGCATCATAAACTTCAAATTGCTATTTTGGTCCAAATTGCTTGCTCTTATCTTATTCCGTAATGTAGTATGGTAGCCAGTGGAATAGCACTATTATTAGCCCTATGTTAAAAATTATTTATTCATTTATTTACCTTGCATTGATTTAAAATTCGTAAGTACGATTCATGCATCATGATTAATTCACATGCTAATTAACATCCTCCTTAAAGTGGTTTATGTGTTAGGATCTATCAAACCTATTCTTGCTAGCCTATAATATATCCTCACTAATCCAAACTTATCTTCTCCAACATGGGACGCACCAAGCAGACTGCTCGCAAGATGACGGGCCCTTGGGGAGTGCCTGCGTCACCAGCTGGCGCCACGTGACAGGGAGGCTTCCAGCAGTCGTCGTCCCCGCCGCAGTCGCACTGAGCTACAGGAGGAGGTTGACAGGATGAGGGAGGAGATGAGGAAGATGGTTGAGGACTTTGCTACCGCTTGCCGAGAGCATTACCAGGACGTGGCTAGGATCGGACGTTTGCGAACTTCTGTGGCACGTCTCATCGAGCAGAGGGACGCGACCTGGGTGCGTGAGGACGCGACCAGGGCCAGACTGCGCTAGCTCGAGATCTACGTGGAGCAGATTGAGGACTACAACGATGCACTGCATGAGGAGGTGCATAGGCTCAACAATGAGCTTAACCCTATCTTGGAGCCACGTGTGGAGGATCCCGAGGGTGGAGTTGTTGTTGGTCCTGAGGATCAGGACATGGAGGACGTTGACGAGGAGGTTGAGTCTCTCTAGGTGGCCATCGAGGAGGACGCCAACGAGGACGTTGAGGAGGACGTCGAGGAGGCCGACGAGGACGGTGTCGTCTTTGACAGGACCGTGGGCGACGACGACTAGGCTAGTTGTAGGACTAGGCGTGTCAGTTTATCGCACTCTTTTGGGTATTGTAATGTCGGTGTTGCCATGAAACCCTAGTTATGGTTTGGGAACTGTGTTAAGTGTCAGTTGTGTACCTTAATTATTGTAATATTGTGGTGTGTACTGTACTAAGTTTCAGTTAAGTAATCTAAGACTTTAGTTTGGCCTGCTTATGTACAGATGCCTGTTAACACCCGCTCGTCTGGTGCTGGGACTTCTGAGGATGAGGCCATTCCGGAGGCACCACCAATTCCGCCAACTCTGGCAGATGCCATCTTAGCCTTAGCCAATGCTGCAGCGCTGCTTGCTCAGAACCGAAATGACCGTGGTGGGCGCCGTGGCCGCCACCATGAAGAGGAAACAACTTATGTGGACTTTACGGACACCCGTCCGCCGGTGTTCACCAAAGCGGATGGGCCGCTGGAAGCGGATGGCTGACTCCGTACCATGGAGCAGAAATTTGAACTGATTCATTGCACTGAAATCCAGAGACCACTGTTTGCAGCGCAGCAACTCCGAGGTCCTGCCAGCACTTGGTGTGCAAATCTCCTGGCCGCCCAGCCTGATGGACACCAACTTACTTGGGCGGAGTTCCGTGAGGCTTTCCGTGCTCATTACATCCCTGCGGGTGTGATGAAGATGAAGTTAGATCAATTCTTAGCTCTGCAGCAGAAAGAATCCACCATCATGCAGTACGTCAGCCAGTTCAACCACCTGTCGCAGTATGCCCCTGAGCATACCAATACCGACCAAAAGAAGAAGGACTGCTTTGTCAGAGGTCTGAACTACAAGATTCAAAGAAGCTTATCCAACAACCTCCACTGCACTTATCATGAAGCAGTCAACATTGCGATAGCTTTTAAAGAAAGTGACCGCAAGCATCAAGAAGAGAAGAAAAAGAAGAAGTCTGGATCAGCAGGGTCTTCAGGCAATCTGAAGCGCCAGAAAATCATCTACCACCCCACTCACCACTCTCGTCCATAGTATCCTCATCAACAGGTCGTAGTACGAACTGCTGCTACCTCCCACACCTCCAACCAACAAAACACCACTCAGCCAAATGCCCCTGGCGTTCGTATCACTACTCCTCCGTCGAACTACAACCAACCGTACTACAAATGTGGCAAGATGGGACATTGGTCCCGTAACTATCCATTCCCCAAGAAATACAACCAAAATGCACAGAAGGCTCCTGGTGGACAGCAGCAGCAGACTCAGCACCGTGGCCACCAGCAGCAGGTCCAGAAGGGAAAAGTTGTGAAGAAAGCAGGTCAGGTCTACTACACACAAGTTGATGACATTCCCGAGGGTGAACCTGTCATGCTGGGTAGGTTCCCTGTCGCAAGTCATCCTGCTATCATACTTTTCGATTCTGGTG
This sequence comes from Eremochloa ophiuroides, assembly GCA_038502445.1. Lineage (NCBI taxonomy): Eukaryota > Viridiplantae > Streptophyta > Magnoliopsida > Poales > Poaceae > Eremochloa > Eremochloa ophiuroides. The sequence goes on from JAHLJS010000003.1 coordinate 28,875,737, forward strand.
CATCGCATTCATTCATCAATCGTACATTTATCGTCAAGCATGAAATCCCAATTGGGCAGATAGAGGAAAATTTTCTTATACAGTCGCCCGGGGGGAGTATTAGTACTAAAGAGATAGTACATCGGGTGCCCATAGAACTTGACGGGCATATATTCCCGACCTCAATGATAGTGCTGAAAGACCAGGATATAGATGTGATATTAGGCATGAATTGGATGTATCAGCACAAGGCTCTCATTGACGTGCTAAATAGAACCATTAGGGTAAACTTGCCTAATAGTCAAACCCAACTCCTCATCCAACTTCCAATACCTCAAAGAGCAGTTGGTAGGGTAACCGCAGTTAAAGAGGTGCAAGACATTTCAGTAGTTTGTGAATTTCCGGATGTGTTCCCTGACGATTTGCCTGGTTTACCCCCTGACCATGATGTGGAGTTTGCCATTGAGTTGAAACCTGGAACACACCTATTTCTGGTAGAGCCTATAGGATGCCTCCCAAGGAACTAGCGGAGCTTAAGGGCAGCTGCAAGATCTATTGGATAAGGGTTTCATTAGACCTAGCTCGTCCCCTTGGGGTTGTCCTGCTATTTTTGTTAAAAAGAAGGACAAGTCTCTCAGACTCTGTGTTGATTACCGTCCACTCAACAAGGTCACCATCAAAAACAAATACCCTTTACCTCGTATTGACCTACTCTTTGACCAACTAGCTGGGGCCAAAGTATTTTCTAAAATTGACCTTAGATCTGGATACCACCAAATAAAAATCCATCCCGAAGACTTCCCAAAAACGGCCTTCACCACCAGATATGGCCTCTATGAATACCTGGTTATGTCTTTCGGCCTAACCAATGCTCCTGCCTATTTCATGTACCTCATGAACTCCGTTTTCATGCCTGAGCTCGACAAATTTGTAGCCGTGTTCATCGATGACATCCTTGTCTATTCCAAAACCCCCGAAGAACATGCCCAACACCTCCGTGTTGTCCTGACTCGCTTAAGAGAACATCAACTATATGCCAAGTTCAGCAAGTGTGAGTTTTGGTTGGACAGAGTTCTGTTTCTCGGACATATCCTACCGGCTGAAGGCGTATCTGTTGACCCAAGTAAGGTGGAGGAGATCTTGAATTTGACGCCACCAACCACAGTACATCAAGTCCGTAGTTTCATAGGGATGGCGGGATACTACCGTCGTTTTATTCTGGATTTCTCCAAAATATCCAAGCCCATTACCAGCCTATTGAAGAATCTAATCAAGTTTGCCTGGTCACCTGAGTGTGAGAAGGCCTTTCAAACCTTGAAGAAGTTGTTGACTAGTACACCAGTCCTAGCCCAGCCCAACATTGAAAAGCCATTTGATGTGTACTGCGACGCTTCTAGAACCGGTCTTGGTTGTGTCTTGATGCAAGAGGGCCGAGTCATTGCTTATGCTTTATGACAAGTTAAGCGCCATGAAGAGAATTATCCTACTCATGATCTAGAACTGGCCGCTGTCGTCCATGCATTGAAGATATGGCATCATTATTTGCTGGGTAGTACCTGCAATATTTACACTGATCACAAGAGCCTGAAATATATATTTACTCAAGAAGAGTTGAACATGATGAAGAGAAGATGGCTGGAGTTGATTAAGGATTATGACATCGAAGTACATTATCATCCTGGCAAGCCGAATGTGGTCACCGATACACTTAGTAGGAAGGTTCATTGCAACTGTTTGACAGTGAAGCCCCGAGATCTTTCCTTGTGCTATGAGCTAGAGAAGTTTGGTATAGAAATGGTTGAACATGGTAGCTTGAATCATATTTGCGTTGAGACCACCATCCGTGATGAGATCATTGCAGCTCAGAAAGGAAGCAAGGGCATCAAGCATATCAAAGAAAAAGTCCAAGCCGACACGGCAAATTGCTTCAGGATTGACGACGAAAGTGTCATATGGTTCAAGAATCATCTAGTAGTTCCAAAAGTAACCGAGTTGCATTAAAAGATCCTTGATGAAGCACATTTGACCAGATTCTCCATTCACCCAGGAAGCAACAAGATGTACCGGGATTTGAAGCAAAAATTCTGGTGGACTAAGATGAAAATAGAGATTGCTCGATATGTAGCGAGATGTGACACTTGTCAGAAAGTAAAAGCTGTCCACATGAAGCCTGGAGGAGAACTGCAACCATTGCATGTTCCTGCATGGAAATGGAAAAATATTAGCATGGATTTTATCGTAGGTTTGCCAAAAACATCAAGAGGTTTTGACTCAGTCTGGGTTGTTGTTGATCGCCTCACTAAGCAAGCTCATTTCATCCCCGTCAAATCTATCTACACTGCAGTGAACTATGCAAAGCTGTATATACAAAATCTGGTGAAGCTTCATGGTGTGCCTAAGACCATTGTCTCATATCGAGGTTCTCAATTCATTTCGAATTTTTGGAAGGCTTTCCATAAGTCACTAGGAACAAAACTTTTGCATAGTACAGCATATCATCCCCAGACTGACGGTCAGACTGAGAGAGTCAACCAAGTGTTGGAGGACATGTTGAGAGCATGTGTACTCAATTACACAGATACGTAGGATGAATGTTTGGCACTAGTAGAATTCTCGTTCAATAACAGTTATCAAGAGAGCATCAAGATGGCACCGTTCGAGGCTGTGTATGGTCGTAGGTGTCGGACTCCCCTAAATTGGTCTGAGCCTGGGGAAAGATGGTTCTTTGGAGTTGACTTGGTAGAAGAAACTGAAGAAAAGGTCAGGCAAATACAAAATAATTTGAAGGTTGCACAGTCGCGACACAAAAGTTACGCCGATCAAAGACGTCGTCCCTTGGTATTCAAGACAGGAGACTATGTCTATCTCAAGGTCTCACCAATGAAGGGAATTAGTCGATTCGGAGTCAAAGGCAAGTTAGCCCCTCGATACATCGGGCCATTCCAAATTGTGGCACGTCATGGAAAAGTAGCATACAAATTGAGATTGCCGGATCACCTCTCAGCTGTGCACTACGTATTCCATGTGTCGTAACTCAAAAAGTGTCTTCAAGTGCCTGATCAAGTCATTGATGTTGAAGGAATAGAGCTCCAACCCGATCTGACATACTCTGAGTATCCAATTCGAGTCCTGGATCGAAAGGATCGCATCACTCGAAGAACCACCACGAGGTGGTACAAGATTCAATGGAGTGAACATTCAGAGGATGAAGCTACCTGGGAATCCGAAGACTACCTCGCCGAGAATTTCCCCGAATTTTTTGCTACTTTGTAAATGTAAAACTTCTGGTTATGTAATGTATGAACTCTCCTAGTTGTTTTATGGTTGAGTTTGGATTAGGTCTACTTGAGACATTTTCTTTTTCATTACTTAGCCCTAAGGATTAGTCGTCTATCAAATCTCGGGACGAGATTTCTTTAAGGGGAAGGGCTGTAATACCCTGGGTATTACGGTTAATTAAAAATGACATGTCATCATGTTTAATTTAAGTGTCTGCATATGATTGTGCTTAGGGACCCTAGAGTGACTTAATTATGAATGAGGTTGATTGTGCTATTGAATACTTAATGGAAAATCAAAAATAAAATCAAATAGGAAATTTAAATAAAGCCCTAATTGGACACCAAAACCCTAAATCAAAAAATACTAGGAATCTGGTGATAATGTCTTAATAAGAGTTTTAGATCTTTTAAGATGGCACAACTTCTATTTTGGGTGTTTTTGAAGTTCTTAAATAGAAATTTAAATTAAACCCTAATTAATACTTTTGAATTCAAATTTGAAATGCTAATTTCAAAACTATCAAGAATATGACTAAACTTCCTTAATGAAAGTTTTAGAGCTCAAAAATTAGACCAACTTTTATTTTTACAAATTTTCAAGTTATGTGGAAAACTTTGGAGAATTGGATTGAATTGTGTTTGAATTTCAAACTCAAGATTTACCACTTTTTGAATATTTTCAAAACTATTAAGAATTTGGATTTGGTTCAAAAATAAAAGTTGTGCAGCACAAGATTTTCTACAACTCTTACATTGATGATTTTTCTAGTTCCCATATAAAATAAAAAGTAATTTCACTAAAACATTAGAAGGGGGAAACTGATGGACTACAGTGCTCTGCCTCCTTCCTGTTCGTGCACAGGCACGTCCGTCCGCTGTGCCGCCCGTGCCAGCCGAAAGCGTGCTCCCCGGCGTAGCCACACGTGTAGGGGACCCCACGCCGCCCCGAATCGCTTCTGCCCCCTCCTAAACCCACCTTATAAACCTCCGGTCGCCTCCCTGCCTCCCCTTCTTCCCTCGGCACGCCAGTGACCACCTCCACTGCCTCGGCCAAATTGGCAAGCACCCGTCCACCATCTCCAAATTGCCCAAGCAGTTGACCTTCTCACTCCCTTGCGAACCTAGTGCCTCAACTTGTGCAAAGGTTCGTGTCCCGCTGGTCCGGGAACGCCTGTCGTCGTCCTCGGGTCCGGTCGGAGCGCCGCCACAGGTCACCTCACCGTGTCTAGCTTGTCTCGGTGAGCTTCGCCTCTCGTGCTATGGTGTTTTAGACTCCCTGGCTTGTCGTGATGCTCATACGTGCAGTGGTTCGCCGTCTCATGCCCTAGGTCCGCCGGAATGGGAAAAGTGACGTCGGTGAACGCCGCCGTGGGACTGCTCGGTGTCAAGCTCGTCGCTCCGCGCCGCCTCTACTCCAACCACCTACCGGTCTAGGATCGTGGTGAGATCCTAGTCCTCCCTGACCCTTTTCCTTTAACTCTACCACAACCTGGCGGCCGGAACAGGGCTACCGTGCCGCCGCGTTCGCCATGGGCGAGCTGGAGCTCGTCGGAGGCGAAGAGGGTAGGAGCTAAGTAGGGGAGGGTGTCCGTTAGGCTCTAGGCTCGGTGTTGTGGTGTTTGGTTTCGCTACGGGGATCGCCGGCGGCGAGATTCCCGACGGGCAGCCGCGTGCGCGCGCGCGGGCGCACGGCTGGAGGAGAGAGGAGGTGACAGGGGGTCCCGCCTGTCAGCGTCCCAGGGAGAGGGCAAGGGCGCGCGGTCGCGCGCCGGCGGCTGTAACAACCCGGGTTTTCCGATAAATAAAAATACGAGATTTTTAAAATTTTTCCTGCAATATGTGTGAAGCATCTAGTTTCTAAGTCGAACCCACGACTAACCCACTAACAAATCATTGCATTCATATAGAATTGTTTGTAGGTGAGTGCCCGTGTCGGCTGTGACGTTCTCGGATCGGCTCCTCCATGCCGCCCGCAACCACGCTGATGACCCTGCTCCGCCACGTCGCACCGGCTCCTCGCCACGGTACCACGGGCAGCCATCAGGACCTCGAACAGGCAGTTGGCCGCCCCTGCACTGACCCTAGTCCACCTCACCGGAGCCGACCACACCTTGCTGGAGCCTGTACCCCATCACTGGTGAGCACGAAAGCTGAACCCTCTCCTTGTTCCTTGACAACCTTGCCGATATCCAAGTCTGAGAGACGGAACCTCGTGCCTCTATGAACACTGCTGCAGGAGAACGGAAGGACGAGCAGCGCCGTTTGACGATCCTGAGTCTCGATCACCACCTCGCCAAGCCACGACCTTGCCGAACTGAAGAACCGAGAGCACGAACATGCCACGACCCCGTCCGAGCCGCGACATAGCACGCCCCGACGAGCCTCCTACCCCGTGTTGCCGGCTACACCACGCCGAAGATGGAGCCGGTACCACCGTCACGGATCGGCACGGCACGGCGATCACCCTGCACAGCATCAACTCCTCGCTGCACCACCATCCTATCTTCATCAGCACCACGGTGAGCACCACAGCCTTCTCGGACCCGCCATGTGCACCACCGCGTCCTACCCCAGGGAACGCAACGGCAGAGTCACGACCGGCTCAGGAAGAACACGACGTACTCGCGCACACCGGACTAAACCCAGCCAACCGGACAACACACCATGAATACTTATGACGAGCATCGCCGTCACGAGCACCCGGTGCACCACCGACTTGACGGCGTTCCCGCGTGTTGCAGCTACTCAACCACGACGGGCACCGCCGTCGCATACACCATGCCAATTGACATCAGCCTTCGTGCTGCAAATCCATACCTTGTTGAGAACCCAGCCATGCTCCGCCGCCTCCTGGCCACTTGACGCCACCTCCAGCCAGCCTCTGGCCAGTCACAGCCTCGTTTGGCCAGCCATAGCCCCACCTGGCCAGCCGTGGCCAGCAAGCAGCAGGCCACGGCTAGCCGCAGCCAGCCAATAGCAAGCCATAGCTAGCCAGAAGCTTCCAGCAGTTGGCCGAGAGGAGCCGGAACATGTAGCAGCAAGCCTCACCACTTTCCTTTGACACCGACCCGGTTCGGCCTTCATGCCATAGCCCTGTTGCCAGATCTTGAGGCCACATAGACGATGCTGGACAGTTGGAAAGCCAAAGTGATACGACGCTGAACCATTGGAGAACCCCTTCTTTTACTTCTTTATACACCTGTCCACCATATTGTACCCTATTCTCATATATCTGTTGTACCCTATTCATATGTAACTGTTGTACCCTATCCTTACACACAGTCTGTACATTATATCTGTGATACAGGATCCATCCATCATAATGCTATGAAAATGTGCTACTCCACTAGTTTGCCGAGTCATTTTGTCTTATGGTCGTGTCATTGGATCTTTTTGCTAGTTGTTCTTGTTGTCTGCCTGTGTGCCGTGCCATCGAGCCGGCTGAGGGATCGTACCTCATTCGGACGTTGCGATCGCGGGATCCGTCCTGCCATGACCGTAATGCCGGGTGTAACTCGACCTCTCGTTGGTGTAGCTTGTGGCCGCGAGCATGCCTCACCATGACCATGAAGCTATACCCCGTGCGCTGTTCTTTGATTCTTCGTACCCAAGCCCTCGTATGCTTGTACCCTGTGCGACCGCTGCATTTCTTCGATTCTGCGGTGACAACCGCACCGCTACAAATCTGAGAGACGACTTAGTGTCAGTGCACCTAGGTCATGGTACCCTACGAGTGAATTACGCACTTGCGTCTTTTACATGTCGCTCTCTTCTGACGACCCGTCTATTCCATGGCGTGCGTGTCGGAAGAAGTAGACCACTGCTTTATTATGTTTCTCGCTCATTGTCCCCGCATAGCCCGCTCTATTCGATCCTGTCTTATCCATGGCGATTGGATCAAAGACCGGACTAACCCTTTTTAGTTAGAGAAGCTATGGTCTATATCAAAATCTCGGACCTATGTGAGTCAACCCGATCGACTACTTAAAAACCATCTTCACGAAAGATGTGACCGAGAATATGATATGGATGCGCCCAGCTAACTCCCCCTCTCTCTTGATTCTTGGTCTTTAGACACTTGTATGATTGTACCCGTTTGAACTACAGCCTTGGTACCATACAAGTGGATTAAAGCACTCGCATTAACATGTGTAACTTTACTTGCCGATGAATTGGACGTTTTTCCCCATTCGCTTGGCCCGTCCTCTGATCCCCGTCTTCTCCATGGCGTTCGGATCAGAAGATCGTGAGCCATGGTGTTTGCTATGGATCAGCTCTAGCCTAAACCATTATTTATAAAGCCATACTGGCTTGGCCGTGACATAAGCTTGTGCATAGCAAACCCCATTCTTAATTTTTCTTTGGCCCGATGAAATCGGGCATACGCTGAGAGGGCCAAGTCGTGTGCCTTTTATTATTTCTCCAGTATTTATGGATCTTCCCGCGTCCCGTCGTCTTTTGGTGTATTGGGTGTTTTCTTGCTTGTATTGCTTCGCGGAGTAGCCGTTCCGAATTAGCGACGATCGGGTTGAGAACCGCTGGAGGAGGACATGGACGACGACAGGAACCGTGGAGTCGAGTCACCCTAGGAGGAGGTGACCCAACTGATCAACTACACTAACCGAAGAATGCCCATACCACTACTTCCTCGACAACGCAGGTGTCATGGCAGCACCTTCTTTTAGAGAATCCTATTAGACATTGCATATCTAGAATTGCTAGCACTTTATCTTTACTCCTTTGCTAGTATATGATGCATGCAACTACCTAAGCCATTATTACACTGTTTGCAAACCACTCTACTATGCAACTCGGCTTCGCACTCACGCTCTCTTATATATTTCTATCTACCTGCTTGCTTGCATATTACATCACCATATTTATTAACTCCACTCGCATTGTATCTGTGATGTGATGCTGGTGGTGAACCTCTGGGGATGGTTTGGTTTGGGATGCTCGACTGGTGGACTATGAGCGTGCTGTGTGTGTCTTGGATGTGTGGTGAGGGTCGAGTCGACCAAGTGGGATACACGACGAGCTGAGTAAGCAAGTCTTGCCGGGAGTTGCATCTGGGAATTCCCACGAGAGATACCTATGGCGGGTAATGACTTATGAGGTGGTTCCGGGATGTGCATTGAAGTCCTGTGAATGGAGGTGCCGTGGTGGCACGGGGAGAGTATCCCCTAAGAGAAGATGCCTGCTTGGTCAAACCTAGGAAGGACTAGCACCAGGTTCATGGGAATCCTTTACTGCTCACTCGTCTTCGATGGGCGGGGAACGGCTGGACTACTTGGTAGGGCGGTGCCACTACTACTAGGTTGAAAGGTGATAAAGGTGGGCGGTGATGGATGTTGGAATTCCTGAACCGTTCTAGATGCGCAGTACCACTGATTGGGTCCGGTACTGCGTCTCCCAGTCTCAGCGTTTCGGTTCGTGCCCGAAGTTACCCAGGGCTGAGTGGTAGGGTGGCATCGACCTAGGCAAGCAAGCACCCGGAATTCTGCCTAGATGATTGTACAGCATCGATGATGGCTAATCTTGTGAGTGGTAAAACCTCTGCAGACTGTATGGTTGATCGATCGATACATATGCAGATTCGTCGGCTATGGACCTTTCCTGTGAAGCTCTGACTAGTGTAGAGAGCGATTGTAACAACCCTAAAAATCCACACAATCTAAAAATCCCAACCAATTAAAATTTTTCATTTATTTATTGTGAAAACCCATTTTTCTTGTGCAAGCATATAGGTTTCATTATGAAATTGGTAAGCAAAGGAGTGTAGTTTGCATTTTAATTCCATTCACATAGAATAATAACTTATGCATCACATTTGGGATTTATTGCAATTTATGTTTGTATTTACTCAATATGTTAAATGGGCAATATATGTATATATACACTAAATTGAAAATAGAAAAGGAGAAAGAGAGTTAGGCCAGCCATTAGTTTCGGCCAGCCGGGTCGCTAAGTCAGCCCAAGCCAGCCCGACCTTCCTCTCCTCACCTCACCGCGCGCGGCCCACGTTGCGGCTCGGCAGCGCGCGCGCGACCGGCACACACACGCTCGCGCTCGCTGCCAACCCGACCCCGCCTGTCAGCCGCTCTCGCCCCCCCACTGTTCTTCTTCCTCACGAAGGCGACGCGCCTACCGGGGGTGTCGCGCGAATGGCGTGACCCCGGTCCCACAGCCGACAGCATGGCAGAGCCCTGACCCCGCTGTCCCCCTCCTGTTTCCCCCTTTCTTGGCCACCAAGCGAACCCGCGCCCATCCGGAGCCCTAGATCCACTCGAACCACGGCCCTTCGATCGGTCGAGCGCAATCAGGACCGTTCGCCATTGGAGCTGGCCAAGCTCGCCTATAAATTGGAGCACCCCGAAGCCCTACCCTCATTTCCCCTCGCCGCCACCGCAGCACAGACCGGCACACTGCACCAAACCGAGAGAGAGAGCGTAGGAGAAGGGCGGAGCAGAGGAGGAGAAGCTGCCGGAGCGCCGCCGCCGCGGAGCACGCCGGAGCCGGACACGGAAGAGAAGCCCGAGCTGCGGACGAGGAGCGGCACGGCACTGCGATCGCTCTGCACGGCTCCGACTCGCCACTGCACCGCCATCCTAGCTTCACCGACACCACGGTGAGCCATTGCACGCCATGTCCGAACCTTACCCTGTTTTTGCCATGGCGTTCCACCCTCGGGACGCGCAGGCACGAGCCTTTACCGGCTCGGGAAGATCACCTGCATCATGCACTCATTCGACCGGCCGAAACCCCAGGACTACAAGCTTGCTAGACCGAGAACGCAGCACGACGCGTTCTCAGCGGAGCGCGTTCACCACCGACGCGTTCCGACGCCGAATCACCCGTTCCGAGCAATCCGACTAGCACCCGTATAGGTTAGAGCGTCGTGGAGCACCGCCACGACCCCCTCGAGCTAGCCACGCGGATCTAAGCGCTAGAGGAAGCCTGAATCGCCTTGGCCACGTGCGCCGCGACCTTACCGGAGCGCCGCCGCGAGCCGTCGCCAAAAGAAGGTCATGCCATGGCTAAAGTTCGCCACCAGAGTGTCGTATGCTTCTCTGGCCTCACCAATTTGACAAGACCGCATTCGATTGAACCAATACTTGGTCATAGCCGCGATGCCGCCTTCCGCCGTCGTCGGCGACACGCCGCCGCCACAACCGAGCACCTTGGAAAGCTCGGTAGCCGAAATTGGTAGTTGGTATACCATCGCCATAGACCCTGGACGCGTATACATCACCTAGAAGACCTCCTTAGGCCCGCCGGAACCTCACCGTCGCGACGACATCGCCGCCGACAGGTTCCGCCTCGCCTAAATCCGTTCCGAGTACCCCGGTCGCCTCGCGCTGCGGAGAAAGGCCGCCGAGGGTCGCCAAGTCTGCCTCGGCACCGCCGCTAGATAGCCGAGCCCCGAATCACGACTGTCGCCTTGGCTACGTGCGCCCCCACCTCGTCGGAGAACCGCCGTATGCCGAGGGAGAGAAGGAGGCCATACCACGACTTTAATCCGCCACCATCTGGTCGGACGACTGCCTGAGCACGCCAATTGGGGAAAGCCGAGCCCTGTCTTGCCGAAATATGGTCATCGCCGCCCTGTCATCGTCCGCCGCACCGGAGAGACACCGCCGCCTTGAACAGACGCCCTGGAACCCTGCTAGCACCAAATCTCCGATTCGCCCGAGCCTCCCCAGGAGAGCTCGGGAGAGCAGCCCCTTCGGCGCCCAAATCTCCGATTCGCCCGAGTCTCCCCAGGAGAGCTCGGGAGAGCAGCACCCTCGGGCGCCCAAATTTCCGATTCGCCCGAGCCTCACCGGGAGAGCTCGGGAAAGCAGCCCCCTCGGCGCCCAAATTTCCGATTCGCCCGAGCCTCACCGGGAGAGCTCGGGAAAGCAGCCCCCTCGGCGCCCAAATGTCCGATTCGCCCGAGCCTCCGCGGGAGACCTCGGGAGAACGGCACCGTCGGGCGCACCAAATGTCCGATTCGCCCGAACCTCCGCGGGAGACCTCGGGAAAACGGCACCCTCGGCGCCCCGAATCTCCGATTCGCCCGAGCCCCGCCGAGCTAAACCGAACTACGCCGAACTCCGCCGAGCTATGCCGAACTCCGCCGAGCTACCCCCGACCACAGCCGAGCTCCGCCGAGCTACGCCAACTCCGGCAACTCTCTGGAAACCAGCATCGAACACCTGGTGGGCGACCATCGGGTTTGTGTTCTGATGAGGCGCCACTTGCCGCACTACTAGACCCGCGCGCCACGTGGATCAATCCCGAGCTGCCCCTGATTAATCGACCATTTTCCATTTTCAGAAAATAGGATAATCTTCGGAAATTCATAACTTATTCATACGAAGTCCAAAAATTGCGCATCATATATCAAAATTCTCAGAAAAATGAGATCTACAATCTAAGACTGTGTTTGTGTGCATTTGGCTCTTTATTTTATTGGATTTTTCTGAAATACTCTATAGGAGTCGCTGACGCGACTATTTCGTGTTCGATTTCAAAGCAGGAGGAGGATCTGACTAAGGAAGACGACCACGAGTACTTTCAGGAGCTAGGAGACGACTACGAAGGTGCCACGTCCCACCAAATCCTTAGATCCTATTACGCATTGCAAATGACATTGTTGCTATTGCTTTATGATTATGTATGGATTGGTTGCATGGTAGTATATTTGAATTCCCTGCCTTGATAAGACTTTACCCTGTTGTCCGCTGCTAGGTTAGCTGCTGCTTATTTTACTGTTACTCTTCCACTACTTACTACTTGCTATATGCTATGTGGTGGAATTGGGACGGTGTATAACTGATTATAACTACTGGGAGAGAGTGCTGCGTGCGTCTTGGGTGCGTGGTAAGGGTTGATGTCGACCAAGTGGGATGTGAGACAAGCCCATGGGGCAAGTCGTGCCGGGGGTGCAACCTGGGCATCCCCAAGCGAGATACCTGTGGCGGGTAAAGTTGTTGAGGAGGTTCCGGGTGGGATAGCCTTGGTGGTTTGAAGCCCGTGGACGGAGGTGCTGTGATAGCACGGGGAGAGTATCCCCTAAGTGGAGATGCCTGCTTGGTCAAACCTAGGATGGACTAGTTTCAGGTTCATGGGAATCCTTTTCTACTCACTCGCTTCTGATGGGCGGGAGACGGCTGGACTACTTGGTAGGACGGTGCCACTACTGCTAGGTTGAAAGGTGATAAGGGTGGGCGGAGACGGTCGATGGGTTCCCGTTCCGTTCTAGATGCACAGTACCACTGGATGGGTCCGGTACTGTGTCTCCCAGTCTCAGCATAACGGTGTAGGATCCGGAATATCCCAGGGCTGAGTGGTAGGGTGGCATCGACCTAGGCAAGCAAGCACCCGGAATTCTGCCTAGGTGTTTGCGCAACACCTATGATGGCTAATCTTGTGAGTAGTGAAACCTCTGCAGAGTGTATGGTTGATCGATCGATACATATGCCAACCTGTTGGCTATGGACCTTTCCTGTGAAGCTTCTACTAGTGTAGTGAGTGTTCTCTTCTCCCCCTGGATGACATTTTTCCGGCAGTGTACCCGTTGTGGTAGTGTGCCGCTGAGATAGGCCCGAGAGGGAGTTGGGCCTGTCGAATGAGAGTGAGGTGTGGGTATGTGAGGTGTGGTGATGGGAAAAGGGATGATGGTGTTAACTGGTGATAAACTTGACTAATTAAACATTGATTACAGCTGCATAGGAAAACCTCAGCCTATAGGTATGCTTGTATAGCCTTGCATCCACTTTCCACAAAGCAAATGCTGCATAGGTGGGCTCCGTGGCCAGTACAAATCGTACTGATAAATTTGCTGTCAGGTGACGAGAATGAGTACGACTTCGAGGGAGATGATGATGAGGAATAGGGTCACGTGCTACACTCAAGTTGGCCGTGAAGGATGAATCGCTTCCGCATCTTCTAAAGCTTCTCTGAATGTTGATTCCGCCAATGTGGCGATGTAATAAGTGTTTATGTAAGACTTAATTACTGTTGTATGGATCCTGGTGTCAACTGAGATATGGGTAATTTCATGGATTGTCCCAAACAATCTGTTGAATTACAATTCGAGCCTGTGGATTTCCCTTCGCGGAAATCGAGGTCGTTTCAGCGATATTCTTTTCTTCCCCCGGATGATGATTGCCCGGAAGTGTGCCCGGTGTGGCAGTGTGTCGTTGAGACCCGAGAGGGAGTTGGGCCTGTCGACTGAGCGTGAGGTGTGTGTGTGAGGTGGTGCATGGGTGGAATGATGGATTTGGGACAGACTGATGGGAATTGATGATATGGGTTAAAACTTGATAAACTATTATGATATTATTACTTGATACTACCTTGCATGCGCTTAGGATGCAAACCACAGCCAAATATTAGGATCGCCAGATCCTTTGTTTTCTCTTTTCCACTAAAGCTCATCGGTGCTGACCATGGCCTGCACATATCTGGCGGTGTGCAGATTGCCTGACTAACAGAGATATTGAGATAAGAAGTATTAGAAGGTCTCGTGGCTACGCTCAAGTTTGGTTCAGGAGATGAAGACTATGCTGCGCCAAGATTGACTCTGATGATACCCGTGAAGGAGGAGCCTCCACTCGACAACATATTCCGCCAACTCTGATGACGACTAGATACGCTTCTGCTAGATTAACCCTGTAATAGGTGTATCCTCAAATGAGGTAAAACTTGTAAAGCTTGTAATCATACGCTATATGACTGTGATTTCAACTGATATATGATAATGTGATGGAATCAAACTTTGATTTGATCGCATTATAACTCATTCTGTGGATTTTCCCTTCGTGGAAAATCGAGGATGTTTCAGCGGCCGTGTGGGCCAGCCTGGGGATAGTTGGGCCGCCTCTGGTGATTTCATTTTCTATTTTCCCGGGGAATTAATAGGGGTTTTCCATTTTGATTTAAAATGAATAGTGCTCGGTTTTCACCTCTTTGTAGTAATATTTTTATGGCACCTAGAGGCATGAAAAATTTTGTGGATGTTCTCTGTTGTCTATAGTATTTTACAAAAATATCAAATATATGTTTTGAACCCCTTCTGTAGAAACTAAAAAGCAATACATTAATTAATAAATGCACCTTTGGGTAATTTTAATAAATTCTAGGTTAATCCAAAAATAATGAAAATTTATATGGCACTGTTGTAGGGTAAGACCTGTCTGTTGGTTAAGTTTGGGTTCAAATGGAAGCTGTTTGATCATCTATTAATTAAATGTTGGGCTAAAAGGATAATAAAATCGATAGACACCATTAATCCCTGTAGTTTGTGTGATTTTTAGATTGATTGGTTCCATGGATCTTTTACCATGATGATCCTTGACAAAAGTAACATTGTTACTAGGTAGTTATAGTAAAGCTGTGTAGCGGCTTTCTATGACTGTTAAAAAGGTCAATAAAAATGAAATACGAAAACACCACTTTACTTTATGAAAAATATTTTATAACTTTACCGTGAAGGAAAGTTGTACTCAAGGATTAGTATTGTTTACTATTGTGTATTGTATTCATTATTATTCACACCATGTTAAGCATGCATAATTGCATACGTGTAGTGCCCGTCGACGAGGAAATCAAGGTTGAGGACACTGCTGAGGAGGTGACTCCCGAGGTCGTCCAGGGATTCGACATTTGTGGGACCGTGCCCGACCCGATGCTTTACGCAATCCAAGGCAAGCCCCGGTGCATTTAGCCCCGTCTTGTGTTTTATAAAATATTTATAACTTGAGTCAATTATTACATTAGGTTGTTAGGAGTTGATTGTCACCTATATTGCTGCATTACCTGCCTTGATATTATTACCCTTGAAACCTGTTTAAAAATAAAAATGCTCAAAAAATGCTTAGCCCCGCTTAATTAATTTAGGTTTGCATAAAATGCTATTTTGACTTATGGGAATATGATATTAATGAATCATGAGAAAGGAAAGGGATATGAGTATGTTCGGAGATTGTGCACTTGGGTAGCAGCCCCAATGCATCGTCACCGACAGGAGAGGGATTTTCGGTTCGTTGGTTGTGAATTTGGGTTAGAGTCCCAATGCTTGACGATCGGCGAGAAAGGGATTTGAAAACCGTTGGGTCAATTGTACTTGGGTTAGAGTCTCAATGCAATGTCACCGGTGGAAAAAGAATTAGGGATCGTTCGTTGTAGGCCTGTTGTGATCGGGACTTTGCAACTAGCCACATACTACGGGAAGCCCTGACTCCGATGGCTCTACTACTTGAACCGACAACCACGCACTGGGAGTGGAGAGATGGCGAGAGCAGCGTGTACCCTCATGGCCGGCGTGCCTGGAGAGGAGAGGAGTACTGTGTTCTTGGGTGCGCAGGACCAGTTCAGGTTTTGGAAAAGCCGTGGTAGACGGGGTTGGCATATGCAAGTTTAGGTGCTACATATGCAGTGTGGATAGGGATCCCCAGCTGGGTACTAATCGATTCGAATCGTTATTGCTCCTCGGAAATGGAGACTTGATCCTTTGGCCTACAATTGAAAAGTGGTTCGGAACTAGGTGTTTTTGAGAATAATTAAGAATTTGAAAGTATGATGATATATGAGAATGAATTTGGAATTATGGATTATGATTAAATTAACATTGAGTTAAAATATTGAAATAGGAAAGTAATGTTTTTCTACAAAACTCTTTGACTCTTGCTCAAGCCTTACCTTGATTTCTCCTCAGCCTGCATTCTTTAGTCTCATTCCCTTTTTCTTTAGTCGGGTAAGTCTTGCGGAGTACCCCAGTACTCAGGGTTTGTTAACCCCATGTTGCAGGAATCCAGCAATCGGAGGTCTGTCTTGCCCCCTGCTGTGTGACAGTTGTCCAAGAGGGAAGTGAGAAGAGTAAGGTTGGACCCGTGGGCAGGACTCTTGTTATTAAGTATTTAAAAATATTGTATCGTCGTTCCACTGTTACCTCCATTTAATTATGGTCTGTAATAACTGCACTTAAATTCTATTTGGACGAATGGTTTGTAATCTAAGTACTTTATAATCTTTCCGCGCTTTTACTCTGATGTAATTTGTTATGAAATGTTGTAATTCTGTAATGGCTTCGCAATGGGATCCTGTCGGAGAAAAACGGGTGCTGATGTAGCCCGGCAGGACCTTCTAAATCATTTGGGATACGGGCCCGGC
This sequence comes from Eremochloa ophiuroides, assembly GCA_038502445.1. Lineage (NCBI taxonomy): Eukaryota > Viridiplantae > Streptophyta > Magnoliopsida > Poales > Poaceae > Eremochloa > Eremochloa ophiuroides. The sequence continues at coordinate 28,892,155 of JAHLJS010000003.1, forward strand.
TGTCAGAGGTCATTAGTGACAATGACAGGTGCCTGTGGGCCATGTGATTTAGGCGGTTCTGTTATAGAAATCAGGTGATCTCTTGTCGCCAGCGAGATTTAGGTTTATATCTCTTCTCATTGGTAATGGAGACCAATGTGGATAAGAAATCATGTGATAATGGAAAACAGACGGGATGCAGTGTACCTTTATGGTCTTGATTGCCGGTTAGGCACACATCCTTGTTTATCCCCGTCTGTACAAAATGATTTGGGATCATTTTGTAGTCTGGACCTTGATCGAGATTGAACGTACCTTCACATAACGGCCGGATAAGTCGTTCCGACCGTGAACCTATAGCACTACTAGTTGGGCTGGAATTTGAACTGCTGTGCATCGCTGGCGGAGAGAAAGGATGTGCGGTGGGATAGGGTTTGACCAAGGGCAGGCATAGCCTGACCGTCCTAGCGCCGGCTGCCCCCTGAGCCTTCACTGTGGATCAAGCCCACGGTATCCCGAATAGAGTGAGAAGCTACCCTACACAAATACGAACTTTTAGAATGGGTTCATAAGGGTGTGTGATACGGGCTTCATCCAGCTAGATTAAATCGATTCGAATCGCCGTCGCTCCTGGATAGTGAGAAACTTGATCACTATCGAAGAAGCATAGTTGATCCTATAATATAGTAAACATGATAATTATGAATTACCACCCATGTTTGGATCAAATACATGTTTGTTCAGGATAGATGCAAGCTTAGTAATAATGATTCTAATAAAACCTATGCCAAACCTGAAATAGTAATAAAGTTAGTAAGCTCTTTTCGCAAAATATTGCTACCCCATGAACTTCCACCAAATAAGCCTTGTATATACTTGAGTGTCTTTTTATTTACTCTCTGACGGGTAAGTCTTGCTGAGTATAATTGAGTACTTAAGGTTTTATTCCCAACGTTGCAGGTGATGTGCTATATGAAGGCTATTGCCTAACTTGCAATAACCCTGCTATAGATGCAGAGGAGTAATGACCACAGGGCATGGTCATATATGCTATACTTTCCTTCTCTGCTGTGGAGATATAAGTGAGAATGGCAGTGTTTTATGGATTTGAATAAATGGTTTTCGAAACCAAATACTTTTATGTATATTATTTGAGCTTGGTATTGTAATAATTACATTACTCTGTTTGTAATAAATTTCCACTGTGAACTCTGTGCTTGTAATATGATGTTTCCTTAATTAGTACGATCTTGTTGTAAGTTCATTTATCGAGGTCCTTCGTGACACTCGGCGGACTACCGGATTTATTAAGAGAGAGTATCTGTATGCCAACTTGTTAATCAGGAGTAATCATGCTTAAGCTCGTATAAATTGGTCAGTTCTCTCACACAGTACCCTCCCCTACCCGCGCCTCCCCTCCCTCTCCCTCTCCCTCTCCCTCTCCTTCCCCCTCTGCCTCTCTCTCTCTACCGGCCCGGCCCTGGCACGGGCACCTCCATATGTGCGCAGCTAAAAAAAGGGATACGGCTCCTCCTCGTCGTCTCTGTCCTCTTCCCGTCCAGATTTGCCACGCTAGCTCTCTCTCTCTCTCTCTCTCTCCCCCTAGTGGCGCACAGCGGGAGCTGTGCCAGCGTGACGGCAAGTGGACGCAGCCACGGGCCGTGCTCTCGTTCGGCCGACGTCACGGCGACAGCGACCGTCGCCGGTGGCCGCCGGCGCTGGTGCCACCGACGTGGCCTGCTCCGGCCGCTCCGCTGTTCCCTCCTCTATTTGGTCCCTTCCTCTCTCTCTCTCTCTCTCTCTCTCTCTCTCTCTCTCTCTCTCTCTCTCTACCTCTCCCTGTGGGAGCTCTCCTTCAAGTGCGATGATGGTGCTACCTTGCACGATTTTTCGCTGGGTGTGAGATTTGGAGAGGGTGAATCTTTGTCAAATAATGCAAACAAACAAGGCAGGGTCACTTTCCGCCTAGATCTATTGTTCTTCCCTATTTTTCTTACCATCTGAATGGTTATTGCTATTATTTTTTGGCGTTCTGTAGCTGTCACCTGGTTGGTTCAACATACTCTTGAGAGCAGGCAATTATTGTGCCTACATCTGAGCCCGTGACCATGTCAATGATTCCTTTGTCTGCATTCATGATGGTTTCTGATCTATTGTTTAACTTCATTTTGGTCACCTGCAATGATGAGTGTATTGTTGTCTTGTTACATTTTTAATATGAGAGGATGGGCTGCTGCCGTGATGACTACATAGATATTATGTTTACTGTTTGGTGCGATGATCATTAGCTATCTCTGCGTACTTTACATTTCGTCTTTTTTTTTACCACAACCAAGGCAATGCTCATGAGCTATGATAAGTCTTCCTTTTACATCTCTGTGCTATGTTCATAGCTGAGGTAATGATTATGACCGATGTTGATTTTATTTTTCGCATCTCTTTGTACCTGTTCCATGATAGTTAAGGCAATGGTCGATTGGTCATTTTTGTTTTTCCCAGTTCTTTGTGCCTACGTATTCTATTTTGTATGCTTTGGAGACACCAAACAAAGGTCAAATGTCACCTTCTGATGACATTGCCTGTGATCATTTCCTCCATTCTCTACTTTGATCAATGGATTTGGTTTTGCTGTCACGCTCGCTTATTATCATTGTCTCTTGTTTGTAATATCAATAGTCACATAACTGTGCAATCTGAGACTGTGTTTACTGCCTGTCAAGTGATAGATATATTTTTGTTGATTCTAAGCTACTTATCATTGTCTATGATCATCGCTTCTGGTGTCAAATTATGCACCGGTGCTTCTGAGCACATGCCCCATTCCCAATGATTACATTGCCAAACACTTTGCTTGGCTACGAACGCATTTGGTTCTTTTTTTTTGGCTTTTTAGAACAATTATATGCGCTACCATTCTTCCAACTCAAGTGGAATATATGGAAGACTGAAGAAGAAAAACAAGAAATGTCTTCTCATTTCTATAATTTCTGCTTGATGCAACTTAAATATAGAAGGAAAGATGTGACTAACCTAACTGAATATATACATATTTATCTGATGCGCTTTATTGATTCCATTATAAATTCGTATTTGCTCCGGTGTGCCTGGTAAATTGTAATTTGTAGGAAATACATACTTCAGCTCACAAAATGATTTGAGGCAGCCTATAAGTTGCCTTCTTCACGTTTAGTTCCAGTTCAATTTATGGTTGTTACAGCTGAGCAACAGGTGGTCAGCAATCAATAATCAGTAGTGGTGGTTAGCGATGCCAAGATATGTCTTTTCTTGCCTTTCTCAGGCCTCTTGATTTTCCTCTTTCAAGTTTATTTGATGCTTTTTTATTCTGTTACAGCAATTTAAGGTATGGCTGCCACTTAAAGCTAACATAGCTCTTCACAATCATTTTGTATTTCAGATTGATGTCCGGCATCTGCTAGATGGAAGCTATACGGTGACCACTGACCACGGGAGAACCCCCACGTCGCGCGGCGCGGTGCCAGTGGGCAACCAACTGCTGGCTGCCCACCACTCCCTCTATGCGGCTTCCTCCACAGCGTTCGCGCAACTCCTCTTCGATCTGTCTGCTCGCTGGTTTGCTCCCTCCCTCCCTCCCTCCCTCACTCTCGCGCGCTCTCTCCCCCTTCTTACTCTATCTAGGGTTCCATGCACTGAATCTGCCATGTACGGTGCCATTGTTTTGCGATTTAGATGCAATCCAACAGGCCAAGGTCAATTTCCAAGATCTATTGTTCTCCCGCTTTTTCCCTTACCAATCCACATGGTTACTCCTTACTGCAATTTTTCTCATTTCTTAGTGCACTGCGGTGCTCATGGTTTCGTTTATGTGCAATGATGAGCGCACTTTCTTCTTGCTGTTAGATTAGTCTGAGGGAATAGGGTAGTGCTGTAATGAATACATGATAAATTTTTAGTGTTCGATGCAATGATCATGGTCTTCCATTTACTTTAGTGCGATGACACCAATAAATTCTGGCATAGATATTTCGTGCAAACATGTGTTTGTAGTCTCATTATTATTTTGTCATCCGACCCAACCTTGTAGTCTTTCCCAATACAAACTCTAATTTGCATATTGTTTATGTTTACATAAAAAAACAAACTATTAATCTTCGATCATTTGAATTGAAATTCAAAATGCACTTGCTGTTGTCGGTTTTCGTTCATGAGATGTCTGTTAAGCAAGAGACTAAAATTGCTCCTTCTATAATGTGTACCTCTATTCCTTTTGGATCTATTTTCAGAATTAGATTATTATTCTGGTTGGCTATTGATTTCTTGAGTCCTTTGCACCAGGTCATTGTAGTGTCTTCATGCTCAACACATGGTTGGCTATACTCTAGAAACATGTAGGGGCATGCTCCGATTCCCGGTAAAAGGTCCTGTTACTTTATAGCTCCCACAAGTTTTCCTAAGCTTGAACTATGAGCGTTCTGTCTATGTGTTCACTGCAGTCAAATCTCGACTTCTTTGCAAAGTTGTTAGCTGCTGAACATGTAGTTGTTGCAGGTTTCACAGGTAATTACTAGATGTTTCCCCATGTCGATAAATCTAAAAGGTATTGATATGTTCCTCCAAATCACAAACCTTGTAGTTTTTGCTGTATTACTTGATCTTCATGCATGTTAACCTAAAAAATTCTCTTGCATATGGAGTGAGTACAAGATTGTCCATGCATAACTATATTGTGCAAAAAATATGTGCAAATACATAGCTGTTAGGCCTTTTGGTACAGATCACTTCTTGAGGTCCGTACTTCGCCAAAAAAATTGCAGGTACAAATTTAGTAGCTGAAGTCCAAACCTGAAATTTAAAAAGCAGTAAAGCATTGAGTAGACTTATACTTCAAAAGGGGTAATTAGCTTAGGTTTCACGATTAAGTTTCTGTCCAGAAATCCTTTTAGGTAATTGTACTGCATGATTATAGTGGGCTGGTGTTTTCTCTTCTTTTCTATTGGTGCAGTATTTTAAATTAGTTTTGTGCTTTGCCTACCCAGTGGCCTTACCGTACCATCAGGTCGTGTGCTGACAAAGCCATCTCTGCAACGGACATCACGTTGATGCACAGTGTTCAGCTTCCATTCCGCCATGGGCCTCAAAATGAATGTGTGCATTGGCATCTTAGCTTCTGCTGAATCTCATCTACCTTAGGGACGATGAATTATGACGGGTCCCCATCAAAATCTGATAATCAAAGTGCCTCTTATAAGCTTTTAGATCTCTGAAACATAGTTCATATTTTCCTTTTCCTGCTCCTTTCACATATTGTTACACCTACCATTTTTTCTTTTGTATACTTTGTAGCCTTCAATGACATTTGAAATGTGAACACCATGAATATGAAGTAGCTTATTATTGCTCACTTGCAATGTGTTACTAAACAAGATACTTGCACTCGTGTGCAGCTGCGCCTTCTGTAATATGTTAAGTATGCTTGCATCACCATACTTCCACATCTTTGTTGGTTCTTATGTTACTGACCACGCCCCATTGCCGATTATGTGTTTTGCTCCTATCGGTCTCTCTCCACTTCCTTATATACACGTCATCGTATTTTTACCTCATATTTTCACCTCTTAATCATTTGGCGTTTTTTTTTCCACTTGCCCTTCATACTAGTAATATAATCATTATGTGACTATCGACGTGAGATGCCTTGTATCTTCTTTCCATAGTACCAGCGTCAGCACTGTTGTGGCAGCTAAACTTGCCGCTGCACTAAATCTACAAAACCCAGCCATTATCACAGATAATGAAGTATTGCCGTCTGCAGCCAAGAGAAGGGACCTGCTTCGTACGTAATCCAGGTCGTTGGTCATTGCGGCCAATTTTAGCGGACTTTTCATTTACCACAGAGAATACTACATTCTATTGTTAAAATTGACACAGACATAAATAGAGCGGCAGATAATCTCGCAAAGAAAGCAATGCGGGCTTTCATTGCCAGCGCGTGCCTATATATTGGCTCTGTTCGATAATAGTTTATGCTGATTTATACTGATTTTTTTAGAGAAAAATACCATTCAATAACTGGAAAGAAGTCAAAATACTGTTCTGTGGCCGAAAAATAATTCTCTTTTATGTCCTGAACGCATTCTGGAAGCTATGGCTCTAGAAAACCTGTTCGCTGAAAGCTTCTTGAACGCATTCTGGAAGCTATGGTTCTAGAAAACCTGTTCGTTGAAAGCTGATTTCTTGTGAGAGTAAAATATTGTTTCAGAACTGAAAAGAAGCCGAAATAAATTGTTTATAAGCTCAGGCGAACAGAGCCAGACAACTTTTAGCCCATCTCTGTACTCTGTTTTTAAAATTTGAATAAAACTAAATTTACCCTTAGAAAAAACGAAGCATGTACTCAGGTGGAGGTCCTGGAGGACCACAGTGCAGTGCGAGAAGTATAAAAGATAAAAAGTAGAAAGCGAAGTTTTCATGTTCCCCACGGAAGCACAATGCAAGATTTTTCAAGAATCATTTTTGTGTGACCAGTATCTCATCAGTATCCAAATTATACATTTATTTTCTTTTTTCCCTTTTTTTAATTACACATTACAGACACAAGCGCTCAAAACACCATATGAGCACATCCGAAGACTGCGTCGGTAGATCTCGAAATTGACGAAGTCATCAAAGGCGTCTTTTTGTCGACGAAAACGTCATCTGCCACTAAAAGCATAACGCCGTTAAATCCTGAAAAAAAATCTAGAAAAAGTACGACAATCAGAATTTAAACCCTGCTGAGCAGTGTTCCACTGGACAGTCCTATCATTAGGCCTTTCTCTCGAAAGATTTTGAGTATTTAACTCATTATTTAGCTGAACCTACTACTGTATCATCAAACAACCGTGTTACAGCTAGATCTAATTGTGCCGCAACAATAGGGACCGGACCCATTTCAGACTTTGACCAAAAAATAGAGTAAAAAAACTGCCTGTTCTTTTTCCTGAAAGGCGGTAAAGGCTTTTACTGTATTTTTATTAGATGGTAAAAAAAGAAAACAGTATTACGGAATTAAAAAAATAGGTCGCCACCGCTTTGATCCGCAGGCCAGCCACCCCCGGAAGAAAGAAGAGCACTTCCTTTGAGACAGAAAATAAACCAGAGAGAAATGAAATGTACTGCTGCCTGTTCTGTGGGAAAAAAATTTAGAACGGACTGTCCACACCAAGGCTCCGCATGGACGTCCACTCAAACGATGACACGTGGACTAGCCGAGTCAGGCTCCATGCGCTGACTCACCGAGTCGCAGGTCCGTTCATCTATCTCCCACATCCGAAGCCATAAATTTTCAAGATAAAGCTAAAATCTGATAATGATTTATATTATTTTTTAAAAAAATACTGAAAGAAGCTAAATAAACGCTTATAAGCATAGCCTAGCTAGTTCAATTGCTTCGGCTCACAAAAAGTCACAGACTCACAGGCTAGTAGGGAAAAAAGCTAGCTCTCACAAGTCACATCACATAAGACGAAAAAAGCGGGCACATACTGAGCGGCAAGATTTATTATTTGATATTATCAGCAGAGAAGCGGGCATTTTTTGTTCTGTGCAAATCATAAATTTCATGAAAACCTGTGCAAATCACGGTAAAAAAATCGTCTAAATTTATTAAAAAAATCACACATATAGATGATATGATGATACACAATCTTATAAAATATCTTGTCCAAACTCGACTTCGTTTGTGAGATATAAAAATAACAATTTCATCAAAAAATCACACATGTAGATGATATGATGATACACAATCTTGTAAAATATTTTGTCCAAACTCGACTTCGTTTGTGAGAAATTGTTATTTTTATATCTCACAAACAAAATCGAGTTTGAATAAGATATTTTATAAGGTTGTGTATCATTATATCATCTACATGTGTAATTTTTTTTTTGAATTTAGATTATTTTTTTTACTATGATTTGCACAGGTTTTCACAAAATTTTTACACATGATATGTTCCTTTTTTTCATTTAGGAAGGCGACGTGGGATCTAACTTTTCCCTACGAGCCGAAGCAGTTGAGCCAGCTTCCATTGGAGCTATTGCTTGGGATGCTGCTCTGTTGGCTTCAGCTTAATTGCTTATTGGCTTATTTTCAATTATAAAATAATATTTTTTTTCTTATATTAAATCAACATAAGTTAAAATAAACGTCTCTTTTTAGTCTCAGCGAATAAAGATGTGCGGCTCATAAGCCAGCGCACGGAGCCCGGACTCAGCTAGTCTATGTGTCATCGTTTGAGTGGACGTCCATACAGAGCCTTGGTGTGGACGGTCCATTCTCAATTTTCGTAGAGGCAAAATACTAATGTTGTGACTCATTTCAAATCACCGGCTTCCATGAAACACAATTAAAATTCATGCAGACATCAATTATTGTGTTTATTGTTATATTGCACTGTGGACCGAAAGCGAAATTCTAACCTAACTGGATTGACCTATTCCACGTGAATGGCAACCAAATGATTGACAACTCTTGCGTACTCCCTCATCCAAAAAAACAATGCCGTTTTTTAATTTTAGATTTACACATCATGTTTATGTAAATTATAAAATAAATAAATTATTATTAAAGTATTTCTAGTGATAAAATAAGTCATAACAAGATAAATAATATTCATAAAAAAATAAGTAAGATGAATTATCAAATAATTTCTCTTAAATTTTACAACGACATTTGGTGTTTCTACCCTTATTCCAAACCTCAATGGTGATTTTACTCTATTTTTTTAACTTTGCGATTTTATCCTCGTTATTTTCTAACGAAGGCTCCGTCTACACCTGTTTTATAACACCGTTAGAAAATGCTGGATTAAATAGCAAAAGAAAAATAAAAAAGAAAAAGGATAAGGACAAAATACCTGTTCTGCCCTTCTGCCACACGTTCTCTTTTGCGGCCCTTTCTTTTCTCCCAATCGCCCAGCACCGAAGCCGCGTCGCTCCTCGTCGCGTTAGGGTTCGGCGGCGGCTGTCCGGTCGACGGCGGAAGTCCGGTTGCCGGCTCCATCTGCTGTCCCTGTCGCCCTCCTCCTCTCCCTGCCCCTCCATTCCGGTCGGCGGCGCAGGGGCGCCGCAGCCGAAGGCCCCTGTCCCCGTCGCCCTCCTCCTCTGCTGGGGCACGGAAGCCGGAGGCGGCGCGGCTGCCGGAGGCCGCGGTAGCCCCTATCCCATCGCCCTGCTCCTCTCTCCGGCCCCCTCATACCGCAAGGGGGCGCGGCTGCCGGAGGCAACTCGGCGGTGGCCCCTGTCCCCGTCCCCGTCGTGCTCGTCCTCTCTCCAGCCCCTTCACCCCCTCTGTGTCTCACGGCCTCAACCTACGCTTCTGTCTCCATTGAAGACCCAAGGTATTTCACCAGTTTTTGAGATGTGTATTTCACCTTTGAAGGATGTAGAGCAGAATGGTCTAACTCCTGCTAAGGACATTGTTGTGCCTAACACAGAAGATGAACAAGAAGCCAGGGATATCAGCTTGCAGGTACAACCTGTGAATTCCATGCAAGATTCAGGCAAAGCACCAAATGGAACCACAGAGGCTTCAACCAATGATGACTTGGAACTGGGTACTTCTGCAGATGTAGAAAAGCAAAAGTATGAACCAATAGTGGAGTCTAACTCTGCCCCAGAACTGTCTTGGATGAGTCTGACCATAACATGCATAGTGGTGTTTCTGGCAAGGATGAGGTACCACATGTGGATGAGGTTCTGCAGATTGTGAGGATTTTCTCTATGAGTCAAGGAAGGAACCTGACATTCAAGAGAGTCAACCTAGCCTTGGAGAAGAGGCAAACTATGCAACAGGTTGAATAGTCTTCCCTGATTCAGATACTTGCCGGCTATCATGTCCACACGATGGTGGCATCACAGCATATGAGGAACCTGATATGGTGTCATCAGAGGACCAAACTGATGCTCAAAAAAAAAAAAAAAAAAAAAAAAAAAAAAAAAAAACACACACACACACACTATTCAGATGTCTCCGAGACAGATGAATGCACTACTCCTCAAGTAGGCACGGAGGGGAAATTTCCTTCTGAAGATTCTGATGTGCGGGTGTCAAAGATGGACAATTGCAATGAAATGCTGAAGGAGCGTCGTGGTTGTTTGGAATGGAGGAAACTCAGTACTAGTTTTTACTTTTGTTTGACATACCATTTAGACGTATATGTTGATGTTTGACATGTTATTTAGACCTGTATGTTGACATCTAAAACGCTACTATGATGGCATGTTATATGGATATGGTTTGTTGTTGTTAATTCAATATGTGTAGAATTTATATATTGTGTGATATTAATTTCTGATTACATGAATGTAAGCTGAAATGGTGCCGAAAGTTTCTAAAAAATCTATCACCCTGTTCTTTTGGCTGAAAAATAAGCGCTGATTTCGGCTCGTGCTGATTTGTTGTGAGAGAAAAATACTGTTTCGTGGCTAAAAATAAGCGCTAATTGGTCAAAAGAATAAGCTGTATATAGAAAATGTCATCTTGTTGATCTAAAATAGGGGTAAAGACACAAATATCATAATAAAACGAGGATAAAAACGTATGGGCAAAGTTGTCCTTTTTAACACCGTTAGATGAACTTAACGGATCAAGGATAGATTCTCTCTTTGTTTTGAAATAGTAGGGGTAAAATCACAAAGTTAAAAAAATAAAGATAAAATCATCATTTCGTATAAAAGCGAGGGTAGAAACGCCAAAACCCCTTCTTTTATAAAGTGAGTATAGTATAGGTACGATACAACATCTATAGCATGATTTCTGTGCTCCGCTGCGCATACCAGACGACAGACGGACAGTGACAGGAGGAGGTGAGAGCCTCTGCTCGTAACAGGAGGAGTGGATGATCGGATCCAATCCAAATCCGAGATGCGATTCCCCTTCCTGCAATTGCTTGCGTGTATATTCTTGGTTAATTCCAGTGGATTAGCGGCCGCTGGATGGAGTAACCAACGAATGAAAAGGAAACAGCAGCTCATAGAAGAATCGTGTGGGCAGTGGGCACCGGGCATCACTGACAATGAGTTGATGCTGAATGCTGGGCCTTCTTTTTCTTGGGCTGGCCGCTGGCGCCCGCTTGTGACACTAGCGCACATCTAGAACTAGAGGCCAGGCCAGCAGCCCACCACGCGGATATTGGGGATCGTTTATTCTGATGTCTGTTCTTTTGCTTGCAGAGAAGAGATCACGCAGAACGGATTCTGATGAGAGAAACAACAGATAATCCTATTGTATTGAGATACAGTATATGTTATCCTGGTTTCTTCTGTAGTCCCTGATGGGACGGTCAGGCTCTGCTACTGCGGCCTTGTGTTCTTATTTGTTCCCCGTGGATATGGAAGCTGGTAAGGATGGAAACGGATCGGATGCGTATGGAAACGAATTCGGATGTCACCTTTTACCATATTTTAATTTAAATACGAATACTGGATTTGAATCTTCCCGAATACGGATACAAAACAGATGGTTCGAATGCGGATCCAAAATCAGATATTTACTCGATCTAACTCAAAACGTACTTCTAATAATCTCTAAGAGTGAAGTAAAGTAAATTATAATGGATAATATTAAACAAAATAATAGATCAAGTGAATAAGTTTAAATAAAAATGGTAGAAAACAACTAGCCATTTTACTTTATAATTAGTATTGGAATTACGTAATTATCACACAACTAGAGATAAAGCATTTGTGTATATAGCATAGACAAGGATAGCACAAAAAATAATATATTTATCACTATATATTTAATAACTAAATATATCAATTAATATTATATTTATATAAATATTTATTATGAAATTTTAAATTTATATAAAATAATTTATATCAATAAATTAATTCAATTAAAGGATTAAAATAATTGAATATATTATATTAACCTAAATTATAAAAGTGCTAAAATTAATTAATCTTTATGTATCATTAATAATTTAAAATTAATACTTAATTTATTTTTATATACTATTAAATATGTTACATGCATTATTAGTAATAATAAAATTAAATAATTGTTCACTTATTATGGAGAGAAAATCTTTTAAATAAGTTCATGGTACATTATTTTCTATTCGGATATGAATATTGCCGGATATTGTCCAATACGGATCTAGAATCGGATAGAGAAAACACTGAAATACGAATATGGATGTATCCACTGTGACATCCATTTTAAAACGGATACGGATACGTATGTCCATATATACAATTCGAACGAATATAAATGTGGATAATTTAGATATCCGTTTCATATTTTCATCCTTAGAGCTAGGAATCCAATCCCAGCCCGAATATTTCCTAAATCCATCCACGTCGCTACATCCTATTCCAGTTTAATTCCAACCAGTTTTCAATCCATCTCATATAAAATTACTGTCCGGTACTCAAAAAGATCCATTCCGGCTGGGTATATGCAGAAAAGGCCTAATGGCCTACTAGTACATCAGCTTTGTGATGCATCCTTACAAAAGTGCATCGGCAGCAACATACTCTTACAACAGTTACAATCAATAGTTCCCTTGAAGAATTTGTACGGTCGGTCCATATCACCGAGTACTGACCATCCAACAAACAAAAGTCAAGGTAATGAAGCTTTGAAAGGAGTATTCTACTTGCTGTATCTACTAGTAATCTCTTGTCTCCACAAGATCAAATCTGGCACAAAGGGTTCTATGCAGCAACTTGATAGAAACAGAAACATTCTGGGAAAACGAACGAAGCAAATTTATCCTTGTACTACCTCAGTATCCTTAGGTTCTCTGAAAACCTGAAACAGAAACATTGGGCATTATGATAGAAAGTGGTGGGAGGGGGCGCAAACAAACTACATCCTATTCTGGTTTATTTCCAACCAGTTTTCAATCCATCTCATATAAAATTACTGGCCGGTACTCAAAAAGAGCCATTCCGGCTGGGTATATGCAGAAAAGGCCTAATGGCCTACTAGTATATCAGCGGTAAATACTCTGTCCCTATTTGATAAACACAAAGTGATGCATCCTATTTGTTAAGGACTACAAAGGTGCATCGGCAGCAACATACTCTTACAACAGTTACAATCAATATTAGCGCCAAAAAAAAATAACAATTACAATCAATAGTTCCCTTGAAGAATTTATACGGTCCATATCACCGAGTACTGACCATCCAACAAACAAAATCAAGGTAATGAACCTTTGAAAGAAGTCTTCTACTTGCTGTATCTAGTAGTAGTCTCTTGTCTCCACAAGATAACATCTGGCACAAAGGGTTCTATATGCAGCAACTTGATAGAAACAGAAACATTCTGTTCTGGGCAAACGAACGAAGCAAATGTATCCTTAGGTTCTCTGAAAACCTGAAACAGAAACATTGGACATTATGATAGAAAGTAGTGGGAGGGGGCGCAAAAAAAAATATTAGCATCCATGATGAAACACAATGAATAAACAAGTTCATAGAAGTACTAACCGGATTTAAGTAGCAAGTTCATAGAAGGTTGCCATTTATTTATACTTCAAGAGAACCTTAACAGCAACTCCAACAGCCTCTTTATTCTACTCGTCATAGGTAAAATTGAGAAAACTGGCTCCAAGAGCCTCGCCATTCGACTCTCCAAAATAAAGAGGAGACTATCCCACCTTTGTTGCTCTCCAGAAAACGCTAGCGGTCTGCGCTCTCCATCCGACCGCCGGTACAGCGCTACTGGTAGATTGATGCATGTAGCAAAAGAAATAGGGTCATCCTGACCGCACGTTAAAAAAATAAAGAGCCGGCTTTAGACAATCTGCTGTGGAACACTTCTATTTTTAGAGTCTAAATTATTTTGGAAAGTGAGATCATATGTCTAAATTTACATATTCTCTTGGAGATGCTCTAAGTATTTCCCTCAAAAAAATAAAAACTTGACTTGAAGTATTGTTAGCTTAAGGAATCAGAGGCCACAACCGAACTGCCAAACCTGATGCAGCTTCGTCTTTATAATATGGCTATAGTGCGGAGAAATTAGTGTTCAGCAAGCATGCATTCCCAGAGCTGAGGATCCTACTCGCTCCGTTCCAAAATAAGTATCATTTTTTATTTTTTAAAATCGACGTTTGACCTATTCATCTTATTTATAAAATTTACAAAAATATAAAAAATAAACAAATCAAGATTAAAATACTTCTAATAATGAATCAATTCATAATAAATAATTATTTTTTCACAAAATTTTTGAATAATACGGATGATCAAAAGAAGATAGTCAAAATCCTAAAACGATACTTATTTTGGAACGGAAGGAAGTACAACTTATTGATTCAGGGGAACTGAAGGAGGTGACATCTGAGAAGGGCACCTCACCTAACATGGAAAAAATAAAGGATCCAGGATTGCACAGGGGAAAAAAATAAGTCTTCCTTTTGAGAGAGACATTATTATTGTCGCTCTTCGTCGATAGTATCCATACGTGCGTACTATTCCATCAATTTGTGTCATTGTATCTTGCGGTTGCGGTTATGTGTAATAATCTGGCCAGCAGACTTGTTAACTGTATTCCGACGCATGCGTGCTCATGTCTGTCATAATCACAGTTACTTTTCTCCTATCTGTCTGTATAAGCGTGCTTGGCTTTGTGTGTAATTAGCAACATGCATCTTATCTGTAGATCACTGTGTTGGTGTGTACCATATATATGTCACGGCAAAACTGCTGTGTTGAATAATATGTTTGATGATTCTGCTCGTTTCTCTAAGCGATCTTTTCTTCTGAAATCAGGGACAGTATTGTTGTTCTTTTGGTGTATGGAATCCGTCATCTGAAACTCTGAACTTCAGTAGCATCCCTACAGACAGAGGAGCAAACAATCAAACAGCCGCGAAGTTACTCCTACTATGCAGTCGATCCTATCTTCTCTTCTCTATCTACCACTAAAACATAGGAAACGGAATCGTTCACTCCGCTCCCAGGCAACCGCGACCTCGCTCCCCCACCTCCGCTCCCACCGCCGCCGCCGCAGAAGCACGTCACAGCGGCACTCCCTCGCTCACCCTGTCACTGAGGAGTGAGTGGTCCGTGCCGCCGGGCGACTCCATCCCGCTCGGGCATTGCAGGCTGGATCCAGGTCGTTGCGCCCTCGGTCGTGCTCAATGTCGGGCTCGCCGAGCTGGCTGCTGGTGAAAGAATGGTCGGATCCAGCGAAGGGATGCCCAGTCGCAGGCAAGGAACGGCCGGATCCGGCAAAGGGAGGAGCAGATGTGGTGCCGGAGCGCAGGGGCTGTTGTCCGCCTGGCGTAGTCCAATGATATCAAGCTGCTGCTCAACGGTTCGCTTCACCCTGCCCTACTACTCTAATGAATTAGTTAATTGATAAATCACAGATTCTTCAAAGTTGATTAATTAATTAATTGACATCAACCATAAGCTTCTTTTGGTTTATTTCTTGGGGATCTGAAGTACTACAGATATTACTGACCTTGAAGAGCTGAATGGATAAACATAAATACGCACTACATTATTGAATTGTTATGATCAAATAGATTTGCATTACAATTCATTGTATCCACTACCTTTCTGTAGAATTCCTTCAGACTTCAGTAAACCATTGACCAGTATGATTAGCCTTTTTCTAGAGAAAACAAGATAGGCCACAGGTGTTATCTCAGTGGAAACAGGAGATTTAGTTGGTCAAGAAGTAATTAGAATATATGATTAGCCTTTTTCTAATGTTATTTGCATTTTGGTTGATTGGATGATGCAATTTTCTGTTGGTGGCTTAAGCAGCTCTCAGGAGCATGATTCAGTTTTGCTGTTTGTGGCTTAATCAGCTGACAGGAGCATGCTGTTGGAATCGCGAGCATCAGTTTGAGCAGTGAACCACTTGTTTATTCTAATTTCAGATGTAAGTTCATTGGTGTTTATTGTATGGATGGTCCGCAAATGCGTGCTAAACACAGGCTGCATGAGTACTGGTCAGTCTCACTTCTCCGTGTCAATTTGTTCTTTTCTGCAAATAATTCAATAATGAATGATATTCACTCCTGCATTTGTAGAAACTCGAATTCATAAATATCTAACAATATCCGTTCCACTGTATGTCGCTCCCATCCACCAGTGCTGCCACCATTGCTGAACCTTGGTGAGATCCCTGCCCGATTCAACACGTCTTGCTGGAAATCATCAACCTGCAGCTCTTGGTTCAGCACTGCTGTAGCCTTGCAGCCATTGGACTCCTCTGAACAACTCCCCATGCCTGCAAGAAATATCCTACTTCACCACATTCGATAGGGATGTCTCCGTGGGGGTAAAAGCTCAGCTTTTTTGTTTGTTCTGAATCCAGTAGACAACCTGATGCTTCATTCTTCTATCGCAGTAGTTGCATGCAAGATTAGGATTGAGTCTTCACCATTTCACAATTGCACTGCACTACAGGTGCGATGTTGAGGTAGACAACATCTTCGACATCGCTTATGTCCCATATGTGCACAAAGGGCCTACCCTACTTCCCTGACCAGACAGATCCTGGAAGCTACGCTCCTATATGATTGACATTCTGAGCACATCGTAGAGTATAGCAATTTCGGCTGAGGCCTTGGGTGATAGGAATGAGGAAGACGTGTGTTGTGTTGTTTGGGGCAAGTCTTGGATCAAAACTAAGCTCAATTTCTTAGCTTGATGGTAGCTCAGCGCCAAAGGTTTTAACCTGGAATAGCCATGGTTTAGTGTGTGATCATACGTGTCTTTTAGGTGTTCCAGTCCAAAGCTCCTCCGTTGATTGTGCATGTTCTGTTGTTCAGCAGTTTTACAGAAAATAGCACTGCCCAGCTTGGTTGTCAGTTTGATAGTTTTTTTTTCCTGCAGCATATTTCCAGCAGCAGCTTGAGCTTGGTTTTCTCTCTTTTGCAGGACGACAAAATCACACCAGCTATCCAACGACAAGTGAAGCAACAAAAGAGCAGTCATTAAACAAATATTAATTTACTTCCACACTTGCGACCGTGTTGATATGATCTGATCTCTGGTTGGTACTTCATCGGATTATTGATGTATATTGCTGGTGATTATTTTAATTGCTTTTTGCCTGAATTGTAAATATTTTCTCGATCAATGTTTGATTACAAAAATTATATCCGTTGGTTGTTTGATTGCATTGATAAAAGTTGCCGCAGCGTCAAGCTACATGCTTATTACATATAAAACAGGCATTAATATTTACATATATATACTCAAATATGTGTATTTGATGGTACCCATAAAACATGGCACTAATCTCTACCACTAAAACTTACCAAAGGGACATATAGCTCCCAAGTCCCAAGTGACATTCCAGTCATAGAAGATAGATAACTTCATTTGAACCACATTTTATTATGCTGTATATAGAAATGGACTAGGTTCATTGGTCCTGTCGAGACTCTGGTCGTTTCAAGTATTTTCGTTGGATGTTGGTTGTGTGTTGGCTACATTTTGTGATCTGTTTGCCTCTTAGTACTTTATAATAAGGGGCCTGATTCTACGGTTTGGCAGATGAAAGCCGGATAATTTCTATCTTTTATCTAAAAAATATATATATAAATGGACCGTTAAGTTGAACATTTATTATGCTATGGGGATTTAAATGCTTTCATCCTTCTGCAATTATGTCCGCATGGAACAATGGAAAACTCATGCCAATCTCTATGGTGTGCACAATACTTTTATGTTTGTGGTTATATATTTATGTGTTGCCAGCTTATTATTTCTATTTCTCTTAGTGCACAGGATGGCCAAAAACTACTGAAGAAATTTATGATCCACCTATTGGCGTATGATGAGAATTCACGAATGTGCATGATTCCTCCATCTGTACGAGATTATCTTAGCCGCATCACTGGGCATAAGATAATAAAAGAAATAGTTGTGGAAGACTTATCTATCATGCCCTTATTTTGATATTTTGTTACTAAATTTGATGCTTATTTATTTCAATATGTCTTCGAATATTATGTTGCTAAGCCTAGATTAATTTATTTTAAAATTTTCAGCTCCTAACATACTATTTTTCTTACTTTTATTGTATTAAATTACATTGAAAATTCTAAGATTCCCAGTAGCAACGCGTGGCCATTTACCTAGTTAGATAGAATCGGCCTCTGAGTATATGCTAGGGTACCCCACAACATCTTCCGAAAGGACGTGAAAATGGGGAGACGATCGGTTGTTGTATCCTGCGGTGCACATCGCGTGGCGTCCCACTTTTTGTTAGCTGGGGCCTGGGACTGCGTAATCACGAGCCAGCCAAACTGCAAGAACAGCTACTACGCCGCCAACCAGCTAGCTAGTGTTGTTTCCCTTTATTCATGTAGCAGAGTACAAGCTTTCTACTGTGATTAGTTGTCCGAAATTTGTATGTCTTCGCTGTGCCTTTGACGCTGTAAGTTATAGCTACGGAGTACTAGCTTTCTCTTTCGTGCATTGCTGGCGCAGCTGACCAATAACTTGTGGCTACATCACAGCGACGGTGTACTTGTGTCAGCTTAATTGTGCATGAACTCTGCATTTACGCCTGGCAGTTGAAGAATCACGTCGCCATGTTTGCTTTAAGACGCGGCCTGGGCTCAGGACCACATCTTGTTCGGAAGTGTTTTTGTCTCCTGCACGACCGCACAACCCCTGACCCGGCGTGAGTGCACGCCCGCCGTGGTTGTTGCATCGAGCGGTGGAGATCTGGTAGCCCCCCACGTTATTTATAGTGCCTCCTATAGCAGTAAGTTTCTTCAGCAACCACTGTCAGTCAGTCACCTCTGCCATATCGCGAGATGCCGGCGTCCGGTGACGGTGACCACAGCATGCGCCGCCAGGCCACACGTCGTCCTGCTCCCGAGCGCCGGCATGGGCCACCTGGTCCCGTTCGGCCGCCTGGCGTGCGCGCTGTCGGAGGGACGGCACGGCTGCGACGTGTCCCTGGCCACCGACGCTGCCCACCGTGTCGTCGGCGGAGTCGAGGCACCTGGCGGCGCTCTTCGCGGTGGCGCCGGCCGTGCGCCGCCTCGACTTCCGCCTGGCGCCGTTCGACGAGTCCGAGTTCCCCGGCGCCGACCCCTTCTTCCTCCGCTTCGAGGCCACGCGGCGGTCCGCGCCGCTGCTGCTCGGCCCGCTCCTCGACGCCGCCGCCGCGTCCGCGCTCGTCACCGACATCGCCCTCGCCTCCGTCGTCCTCCCCGTCGCCAGGGCGCGCCGCGTCCCGTGCTACGTCCTCTTCACCTCCTCCGCCGCCATGCTCGCCTTCTCCGCCCGTTTCCCCGCCTACCTCGACGCCAACGCCACCGCCGGCGCGGTCGTCGGCGACGTCGACGTCGTCCCCGGCGTGTACCGGGTCCCCAGGTCCTCCGTCCCGCAGGCGCTGCACGACCCCAGGCACCTCTTCACGCAGCAGTTCGTCGCCAACAGCCGCGGCCTCGTCGCCGCCGACGGCATCCTCGTCAACACGTTCGACGCCTTCGAGCCGGACGCCGTCGCGGCGCTGCGTCGGGGCGCGGTCGTCTCCGACCTCCCGCCCGTGTTCACCGTGGGGCCGCTGCTTCCGGCTGCGGTTTCATGCGGCGGCGGAGGCGGAGACGGCGAGCTACATGGCGTGGCTCGCCGCGCAGCCGGCGCGGTCCGTGGTGTACGTGAGCTTCGGCAGCCGCAAGGCCATATCGACGGACCAGATCCGGGAGCTCGCGGCGGGGCTGGAGGCCAGCGGCGAGCGGTTCCTGTGGGTGGTGAAGAGCACCGTCGTGGACCGGGACGAAGACGCCGCCGACGACCTCGGCGAACTGCTCGGCGGCGACGGGTTCCTGGAGCGGGTGCGCGGGCGCGCGTTCGTCACCAAGGGGTGGGTGGAGCAGGAGGAGGTCCTGCGGCACGGCTCCGTCGGCGCGTTCCTCAGCCACTGCGGCTGGAACTCCGTGACGGAGGCCGCCGCGTTCGGCGTGCCCGTGCTGGCGTGGCCGAGGTTCGGCGACCAGCGCGTCAACGCCGCCGTCGTGGCGCGCGCCGGGCTGGGCGCGTGGGAGGAGGAGCGGTGGACCTGGGATGGGGAGCAAGGACTGGTGAGCGGGGAGGAAGTGGCTGAGAAGATCAAGGCCGTGATGGGCAGCGATGTGGTGGCGAAGAAGGCGGCCATGGTCGGCGACGCCGCGGCGGCGGCCGCGGCCGAGGGCGGCACGAGCTACCAGGGCCTGGAGGACTTGGTTGGGCGGTGTCGCGACGCGGGCCGTAAAACTATTTGTACTTGAGTGACTCCTTTTAGAACTCCTTCGTTCCAATAAGTGTTCGTGGTCATTAATTTGATCGCCAAATTAATCTAAACATATAAGTTATTATAATAATATGACATGGCACGATATGTGTTTATCTATGAGCAACTTAAGAGTTTTCTAAATTTTTTCTCCAAATATGGTATTTATCAACTCCAAAATCGTATGGGGAGAAATAAAAGAGTATGTTTCCCGCTACTTCACTCTAAAAAAATCAAGAAGTTAGACCCTTATTATTAGGGCTGTTTGGTTGCCGCCTTCACCTCGCCACGCCTCAAGTTCGGCGGCCACACCCGGCGAGGCTGCCGTTTGGTTCTTGTCTCAGCACCGACCGCCACTGACGTGTTTTCTTGTCGTTTGCTTCTGCCTGTCCGTCGTGTAGCGCGCATTAATTGCTGTGTGGCCGTGGCAAGCGTGGCGGGGTTTTCGGCCGCCACCGCCACACCGTGCTGTGGCCGCCAAGGCGGTGGCGTGGCGCAGCAAGGCCAGCAACCAAACATCCTCATTCTTTTTTCCTCGGCAATTATTTTTTTTCTCAGGCCAAACCTGTCGTCCTCTGTAAGCCGGCTAAATGCTGACGTGGAGGAGAGAAGGGAGGGAAGAGAAGAGAAGTGAACTGCAAGCTTACAGCCAGTTTGGACACAGGAACCAAGAAATCTGTGAAAGAAATAGGTGGACCATACAGTATATGTGAAAGGCTGACTAATATACGAGTGGGCTGGGAGAAGGCCGTAAAAACCTTACAACCAGCAAGCGGGCTGTATTATTAGCCTTGCTCTTAAGAGCAAGTATAGTAATGGGCTATAAGCCGGCTAAATACTGATGTGGAGGAGAGAAGGAAAGGAAGAGAAAAAAGTGGGCTGTAAACTTACAGCCAGCTTGGGCACAAGAACCAAAAAATCTGTGAGAGAAACAGATAGGCCATACAGTAGATGTAAAAGACTGACTACTATACGAGTGGGCTAAGAAAAGACTGTAAGAACCTTATAGCCAGCGGGCTGTATTATTAGTCTTACTCTAACTACGCCGTCGCCGCCTCCTGTTCTTCGTGCCGTTCCCTTGTCCTATATCTAGCAGGTACCCATCACTTCTTCACGTCATGCTCCTAGAATTTTGCAGCCTTGACCACCCAGTCGCCCTCCACGATCTTGCAGGCAGCTGACCAGGCACCTTGCGTCCAAACTGCAGTAGTTGTCTTGTTTGTCATCTACTATGACTTTGAAGAAATCCCTTTTTAAAACCAATTGCATGTTTCATCGCCAGATGACAATGACTCAACGGTCTTGTTAGCAGCTCGAATTGTGCAAACATATTCCAATGCTAAAGGATGACATGGTGGTTCTGTCCCAGGCCATCAAGTTATTTATCAAGATAGAGAAGGCGGGGTATCAAAGGATGTTTCAAGATTATTTGACAGATGATCCGACATATGAGCCACATTTTATTTGTTATGTGAGTGTTTTATTTTTTATTTCAAGTACAGAATGAGTATGGAGCTTTTCCTACACATAATGAAGGTCGTAGAATCAGACGATAACTACTTTGTGCAAAAAAGAGGTACGGACAATGTACTTGGTTTAAGTTGGTTTCCAAAAGTGATGCCAAGAACCTATCCTCTTTCTTCTTCTCTTTTCTTCATGTCGAAAGCCTCCTTCTTAGCCCACATCTTGTCCAAAACCTCCATACATGCTTCCCCTACTCGCCTTAGAGCTTCCTTTGCCTTCTTCAGATCCTTTTGGTCTCTTGCATGGTTCGGAATTCGGGGCTATAATCTCAGCAACATCTTCTGTGTTATTGACTTCTACATTCCTTGGCATCAAATTCACGCTAATCTTCTGTTTCTTCTTAGCGGCACGCTTTTGCTCTGCCATTTCTTGCATATTGGCCTTCCACTTGTCTTCGTCCTTCAACTTTTTCCAATAATGCATTAGAGTGAATGCCTTGTTCTCGTTTTTTAATCCATTGAACATCTCACATGCCTGTGAAACCTGCACAAAATAACAACTGTCAATGCATATGCCTTCGATAATCAACCGAATAGAAGAATAAACAAATGAACAAATGACACAAGGGTGAAAGCAAACCACGTCTTGAATGGTTGCACCACTTTGATTTCTACGCTCAATCGCATCATAAAACATGCACAAAACTTGTTGACTTGAAAATATAGTCATCCACCTATGCATAATGGAACTCTCAGTCCTGTAAGTT
Organism: Eremochloa ophiuroides; assembly: GCA_038502445.1. Taxonomy (NCBI): domain Eukaryota; kingdom Viridiplantae; phylum Streptophyta; class Magnoliopsida; order Poales; family Poaceae; genus Eremochloa; species Eremochloa ophiuroides. The sequence goes on from JAHLJS010000003.1 coordinate 28,914,594, forward strand.
GCAGTTGTCTTGTTCGCCTCAAAGAAAGCATGAATTCTACTCCAAAAGGAGGCACGAGTTTGATTAGCCCCGTATACAGGATCTTTGCTAACGTTGTTGGTATAAATTAACTGCACTCAATTAAATAAGATTATCCGCAAGCGCACAGATATAATACCGATGTAGCATTTTACTCGAAGGTTTTAAATATCGTATCCACAGGGAACAATAGAGGATAATGACCAAGACTATAGACTTAACCCAACAATTAGACTAGATAATATTAAGAAAGAAGAAATAGCTATTGACTATCTAGTTCCAACAACCGGTAAGCTTTGTATAATACCGTTCTAACTGGGCAGTGACCTGAATAAGAGCAGAAATCAGAGTTCTCTCATACCAAGCACTTATACACCTATCGATCCTATCAACGGGAAGTGGACTACAGAGGACTCAACGTAGCTATTACCTATGCGAACTACCACTATCCGGCCAATCAGAGGACATTCACAAGTAAACCTAGCCTAGGCACCACGCCTACACTACGAAGTACTACTTCAATCTATAGGGTCCTATAGATCAAAGCACTCAATATGAGTTGCTAACTTAAGAACAAATAAGAACAACTGCTTACTTGAATTAGAATGTTGAATACAAAAGTACCTCAGAACGCAGCTCCGAATAGGAAGTTGAATCCAGAAGAATATAACCATGAAGAAGCACGACAGGCCAGAACTCCTCCAGAATCACCACTCTCCTACTCTATCTCTCTAATCTCTAAACAAGACTAAATCTAGAAGAACTAGTCTCTCCTAATTGCTACATCTAACCCTAACTGGAGATATTGAACTGAAACTCAGGAATAGGCGATGCCTCCAGGGAGGGGGTCTGCCCCTTTATTTATAGTCCCAGTGGGATGAACGTGCGCCGCATAATCAAACCGACTTAACCAAGGGCCGAGATGACTCCTCATAGGCGGTGGAGGAAGACTCCGGAAGGCGGGGGACCAAACCCTAGCAGGGGAGCGCCGGCCAGCCCCACCTTGGGGCCGGTCGGCCCCACCTGGAAGGGTCCGGGGCCCTGGTTGCTCGGGTGTCTTCTAGATGCTTCTAGGGTCCTGATGACGATGTTTGCCTTCACGATTAAGTTTCATGTCTTTTACGTACTTTAATCCCTCTTTTATGCTTTTCTGGAATAATCCCTGGAAAATACAGAATATGCAAAACTCGTAGAAATTATCAGTTAAAACCCTAGACTAGTGTGTATTCATGTGTCCTTTCATGTCTAAAGTTCTAATAAAAGTTGACAGTTATCCACCGTCAACAAACATTCAACCAAGTTGAATATACACCTATATACTCCTTCGGATCAAAATTTTTGCGTGTGTTTGGTTGTGGGATCACTGGGGATGGGTTGAACCTAACCCAGAATTTTGGGACGGAGCGAATCCGGTCTCATGTTTGGTTTAGTAGGTTGGAATGAACCCAGTTCTGTGTTTGGTTGTACAAGATTTATATAAGTGGGTTGAGTCACAGACAGGTGGGACCTACGTGTCAGCGTCACAACTTCTTCTTCTTCTACCTCAAGGCCGACAGCCGCTCTCGCTGCGGCCGCACACCGCCCTCGAGGCCACGCGCCACTCCCACTCTCTGATGCGGCACCAGCCGCCTCCGCCAGTCACCGCCCATGCGCGCCATTCCCGTCGGCTCCCCGGCGCTCGCTCCCGTTCCAAGGTCGCGCGCTCCCAGGTCGCCACCGCCGCTCCCACGTCCGTCGCCACCGCCGCTCCCAGGTCGCGTACCGCTCCCGTTCTCCAAGGCCGCGTGCCGGCCACCGTCGCCACCGCTCCCTGACCACGCGCGCCATCCCTGCCACCGCCGCCGCTGCTCCCTGGCCACGCACACCATCCCATCGCCGCCGCCGCCGCCGCTCCCTAGCAACGCGCGCCGCTGCTCGGACCGGCTACGGGCACTGCAGCCCCATGGCCGCACACGCGACGTCCCTCGGTACAGCCACGGCCGCGGTCGCCGCCCTCACTGTCGTTCCCCAAATCGCTTCTGCTGCCGTTGCTCGCGACCTGTGCGAGTGGTCGACCCCGTTCGCTCGTTTTCACGGAATCGAATGAACCCGGATCTGAGCAGAATATTCCTCCTATGGGATGAACCCAACCCCTACCTCGCCAATCCAAACACTCTAAAAATTGGGTCCAACCTAACCCAAACCCAGTTGGACCCTCCAACCAAACACAAATGCTTTGCTCTTCTTAGACAAACCCTTTGTACTGCGAGAGGGTCGAGCATCTTCACGTGGCTGCAGTTGCACATTAATTTCTTGAATTTCAACAGCTATTTCTTGATTTTCTAAGTCTGTGTGTCATGGAAAGTTTAATTCTTCCAAACCAGCAGCATCAACATCATCTTCTGTGAGCATGTTTGTCCAAAGACCGCCTTCTTCCATTCTGACCAGTATAGAATTAAAGATGAATAAATGAATGACAAATGCGATGACATATGCAAATCAGCACGACATATTGAATAGATAATGAACCCTTGTCGCGACTGGTTGCTCATCTCCATCCATCTGTCAATGGTGGCTATCTCTGTCCAGGACAGTACCATATGCTGCCCAAACATAACATGTTGATGCAGCAAGGAAAAAAACTGCTGGGGGCAATAATTTGAAGAGATTGTACAGTACTAGTAAGACTACACGCAGCATGGAGTGGTTGGAGTTGTCGTCCAATACTTGCCTATTTCCGTGCTGTAATATGTTGTGCCCTAGATTGCACAGGACACGATGAGAACAAATTAAAAAAGCCAAGGGTTCCTGCTGGGCCATCGTTGAATTCAGTTTAGACTTTTGGAGCCATCTATGACGTACTCCTTCAGTCCCATAAAGACTGTCGTTTTAAGTTCCGTGCAATCTTACTTGACCCGTTCAACTAAATATAAAATAAGGGTATAAAGGCAAACACCATCATAGAATAGGGTTTTAACTGACAGAATTCCACATTTTTAGTGAATCAGTGTTTTGCAGGGGGTTATTCAGAAAAGAATCAAGGGAGACCCACATGTCAGATTAAAATAACGAATTCGGTCGTGAAAGGAGATCAAGAATATTTTAGAGAACACCAGAGACTCACCAGAGGCAAGTTCTACATTGAGTTCTGGATTTGTCTGGAGCTAGAAGGCTTCCCGAAGTCATTGTAAGCTCTCTCTTGAATCTTAAACCTCTTTTGAGTGTTTGAGATAAAGTTGATTGACATTGTTCTACTATTGATTATGTTCTCAATTATGTTATTCATTACTTATCTAGATTATATACTTTGCATAGTTAGGATATATTCATATTCATACATAGGTTTGTATAGCTCTCATTCATTGACGTCATGGATGGGTGACCAACATCATGTAAACATGGTGCTTAGAAGTAGTTTGTCTGCAAATGCACCTTATATTCTGGGTTCTGTGGTAAATCGCGGATGTGACACTCCCGTTGAGTCCTTTGTAGTCCACACTCCGAATAGTAGGAGAGAGTAGGAAGTTATTATTACTTTAGAAGGCTGGGTATGATCTTAATCTTCCTCAGTAATATTCCCTTAAGTATGAATATGAAGTGTCTTCGTCATGATTGTTAGTATAATTACACCAATCTAATATGTCTTTAATAGTATAGTTAGAATGATTTACGATATCCTTATGCTTCAATCTAATCCATGCTAGTGCCTAGATAGGAAGTGCTCTAAGTGATTCATTAATATATGCTGATTGATTGGTTGATTGATCATTATGCTTATCATATATATCATTATTATTGTGACATAATCCTTATTCTGAGTAAGTAGGTTATGTTATCTCCATATTTGCATATGCATATGACATATATCTATCTATTCTATCTACCGGCATTCTATTTATTGCAAACCCTTTCTAGTGGTAAAATATAAATGACAACCCGGAATACTCTTGGGTAAAATGCTACAATGGTGTATATTTTATCTGTGCGCTTGCGGATACAATATAATATATTTTCCAGTCACTTGCGAGAAAGAAAGATCTTTTAAAATCATGCTGGAGATGACAACTTAGTTACTTCTAAAAGATACATAAGAGTTCAAGTGATCTGTAAACAAATCAGGTGGCACATTAATCTATACCTTCCCATCATTTTTAGCGCCATTGCTGAGAGTAGAGTCTAACTCTATTTTTAGTGGTGACGTTAGAAATGCCAACAAAAACATGATCGATCATCGGACGCTGGTGGTACTTCCTTGACCTCCAAGTGGTGGTGACGAAACCCTACGACCTGGAAACCTAGTCGACGCGGGGAGGACAAGATCATTGATGCCTTACCTGAACGGCTGCGTCGAAGGTCCTATCATTTTGGATGACCGCAACAGGCGTCCACATGCAATCCCGGTTTCAGGCTTGCTGTACGCTCAATCAGCAGGGCACAGGCCTGCAGGCCCTTGCCGCCAAGGTGGGCCACAGGGCCAGTCAGGCTCATCCCTGCCGACGATACTAGTGCAGCATGCTCGGGAGACCGTTCGGGCCCATCAGCCAGAGCACAAGCCCACGCTCGGCTGCTGGCACAATAGGCTAGCAGTAGGCCGCCCCCGCCCCCAAGTCTGCCGTTGCAGGGCCTTTGGCGCAGCCCGTTGGAGAGGACCTGTGTCGCAGAAGAGGCGGTGGGGAATCGTCCACCTGACGTACTACAAGGTTGGTACTCACTCAGACCCCATTTTTAGAAAAATTCTAGATTCTTCCGTCACATTAAATCTTTTGACGTATACATAGAACATTAAATATAGTAGTAGCTGTTGTATGTTTGCACAGGTTACCTGTTTTTCTTGAGACGAATATTTTGAGTCTACTTAAGCCATGATTTAAAACTTATTAGAGAAAATTCTCTATGTGCTACAGTGACTTTTCACCGCACTCTCTGACCTAGACGGTGGAGATTTCCGTGATGGCTGGACGCGGCTCCAACTCCAAACCGACCTCGCTTTCTGTAGTCCCCTGGATGCTGAGAGAGAATTAATATCTCCAGGTGGCTAAGAGCAACTCTTATAATTTAGTTAAAATTAACCTCTACTCTCTATATCATAAATTCTAAGCAATTATTCTAGTAATTTTGGAAAGTCAAAATATCTTAAATTTGATCAAATTTATATAATAAAATAATAATATTTACAATATCACTTATTTAGTGTGATAACTTCATTTCTTTCTATAATTTTGGTCAAACTTGATATATTTTGACTCTCCAAGATTTTTGAAATGACTTACAATTTGAGATGAAGAGTAAATTTTCTAGTGTTTAGTCTTTTGAAATAGAAAACCGCTTCAAATGGATGTGGTCCACAACAAATATCTATGGCTGGCGTGGCCAACAAATTTAAAAGATAGCAAATTTTCTATTTTACAAAATCAAATAGCACATCTGTTGAGTCACCTTTTGCTACACCAAATTTTAAAACAACATCCATAATAACAATAGACAAGTTATTGGAGTTGCTCTAAATTTTTTTCCACTTATAAATAGAGGGTCTCTCTACACATCATCAAGCACCACAAGAAGTTTCTCTATTATATTTTTCAAGATATAATAGTAGAATAGATCTAGTTGGGAGTCAGGGAGATAGCTCGAATTTAGGAGGTATCTCTTCTTTGTAAGACTTGAGTTTTAACATATTCATCTTCTTTAATTACCAAATTGTTCTTCATGGTTATTTAGTTCATACCTTAGTGTTTATCTAATAATACTTTAGTGAGTTGGAGCACCTCGTCAGGCAGGAGGTTCGAGGACCGATTTCCCCTCTCTACCTTCTTGAGGTCCTCTCGCGATACAGACCACAGTACGACTCCAAAGACACAAGATTCTTCTCTCCCACATACAAATGCTTCTTCATTGGTGTTGGGGCCGCCGCCTCGAGGTCCTCCTCCCAACTTGAGCCCAACAAGCCATGTGCCCTACCTGAAGGAGAAGGCTGCATCTTTAGTCTTGGGATCTGAATGTGGCCGGAGTTGAGCTTGAGAAAAGGAGGATGGAGTTGGAGCAGCAACAAACCACTCTGTATGACGATGACGACGATGACGACAACAACAACAACAACAACAACAACCGCACGGGGCCTCGAGCATGTTCTGCTTCACCTACGTGGCCTACAAAATGAAAGCCGTTGCTAGCCACCTCAGGGATATCTCTGACGCACTGAACTCGAAGACCAACTAGAGGCTCCAGGAAGCAAGCGACTCCTTCACATTGCCCTCAAAAAATAGGTGGAAAGAGCTAGGCGTCTCGCTGCCGCAACACTGCCTCAAGGCCATCTCAGCCGACACCAACCTTGGACATGGACCGTTGCGACGAGCGTACCACACCGACAGGGGACGGGAGTAGAGACACCTCCGCCGACAGCTCCAACTGCCCCGAGAACCAGGGGCGCCATGCCCCTGCAGAAGCAGATGGCCGAACCCTTTTCCTGCCAACCTCTAGCGCACAACAAGATTAGAGAAGGTAAAGATGTGCACGGCACCATTAAGACGAGACGCCATGCTCATGCCAGTTCGTTGTGCCCTAAGTGACGGGAAGGGAGCCCTATTCAGAACCGATTCGGCCCCCAGGCATTTAGGGCCAGGATCCAAGCGACCTTTTGCACCCAAACGTTTCTGACCCCATCCGATATCGCCAAGTACAACAGGCGACCTACACTTAATTTCTTATCTGTGACGGAACCGCCTTAATCATAGGGCCCACGTGCCCCGTCATCGTCCCTAAGGACCTTTGACTAGTCTGCATGAGTTCCCTTTTGACTTCGGTGGCCCGTCGGGTCTCATAGGAAACCCTACTTTCCCCGAGGATCTCATTGTAAAGACCTTACAAGTATTACAACAGTTTACACAAATGAGATAAATCAGAGTAAAGAGTGCGGAAGAGTTACATTAATATAGATTTACAAATCTAGCTTACATTATCCCAAACCAAAGTTTCGTAGTAGAGTAGCAGTACACAACTTTACACCCCCTGCCCAAGGGATTAAATCATATACTTTTCATCCATGCACGATCCGTTGACCGGCACGGTCCCACGCAGAACTGCACACTCAGTTTACCTGCAACAGGGGTTAACAAACCCTGAGTACATGGGTACTCCGCAAGACTTACCCGACTAAAAGTGTAAAATTAGACTCAGAAATGCAGGCTGAGGGGAGTCAAGGTAAGGCTTGAACAAGAGTCAAAGTATTTTGCAGAAAAGCATTTCTATCCTATTTCATTATTTGATCTCAATATTATTTTATTCATATACATAATTCCAATATCAATTCTCGTATATTATGTACTTTCAAATTCATATTCATTCTCAAAAACACCTAATTCCGAACCACTCTTCGCTGTAGGGGTGAGGATCATGTCTCCATTAACCGATGAGCAACGTCGATTCGAATCCAGAAGTACCCAGCTGGGGATCCCTATCCACACTGCATATGTAGCACTTAAGCTTGCATATGCCAACCCCGCCTACCACGGCTTTTCATACCCCGGAACCGGTCCTACGCCACCCGAGAGCACAGTACCCCTCTAGTCTCCAGGCGCGCCGGCCACGAGGGTACACGCTACTCTCGCCATCTCTCCACTCCCAGTGCGTGGTTGTCGGTTCCAGCAGTAGAGCTACCGGAGTCAGAGGCTTTCCGTAGTATGTGGCTAGTTGCAAAGTCATGATCACAGCATGCCGACAACGAATGGTCCCTAAATAATTTTCCGTTGGACACCATGCATTGGGAATCTAACCCAAGTACACTGGAGACCACCTGGTTTTCGCATCCCTTTTTCGATGGCGAGGATCGTTGGGACTCTAACCCAAACAGATGGTCAACCATATGGAAAACCCATCCACGTTGATGATAATGGACTGGCCAAGTACACCATCACCAAACAAGGACAATACCAATCACATAAACTGATTCATTTATTTCATATCATCACAGTTTTCAAAATAGCATTTTTGCAACTCTATCATTAAGCATGACTAAGCATTTTTCAATACTTTTAAATAAATCAGGGTCTCAGGTATAATATGTGGTCAAGGAAAGGTAATGCATAAATGGGTTATCACTCCTATCAACCTAATGCAGTAGATTAACTCAAGTGATAAATATTTTTAAATAACAAGGAGGGGCAAATGCACCGTTGCAGGTCTGTCAATTCTGTCAGATAGCCAGAGGAAACCCACTTGACTCCTCCTGACGATTAAGCCTTCCGTCGGGAATCAATCAAGCAATCCTCCCAAAAATCCGATCACTACACGTAATAATAATACGATGCTTAACATGATAAAATGTATGCCATGATGCAAGAGATGCACTACATTGTGAATTAATAAATAATAGTAAACTTAATTAGTAAGTTGAGTACAACTTTCCTTTACGCAAAATCTGCAAGCCAACAAAACCAATCTTCCAATCGTTACTTAAGATTTCTTTTTATCAGTTGCAGAAATCCACATTAATCAAGTTATTCTACTATTAAACAAATTAATAAATAACTCGAACAATTACTAAGGATACTAAAGATCATTTTAAGTTAATGACCTAGGATCAATAACCAATCTGAAAGTCACACAAAACCTAAGCCATTAGTGTTTTCTATCCATTTTAACAACCATTTAATAGAGCATTAAATAATAACCAAGTAACTACTTACAAGAAATAGCATTTAAATTTTGTTCTTAACAAGTTTAGCATAAGCTAAAACAGGTTAGCAAGATACTAGGGGCAGCACATGACAATAACCCAAAGTTAACACACCAACCCAAAATTGATTAACGTTTTCAATTTATTTTATTAATCGATAAATAGAGTATTAAATAGTAATTAAGTAAACTATTTCTATTTGAGCCCAAAATTTTTTTATAGCTATATCTTAGCCTAAAACAGTACCAAAATAATTTTCATGATTTTTGGATCATTATTCTAGCCTACAAAAATCATAGAAGTCCCATTTATTAATTAAAAGGGGCATTTTTTAGTTGCTAAATAATTTACTGAAAATCACTATTTAATATTTTTTTAAAATACTACATATTACAGAGAATACCCACAATTATTTTTAGGATTTTTGGTGCAACAAAATAATTCCTACAAAAATCACAAACACTAGCACCATTCATTTATCAGGAAATAGGAAAACCTTTAAAGCCACCCGAGCCAGCAGTACTGGGCCGACCCAGCCAGGCCCAGCAGAGCCCGGCTCGGGCTCTCTTCTTCTTCCCCCTACCACGACGAACAGAGCAGGGCCGGTTCGGCTCGGCCGGCCTTAGCACTCCATGCCGGCGATCTCTGGTGAGGGCAAGAGCGTCACCGGATACCCCAAGACCCCGCGAACCCGACTACATGCTTGGTTGGCGATGAGATGGTCGGAGCAAGACCCGCGGCGGCCATGACAGCTCGATCGGCGAGCAGCTCGTCGGTGCGAGGCGTTCTGGCAACACCACGGTAGTGTTTGGGATAAGGACTCGGGCAAGACCAGTGGCTCACCTTATGTATTATGCGCACGCTGGTTGAGGGTGCAAACGACTGGAGCCGACTCGTTATCGGTGACCAAGTCGGCGGCGGCGTTCTCCGGCGTCGAGGCGGTGTTCCAGCTGAATCGAAGCAGTAATGATGACAACACTGAGCGCATGAGCAATGCAGGTCCATATCTAACTCGAAACGAACCAAAAAGGAGGGGGTAACCTTGTAGGAAGACGCTGGCCTCGCGAAGCCGATCTACGGCGGCGCCTCTGCCTCCGGCGAGGAAGAAAACCGGTAGCAAGGGTGCTCCGGCGGTCAACGTATGACGATAGCGAGTCGATTGGAGGCTCTAAGATATGCTGGGGCTATGGCTCAAAGTAATTGGAGGGGAAAGGACGGGAGCCGCGCGAATTTGATCGGCGACCGCGAGCTCGACCGCGGCGGCCATGGATGGCAGGAGGAGGAACATGGCGGTGACAGGGGCTTATATAGGGCAACGGAGGTATTCGCTACGTGGCCGGACCCCCACGGACCCGGCGTCACCGGCGACACACGGCCGGACGGCCCCCGACACCGCCGGCGTGCGGCGCGGCACGCGTGTGCCAGCGCGGGCAGAGCAGGTACTGAACCCCTGCGAGTTACTGTAGCAGCGTAAGCCTTCTCTTTTTGGTTTTTGCAAAATTACTTTTTGTTTTGTGTAAGAACCTGAAAAATTTCCCAAATACGAGTTATAGAAAATCTTGTGCTGCACAACTTTAGTTTTGGAACCATATTCAAATTTTGAGTGGATTTTGAATGATTCAAAAGGGGGTAAATGTGGGTTTTAAAATTTAATTCGAATTCATTCAATTTCTCAAGATTCTTCTTTATAAGTTGAAAATATACAAAAATAAAAGTTGTTCTTCTTGGAAAACCCTACAACCTTTATTAAGGGAGTTTTGTTAAATTCTAAATAATTTTTGAAAGACCATTTCAAATTTGAATTCATAAACACCAATTTGAGTTTTATTTAAAATTTTATCCAATAACTTGAAAATCCCCAAATACAAAAGTTGTTCAACTTAAAAAGACTTACAACTTTCATTAAAGTAGTTTGCCCCAATTCTTTATAGTTTTTGAAATGGCATTTTAAATTTAATTAAGCAAACACTAATTGGGTTTAAATTTAAATTTCCATTGGTACACTTTAAAATCTCTAAACATGAAAGTTGTTCTATTTTGCAAGGGATAAAATTTTTATTAAAGGACCATCATCAGATTCCTACTAGTTTTTGAATTTGTATTACAAGTTTAACTTTAAAAGCTAGATTAAGATTTTATTTGAAATTATTTTTACTAACTTCAAAATTGCCCAAAATAGAAGTTGCTCAACTTTTAAAGTTTTAAAACTTTTGTTTAAGGCCCAACACCTAATTCTATTTAGTTTTTAATTTAGGTTTTCAGTTCCGATGTAGGGTTTATAAATGATTCCTTTTAAATTTTCTTTTTGGGTTTAAAGGCATACACACAAACAAATATTTAAATCATAAAGTCACTCAAAGATACCTAAGTACAATCATACGTGGAAATAAAAATTATTTTAATTAGTACACAGTGATCAGATTTGATGCGGGATGATTTGCAATTAAGGATGATGACATGGCAGGTTTTAATTAACCGTAACACCAGGGGTGTTACAATATCGAATAATAAAGAGACAAAATTTCTTTTGGTATCAATTTTTTTCTCTTCTAACTAATGTCATGAATGTAGATGTCTCTATGTTGTCTACGACCCTCCTGTCCATACTTGTAAATTCCATTCCGGTACCGGCCGGAATGGCCGGAATGCCCCGTTCCGGTGCCCAAACCGGCATAGAAGGGCTGCAATCCCGTACCGGGTCAAATACCGGTCAATACCGGTCAATACCGGCCATTCCGGTCAATTCCGGCCGAAACGTCTGTTCCACCCATTCCGGTACCGGACTAAAACCAAGTGACGAAACACTTTTTCCATGTGTGAGCTATGGAGTTTAGAAAAAATATGTGAGTTTAGAAAAAATGTCAGTGTGATGAAGCGTAACTATGCCATAAGTATATATTTATATGATTATTTATGTATATGTATATTCATATATTTTTAATATAATAAAGTCCGGAATGGTACACCGGTATCGGTCGGTACCGGAATGTTCCATTCCAAGAGTAAAAACGGAACGGCCTCCGGAATGGAATTTACAAGTATGCTCCTGTCTTACACGTAGAGATTGGAAACAAGTATAGCTAAGAATCATATTCTAATTCAAATAGATACCTTTGAGTTGGTAGAATAGAAATTCTAATCCAAATCCAAATAGAAAAAGATGCAGAGATCTATATTTGTAATAATATTAAATCATGACAAGTTTCTTATTCCGGGTATTTCTTTCGTTTTTTACCACTATCGTTCTGATTTTTTTTTTCTGTAAGTTCCTTGTCAGCCAATAATTTTTTTGGTCATGATTATTTTCTATTATTTTCTTGTTTGTTCTTATTTACCGTAGAGAGTTATCTCTGATTTTTTATGTCTAATATATTTTGTTTAGAGAATTATGTTTTCTTTATTCACCACTTTCAACTAAACATGTTCATTTTGCTCGTTTGACCAATCAATGCTTATTTTCAATCACATAACAGTATTTTTCGCTCACAATAAATCAACATCAGCCAAAATTAGCGTATATTTTCAACCCAAACGAATAGGTATATTTTTCCGTTGCAACACACGTACTTCTTTGTTAGTATTAAAAAAAGTTCAATTGAGTTGCAATCATCCTACAGGCGCCCCACGTGCTAGCGTGACCAAATTTGTTTGTAGAGACCAAATTTGCTACTCAATTAGGTCATGCATCTGTCCAAAATACAAATAAAGAAGTTGGTGGTATCCGGAGTACTGGCAAAGTTGCATCACGCCATCACAAACACTTAATCACACTTTTGCTAGTCACACCAACGTACCAGCTCCACCGCTCCGGCCGCACAAACCAGGTGTTCGACCATGTCCTCGCCGGCACCATCGTCGACCTCCAGCGACGGCGGCCCACGAGGCGCGCCGCACATCGTCCTCCTCCCGAGCGCCGGTATGGGCCACCTGGTCCCGTTCACCCGCCTCGCCGTCGCGCTTTCCGGCGGGCACGGCTGCGGCGTCTCCCTCGTGACGGCGCTGCCCACAGTCTCGTCCGCGGAGTCCCGCCACCTCGCCGCGCTGCGCGCCGCCTTCCCCGCCATCCGGCAGCTGGACCTGGACCTCCGCCTCTCCCCGCCGCTCGACGCGTCGTCCGAGTTCCCCGGCGCCGACCCGTTCTACGTCCGCTACGAGGCGCTGCGCCGCTCCGCGCCCCTTCTCCTCGGCCCGCTCCTCGCCGGCGCAGGCGCAGGCGCGTCGCCGTCGGCGCTCGTCGCCGACATCGCGCTGGCCTCCGTGGCCATTCCCGTGGCCAGGGAGCTCCACGTGCCGTGCTTCGTCTTCTTCACCGCGTCGGCCACGATGTTCTCGCTCAAAGCCTACTTCCCCACCTACCTCGACGCCGGACATGGCGGCGGCGGCGTTGGCGACGTCGACGTGCCCGGCGTGTACCGCATCCCAAGCTCGTCCGTCCCGCAGGCGCTGCACGATCCCGACGACATCTTCACCCGGCAGTTCGTCGCGAACGGACGGGCGCTCGTGACAGCCGACGGACTCCTGGTGAACGCCTTCCACGCCATGGAGCCGGAGGCCGTCGAGGCTCTGCAGGGTGGCGCCGTGGTCGCCGGTCTCCCGCCGGTGTTCGCCGTGGGGCCGCTTACGCCGGTGAAGAACGACGACCTTCGGGAGGCGGCGGCGGCGGCGCAAGGACGACGACAGGGGAACCACTACAGGGCGTGGCTGGACGAGCAGCCGACGCGGTCCGTGGTGTACGTCAGCTTTGGCAGCCGCAAGGCACTTCCCAAGGAGCAGATGAAGGAGCTCGCCGCCGGGCTAGAAGCGTGCGGCCACCGGTTCTTGTGGGTCGTGAAGGGCGCCGTCGTGGACAGGGACGACGGCGGCGAGCTCGGCGAGGACTTCCTGCGGCGCGTGCGGGGCCGGGGCCTGGTGACCAAGTCGTGGGTGGAGCAGGCGGAGGTGCTCCGGCACCCGGCCGTGGCGCTGTTCGTCAGCCACTGCGGCTGGAACTCGGTGACGGAGGCGGCGAGCAGCGGCGTGCCGGTGCTGGCGTGGCCCAGGTTCGCGGACCAGCGAGTGAACGCCCGCGTGGTGGTCCGCGCCGGGCTCGGCGTGTGGGCCGAGCGGTGGAGCTGGGAGGGGGAGGACGCGGTGGTGACAGTGGAGGAGATCGCGGAGCTGGTGACGGAGGCGATGGGAGACGACGCGATGGCAGAGAGAGCGGCCAGCGTCCGCGAGGCTGCGTCGAGAGCCGTGGCGGAAGGTGGCACGAGCTACCGGAGCCTGGCTGCGTTCGTGCGTCGTTGCTGGGGCCGGGCCGCCACAGATTCATGATAAAGACAAGCTATATAAAGGATTGTCCTTGGCGCGGTGCAATTATGCTGGTCTCACCACGTATAGATGGCCAGCCGGGCCGCCCGGCACGGCACGGGCATGGCACGATGTGGCACGGCGAGCTGCCGTGCCGTGTCCATAGTGCCGCCGTGTCTAATCCTCAGCCCAAGCATGGCACTATGCCGTAGAAGCAGTGCCGTGCCGTGCCGATTGACACGCCGGCCCGCCGTGCCCGTGCCGGCCTGGGAACGCGCCGCCGCCGCCGCGGGGACGCGCTGCCACCGCGCGCCGACGCCGACGCGGTGATGTGCCGTCGTAGGGAGCCGAGGATACGCCGTCGCAGGGAGCCGGGGACGCGCCGCAGCTGCTCGGGGACGCGAGTCAGGGCGTCGCGGTATGGAGAAGGAGAGAAAGGATAGGGTTTGGGAGTGAGGATGAGGAATTTATATGTGTGTTACTTGATCCAACAGCTCTGATTTAATCTATTATCATCCGACGGCAGAGAATAAACGGGCCGCATCGTGCCAGCCTAATATTCGTGCCGTGTCTGGGCCGGCACTATGGGCCGAAATCGCGGCCCAGGCACGACACTAAAGCCAGGCCATGCCGTGCTTGGGCCGTGCCACTTCGTGCCGTGCTCGGGCTAGTCCGTAGTGCCCATGCCATTTGGACAACTATATCACCACGTGCAAAAGCATCGGCGATTAAGAAACAGAAATAAAACAAAAAGGCGTGCCTCCTCCGCAGTCCAATGAAAGGTGACACGCATTGAAAGAGCGTCAAGTTCGTTTTTCGTTGCTGCATTTGAAAAATCCCTTTGAACTCCAATATCAAACAATATGTGCAACTTAAATACTCAGAAAAGCCATACATCACTTATAAATGATTTATTTGGCAGCGGATCGGATTTAGGGTGGATATCCACGGCTTTTGGATCCAACATGTTTGAGTTTGGGTCTGATTTTTTGCCCATAAGTTCCTAGGGAACCTAAAACTTATCGATTTCAGTTTTCACCGCGGATACCCAATAGATGTATGAAATATAACATTTCGAATAAAAGCTCATTTATTTTTTATTAATGAATTGTTTAGGTAAGCTATTAAATTTTTTCTAAGTTGTCATCAAATTGTGTATTGTTTACTGCCCCTTGTTTATACATTTAAATATGTAATATATATCATACAAATGTTGCTAAAAATTTCTTATTAATTTTCTTTATCGCTGTATAATGGTGGGTTTCGGGTTTCGAGATTCACCGGGTTTGGGTTTGGGATTGGATTGTCACTCGAACTGGCGTTCGGGGCGGTTTGGTTTCGGGTTTGGGTTCAAGAAGGCTCCACCCGATCTGAACCCGCCCCGTTGCCATCCTTACTCCTGCCCAGCAATACCATCCATGTACAGAGTACTAGAAGTCTAGAACCATTGGCTGCCTCCTCTCGCCTCTTCTACTGGTGCCCACTAACCCAAAAAAGGGGGGCTTTTTAACTATTTGCCATTATTAAGAAAGCCACCTCTTCCATGGGAGAGAAGCTTGAATGCAGGATTTGCCATTTTTGCGCATGCGGCACCCCCACGCAACCAGGCCACGCTAGCGCACCAGCATCAGGGGCATACCAAAAGTTTGTCGTTCCCCTATCCATTCCGTTGAAATCACGCACCCGTCCCGTGCCCTTCTTCTCCCTTTCTTTTCCCCAGCGCTGCCTCCAACTGCTCCGCGCTCCGGTTCCGATGCCGGCTACCTCCCGTCCTCGCCCTCTTGCCATGGTGGACGCAGTCGGTAACGCTGGTGGATGCTGGATCTTGCTACCTTGAGGTATGTACCCCTCCCCTCATATCTACTCATGTCCTGGATGTAGTGTATGTTAGGGTTATGGTTTGTGGCAGTGACCCCGTGTTCATGTGTTTTCCATGTGCTCAGTGGCGGAACCAACAACTTTGATTAAGGGGGGCCAGACAAATATAATGATACTCCTAAATGAGATAAATATTTACATAAGCGTGTATTTCAATAATTTTTCTAATGCTTTTGTATATGTAATTAGTATTTGTAACGAAACATTACAGTACTATGCTATAAAATAGTTGTATCGATGTCTACCTAAACTACAAATTATAATATTTATAGGGATATTTAAAAGAGCTCTACTTTATTAGGGGGGCAGGGCCCTGCTGGCCCCACCTAGTTCCACCAGTGCCTGTGCTCCGTAGGCCTTTGATGTAGTGGATCCGTTGATATAGTTGTTGCTATGAGAATGGATAACAGTGATTGTCCTCCTTGGTGAGTGCGTACTGAGATATGTATGGAATGTGTGGAGTTGGTTAGGATTTGAAAGGACCATGACACCTAAGACGGAGGGGGTTGAATTAGGCAACGTAAAACTCTACTTCTAAACTATAGCTTTTCTAACCTTAGCAAAACATATGCAATAAATAAACTAGCCAATATGGAACTAAGATTTTGGTAAGTTTGTTGCTATCTCTACTGCAAAAGAGTTATGCATCCTAGGTTTCAATCCTATAAACTAAGCTAGGAAAAGGAAAGCACACAACCAAGGTTACAATGTAAATGCAGAAGGTAAAGGTGAGGTAGAGTTGTAAACTCCCATCGACGACTCCGGTATTTTCACCATGGTATCGAGAAGCTCACAAGCTTTCCCCTAGTCCTTGTTGGAGCTCCTCTCTAGGAATCCCTCGCAAGGGCCAAGCTCCCGGTCGGGTCACTCCGTGGATAGCCCCCCCTTGGATTGCTCCCCGCCGTCTTCACTATCAAGCTTCTGGTCGAACCACCGCGGGCATTGTTCCCTCCGGTACACGGTGGTGGCCACACCACAAGCGCGGTTGGTGTGGTTCCGTAAGATTACAAGCCCCGCCGAGTACAAGGATGGTGCACACAAGCCCTTTGGATAAGAGATATGCAAACCTCAGTACCTCACTAAACGCTAGGCCTAAACCAAGAGCAAGCACATAAGCATTGGTCTAATCAACCTAAACACTTCGCAAAGCACCTACACTAATCACCAACCTTGTGTTTGGATTGCGGGATATCCCGGGTTGTCCCGGGTTGAACCAAGTTGGTCTGCTGTTTGGTTCGTGGGTTGAGTAAAATTGGGTCAACCCGGGTCGGTATATTCCCCAGAGATGCGGGGTCTTGCGATTCCTCCAAATCAGACGGACCGAGCGAACCCACTTGAACGTCGTTGGCCTCCGTCTTCGTTGTGACGCGGGCACAGGGCGCTCGGGCTGTCGTCGAGGCAAGGCGGGGCGAGCGCCGGTGCCGCTTCCTCAGGACACCGTCGAGCTGGGCGCGACGAGCAGCCAAGCGCGGGCGCCCCTCTATCGGGACGCCGTCGAGCTGGGCGCGGCGAGCGCGGCGCCCCTCTGTCGGGGCCGCTGTCGAGGAGGGGCACGGCGAGCCCGCGCGCCCCTCCGTCGGGGCCGTCGTCGAGGCGGGGCACGGCGAGCCCGGGTGCACCTCCGTCGGGCTGCCGTCGAGCAGGGGCGGAGCGAGCCGTAAGCCCGGGCGCGCATCCGTCGGTCCGCCGTCCAGCCGGGGTAGAGACAGGGCCAAGCGAGCCTGCGGGGCCAGCGCGGGGGCGGGCAGCAGTGACCGCCACGGCCGCCGCGAGGCTGAGATACGGTGGCCTCCATGGCCGCCGCCGCCCAGAGAAGAACGAGCAGGGAAGAAGATAGGAAAAAAAGAAAATACTAAGGTTGACAGGTGGGCCCTATTAGTTGGTATGGGTAACAGTGTTAAAATCGCATCTGCTTTATCCCTCTCCAACCTTCCAACCAAACAAAAAAACTGGATTCAACCCACCCCTCAAACCAAACACGAGATGGGTTCATCCCATTCCAAAAAACTGGGCTGGAGCCAACCCAACCCACTTCGTCCCCAAACCAAACACACGGCAAGTGTATCACTAAGCACTATGCAAGTGGAGAGCTCTAAATTGATGTATTGACATTCTTGGAATGATCCATCACTTCTCCTCACTCTCCATGGCCGATTTGGTTGGTATTTATAGCCCTCAAGAGAGAGCTAGCCGCTGGGAAGAAAACCCAGCTAATTCTGTAGGCATCGGACTCATACGGTAGGCACACCGAACGATAGCCCCGCGTCTGGTGCTTCCACATGTCACTGTATCGTCGGTCGACCGTTTAAACTAGTCGTTGGCGCCAATAACTGTTGATCACCAGACGCTCAGGCGTAGACATTGGACGCGTGCCCTCCAGCGTCCGGTGGACTTCCAGAGAGCACCAAAGAGCGTCGATCGAGTACGCACTGGACACTTCTGGTGGATAGTGACAGGACGATCCCGACATCCGTTGTTCTCTGTCTTATGTACACCTGACATTCGCACAGTAGACTCTCCGTGTCCGGTGGCTTCATCCTAGTGTCCGGTGCACCTGTCCAAGAGCTGTCTCTAGCTCAAGCCATCGGACGCTCTGAACCAGCGTCCGGTGCTCGCGAGGCCAGCGTTCGGTGCATGTTTTTCCACAAAGACATCATCGAGATTACCCAAACCCTCTCTTTACTTGTTTCTTTGCGCTCTTGGCATCCGTCTTAGTGCCATCTTGTGTCTTGAACTTGTGCTTGATCTTGAGGTCTTCACCATGTCTTGTAAGGTCTTTCTTGAGGAGATCACACGGTTGCCTAAGTCCAAGCCACTCTTGCATTCTATTGAACTACAAAACCACACTTGTGAAACCATTAGTCCAATGTTGGCCTAGGGTCCATTTTCCTTACAAGATTGTTGTCTAACTCCTTGTTTCCGTTATTGTTTACCATAATGTCAGGATCGATCCTGGCAATGGGTTTAGACTAGTTGTTAAGTGTGCTAAGAACGTGGCAGATTTGGAGTATGGGCTAATTGAGATGGAAGAGCAGGAACACCATATCTGGTTGGATAGAAACAACGGTATTTTGTGGCTCAATTTCATGGAGATTTGCTTACAAAGATTATATGGGGTTCATCTCAAACGATTTTAGCATGGGTTCTTGACCAAGGCAGTGGATCCGAGTGGAAGGTCAAGAGGGATAATCATTGGGTTGAGTTGATTCTGGACAAATGGGTTGAAAGGGTGGCTTATATTGTAGTAGAAGTTGTGACAAAAAATGGATACAAGTGCACACATGCTTGTAAATCAAAAAATGTGTCTGGGGTGACCAATTGAGACTCAAACGACTTGTGACTTGACAGAGTTCAGATAGTGTGTCGTGCCGCTGGGGATTTAGTGGTAGTCTAGGCATGTATCTTGCGCCCCTAACCTTCGGCTTAATTTCTGGAAGGTGACACTCCATGTAACAATTTCAACTCCTCTTAATGAAATGCAAGCGTATGTGTGTTCGTGAAAAAACAGATAGGTATGTAATACAAATATACAATCTAATATTGTTATACGCTTCCATCTCAAAACCACAGTCGCAGTCTCACAGATTTTATAATTACAAACTATACAAGCGCGCATAGTTAGCTACCTCCAACGGACATATATGAGTGATCAACAACAATCAACCCCCTTCAAACCTGCAGTGGTTCTCGCTGGCCGGCGGCGTTGGGTTCCACGGCAGCGCGGCAGATGGGGCAGGTCGAGTGTGAGCGCAGCCACATGTCAATGCACTCCACATGGAACAAATGGTTGCACACGGGCAGCCGCCGCACCACCTCGCCGACCTGCACCAGGCCCAGGCATATGACGCACTGCGCCCACCCTGTCGCATCACCGCCGCTGCCGCTGATACCACCACCCTCCCGCTTGTACGCAAACGCAGGGATAGCCGACAGAACAACCGCCGCTAAAGCACGCGTGCCGCCATGGCTCCGTGCAGCGTGCAGGGCCGCTCTATGGCGCCGAGCGGCACGGCGGCGAATCTTGAGGTAGCAGAAGGAGAGCGCGACGGCGCAGGCGGTGACCACGGAGGCCCAGATGACGCCGGCGACGAGGTAGATTAGGATGAAGGAGAAGAAGATGCCGAAGGTGAGGAGCACCGTGAGGTTGTGGTCGTCCCTGTCGTCGGACGGAGCAGCTGCTGATGCATCGCCTGGACGGCTACCTGGCTGCTGGTGGTACGAGAGCCCAGAGGTGAACATGCTAATAGCTACTCTCCAGCTGGATGCAGATTACCCTAAAGTGTTGTTGATTATCCGATCCGGCAGACACTGAGATATCCTTATGCACCCACCACCACCACCACCACCAGTGGCAGCAACATTTTTATATATACACCCTCCGTATCGGAATTAGATGATGTTTTGGAAAAGATCTCACTCAAACATTAGGAATATAAATTATGAATAACTTTTAATCTGAATTTTAAAAAATAAATAACTTTTTTAAGAAATATGAAGTCAAAGTCATGCTTTGGAGACAGTGCCGTTATTCTAACTATCATCTAATTCTGATATAGAGGGAGTACAGAGTGAAGGACACCGTACAACACGGTAGCTAGTGTGCTTCAAGAAGCAAATCCATAATCTATTGACAAGATAGATTTGTTGCTGCAAAGAATGAGAACCATAATACTAGACTAGTCAGGCATCCGGCCAATGAGATACATTAAGAGTCGTTGGGGCTAGGTTTGACTTTGATGTATGTTCAAGTTGCAGCAGTTGCACCAATGAAGTCAGACACCCTTGGGCCTATCATGCACGCAGCACGTATCATGTTTGCAAGTATTTAATTGTTGGAGATCAATGTGCACGGTTATGCTAGAGCCAATTCATCAGCCAGTCACATCATCGTCACCCATGAAGTCATGAAACTATCACGGCGAACCATAAACCAAAGTCGACTTCAATTCGTAGAAGTCTCGGTTTCGTGCTATCCCTCACTATTGCCTCAGGGTTTCATCTCGCCCATTCGTGCGTGCCTCATTGCCAGGCAGCTCCGACCTCGCCACTGCCGCCGCCTCCGCTCTCACCGCTACCGGCACCTCCTCCCTCGCAGCTGTCTCCACCCTGACCGCTCCTGCCGCCTCCGCCCTCGCCGCTCCTGGGCCGATCTTTTAAAAATCTCGGTGGTCACTGATGAACAGGAATATCGGAAATATCAAAAATTTATCGGTGACATAAATAAAATTTCAGAAACAATTTAGATAAAAAAAATGACTCATTTTGTTCAGGACCGTGCGAGTGTGTTGAGACGGTGGCAACTTGAACTTGGAAGAGGCGAGGGAAGAGAAAATAAAACATGGATTAAGGTTAGAGTATTGGGTGAGTTTTGGCGTATATTTGGACGACAAAATTTTGAAAATATGAAAATTTCGGGTGATAGAGGAAATTTTGGGCCCAACCGATAAACGTGATATTTCGAAAACTTCGGATTCTATTAGCCGATTTTTCCCCCCCCCCCGCTCCCGGCACCCCTCCCTCATAGTTGTCTCCTCAAATTCCTGCCCGGCGCATCTCTCTTGGAGCCCCTCCGCCTCCGTCCTAGCCAATAGAGCTCCTTCCCGCCGTCTCCACCCTCACCTCTTTGACCTGTCTCCCGCTGACTCTGCCTCGCTGCTTTGATCTGTTTTCGGCGCCGGCGACGTTGCTCCCCCATTGCCTCCGTCACCGTGCATCCACTTCCATTTGTTCCAATTCCATGTCTGGAGGGACCAACAACATTATGCCTGTTGTCATCCATCAACTCAATGCAACATCCAGGGTCCTAGGACACCTCAAGGTTGCTAAGGGGCATCCTAAAACAGTAGAGGATACTGAGATTTACAAAGATGAAGAAAGTTCATTGCTACCAATAGCAATATCATCGGAAATACTTGTGATAATTCCATTAGATATATTATAGTTTAGGTTCCACGAGTGCACGGAATTATTTTTATAGCATTTCACCCGGAAGTATTCAACGTATCATCATTTATATTTTCCCAAAAGAAGATGAGAGTAAATCTATCGAGATTAATTATTCAAGATAATAATTGTGTATATAATGATACATCATAAACGTAGGGGGTAAGATAATCATTGCATGGATATGATAGGACAGTAAGAAAACTCAATAATAATGATAACTCTCTCTAATATGAATAATAAAAGAATAGTCCAGAATAGAGCAATACAATATCTCAATATAGTTATGTTCAAGATTAGCAAGTCATGTCTCAATTTACTTAGAAATATTCATTAGAAGTTAGATGGATTAGAAGGACATCAAGTATTGTGAGCCAGCAACCTCTAGTGTCAATTTAGACTCCTACACCATATACATGAACGTTGGAGATTACAAGAGACGGACAAAGCTGTCACTATATGCCGCCTACCACCTCACCCCTGGAGTATAAAATGAATTCACCTATTCTCTTATACCCGAACACCACGTCCGCATATAACGAAAACTACGTGTATCCCCCTGGTCTTGACAGGTAAAAGACATGCACACACCTGAAAGCATGATGAAATACCATCTATTTATAGATCTAAATCTAAATGAATCAAACACATGAATGATCAAGTTCATAATTAGGGTTGTGAATGTTCTAATCAAATGGAAGAACTATAACTAAAACTAGAACTATCTAATTCTAAAATAGAGATCATAACATAAGAACTTTGCTTTTAATCAAGAACAACACTATAATAATAAGTAGAGAATAAGAACAAAATGGATCTAGATGTATTCATACCAAGAACAACCAAGAAGTTCTTCGCCTCCTTTACAATGAAGCTCTGCTCCAATCTAACTAGAACTAGAGAGTATTCTAATTTGAGTTTGCATTCTTGTAGATCTTTCAGCTATATTATATTAAGTACTGGAACTCTGGACATCTATTTATATTATCATGGTAACCCTTGCAACCGCCCTTGGAACCGACGTAGGAATTGCCTCGCGAAAGGTCGGCGAGAGAGGCGGTGGTGTGGGCCCAACCACGCCAGGAGCGCGACAGCACCCCCCACGGCACGCCTCTCCACCGCTTTGTCTGGTGGGCTTCTAGGCTGGTTCTGAGTGCTTTTATGTCAGTTATGGCCCATGTCCTTGACGTAGTTTGGACTTCTCTTGGCTTCTTGGTGTTGGGCTGCCCGAATATACTTTTCCGGATTGTGCCTTTTCTCATATTTTTCACTTTATCAATTATAAGTCCTCCAAAATAGTATTTTCTCCAATACAAGTGGAACTAGATCAATTATAATAAGCATGCATTTATTTCACTTTATTTTCTCCATTTTTAAACCTGAGTTGGCGGGTAAAATAGAGCGTTAATTACTGCCAATAGTGGCTAGAGGTGCCAAAGGGCTTCAAAATCCAACCTCCATGCGAAAAGAAGAGAGAAGTAGGCAGGCTAAGGAAGAATAATAAAATGAAGTCTGCAAGGGAAACAGATGGCAAAGCTACTAGGCACACCAAATGTCTTGGCTGTGGGGAGTATGGACACAGACAGGGTTGCTGGAAGTGCTCACTCACTAGGACTAAGAAGAGGTAGGTTGTCAAGTCCTCTATAATGTCTATTTCTAACATACTTTGTGTACTAATATATTTCTTTTGCAGGAGGATATCCAAAAATACCAATGCCATGGTTGGAAGGAAGAAGGCCAAGGGAACTCCTCCTGCTGAAACCTCAACTCCTTGGACCAGGGCAGCTTTGCCAAGGGAAGCAGCAGGCAAAGGCAAGGAGGCAAGCTGAAGAAGCTGAGCAAAAGGCACAAGTAGCTAGAGAAGCTCTACATGGAGCAGCAAGGGAGGAAGCAGGGCCGCAAGAATTGAGTTGTTCCACCTGGGAAGTAGTAGCACACATCAAGCACCAATTCAGGCTGTTGTACACATGTGCTGGACGTAGTTCCTCTGGAGGTGCAGCTCTCCGAAGCAGCTGAACAGTCCACACCAGCTAGGAGGTAATGTCTGTGTTTTACCTTGATCATTCATTTGTTTGCAAAAAGTGCCAAAATTGGTGACTCATCACCTCTCTGTACCCACAGGAGCTTGTTTGGGCTGCTTGGAGATGCATTGCCAAGTGATGCTTAGCTGCCAAGAAGATGACATCGAGGAAGAAGCAACTAGCAACTAAAGTGAGGAAAACAAGAGGTGCAAAGGTTAACTGAGTAGAAGAAGCTACTGCCAACCTTTTGATGCTCTGTGTGGAAGGCCAAAAACTCTATTTTACATGTCCTGCTTGTGTAATGGTCAAGTCTTATGGCCCCTTATATTATGAACTTCTATGTGTAATGGGGAATTCCTAGTTATGTATTGGGCAAACCTATGGCTACAATGAGCCCTTTAGATGTTTCTGTGATAATCTACAATATGCAATGACATTATTATGGCCAGGATGGGTCCACACACATTTCTATGAAATATGTCCAATTTCTATACAGTTTACTTCTCAGCGCACCAATTGACAATAAAGTTTTTCTAGAACCATCAAAGTTTTTCATTGCACCAACAAAGTTGCAGATACAATTTCCATGCAAAAGACATCAGGTTTAGTGGTACATAGAAGCCATCCTTACATCAATGCATTACAACATATTTCACTACAATTCCAGCTACAAGAATTGCATAACAGATAATGCACATGTTCAGTTTCCACATCATCCTGTCCATCTTTAGTTGGAACTCATGCTTCCCATCATCTCTTCCAACGCAACGTTGGAGGGCACCATTTCTTCTTCTCCTTCTTCCTTCATATCTGGCAGCTTCTCAATCTACACCTTGATGATTTTTTCTCCTACAATTCTTCAAAATACTGCCTCTGGAATCTGTAGTAACCACACAACTTTGGGAAGTGCGACAAATACACCAAATCCACCAAATGTTAAACCTAAAGAACTACAAAAATCCATAGAACTAACCCCATTTCTTGGTCACTTGAAGAAGACCCGACCCAGGTTGCTAGTGGTCTCCTTCAACTGCGTAGCTCAATGACATGGGCCAATGCACGGTCTGGACACGAGATCAAAGGAAAGCTTGTTTCTTTCCCCACTGAAACTGGCGCCAAATCCCCAGCCATGGAGCTCCGGCCGTGCTGCAGGCTCCTGGTCGCCCTGCTCCTGCGGGATGACTTCACTCGCTGTGACATGGGGTTGGCAAGGGGCAGAGGACGAGCGGCAACCGGCGTCGGAGCGGGAGCACAGAGCAGCTGAAGGTGGTGATGGAGAAAAGAAATGATAGAGGGAGAAGAAGGGCACGGGGCCGGGCACGCGTTTTTAACGGAACGGGGACGGGCATGGCGGAGTTTTGGCATGTCCCTGATGCCGGTGCGCCAGTGTGGGCGTGTGGCCTGCTTGCGTGGTGTGCCACTTGTGCAAAAATGACAAAGCCTGCTTTCATTTCTCTCTGGTGGCAAAGTTGTAAGCGCAACCAGAAGAATAGCTATTAAAGCGGCGGCTTTCTTAATAATGGCAAATAGTTTAAAAAAAAACCCAAAAAAAAGGGAAAAACGCTTCCTCTGTTGTCGATAAAAAAACCCATAGAAGCGGCCGCGGCCTCGCACTCCCCCCCCCCCCCCCCCCCCGCACACACACACAACACTCTTGCTTCTTGGCGACGCCGCATCCGTCTGACCTTTCTCCTGGGCTACGCCGCCGTTACCCAACATCTTGCCTCCCCCGAAATCCTCCGCAGGCCGCTGCATTGCGCGCAGCAGAGATACCCATCACTACCACCGCCACCTCCACTGACACAGCCAACGAGTTCGCTCGCGGCCTCCCACCATTTCCTCCGCATGCCGCTGCGCTTCATCATGGGCGCCCAAGCTACGTGTTTGGGCCACAACACATCCTAGGTTGGGTGCCATCTACAGCCTGGGATCCACAGTACAGACCACCTGCCCAGCTCACATCTTATCAGGTAATGAAATTTCCATCCACAATGATTCATAACTCAATACACAGCTATAATGCTTCAAAAAATAGACTGCTTCAGATCACGATTTTACTGGCAAAATGACCAGCATAAACATTAGCCAGATGGGAAATACTATGTCAACCTAAGTGTCAGGGTGGTTTAGGAATTCAGAATCTGGACATTCAAAACAAGTGCTTGCTAAGCAAATGGTTTTTCAAGTTATTGAATGAAGATGGTTTGTGGCAAGAATAGTTGAGAAACAAATACATGAAAGATAAGACTTTAGGAAGCTGTGTCAAAAAACCAACACAGTCTTATTTCTGGAAAAGTTTATTGAACGTTAGAGACACTTTCATGAGTTTTGGCTCGTTCAAAGTCACAAATAAGATTTTGGGAAGATAAATGGTTGGGTAATAAATCGCTTAAAGAACGATTTTCAAGATTGTTTAACATTGTTAGAAGAAAACAAGACTATGTGGTACAAGTTCTTAGTTCATCTCCACTAAACATATCTTTTCGCCGAAATTTAGTGGGCACGAACTTAACGGACTGGCATAGAATTGTAGCTTCTGTTCATGACGTTAACTTACTGGAGGGAAATGATGTTTTTGTTTGGGGGCTGAATTTTGCTGAAAGTTTTATGGTGAAATCTATGTATGCTGCGTTAATTAACAATAAGGTTAGAGTGTCACAAGACATAATGGAAAATCAAAGTTCCGATGAAAATCAAAGTCTTCTTGTAGTATCTGAAAAAAGGTGTGATCTTGACAAAGAATAATCTGGCTCAGAGAAACTGGAACGGTGATATGAAGTGCTCCTTCCGCCATTCTCCTGAAACCATTCATGATCTTTTTTTTGATTGCTTTTATGCCAAGGTCTTGTGGCGCGCTGTAAATATACTTTTTGTTTGTCACCCCTCATAATATAGATGATTTGTTTAACCGGTGGTCAAAATTGGCCAACAAAACCTATAATTTATTGTTATTGACAGCAACATCTGCGCTTTGTTGGGCACTCTGAATAACCATAAATGAGTTGGTTTTTGATAAATGTAGACCAAAATCTTTTTTGCAGGTTCTATTTAGATGAACGCACTGGCTCTGGCAGTGGGCACGTTTGCAGCGGCTTGAGAATCTAAGGGATCGGTTGACTCTTGTAGGGGAGCACCTAGAGACGTCTGCGTTGCAGTTTTTAGTTCCAATGGATGGTTATCAACTAGGCATATTGGTCATGATTAGTCAAAACTGTTCTATCATTTCGGTTTTCTTTTGTGTGGTTGCAGACTGGGTTTTACATCTCGTGTGTGTGCCTTTGGACGGATTCTGTAATAATGAGTCTAATTCTATCTTTTGATAGATGAAGCTGGATATAAACTATCTTATATCTATAAAAACACAGCTATTTTGTTAGTACATAACTTTTTCCTTTTTTTTATTGTTCAAATCTTTTTTCCCTTAGGCCCCGTTTGGATCCTTGGAATTGGAGGAATTGAAATCTAGTTAACAACTGAGACTATTTCACTTAGAATGTGACATTACACCACTTTCCAAACTTCACATATTATCCTATATCAAATTCATAGGGTAAGAGATGGAATTTGATTCTATAGATCGCCATGCTATATTTTCATTTTGCAATTTATAGCACACTCTTCAACTTGTTTCCACACGGTAAAAATACAACATATAAGTATCTCTCTCGTATAGCCAACTAATATATAAATATAATCTATACACAACCATATTAAATTTATTAATATACATATAAATTATGATTCTTAAAATAAATTTAATTCCAAGGATCAGGGCGTCTTATATTTTCAGAACCGCTTGCGGGTACCTACCGCTAACAAGCAAGTGCCCTGGGTCCAAACATCAAAACAGATTCATGTGCCTTTTACCAAGTTACCAAACAATATTGACATTTTGCCTCGCATCTGCATCTGTCCTTAAACCGAAACAATAATTCTAACTATTGCAATGCTATACTTTCCCTACAATGTTTACACAGCAAGGTTCAATGTTAAATACCGTATAATATAATACATTTGCACAACCATTACTGCATGGTCATATACCAAATTTCTAAGCTTCCATGACACCACATCCAAACACAACGAATGAAATTCATACATTCCTCTCACTCATAATCATGAGCGGGGTTCCGGCTAGTTTCTCCTTGTTGTCCTAGACATGTACCGTGGCACTGCCAGTAGGGGGTGACAAATTGGATATGTACATTGACTTACAGTTGAACCGATCTAGATAATCATCTACCAACAGGACTTACGCTAGCACGTCCGAGGCTACACATGGCCTAGCACACTGCCATTACCCAAAAAACGATACTTCGAGCACGATATTTGCAACATCACTATTGCACGTAGTGTGAATTAATGCTACAAAGTACAAACATTGTACTGCATGTCCCTTTATACCTGCTTATTAGGGCAGTCCCAATAACAATTAATAAGCAGTTTCTATCTTCATTTAATGAGATACCACGTAGGCAAATTGCTGATATGGCAACCTAATTAATGAGGAAAAAGAAGCAAATCTAAAGAAACCGTTTCTTGAGGAGGAAACTTACGTCGACTCTTGCCCCAAGACTCTTAGAAACCGCAGATTCGCCGTTGGGAAGAAACGGGTCGTTTCCAGTGGCGCTCCGCCCTTCCTCGCGCTCGGCAGAGGCGCGCCACGCCGCGTTCGCAGGCCGCCCGCCGCTGCGCTCGCAGGCCGCCCCACCGCGCTCGTAGCCGCGCCGCGCTCGCAGGCCCGCGCGCTTGCCGGCCGCCGCGTGAGCTCCCAGGCCGCCTAGCCGGCTGCCGTTCGAGCTCCCAGGCCGCCCCTCGACTCCGACGCAGCCGCCGAAGCTCGCCCAGCGCCCGCTGCCTCGCCGCGCTCGCCCGTCGTTGCACGCCGCACGCTCGCCCGCCCTCCGTGCTAGAAGCGCACGCTCGCGCTCGGCGGAGGCCCGCCACGCCGTGCTCGCAGGCCGCCTTCCATTGCGCTCGTAGGCCGCCCCGCCGCTCTCGTAGCCGCGCCGCGCCCACAGGCCCGCGCGCTCGCCGGCCGCCGCGCGAGCTCGTCGGCCCCCCCTGCCTGCTCGCATCCCCCTGCCTGCTCTCTGCCGCGTGCCATGGACCGGCGGCCGCGCGCTCGTTGGCCCCCCTGCCTGCTCTCGTCCGCGCCGCCCTGCCTGAGCTCGCATGCTCGCGTCTGTGGTGCCTGCTCAGGTCCATGTGTGGCTGCTCTGCAATTGCTGCCTCGTCGTCTCCGTATGGGTATGTGGCCGGGAAAGAACGAGATGAATATCACAGAGAGAAGGGATAAGGAGAGAGAAAAAGAAGAAAAAAAGCTAATATTTATTATGGCAAGAAACATGCATGGAGTCTGTGCAATTTCATCCATTGGAAGGGCTCTTATCAACGGGCATGTCGCGTCTTCCTATCTGGTCATGATGACCTTGACAAACTTATGCTTGTTATCAATAAACCTTTCCATCTGCAGGTCATCGTGACCTTGACAAACTCACCATCTGCAGGTCAGCGAACGGAAAGTGTGCGCATCAGCCGCCAAAGGAGTCGAGCATGTTGTCCATGGCGTACATGCTGGAATTGGGCAGCGCGAGACGGTCTGACACATGCCGTGTAGTTACGCGGCGCAGACACCACAGATGGTGCAATAATTGTGTACATAGGTGTAAAAAATTCTAGACGTTGCAATAAAAGAATCAGTTCAATCATCCAACCTGCGTAACGTGTGCAAATGCATTTAAATAAAAATTATTATTGACCTTCAGGAAATTAATTTGTTTGTCACTTTACATTATGCAAAACGTTTGTAAGCCAATCCTTTCTTGTAATTGTTATGATCTACTACGGAGAAGACGGCGGCCCCATTTATCACACATCCAGACAGGTATTAATGCCTCCCCTGCATCAAATCAAGTTGTTTTAACAAAGAAAATTCTTAAAACACCTAAATAAGTGGCTTACGAAGCGTTGGTTTCATAAAACAATGGCAGATTCTTGCAAGGAAGGAGGACATGGACAAGATGGAGGAACTGCCGAGGTAGATGAAGGAAGGCCTATCGAACTAGTGAAGTGCGCGTGAAGATGCAGCAAGAACAAGACTTTCAGTATTTTTGGCAGTGTTGTGATATTGTAGATGCTGGCTTAGCTCATTTTAATGCTATAAACGAATTATTCAGTTAGCTCTTGCGCTGTATTTTCTTGTTTTAGCCTTCCTGGTTCTCTTAGATGTAAACCTGTAGTATTGAAGAAGTTTTAGCTCAGGTTTTAATGGAGGTGCTTTTAGAGTTCTGTCGTTGAGTTGGTTCATTTAGTGAGTCTGGTATCCCAGTAACGTTTTGCTGCTTTCAGTATAAGCAGGGCGTAAATTCTTTAATCGAAACAAACAAAATCAACAGGGAAGGCAAAATTCGTAGCTAAAACCGAAATGCAACAGAAAGCCTCTTCTTGGAAAAAAAATAATTAAAGAGATATGTTTGGGAGCTGGATGGATGGGCTTAGAAAAGATCTATACTAGCAGCAGCAGATTTGCGTTGATCCCTGTGGCTACGTAGAAATCTAGTTATATTCGAAAACAAATAATTTTCTTTTTCTTGTTTTCTTTGTTTGGGTTGTCTATCTTTCATGAAGAGGTCGGGAGAATTTCCGGATGGGATATCACCTTGACATAACATTTTTTGAATTAATAAAACTTTCCTTTTTCAGAAAAAAAGTTGAAACATAATAGTCAAAGCTTGTTTCTTGATAAAGCAACGAATGGTGATACATCATCGTCTGATATGAAATGCTGGACAATACTAGCCGTACGATCTAACTACTTCTCGCTCTAGACGGACGATACAACACTCATCGCTCATCGCCAATCATTGGTCGACAACAGCCGCTGTGACATTACTGAGACGTCAATCAAAAAATATAATAATATCCTTGACGGCCAATAAATTTCTTAAGGGCCAAACTGAACCTCCATGGCTCCTTTGAATGGTGGGAGAGAAATACACATGGCCTTGCTCGGTTGTTTAAAAATCGAAGGGCTCCACGGGATATGAGGAAACTGGGATGAACGGCGCGCTCCATTGTGCCCGTTATTCGCATGAACAGTAAAAGGTTGTGAACAGTATTAAAAATAATGAACGGTGATTAGAATGTATTTAGGGGCTATTTATATTTACAGTGTACAAATTTTGCATGTCACATCGAATGTTGCATGGGATGTCGGAAGGGTTTTTTCGGTTAGTAATTAAAAAAAGCTAATTACATAGCTCGCTTGTAGATCATGAGATAAATTTTTTAAACCTAATTAATCGTCATTTGCAAATGTTTACTGTAGCACAACATTGTCGAATCGTAAACTAATTAGGCTTAAAAGATGTGTCTCGTAATTTACACGCAGTACGTGTAATTTATTATTTTTGTATCTATATTTAATACTAGTTAGGGAGGAATTTTAATTTGTGGGAGCAAACAAACACGTCGTAGGGCCGGGGCCAAATTCTCCATGGCTATTTGAGGCTTGGGGATTATAATTCCGACCAAGAAAAAAATCAATAGGGAAGGCAAAATTCGTAGCTAAAACCGAAATGCAACAGAAAGCCTCCTCTTTGAAAAAAAAAAAGAGATATGTTTGGGAGCTGGATCGATGGGCTTAGAAAAGATCTATACTAGCAGCGGCAGCTTTGCGTTGATCCTTGTGGCTACGTAGAAATCTAGTTATATATATCCGAAAACAAATAACTTTCTTTTTCTTGTTTTCTTTGTTTGGGTTGTGTGTCTTTCATGAGTAGAGGTCAAGGAGAATTTCCGGATGGGATATCTCCTTGACATAACATTTTTGGAATTAATAAAAATTTCCATTTTCAGAAAAGAAAGACAAGTTGAAAGATAATATTCAAAGCTTGTTTCTTGATAAAGCAACGAATGGTGATACATCATCGTCTGATCTGAAATGCAGGACAATACGCCGATCTTGCTCTAGATGGACGATACAACACTCATCGCTCATCGCCAATTATTGGCGACAACAGTCGCTGTGCCATAAAGAGACTGCTGGGGTGCCGGAGCTCGGTCGCACTCGCACGGGGATGCTGGCTAGCTACGTGTGTGTATAGGATGTCGCTATGGGCTGGGCGGCTAGCCGTGGAGTGTGAAGGCTTCGAGTCTTAGACTCGCGGAGGACGGAAGCATGCACAAGGAGAGTAAAGAAAAAAAATTAAAGAAGAAAAAAAAAGAAAAACTAAAAAAAAAAGGAAAGTAAGGGTGTTCAATTTGACCGTTCTTAGTTCCTTTTACCTGATAATAATTAATTAATGTTGTAAGGAAAACTAAAAAAAGAAAGAAAGTAAGGACGTCTAACACACTGATAATAATTAATTAATGTTGTAGGGTACTCCGTACTATATGCACTGCAGCGACATCTATCCGCCAAATCACGTGAGAGACCAAAAATATGCCATATAAAGCACTTGGCATACTGATCAACCCCTCCATCGCCGCGTACTTCATCCAGGTCCATATAGTAAAAGCACGACAGCATCGCACACCAACCAAGCGTTCGATCGGCCATGGCCCCGCTGCCGGCAATGAAGAACCTGGGAGAGCTCGACGGCGGCAGTGCACGTCCGCATGTCATGTTCATCCCGAGCGCCGGCATGGGCCACATCCTCCCGTTCTTCCGCGTCATCGCGGCTCTCGCGGCGCGCGACGACGTCGACATCTCCGTGGTGACCATCCTCCCCACCGTCTCCGCCGCCGAGGCTGAGCACTTCGCCGGCCTCTTCGCCGCGCTCCCGCGCGTCCGCCGCGTCGACCTCCACCTCCTCCCTCTGGACGCGTCCGAGTTCCCGAGCCACGATCGTGACCCGTTCACCGTCCGATGGGAGGCCCTCCGCCGCTCGGCGCACCTCCTCCGCCCGCTCATCGCCGGCGCTGCCACCCCGCGGCGCGTGTCGGCCGTCGTGACGGACGTGACCTTGACCTCCCACGTCATCCCCATCGCCAAGGAGCTCGGCGTGCCGTGCCACGTCCTCTTCGTCTCCTGCGCCACCATGCTCTCGCTCCTTGCCTACACCCCCGTACACCTCGACAAGAAGAAGGCGGCGGAGCAGCAGGTGCCCGGGACCGGGACCGGCACCGGCGTCGGCGACGTCGACATCCCCGGCGTGCGCCGCATCCCGCAGTCTTGTCTCCCGCAGCCGATGCTGGACCTCAACAAGCTCTTCACCAAGCAGTTCATCGACAACGGCCGTGAGATCATCAACGCCGACGGCTTTCTCGTCAACACGTTCGACGCCCTGGAGCCGGTGGCGCTCGCCGCCCTGAGAGACGGCAAGGTCGTCCCCGGGTTCCCGCCGGTGTACACCATCGGCCCGCTGAGCTCGCACCACGCCGCCTCATTAGGCGGCGATGATCAAATTGACAAGAAGGGAGGAGAAGCAATCGCCTGGCTCGACGAGCAGCCGGCGAGGTCAGTGGTGTACGTGGCCTTTGGCAACCGCAGCTTCGTGAGCCGTGAGCAGATCAGGGAGATCGCCGGGGGGCTAGAGGCGAGCGGCTCCCGGTTCCTCTGGGTGCTCAAGACGACGACGGTGGACAGAGACGAGAGCGCGGAGCTGGAGGACGTGCTCGGCAAGGGGTTCCTGGAGCGAGTGCAGGGGCGTGGCCTGGTGACCAAGGCGTGGGTGGATCAAGAGGCCCTGCTGAAGCACCCGTCCGTGGGGCTGTTCCTGAGCCACAGCGGGTGGAACTCGGTGACGGAGGCCGCCGCCGCCGGCGTGCCACTGCTGGCGTGGCCGCGCCTCGGCGATCACCGCGTGAACGCCACGGTGGTGGTGAGCGGCGGGGTTGGCGTGTGGATGGAGCACTGGAGCTGGGACGGGGAGGACTGGCTGGTCACCGGGGAGGAGATCGGGAAGAAAGTGAAGGAGGTCATGTCCGATGCAGCGGTCCGGGCAAGGGCAGCGAGGACCGGCGAGGAAGCGGCCAAGGCCGTCGTAGAGGGTGGCACCAGCTACAAGAGCATGCAGCAGTTTGTTTCCAGCCTCGGAGCAACCTAACCACACTTCTAATCCTTGATTATTCTGTCTGTCTCTGTCCTGGGGCTGGTGTGATGCCCGTTTATTTCCACAAATTTGTGTCTCTCCTAGTAATAATGAGAGTTGTGATGTCGTGGTCGATTGGCGTGGGCTTCAACCAAAACACACGTAAGTCGTGGGGTAGCCTGTGCAGTTGCGCACCTACCGGAGCAGGTCGTTTTCTCATTACTTTATTTGGCTCTTTTCTTTTTTATTTTTATATAACCATTACGATCGTTGGATTTCGAAGACATGGGCTTCATTTCTTTTTAAGCCATCCTTAGAATTGGAAGAACTAAAATCTAGTTAACAACTTTAGGCTATTTCACTTAGAATGTGACATCTTACTACTTTCTAAAGTTCATATATTAGCCTACAGCAAATTCATAGACTGAGAAGTAGAATTTAATTTGTACTTTATAATTATCACCATGCTATATTTGTACTTTATAATTTATACCATACTTTTGAACTTACTCCCATACGATAAAAGTACAACACATAAGTATCTCTCTCGTATAGCCAATAATAATATACAAATATAATCTACATAAAACCACATTAAGTTCGTTAATATGTGTGTAAATTATGATTCTTAAAATGAATTCAGTTCCAAGGATTCAAACAGTGCCGCTTTTTATTACCTGCTAGAGTCCCACAGCCATCAGCACCTTTTTATGTACTCCTTGAGCTAATCTCTCATTGTTCTCATGCATTAAGCTCAGGACTAGGTTTATTTGCTAATGATGGCCGGTTATAATTCGTCTGAAATAAGGTGTAGCTATATGACAAGCTTATGTTTCTACGATCCCAATATGTATTTTACTTGAGTGATGCTACAAATCTCCGTCAAAATGATTTTGCATAACCGCGTAAAAAACGAGAAGTGACGTAACAAAAGCAAACTATATTTGAAGAGTAGTTATGTAGCCAATTACTGTGAAACAAATGTATCTTCAGGTGTTGCTTGACCAAAGCCGATAAATGAATTGGATCCTAGAATTCCTATTCGAGATATTTAGGGATCCTAGAATTCCCGTTCGAACAAATATGTATCTCACTGCCACTTTTTCACTGCCAATTCAAGAACCACATCACTGTCTCATTGCCAGTAGTGATATTCTATTCTAGAGTAGTGAAATAGAGCTCTGAAAATTATAAGAGACCTCAAATTATAAATAGGGTATTAACTTGAGGGCTATTCGATCCTATGTGGTTCTAATATCTTAATAGACTATGTTTGCTCCTGTTTTATACCAATTTAATTTATTCTAAATGCATGCACTTATTTTGACTTTTGGTTTCTGTGATTCTATAGTTAACTTCTGTTTGACACGTTGGGAGGTTACATTCCATCAATTATGTGGTTAGTAAAGTGTGTCTTTCACTGTCACCGTCCTGTTAATATCGTGATGCAAACAAAATTGGTGGGTTGTGCCTATTCTGACACTGTCAGAAAAGTTGGTGAATACCGACCCAGATTGTGACTGCAGCGTTCCTTGCATATCACAACTATCTTCCTATAAACACGCATGTGGGCAATTGAAAGGAAGGAAAGGTTGCATAACTTAAATAAAATCTTTCCTGGATTTATTTTAGGATTTAACGGCACTGTGCTTTCAGTGATAGGTGATATTCTTGTCGACAGCGAAACGATTGTGGTGACTTCGTCAATCTCGAGAACTGCCGGTATGGTCTTTCGGGGGTGCTCATAAGGATAAGGATAGTGTTTGCGTACGTGTGAGTACTACGTAATTAAAAAAAACTAAAGCCTATATACTAGTACCTACAGTACTACGTAACTAATATTGATTCTTTTACGCAAAAAAAAAAATCTTGATTCTATAATATTCCTAGCTATTACATTTTCCGGTGCCATGTCTCAGATGCCGACTAGCTACGTAAAACAAGTCTGCTCCTCCATCACTGGTGGCTCCAAAAATATCATCGTGAGATTCAGTTGCCACGGTGAAGATTTCTTTCATATGTTCTTTTTATGGAGGAAAACTCAGCTTTTATATAAAGTTCAAAGTATTACAAAGTCAATGTTCATGAGAAAGTTTGATCTACATGTATTGCGCACTATTGGATACAGGCGCTCGGCAAAGCCAGAAAAACACTCGCAAAATCTTCACCGAGTGTTGCACTGGCAAAACGCTCTCGGTGAAAAAAAAAACCAACAAAGGGCCCTTTACCAAGTGCCATGCTCACACTCGGCAAAGAAAAGTGACCTAACGCCATGCACATCTACACTCAGCAAAGATTTTATTTATTTATTTTTTAAAAAAATTCTTTGCCGAGTACCTCCCAAGCAGACACTTGGTAAAGGCTTTATTTAGTTTTTTGAAAAAAAATTTGCCGAGGCAATGACTTTTTTTTGAAAAATTCTTTGCCGAGCGCCACACATGCAGGCACTCAGCAAATAATTTTTTTTTGATAAATTCTTTGCCAAATGCCACCACGGTAGGCACTCGGCAAAGACTTAATTTTATTTTTTTAAAAAAATCTTTGCCGAGTGCAATGGACTTGGCACTTGGCAAAGGGCTCCTTTGATGAGTGTTACACTCGGCAAAGTGACCAAAAACTATTTTTTATTTATTTTCTGCATTCTATCTTGACAAACAGAATATATATATATATATCTCACATTCATCACATATATAATATCCATCGTATATATTGCATTCTTCACGATATATCCCATCCATCACAATATATATCGCATATACCGCATTCATCACATATATCGCATCCATCACAACCTATATCACAAGTGCATCTTAAGTGAAACAAATCCACAAATCCATCAAAGTGAAACCAATCAACAAGTGCATTTCAAGTATATCGCAAATACATCAGTACGGTGGAAACTGAGTGCTTGGTGAAAGAAAAATCTGATCACCTACAGGCGTATGAGGTGGATTATTCGAACTCACCGATGGAGGCTACACAAAGGAGAAGAGATTGCATGTGTGAGATCGCATGTTTTTGTAGTGTCTTGTAAGAAGGTAAAGGTCATACAGACAATGCACAAGCGAAACCAAAAAACTTTGATACTCACAAGAGTAACTACAGGAGGCGGCAAAGGTGGAGGTGGGGCGAACATCCCAGGTGGCACAGGTACACCCATATGTTGGTCAAGAGTACGCATGTACTGCATGAGTTCCACC
Organism: Eremochloa ophiuroides; assembly: GCA_038502445.1. Lineage (NCBI taxonomy): Eukaryota > Viridiplantae > Streptophyta > Magnoliopsida > Poales > Poaceae > Eremochloa > Eremochloa ophiuroides. Next base: position 28,951,633 of record JAHLJS010000003.1, read on the forward strand.
AACTGCTGAGCATGGGCTGCCAATTGCTGCTCGTGGGTCACTCTCGTGGCATGCTCGGTCGCCAGCTGCGCCTCCAGCTCTTCATGTTGCCTTTCTTCTTCTGCCAGCCGGACCTGCAATATTTCAAATCAATGTTTTAGTAATGTGAAACTAATTAAGCTTAATGTATGATGAGTAAAACAAGACAAACCACGAGATCCTAGGCCCACTGCTGTGACGTGGTTGGCCATGGGCGTATGGTCGGGCTTGCGCTCGTGCTTCGTGCTCGGATCTGGGAAAGAGAGGGAAAGAGGTCGAGTCGACGACGCCGTCGCCAATCCACAATAGTCCGCGCTTCTTGCCTCCTCCCAACCACATGACAAGCTCTGCATCAATCTCCTGAGTGCCCGGATTGTACTCGGGCCCATGGATCGACATTGCCGGATGCAGGTGTGGATGCTGGGGTTGTTGTATGTCTCGGGCGGGTCCTCTAAGTTGTATGAGACGTCAGACGTCACCTTGCCCTTTTTGGACATACACCATGCCTGGAAGTCCGTGCACTCCTGGCCACCATGTATCCTTGTATTAAGAGAGGAAGTTTGTTACATGGTGAGCCGCAGCTAAGGAATTTTATAGATATTCAGTTCGGGTAGATTCGAAAGCCTGGAAATGCGTGGGCGACTACTCGTGGACAAGCCACAAGCCGACTGAGCTTCCTAGAGCGCCGGCAAGGATCCACTGCTCGGCGAAGTACTTTGACGACGGTTAGTAGCTGCGGAACAGTGGATGCGGTGGATCTTTATTTTTGCGAACAAAAGAACTTTATTAAAAATTAAATAATATCCTTACAAGAAAGAGACACAATCTAGTCTGGAAATCAGTCAAAAAAACACTCACACTCCCTAAACCTAATAGCAACCTACGCTAATTCGTGTGCCACATTATTTTGCTCTCTGTTAATCTTGAACATCTCTAACTTGCAAAATTATCCCCCAACATCACGAATCTCCTGAACAATTTGCCAAATGATGGATCGATCATAGCCCCTTGCCTGCAGCTTGAAAATCACGGTTTGACAGTCTGATTCAAGGATCATCGGCACATCTGGCCACCTAGCAACCATATTGATTCTCTCTAAGCACGCGTGAAACATCCTCGATTTTTCCACGAAGGGAAAATCCACAGAATTAGTTATAATGCGATCAAACCAAGTTTGATTCCATCACATTATCATATATCAGTTGAAATCACAGTCATACAACATATGATTACAATCTTTACAAGTTTTACCTCATTTGAGAATATAACTATTACAGGGTTAATCTAGCAGAAGCGTTTCTAGACGTCATCAGAGTTGGCGAAATATGTTGTCGAATGAAGGCTCCTCCTTCACGGGCATCATCAGAGTTAATCTTAACGTAGCATAGTCTTCATCTCCTGAACCAAACATGAACGTAGGCACGAGACCTTCTAATACTTCTTATCTCAATATCTCTGTTAGTCAGGTAATCTGCACACCGCCAGATATGTGCAGGCCATGGTCCGCACCGATGAGCTTTAGTGGAAAAGAGAAAATAAAGGATCTGGCGATCCTAATATTTGGCTGTGGTTTGCATCCTAAACACATGCAAAGTAGTATCCAGTAGTAAATTTTATAATCGTTCGTCAAGTTTTAACCCATACCACACCATCCATCAGTCCATCCCAATTCCATCATCCCACCCATACACCATCTCACACACACCTCGCACTCAGTCGACAGGCCCAACTCCCTCTCGGGCCTATCTCAGCGGCACACTGCCACAACAGACACACTGCCGGAAAACATCATCCAGGGGGAGAAGAGACTATATCGCTCCCTAAGAAGTGCAACAGGACTCAGGAAAGGTCCATAGCCGACGAATCAGCATATGTATCGACCGATCAATCAAACACTCTGCAGAGGTTCTAACACTCACAAGATTAGCCATCATAGATGTCGTACGAACATCTAGGCAGAATTCCGGGTGCTTGCTTGCCTAGGTCAATGCCACCCCACCACTCAGCCCTGGGACATTCTGGATCCTACACCATCACGCTGAGACTGGGAGACGCAGTACCGGGCCCAATCAGTGGTACTGCGCATCTAGAACTGGTACGGGAATCTCAACATCCGTCACCGCCCACCCTTATCATCTCTCAACCTAGCAGTAGTGGCACCGCCCTACCAAGTAGTCCAGCCGTTCCCCGCCCATCGAAGACGAGTGAGTAGTAAAGGATTCCCGAAGTTCCTGGTCACCGGAAGTGTGACTAAATAGACCAAAGCAGGCTTTCTCCACCTCAAGGGGATACTCTCCCCGTGCCATCATAGCACCTCCATTCACGGGGCTTCAGACCACACAGGCCATCCATCCCGGAATCACCTTGTACACCATTATCCGCCACAGGTATCACTCGTGGGAATGCCCAGGTTGCACCCCGGCAAGACTTGCTTTCTCAGCTCGTCGTAAATAAGCCCACTTGGTCGACTCGACCCTCACCACACACCCAAGACGCACGCAAGCGCGCTCTCCCAGTGGTTAAGTCCAGTGGTTAATTCCGTGTTCAAGTAAACTATACCCAATTTACACCACCAACATCACATCACATATATAATGCGAGTGGAGTTTAATAAATAAAGTGATGTAACATGCAAGCAAGCGGTTAGGAAGATGCACATATATATAAAAGAGCGTAAGCGCGAAGCTAGGTAGCATAGTAGAGTGGTTGCAAGCAGGGTAATAATGGCTTAGGTAGTAGCATGCATCATATACTAGCAAAGGAGTAAATATAAAGTGCTAGCAAATCTAAATATGTCATGCCTAATAGGATTCTCTAAAAGAAGGTGCTGCCATGACACCTGCGTTGTCGAGGAAGTAGTGGTATGAGCACTCCTTAGTTAGTGTAATCGTTCTGCTGAGTCGCCTCCTCCTAGGGTGACTCCTACTCCATGGGTTCTTTTGTCGTTCACGTTCTCTTCCTCCAGCGGTCTCGATCCGATCGTTGTTGATCCGGAATCAGCTACTCCGCGAAGCAATACAAAGTAAGAAAACACCCAATACACCAAAAGATGACGGGACGCGAGAAGATCCATAAGTACTGGAGGAATAATAAAAGGTACATGACTTGGCCCTCTCGGCGTATGTCCAATTTCATCGGGACCAAAGAGAAATTAAGAGTGGGGTTTGCTATGCACAAAGTTTCTGTCACGACCAAAGCCAATATGGCTTTATAATAAATGGTTTAGGCTAGAGCTGATCCATAGCAAACACCACGGCTCACAATCTTCCGATCCGGACGCCATGGAGAAGACGGGGATTGGAGGACAGCCTATCAGAAGGAAAGAACAAGGAATTACCAACAATAAATGCTGCACAAAATAGTGCGGGTGTTTAATCCACTTGTAGGGTACCAAGGCTGTGATTCAAACGGGTACAATCATACAAGTGCTTAAACACCTAGAATCAAGAGAGGGAGAGAGCAGGAGTTAGCTAAGCACATCCATATCATATTCTCAGTCACATCTTCAGTGAAGATGGTTTTAAGTGGTCGATCGAGTCGACTCGCATAGATCCAAGATCTTGATATAGACCATAGCTTCGCTAACTAAAAAGGGTTAGTCCGGTCTTTGATCCAATCGCCATGGATAAGACGGGATCGAACAGAGCGGGCTATACGGGAACAAAAGAGCGAGAAACATAATAAGGCAGTGGTCTACTTCTTTCAACACGCACGCCATGGAATAGACGGGGCGTCAGAAGAGAGCGACATGTAAAAGACGCAAGTGCGCAAATTACTCGTAGGGTACCACTGACCTGGGTGCACTGGCACTAAGTCATCTCTCAGATCTGTAGCAGGTGCGGTTGTCACCGCAGGATCGAAGAAATGCAGCGGTCGCACAGGGTACAAGCATACTGAGGGCTTGTGCACGAAGAATCAAAGAACAGCGCAAGGGGTATAGCTTCATGGTCATGGCAAGGCGTGCTCGCGGCCACAAGCTACACCAACGAGAGGTCGAGTTACACCCGGCATTACGGTCATGGCAGGACGGATCCCGCGATCGCAACGTCCGAACGAGGTACGATCCCTCAGCCGGCTCGAAGGCATGGCACACAGATAACACAACAACAGTAAGAACCAATGACATGACCCAAAAGACAAAACAACACGACAAGACGGTGGAGTAGAACAATTCCATAGCATTATGATGGATGGATCCTGTATTACAAACATAGATATAGATAGATCGTGAGGACAGGGTACAACAGATGCATGTACAAATTTATCGTATGGATAGGATACAATATGGCGGATAGATGTACAAAGAATGAAAGAAGAGGGGGCTTTCCATAGCGTTAGTAGGATATCCTACTATGATTTTACCCGCTACTAGGTCCAGAGGATATCGGTTAGCGTGTGTCAAGGGCACGAGCTGAGGATTCGGTGGTCGGCTTCAGTGGTGTGCAGGAAAAAGACAGTGGTTATATTCGGCTTATCTAGTCATGGTAGCCTGACAGGGCAGGGCAAGGTTTATCGGCATGCTGGCTGGCAACAAGAAAGGCCAGAGTCGGGCAAGGCTATTACGATGCGACGGTAGCTAAAGTGGAGCTCGAACAGGGCATCGGTGTACGTCGGGCGGCCAAGTAGGGCTTCAACGCTTTTCTCCGTCTTCAATCAGTCGTTCGTCTTGTCCTGCGGTGATGCAAGTAGAGTGGTGGCGGTCTCAGAGTCCAAAGGCACAAGGTAAAACAGGAATGCGATCATGGTAGTGGTTTGGGTAGTCGTCGGCCACGCCGACGTTCTTGGAACGCCGGTGGTTCGATTGGGCTGGAAAGGCCTCGTGTTGTGTGTGCGAGTGTCCTGAACCGAAAGGGGCTCGGCCTATGCGTCCCTAGTGCGGGACGCCATGGCTCAAATGGCGGGTCCAGCGAGGTGGCGGTGCCCCCCATGGGAGGAAGGTCGCGGCTCACCGTTGTTGTCGCGGCGAGTCGAGGCCGTGCAGGGTGTTCGCCGTGCCATGCCAATCCGCGACGGTGGCACCGGTTCCGTCTCTGGCTCCGACATCCATGGGCGGAGCTCCGGTGAGGTTGAGGACAGTGCTGTCGTGCGGGTCGTCGGAGTTCGGCGTGGACGTGGCATGGCGAGGAGGTGATCGGGACGTGGTGGTGCGTGGCTGGCTCCCGGTGATCAGGAACAGCTCTGGCAAGGGTCCGGCAACTCCTACGACTCTCCTACAGCAGTGCAACAATGGCACGAAGGCCAATCTCAGACAGCAGCAGCGACACGGAGGAAGTCAAGTCCTGGGTTTGTGGTTGCTCACCGGCAAGTAAAAGGAACGAGGCAAGGCAGTGTCGTCGGGGTCGCGGCCGGGCGTTTCGCAGCAGGGGACAGCGGCGTCGGGGGCGAGTACTCAGACGAGGTGCATAGCGGAGTGGTCGACGTCGCGACGAGGTCATGGCCAGCAAGAACGGAGCGCGGTGAGGTGCTGGTGGAGCTCGCGGTGGAGGTCGGCGTCGGGGCGGAGCTGACGGGATCAGGATCGTCACGGCAGGGTGGCGCCGGCGTCGTGGTGGAGGTGCTGCAGGTGCTCGACATGGTGCGCGTTCTCGGCTCGGCGCGGTGGTGCCTCAGTCACGGTCACGGCTGGGGTCGCTTGGCGGTGTCACGGCTGCAGGAACGGCGAGGTGAAGCTCGACGGCGCCGGCCACGTGGTGATGGCTCGAGGACGATGGTGGCCGAGGCATGACGGCTGGAAGGCGGGGCCGGCATGGTGCTGTTGCTGCTCGTGGTGGCGCCGGTGACGTCGCGTCGCGCCGTGGACATGGCGAGGTGATGCCGGCGGTGTGGTCCAGTGGCGAGACGTGGCACAGAGGCCGCGGCAGAGACGTTCGTCCTCCCAACGGCGGCGAGCTGGATGTGGCAGAGGGCGGCGGCGGCTGTGAAGACGAGTGGAGCGGCGGCTCGGGGAAGACGATGAACAGGGCATCCGCTTCGGTCTCTTATAGCACGGCGCTAGGGCTCGGGGCTCCTCTGGACGGCGTCGATCTTCGGCTTTTTTGCCCGAGGGCACGTGGCGGTCATCGCGTGGTGAGGCACCGAGGTCCAGGTCGCGTGCGTGGCCGTGAGCCTGGCGGTGGCGTGCAGGGAGCAGGGTGTGCTCGCCCTAGGGTTCAGGGGGGGTGCTGCTGCGCGGTTGGGCCCTAGCTGGGCCGCGACGCTGCTGGGCCGCGACGCTGCTGGGCCGCGGGGCGATAGCAGGGGGCGAGATGGGCCACGTGCAGGGGGGTGCTGCTGCTGGGCTGCGTCAAAGCTGAGTGCTGAGCCAGGTTTGGGCCAAAATAGAGAGTGAGGGGATTTTCCTTTCTTAATATTCGAAGGAATTTGGTGGTTGTATAATATATGAAAATGGAGGGGAAATATTCCAAAAGGACATGTCAATGTGAATAGAAACGAAGAAGGAAGAATGAATTTATCCCTTTCATGAATCTATGACCTTTAGATGTTAGCGAGGAAACTATATGGCATTGAAGATAATAGGGATATTACAGGGAGGCATGGAATAGTCCCCGAGGAGAGAGTTCGGATGCATCTCGAGGAAAGAAGAACATCAAGATTTTGAGTCGGACTTGCGGTGGAAATTGTGCTCTCCGACACAAAACCCTAGACCGATTAAGGATCTCTGGCACACTCCTACAAACAATTCTACATGCATGCCACGATTTGTTAGTGGGTTAGTCTCGGGTTCGACATAGAAACTACATGCTTCACATGTTTGCAAGGAAAATTTTTAAAAGTTCGTATTTTAGATTTACCGAAAACCCGGGTTGTTACAACGCGAGAGCTTCGACTTCTTCAGCATCCCTGCATAGAGAAATAGTGTGCCACAAAGTTAATTTGAGAGCCCCCTCCAATCTCTTATCACCACTCCTGCTGCAGCCTCTCCAGACAATGGATTAAATGCAGCGTCAACATTGATCTTGAAAGTACCCTCCTGTGGTGGTTTCCATCGGCACTTTTCCTTAACCCTCCCCTTCTTCTGGATCCTGATTGGAGGCATCACACTGCTTTTCCCCTTCAAATCCACTTGCACTTTCTGTTGTCGGGCTATGAACAGTGAGTCCATATAACGGGTTAGGAAAGTAACTGAACTTGCAGTAGAAGGAGAGGTATCTTCATGAATAATCTTATTTCGAATACTCCAAGTATGCCAGAACACCATGAATAAATTGCCCAGCACCTCTCTAGAATTGTTTTGCACAAGCATCAGCAACCAATCCGGATCAGCCCTGGCAAGTTCTTGCTCTGACGGTAAACTCCAGTGTTCTCTCGTAGCTTGCCTTAGAGCCGAAGCATGAGTACAGACCACTAGAGCATGGTATGCATCTTCAGCATGATGGCCACAAAGCTTGCACACATCCTGTTCCTCAATATGACGGTATTTCTTATTTACTCTTGTCGGCAAGCCATTATTAGCAGTTTTCATAACAAAAACACTGACTTTTGAAGGTACCTTAACCTGTCACAACTTCTTCCATGCTTCACGTCCTTGCTCTGCATGTGAGCTAGTGCCAATGTCTCCTACTCCATAGACATTCCGGAGAGCTAACTTGTAAGCGCTTCGGACTGAGAAGATACCCGATTTTTCATAGTGCCAAGCCACAAAGTCATCTGTAACATGTACAGGCAACTTGATTTTGAAGATCTCAGAAGCATCACATGGGTGGAAATATCTACGGATAGCTGTCTCATCCCATGAACCGTATCATTAATAAGATGGTACACCCAACGGAGCCGGCAATGGCGTCTCGGACCAATCGGTTTTAGGCCATGACCCCTCGGCAACCAATTATCTCGCCAAAACTGAACAGAATGACCATCCCCAATCCGATGGATAACTCCCTGCTTCAATAGCTCCAGTCCGTATTCCACAACTCGCCAAGTTTGTGATGCATCACCTGCCGGTGCACAATCCAGTAGCTTACTATTCGGGTAATATTTTGCTCTCAATATTCTCGCACAAAGACTGTCAGGGAAAGACAGTAGTCTCCATGCCTGTCTAGCAAGCATCACTTGATTCATCAACCTAAGATCCTTAAAACCCATACCACCAAAGGCCTTCGGCAACACCAACTTCTCCCACGGAATCCACTGCATTTTCCTTCGACCCTTTTCAGCGCCCCACCAAAATGCCCGAACTTGTCTCATGAGCTCATCACACAGAGTCAGTGGGAGTTTAAAGATACTCATGATGTAAATAGGTAGAGCCTGAGCAACCTATTTAATTAAGATCTCCTTCCCAGCAACTGAGAGATGTTTTTTCTGCCATGCTGACATCCTTTTATGAAACCGTTCCTCAAGTGGTTGGAACATGCCACGATTAATCCTCCCACTTGGGGTCGGAAGGCCCAGATATTTAGCCTCAAAATCCACTCTTTCAACTCCCCAACACAGTTCTAACTTGATTTGATATAGTTGGGTCAAGATTTTCGTTAACAAGCAACCTGTGCCTGCTCCACATTAGCTCTGAAGAATAGGAGACTATCATCGGCAAACAGCAGGTGCGAGACACTTGGCACTCGCCTGCAGACTTTAACCCCTTCAAGACTACCAAGACTTTCCTCATGTTTTAGCAAAGTAGAGAGACCATCAGCAACCAGCAAAAACAAATATGGTGAAAGCGGATCACCTTGCCGTAGACCACGTGAAGGGGAGAAAGAGTGCAAAGGCACTCCATTGAAGCGAATAGAGTAGCGCACAGTCGACACACATGACATGATCCACTGTACCCACTGACTTTGAAAGCCCAGCTTCTCCAACAACCTTTTTAGGAATCCCCAGTCCACCCGATCATAGTGCCTTCGATAGGTCCAGCTTAGTCGCACAAAAGTTCTTGCCATTGTTCCTCTCTATAGCATGAATGCACTCAAAAGCAATGAGAGCATTATCTGTAATAAGCCTTCCCAGAACAAAAGCACTCTGCTCCATTGAAATGATATTATCCAGAATGAGTCTTAGCCGATTTACCAAGCACTTCGAGATAACTTTATAAATCACATTGCATAGGCTAATCGGCCTAAAATCTTTGAGCTCCGCAGGATCAGTCCCTTTTGGAATAAACACAATTGCTGTATCATTAACCCCATGGGGTAAAGAACCATCTCGGAAGAACCCCTGCACTACAGCAACTACATCTTCTTTCACCACCTCCCAATGCCTCTGGAAGAACCGAGCCGGGAAGCCATCAGATCCCGGGGCTTTGAGCGGCCCCATTTGAAACAGTGCATCTGAAATCTCCTCTGATGAAAAAGGCCGACAAAGCTCTTGATTCATTGTTTCTGATATTTTTGGCTCAATGAGATTAATGAGATCGTCAGCGTCAACGCTTGGATCAGCAGTATACAGATTAATAAAGAAATCAGTCGCCATTTGCTGCAGCACCTTTGGATCATCACACCATTCTCCATTCCCATCCCTTAGCTTCTTTATTTTGTTTTTTTCGAGCACGCCATACAGCCTTTTTGTGAAAATAACTAGTATTTTGGTCTCCCTCCTTCAGCCATGCTATCCGGGAATGCTGCAACCACATCATTTCCTCTCTATACAATAGTTCATCCATCCGATCAGTGATTTGGCGCATATCAGCCCTACTACACAATGGATCAGATTTTGCTGCTTTTAGCTTTGCTCTCAATTCTTCCAATTCTGAAGTAACTCAGCCAAACTCTAGTCTACTCCATGAGCGCAGCGCAGTCCGAACACGTTTCAGGGTTGACACTACTCCTCCCAGTCCTTCTCTACTTGAATCAGTGCACCAAGCTGTCTTGATCTTTGCTGCCAGGGACTCAAGACGCTTCCCACATAATCTCATAACGAAATATCCTCGGCTTGTGACACTCCCAACTCTCTTTCCTTATCTCAAAAATAGCAGACAGTGGTCCGATCGTGATGAGACCAGATGATGGAGAACCGCATCACCAAATAAATCCCGCCACTCCGGGCAAGCCACCGCTCTGTCCAACCTAACCTTTACATTGCCATCACCGTCCCTACCATTGTCATAAGTATAAGGAAGTCCCGAGAACCCCAGATCAGTGAGTCCACAATCAACCAGCATGTCACGGAACGCCACCATCTGTCTCTCCGGTCTTGGACACTGCTGAAAAATGTTCATAGCCCCACATTGCCTCATTAAAGTCACCAATTGCAAGCCATGGTTCCGAAGAGTGACCTTGCATTCGTCTCATCAACTCCCACATAACATGCCGCTGATCAGTACGCGGTTCACCATATATAAAGGTGACCCGCATTCTGTCCGATGACGGGTTTTCTCGAACATGAACATCAATATATCGTTGATGCTTCTCAATCAACGACACGTCCACAGCTTCATGCCAGAAGAGAGCCAGGCTCCCTCCCGAGCCCACACTATCCACAGTAATACAATTTTTTAGACCCAAACGCCATCGTAAGTTTGCAACACGGGTTCCTTTCATACGCGTCTCTGACAAGAACACTAATACTGGGCTTTTTGCTCTGACCTAGAGCCACAAGCTCTTGAACTGTCCGAGGAGCCCTAGCCCCCGGCTAGTTCCAGCTGAGAAGATTCATGGCTCCTGACAGCCTCGCCCTGAGAACCGGTCAGGTTTATGGAGAGCCACATTTTTTTTTTGACTAAGTGTGCCAACTCAAGTTCGATTTTACTACTGCATCAAAGTTACCAGGCGTGCCAGCACAATCTCAGTTGTTGCCAACTCAATGGAAGTCTCCAGGCTTGCCAGCTGAATCCCACCAAGTCGCGTCGTGTCGGTGAAGCCGCTCGGACGTTCTTCTCCGACGAGCTCGGCCGGCACAGCGTCTCCTCCTCCCTCCCTCCTCTCTCGGGTCCGCACGAAGGAGAAGTACTGGGTCAGACCGACCCAAGACGCCTCGATGCGCCGACACAGGCAGCTCAGAGGCCGGTGACTACCGGCGAGGGGACGGAGCTAAGGAAGCACGAAGACCGTCTACCGGCAAGGGACGGGACCGAGGAGGAAAGCGTCGAGGACGACGCGGAGGATGGGCTTGCAGGAATCGACTGTCCGGTCTCTCTGACAACTCCGGGACGCCGCCCTGCCTTCAGGAAACTGCTCTGACTCTCGAGGGAATGTTGTTGCTGCAGTTCGCGGTGACCTGCAAGGCAGCGGCTACTGCTACTAGGACGTCCCCACCAGCATCAGATGCGCGAACAGTTGGGCTTGAGGGCGGAGGCGGCCACCGCTGCCGCACCAGATCTGCGAGGCGGCCACGAGCTGCGGATGATGGCGGGCCAGGCGACGGCCTTTGTGGTGGTGCTGCGGTGGGCTGTGAACCGGCACGAGGACCAGCTGCTTGTGGTCCAGGCAGCGGCAAGCCGCAGGCAGGCCTCTGCGCCGTCGACGACGACGGCCGCGAGCGGATCTCCAAGGGGGCGCGCCGGAGAGGGGGAACAGCGACGTCCTCAGCACGACGTCCGACAAAGGCGGGATGCCGGCCTTCAGCACACCGGAGGAGAGGATGGGGAAAGGGAGCACGTCGGGGAAGAAGAAGCTGGGGCCGGCACGGACGCCGCGGAGATGGTGGCGGAGGCAGAGACCGGAGGGAGAACCCAATCGCCGGGAAATCGCCTCGAGTCGCCAAGCGCCGAGGACCAACTCGAGTCGCCTAGAGACGCTGAGACCGGTGTGGATGCGGTGGATCTGAAGCAGCGCGCATTTGTTCTTTCCAAAGTTTCCACGAGATTAGCGCAAAGAGGGAGTCGGCGCCACTTCTCGGCTTGTAACTAGTACAGAATTAGAAAACGACGAGTTGAGCGTGATTCTGGAGGCATGCAAACAGCAATGACATGCATATATGCATGTTCTCAAGCTGAATATCTTCCTGTAGCGCAAGACCAACAATATCATCACAGAAACAGTAAAATTTTATCTCCAGTGCTTGGATTATATATATGTTGATCAAGTTTCCGATCGAGAAATTCTCACTGGCTGAGCATCAACAGAAAGTCAGAGACAAGAACATATATATATAAATCATCTAGCGTAGGCCACCTGCATGCATCTTATTGGATGGAGGCACATCAGGCATGCAATAGTTGAGTAGATCGATGATCATCCGTTGTTAATTAGTTTGATCCGAAGTTGACGACGGAGCGGTAGGTGTTGCCGGGCTGCCATCCGGCGGGGATGACGTTGGCGGCGACGAGGGTCTTGCCGGAGCCGGAGGTGAGGCGCACGGACAGGGGGCCCTGCAGGGCGGAGCCGGAGTTGTAGCGCCACACCGCGCCCCAGGAACGCTCCATGGGCGCCCACGCCGCGCCGCCGCCGCCCTGCGTCTGCAGCTCCACGGCGCGAAGGTCCCCGTCCCCGGCCTCGTACTCGATGGCCATGGCCAGGTAGTTGGCGTTCGAGCCGGCGTCCACCCTGAAGGCGATGTCCAGGCCGTTCCAGTTGCATGGCACCCTGCACGCACGCGGCCATGGTCAGCTGGTCAGGTTGTTTTGTCAGCTGGGACGACGACGACGACGGTGCAAGGCCGGCCGGCAAGCAGCCGATGGTGATGCAGAACATGATCGATGCAGCTAGAAGAGTAAGGTGTATTTGTATTACCGGGTGTACTGGACTGGGAGGCGGCCGGCGTTGCGGAGCTGGTCGGCCTGGCCGGGTTTCGCCATGGCACCGAACGCCGTCCCGCTCAGGTCGAAGTGGACGGGTTCTGACTGGCACGCGCCGCCGGGGCACAGGTCAGTGACGACCACTGTCACCGGGCTGCCGGAGCACGACGCGTCGCCGGTGCACTTCACCTGGAAGTCCAAGGCACAACCCACCAATTATTAGAGAACTTATTAGCTAGCTAGCTAGTATAGTTATAATTAACTTGCACTGCACTGCATGCATAACGGACCTGGTAGCAGGTGCCGCAGCCCTCGCCGTTCTGGAAGATGGATTGGCTGCCGGCGGTGATCATTGACGAGAACGGCGGCTGGTCGACGGCGTTCTGGTACCCACACGCACCACCTACATATTATACATAATACATACACGATCAGCTGAAAAAAGTCCTAGCCTGCTGGCATATATCAGTAAACCATGCACACGCATTGCATACGTAATAATGTAAGCATTCTCTGTCATATGCATTCGTGCATGCGGTGAATGGTGATGCTATTGCTGCACACGTACGTACGATATATACGTACCGTCGGTGCCAGCGCCGTTGGGAGGGCCGTACCAGGTGGCGCCGGCGTCCGACCAGCCGCCGCCCGCCATGGTCTCGACGGATGCGCAGGGACGGAAGGCGAGAGCCGTGATGGCAATGAAGCAGGACAAGACGACGACCCCGATCTGCTTGGAGTTGGAGGAAGCCATGATGCCGGCCACAGGCTGAGACTTGAGACGACCCAATAGCTCTGTTGGGTGCATGCGAAGTGCTGCGGGTAGGTACCATGCACCGTGTGCCATCTATTTATAATAACCTGGCCTTGTACGTCTTGCGCGGCAGGCTGGGAGAGAGCACATCTCTTGCTTGCTTCAGATTCCTAATGCATGGTTTCTAATTCTAACTCTTCCAACTGGTTTGTTTCTTTGTGTTTAATAGCTGATTCTTAAACTTCTGTTTTCTTCCATGGATGTACTTTCTTTCGTTGCATTTCAGTTCCTTAATTGATCTCTCTTTCTTTTTCATGAATGTCCATAAATATGTATCTCTGATTAGTTCACGTCTGGCTAGCTTAGTTTTCCTTAAATGGCTGATGGATTTCATTACACGGTATACATGTGTGCCACGCCGCGTGTCCCCTTCCTTCTGATCGATGGAATCGAACTTATAACTAACAAGCTAAGTATATGTATGCATGTAACGGCCATCTTGTATCGTATCGTATTGTATTTGTAGCTAGCTGCAGGGATAAGATGACGCCGATCGGAAGCACGCAGCAAGTCTACTACATGCAGGGCGTAAGTGAATGAGATCGGCCATGCATATGCCTGTGTGTGTATGCCGGATGTATACATTTCCCTCTAAAATGAGATCGACCATGCATGTGTGGTGCCTTCGAATGCTAAAGCTCGCATTGCAGCTGGCTGTTACGTGTTTCCATCCCCGATCCACAGAAGAAAACAACCTCACGTCTCAAACTGGAACAGGGAAAAATCATCAGCGCAGTGCACAGCAGGGATCGGCAGTTCGGCACAAATTAATAGACTGACCGCATCCAAACCTGGAAGCATCTCTGATCAACCTTGCCATGATTAGCTAGCTTGTCCGCTACCGCAACAGAGAGAGGACACGTCTGTTGTGATGCACTGGCAAGGCTATAGCTACTTTTGCACGCGTTCGTGTGATCGTGTCGTTACTAGCTATATACTCACTTTCATGATGTCAAACAAATGACGTCGTTGCATACATACCACAATTGCCGGTTGGAACTCTGCAGGTGCGCGTTATTCTGGTTTCATCCTAAGTGAAATTATATTTTAGTTTCACCAAGTTTTAAAGAAAATAATAGTTAAGACAAAAAATAGACATACTATATAAACAATTAAAGTATTTTATTTGTACAAATAATGTTAAAAGTAGGCTCCACATTCATCGAGAAAATCTACAAATTGTGCACCGAAGTTCGATTTTATGATGAAATCAAAGAGTTCGTAGGTAATCTATATTTAATTTTAAAAAGATGTAAAATATTTTTTAGAAACATCCTACCATTCTAAAAAGATGTTGACATGCCCGGCATGATCCCGTAGAAGGGTTCTTTGACCGGGACCAGGTGCTTCCAGGGTAGGCCCAGAATGTATTACGCGTTGGCGAAGAGTAGATTGATACCACTGTCAACTAAGGTTCGGTCAACCTTGTAACCAGTGTTCGCCTAAACGGCCGTGTAAACCGGTGGCTAAACGGTAAACGGCGATGAACTGTTTTGTTTAGGCATTATTCAGAAATCAAACGGTTGACCGTTTAAACGGTCAAAAAATAGGGATTAAACGGTATAAACGCTCTAAACGGAACGGAGGTAAACGGGTCTAAACGGGCTAAACGACTGTTTAAACGGCTGTTTAGGCGAACACCAGGTCAATACAGTTAATTTATACATGCATACACACACACACACACTTAAGTTTATTGTATTTATAAATATAAATGATTGATTGATTACATGTATAAATATGTATATTTGATTCTTTTACATGCATAACTACATATACATACTAAATTTATATATACATACTAAATTAGTTGATTTTTAATTGCACAAATATGTATAAATGCTGGTAAAATTGATTTTACATCAATAAATATGAATATTTTGGGAATATTACGTAAAACCGTTTACATCAATAAATATGAATATTTTGGGAATATTACGTAAAACCGTTTAGACCGTTTAACTCCGTTTAAACACCGTGTAAATAGCCTAAACGCTAAACGAAGGGCGACCAACTGTTTACCGTTTAGCGTTTAGGATAACATTGCTTGTAATTCCCTATGTAGGGCTTGATGATCAGTGGCAGCAATGGTCCATCGTACAGGTTTACTGGGTAATCCTGGGTATCCAAAAGGATGGGGACCTCTGACCACTTGAGCCTCTTTTCAGACGGTTGAGTGTTGTTGACTTGTCATTCAACCTACTTCAGCTTAGATAGTGGCGATCTCATGATCCCCCAAATTTACTTGGCCGTCATCTTCGTGTGATCGGCATCGGTGCATCGCCTGGGTGGCTCTTGTCGGACAGGGTACTCGGGCCTATGTTCCTGCTCCTCCTCCTGCGTTTGCTTCTTGTAGATCGAGCACTCTGAGAAGTTGCTTCTTGACTGCAAGCTTTTCCGTAGTTCGTTCATCTCTCCACCCTTGTTTGAAGCCCACGATGACCCGATCTTCACTCATATCGGGGATCGTATTACAAATCTCGTTGAATTTGTGTATGAAGTCCTCAAAACAGCTCATCAGGCTTTTGGATGCAAGCAAACAGATCGTCCTCATGGTCGGTACGGCTATGCATTGAACAACATGCACAAATGGTCCCAAGATTAGACCTTGTTATCAGGAAAGTTTAGGAGCCAAGTTCGAGCAGATCCCTGAAGAACATTTGATAGGTAGGTGGCTTGGACGTTATTGCTGTCAGACACTGCGTCGATCTGGTTTGATTAGATCTAGATCTACTTCTTGGGACTAGTGGACCCACTGTACTTTTCAATAACCATCGGACGGAAACTTGTCGGGCCACTTGTCGCAATCTAGGAGCAAAAGCGGAGTAAGAAGTAAACGTGTAGTTCCTGTGTTGGACCACGTTCACATTGATAGTTTCGCGAGTGTCGCGCACTCTGCGATTCTAGCTCGAGTTCTGGTCATAGATCTCGATTACATCTTGGTTGATATAGACTTCCCACTGATCGATGAGGTCTCTCCGGATGGGGGTTGCGACCTCTGGATTGAGACTTTGGATTGGGCCGTATTCGCCTCGGTGCACTACTTCACTTGATTGGCCAAATCTTGCGCCTTGTTCGATAACTTTGGCCATGGGCTGATCCCTCTTTAGCCAGGGTTCCCATAGTGTTTAGGAGCATTCTAATCTGGTTCTTATCCTCCTAGACTGCTTGGAAGTCGGAACTTTAGATTCCTAAGAGCCAGGATGGATTAGGTTGCCGCTCTTGGTGGAATCATATTGAGAGTTGGCTTGTTGCTGAGATGCAGCGGTGGTTGAGACACTGATGATCCATCCTTCTCAGGAGGCGCTCGGTGACGAGAAGCCACACAAACTCGCCGACTTTTGAAGGGATTGCACTCATTGCTTAAATCCTTGAACTCAAGGTCGACTTGTCCTTCTTTGTTGTTCATCTCCTCCTCGGTCGGAAGTTCGTAGAGATTGTAAATCTCCCAACTAGCCCGAGTTAGATTGGAGTCATCAATCCTGATTCCACTTGAGATTGAAATCACCATCGTGCTCGAATACCAGATTACTAAAATTGATAGTTCGTGGTATGTTGCGGGACGAGGCTAATGTCAGTAATGCCTCGGCGTCGGATCATGTCAGATCGGCATACCAAACCCCACTAATGATCAACATGATCACTCTTCTATACGAAATCTCCCTATCTGGCGCCTCTGTCGGTGTTTTTTACCAGCAGATATTTGGTTTTTGGAGGAACTCACTTGATGTGACGAGCAACCACAACAGAGACACGAGATTTATATTGGTTCTAGCCCTAGAGGGAAGCGAGTAAAAGCCTTATGTCCAGTCGCTACTTGTTTATGTTACAATCTTGTCGGGATTGCGAGATAGAAATTACAAGATGGATGTGCCTATGACATTTTTTATGATTACAACATGGGACAATGCTAGCTATTTATATCCAAGGCCTACTTTCTCTACAAGTTACATAGGCATGCCCTAGTTGGAGTCCTGGCGGCGGTCGATGAGCTCGTTCCTTGAATATGCGAGTCAAGATGTTTGTGGCTCTTCGGCATGGATCTAGTAGCCAGGATATCGGTTAGTCAAGATTTTTCAGGAGTATGGCACTATATCACATGTGTAATGGATTCCTAGGGTGCTTTAGGTGACTAGTTGAGCTCATGGTGGCTAGGGTTTCAACTCTAGTGGGGACGTGCATCCCAAGGTTTCATGGTTGGGTGAATGCAAAAGAGAAAAGGGCCATGAAGTTCACCACTACACAAATTATTTGTAGGGGTGGCTTAAAATGCCCTATAGGGGTAGGTGGTTTAGGTGACTGGTTCAACTCATGGTGGCTAGGGCTCTGGCTCATTTTATGATGAACTGAATTTAAAATGAATGTTTGGGAGTCCAATGTCAACTACAATGTTTTATAACTTTTTGAGATCTACAACTTTGATTTTGGTCATTTCTCCATCGAGGTCATTTGCAAAAATTTGAATTTCAAATTACCAACTTTAGACGTAATTATCCTTATCTAGATGGTTTTAAACAATAAGTTGTCAACTATAGTTGTATAACTTTTCTAGATCTGCAACTTTCATTCTTGTTGCTTCTCCATCCAAGTATGATAACATAGCTCTAAGATTTGGTGACTTTAAGCTTGTCAAGAACATGGACAAATCATGGGCATCCCTTGAATCCAAGTTTGAAGAGGTTGATTTGCCCATTTATTGATTCCTTGCAAAAATCAATGAAATAAAGATTGATGAGAGGCATAAGAGGATTGAGCTATAGATTGATCGTAGCTCGCTAGTGTAGTTGTAGAGCCTATAGTTGTTTGTGTCCTTATGTGCTTAATTTGTTATTCTTGCAAGTAGAATTGTGGAGTGCTTGCGTTGTGTTGACGAGGTTAGGCAAAGTAGAGGATATTAAAATTGTCTTTTGTACTATCTATTTTCCTAGTGTCTTTATGTTTGTAGAATTTTAACAGGTTATCAACACAAACATACACACACCCTAGTCATCCAGAGATCCTTTCGGCGTCTAACTTAAACTCACGAGTTACCACGATCCATGAGACATGGCTGCCTAGCTACGACTATTGCTCAGCCCATACGGACGCTTAAGATAGAGGTGTTGCGGGAGGATTTGTGGTGGGCTTGCCCAAAAAACATTGACAAGGGAAAAATATCAAACTGGTTTGATAACTTTTTACAATAAAATAAAAATTTATGTGATTTTTCTTAGATTAAAATGGGTATTAGGATTTTTAATTGAATGATAATTTTTCAAAAGAGTATTTATAGTTCGATTTACTCCCAAAACTAGCAAATTTACCCTCTTTGCAGCCTACGTAGCGCCACATTAGACAAAGGCACCATCCAAAACTGACCAGGATGCAAAAAGAAAAAAAAACAGTAGAATGCCCATGATGCAAAAAAAACAAACAGTTTTAAAAGTTAAGAGAGCTAAAAAGATCTGGTTTTATAACTAAGAGAGAAAATTCGAACTACCATAAAAGTTGAGAGGGTCCAAAACCTTCTCGTTTACCCTAGTGGCCTGTGTAGTATAACGCGAATAATAGAACAACAAGCCCACTCCTCAGAGCCCATTGGGCCTGGACTGACCCGAGCAAACGACAAGTAAGTAGCCAGGCCAGCATCAGGTCCTCTCATCCTGAAATAACACAGCCCATGGACCATGGTGCGCTGGCTGACTGAGAATATACATGCGCCAGACTGAGCAGGCAGCCTCGACGAGGTCGCTGATGGCAATCGGTCTCCTGCGGGACAAACGGTTCAATTCAAAGATGCCACAGCCTCAGCTCTGACCTCTTCATCTTCATCTGACGGTGAGTTTGACCCGGGCGCCGTCGCCGTCGAGTAGGATGGGAGGAGAGGGATCCGGCCGAGATCCGTGAGCATATTCCACTCCCGGTCCACGCCTTCAATAATCTATCAGCACAATGGCTGTCGTTCCTATCCTACGTGCCCCAGCGTCAGAACGAAACCATTGCCATGGTCCATGGACATGGGCATTCAGATTCAGTCGGTCTGGCCCTCCAGCCCACTTTGCATTAAACCGTCACATTCACAGCAAGCCAAGGACAAGAGCACCAACAAAATGATAGGGTGCACAATTCCAAGAATCTTCTTTTGTAATGAATTAGCGCGCGGTTTGTATTGAGTTACCCAAAAGTATCACCTGCACCTATTCAATAAAAATGGATAAGAAGCACCCTTTTGTTGGTAACATTCTAAAATGGATAGTAATATCACTAGATCAGCATGATCAGATTATTTCTAAGATGAACACGTTACCAGCGCAGCCAGCAGAATTTATGCACAGACACCACGAATGAAAAATATAGTATTGGATTGATGGTACTTCTTATATGCAAAGTAGGGACTGAACCAAATCTCAATGTGCATGACGTGTGAGATAAACTTACGGTGACTACACAATATGAAATTTTGTGCTCTCGAGTATATACCACGAAATGTTTTTTAAATAAATATATCACATCGAAAATGTCGCAAGCTAAGAAAGAAATCCCGGACATGCCTCCCAACCAAATACTATATCTTCCCTGCCCGTCCGCATGTACGGCCGCAGGACACACTGGCAACAGGCGCCGGACGACGACTCCTGCTCATCTTCACGTTCTACCTCGCCCGAAGCCTCGAACCCGGTGGGTGACTCCAAGGCACGCGTGCGTGCATGGCAGAGGCCAGTGGCGGTGGCGGTGGCGGCGGCAGCGGCAGCACGTGGGAGATAGAGGAGCTGGAGCTGGACGAGCCGCCGCCGCCGCGGAGCGTCGCCTCCACCGCGGCCGCCGCCGACGACGTGTACGTGGCGGTCGGCAAGGGCGGCTCCAGCATGGCGGCGCTGTCCTGGGCGCTGCGCCGGCTCACCAAGCCGCGGAGCTTCGTCTACCTCGTGCACGTCTTCCCCGTCGTCACCAGCATCCCCACCCCTTGTGAGCCATCTACTACTCTCTCCTCTCCTCTCCTCGTCGTCTGCTTTAATTTGCTTCTCAAATCGATCTCGATCCTCGCATGCAATTATGATCGAGGACTATAGCTTTCTGATTAGTCGTATATGCAGTTATTATGATCGAGGACTATATAGCTTTCTGATTAGTCGTATGCAATTATGATCGATGATTATAGCTTTCTCATTCCCATTCAGATCGCCTGGGATGTGATGATTAGCAGTGTTCCGTTTGGAACAGGACTATTTCTCCCTCTGATTCGCGTAGGATAGGGATCAGCAAAACTGCTTCATCCCAAATTCTTGGATTACAGCCAGGCTTTGTGGCCCCAAAAAACATCGATCGTTCCATGTCACAACATACTTCGCTCTTCCCCAACCAAACTCGAACAAAATGCATTTGCTCACAAGCTAATGCAAAACTAGCTAGAGTGAAATGAAAGCTAAACGTCGTAACAACTAGCAAGACGACAACGCTGCAATTTGCAAACAAAGTCGCCAATCAATCAATGAAGATGACGGTCGTGATGGAAGACGGTCAAGTTCTTGGATGGACTGGTGTTTTTCGAGATTTTGCTCGCGTACGTGTCTGAAACTTTCAAAGGTGTCGTCCTCACGCGCCGGAGTTTCCTTTGGAGCCTTGTAACTCTCTTGTGCTAAGAATACATTGGGTTTGTCCCGACGCAAAGCTGCAGCAGAAAAGTTCCAAGCCGTTGATGCTGACCTCGCAGGGAATGGGAGACGGACACAACAACGAAGCAACCCATCATCCATGCGTTAGGTGCCTCCTAATTGTATTTTTTTTCTCTGTTTTCTTTGGCAAACGAATAATGGGATTGGGATCTGTTTGGCCGGCATGGTTCCTGCAAATTATTGGGTTCAAATCAAACTGTTTCCAGTGAAATTCTTGGGTTTGTGGTTCGATCAGGAACCAAACCTCAGTTTCGCTTTAGCGAAGCACTCAGAATCCTTTCTCAAAGTCAAAGATCTTATATGCATGCATCCATTTGTTTGAGATCCTTGGCAGCAAATGCTAACCAGATTCGTGGACCATACAGGAATACTGGATGCCAAAACAAAAGTAGCTTTGTGATGAGATGCCCCGTAGAGTAGGGCGCATAGTATGCGATGTGATGCTAGAGCTAGACTGCCACTGAAATGTGAATAGGATCAGCACGGTAGGATTCCGTTCTGCCAACTTTTAGTCTTGACAAAATGGCACAAAGATGAAAATAGACTTTCGGCTGGTTCAGCAACTTAATACGTACAAAAGGAAAGGAACAAAAAAGATAGATGGATGCTCTAGTTCCTGTACGTGTTACTGCCCATTTCTGCATCTGATGATATTTAAGCAACATTCAGTTAAAAAGGTAGTAACTTGTGACGAACCTGACACACTGTCAATTTCTGAAATAGTAGGAATGATGCCTAAGAACCAAGCAAGCCCAGAGCAGATCGAAACTTACTTGAATCAAGAGAGATCAAAGAGGCGAGAGATGCTGCAGAAATTCTTGGACCAGTGCCGCAAATTTCAGGTAAGCAGCTGGACCAGTTCATTACCAATTCTGATTTCTCAACAAGTTTTGAGTTTTGATATCACTCTTTTGACATATTCAGGTTAACGTTGATGTATATCTCATCGAGAGCGACCAAACTGCTAATGCAATCATCGAACTTGTTCCTGTTCTGCACATAAAACAGCTAATCCTAGGGGTTTCAAAGTCAAATGTGCGGTAAGGTCTACCAGGCTTTCAAGTAACAGAAACATAATATTGCGTGCATGCAACTTCTGCAAATATAAGCTTAATCTGTCAAAATGAACACAGGAAGCTGAAGAAAGGAACCACAATAGCAGGACAGGTACAGAAGGGTGCACCTCTCTACTGTGAAGTCAAGATAATCTGCGATGGCAAAGCGGTGACGACGGAGACAACTGCTGATCCAACACCACCACTGTCACCTTCTCCTGTTAACAACAACAACAGATCCAACAACCCAACACCACCATCATCTACACCAAATCATGATAAAACAGCTACAAATGGTGACAGAAAAGACAGTGAACCCAGAGAAAGAAAGAAAATCACAAGGTTTCTGAAATGTTTCTCATTATGATTATTTGTCATTTTCCTATTTCATTTACCTTAGCAGAGCTAGCACAATGTATGCATCATCATGATTGGACAGCATAAGTTTGTGACTAACATTTTTACCAATTTTTTGTAACTGGAAGTTCCTGATTCTTGTGCAGAAAAGAGATTTTCATGTAATCCCCCCCCCCCCCCCCCCCCCCCCAAACGAAGAGCTGTACTTGGCTGTAAAAAGTGAAACACATGAAAACTACAAAGATAATACATACATGTAAGAAACCAGAGAGTATGGTTCCTCTGAAGAAAACTTAGTACTTCCAGGTGATCAAAATAGCAAATGCAGGCAACACAATAGTTCTATGTGCAGCCAGAAGACAGCCTAGTTAGAAACTGATTGAGAGAAGGGACATGAGATAGTACACATGGCTCTGTCAGTAATCAGCAGTCAATCCATTTATTAACAGATTTTTTTTCTTTTTTTTTGTGGGGTATGTCTTGTCAAACTTATGCTGCTATTTGAAGTCATAAGCGCCAAGTTAGTGCTACTTGTTCTTCATAATATTAGTTTTTACTTCAATCAAACAACCTAGCAATATTTGTTACTGAGAGGGGTTCAGTCTAACACTTTATAGTGCATGGATAAAGGCTCATAACACTTTAAAATGAAACGCTGCATGAGAAAGAATGTTTTTCTAATAAAGAAACTCAGCCAAAACCTATGGAGAACTAGATAATATCGTAAATAAGAAATAGGCACCCAATTTCGAGTCAAAGAGAACTCAAACTAAGCCATCTATTGAGAAGGAATAATAGTTGCTGCCAGAACTTATAAAATCGTAAATACAAGCTGCATATAACCGAAACAAAGTATGTATATAATGCTAGGTAAAGATTTTGACTCAGTGCATTGCAACTTGTTGAGGAATACAGATTGAAACATCCACTTGTTCATTTAAAAAAATAGAAACATGTTCACAGGGACAAAAATCTAACTATCATTCATTTGCAAGCACAAATGCAAAGATCCTATTTTATCCAATTGCTACAAGAAAATTATCCTTTTACCCTAAAAGAAACCAAACTCTAAATAATCATCACGACCTTTCTGGGAAGCACCAGTAGATGCAGCACTCTCTGATGTTGACATAGGCTCCTTCGGGAGCTTCTTAATCTCAAAAGACCTTGGAACCTCTGGAGGACTCGCACAGCGTATCAATGCCCAATTCACACCCTCAAAAAATGGGTGCTGTTTTATCTCTGTGGCACCACGCTTAAAACCCACTCGTTGTTGGGGATCTTTGACAAGGAGACCCTTTATTAAATCCCTAGCTGGGAAGCTCACAACTGGATATTCAGGGAAATGCAAGGATTGACCAATGACATTGAACAGTGTCGCCCGGTTCCCTGTGCCTTTGAAAGGTGTTTTTCCAAACAGGAGCTCATATAAGAATATACCAAAGGTCCACCAGTCAACAGCACTACCATGACCCTCACCCTTGATAATCTCAGGTGCCAAATACTCATGTGTACCAACAAATGACATCGACCGTGCATCACTAGGTTCTGCTACAAGCTCAGGCCATGGGCAGACCTGGTTGACAACTTCAGGCTTTGGTTTTCGAACTTTCTTTGATTTAGAAAACAGTCGTGGGCCAAAGCATGTCGTGGGAGCTGTGCATGACGGCTGCATCATGCAAGATGGCTTAACACAAGCTTGTTGAGCACTATGAGCTTGGTTATACTTCCTAAGTGATTCTGGATCAGGGTTAGACAACCTGATAAGCGTTGGGCTAACTGCGCAACAAAGAGAGAGGTCAAAATCCGTTAGCATGATGTGTCCATCCTCACGGATAAGGACATTTTCTGGCTTGAGATCCCGATATATGATACCAAGCATGTGCAAGTACTCCAGTGCTAGGAGAATTTCAGCTACATAGAATCTGCAATTCAGAAACAAATTTAGTATAAGGAAAGAAGCTCACTAGTGCAGAAACAACTAAAACTACATTGTTAACTTTGCGTATGCCGCTTTCTTATTGGCAGTGCACACAAGATTATGAGGCGAATTGGCTAATATCTGTTGGAATTAATTTATTTTCTTGAGATAAAAAAAATCAAAATTGATTAATGATGCTTGAAGTTGATTCTTGAAGCTTCAAGTATGAGTTGGAGAGATGTAAGTCAAAAGCAAATTGAGTTTAGCAAAAGGAGGAAGTAGTGGAATACAAGTACAACTTGGTTTTGACTACTGAAGTAGGAGCAAAATTTAGCTAGAGTATAGTTGTTGTTAGCTGTGTTTGAGCTGTACTGGGGCTGTAGCAGGTCGGTCACTGTAGCAAACCGACCTAAATGCCCTATATAAGGACATGTAGAGATCCATTGTAAGCTAAGCTAGAATTTTAGGACATTGAGGGTTGCTAGCTTCAGATAGCCTTGAGCTGTATGAATATTGAAGCTAGTTAGAAAGCTAGAGAGAGTGTTGTGCTAGCTTCAGATAGCCTTGAGCTGTATTTGTGTGTGAGAGAAGAGATAATAAAGATATTAGTTCAGCTGCATCACATATTCAGAGTTACAGAGTTAGTGCTCGTGGTGTGTGTGCTCTGAAGAGTTTCTTCAACCTCTAGCCGTGAGTTTGTGACTGAGGGTGTTGGTGAGCTAAGGGCTAACAATATCCAGACCACATTCCTTCACAAATTAACTCAGACTAAGCCATGCTATCTCCTCCATGCCACCTATTTGGCTATTTATAACAATTACTAACAAAGTGATAAATCCAACAAAAGTAAAATCTATCATTTGCATGGGGCAAATTCTAATAAATAAGACGTACTTGACCGCTTGTTCTGGAAAATACTTGCCACGTTGCCTTTGTCGAAGGGTATGCATGTCTCCCCCGGGACAAAATTCCATAACCAGACATGAAAATTTATCAGTCTCAAAGTGGGTATACAATGTAGGAAGAAATGGGTGATCCAGGCACTGCAAGATGTCCTTTTCAGTCTGGGATCGAAGCAACTTCTTACGACTTGCAAGTGATGCCTTGTCCATGACCTTCATTGCAAAATAACTCTTTGTTCCACTCAATTCTGAAAGATATACGCTGCCGATGTCACCACAGCCTAGCTTCTTCAACAGCTTAAAATGGCTTAGCCCAAAGATCCCATCTCTAGTCCTGATCATCTGAATTGCCTCCCAGCGTGAATCATTTGCCTTATGAGGCTTGGTGATACTGCTACATGAGCTTTCATCACTGATATCACTGCTATTGCTTGGCCTGTATCTGCTACTTATTCCTCTTTCACTGGTATCTGATCTGCTGATCAGCCCCCCAGTTTCATTTGTCCTTGCTAGCCCGCATTCATTGTCCAATATCGAAGATGGTTTCAAGCTTCTGAACATACTCCCTTGGTTCACATCTTTCTTCTGTTCATCCACAGGACACTCTGAAACCAGTTTATCTTGGATGGGGTCTGTGGGAATCTTGTCCAAACTAGTATCATCAACAGGCCCATTTATGTTTGGCTTCTGCTCCTTAAGCTCTGGTTCAGAACTTGGTTTCCTCATGTTGTTTGGTTCATGCAACCTGGTTGGCACCGATGCACTAGATGTATTCATCCTGGAAGCCTCCAAAGAGGTATCAGAATGCAGCTTCAGAGTTTCAATGCCGGGGACCACTGGAAGTGTTTCAGGTAATGCCTCTGTAGCCATTGTATCTCACAGACCAAATTATACCCTGGCTGAGACTGCAGAAATCAAAAGGACTTCTACAAGCACTGTTCAATCAAAAATTCAACCTTGGCACAACGCTGGAGATTCGAACTGTGGCCTTCCATTCGAGAAATCTGCATAGAAGGACAAACAATCAATGCACTGAACCATTCACACATGCAGAGAAGGATCATATATATAGAAACACAGAAATTAATCGAACAGAAAAGAAAACATCAGGCTACAGTGCAAACCAAATCTAAGAAATAGCCTCCAATTCAGATACATCAATCCTCCAACGTATCTCAGCTGATACTAGCTGAGTTCATCTCCCTCCAAAATAAAAAACTCGGTTGATGCCGGCTCCAGAAGCCCTAATAGACTGCCGAGCCTGCTCAACCTCCCACTAACCGCAATCATACAGCGGTCTACAGATCTACCAATCCCCGTTTCGCGAATAAACAAAGTGGTAGTAGCGATCGGCAAAGATGGCTTCTGCTGTCAAAGGCGCCATCTTTTCCACTCAAAAAGGGAGCACAGTGGCTCCCATGTCCCATCCCCCATCACCCAAACCAGAATGTTGGGCCCTTTGGTTAGTTTCCTGCGGGCGCGTTGCCGCCGGTGGGAGAGCTTTGTAGATCAATGGCGCCCCTTTGGCACGGCAAGGGTTGCTAATGATGGCTTCGTCACATCAATGCGCGACCTTTTGTTGCCAGCAAGGGTGAATGAGTGAAGGACTAGAGCGAGAAAGAAAAAAAAAACGGGCCAAAAGCGGAGGACGCCCTTTCTTCTTTCTGCGAAATGCTGGAGCGCAAACTCTTGAAATTCATGTTGTTGTACGATAGAAGGAAGAAAAAGAACGAACCAATCCAAGCGACCAAGATCTGCAGGATGGCCAAATCGCATTGCATTGCAAGAAGAGCAATTGAGCAAATGGGAAAGAAGAATTAATGGTGATGGGAGCGAATCCCACAGAGAGAACTGGACGGAAGAAGAAATCTCACCGGAATGCGCTGAAGGATTGGATGGAGATGAACCCAGAAACCAATCGGAGAAGCCGATTGAGTCGAGCGAAACCGGCGCAGCCGGATCGAGTCAGGGAAGCATTTGACCGAGAGGTTTTCGTCATAGGCTCGGGCTCCCGAGCCGTGGCGTCATGCGTGCAGGAGCAGGAGCGCAGGTGTGGGCGAAGTGTAGGACAGGGCGGCGAGTGTGAGCCTCACAGTCACAGGTTCACGCTATTGTACTCGTGCTACTTTAAATTTATTTCTAAAAGAAATATTCCATCCTGATCATCGAGATTCTCTCCTCTATACCATTTTCTTTCAGTACTCATCCATACTCTATATATACTCTACATTTCTTTTCCCTTTTCCTATTCCCCACCACTCTCTCACCTCCTTTTTCTACTCCGTCACCCGGCGGCGGCGCTCGCCTGTGCGGCCACGGGACCACGACGGCGCTGCCACGGCTGGGCCCGCCCGCGCGGCCACGGGACAACGGCGGCGGGGCCATGACGGGGCTCACCCGCGCGCGCCGGACGGACGGACGGCGGCGGATTGGGCATCCGGCCCCTCCTCCCTCTCCATGGCGGGCGGACGGCGCGCGGCGGCCTGGGCGTGCTGCTCCACCACTGCGGCGTGGCCACGGCGGCAGAGGCCCGCAGCGGCGGCGGCCGCTTCTCCCTCTCCCCTTTCCTCCTTCTCTCTCCTCGCTCGGTCACGCGAGCGAGGGCGCGACGGGGCCGGCGACGACGCACGGCCCGGCGAGCACGCGGCGCTGCTCGGAGACGGAGCTCCGGCATCGACGACGGCGCGTGGTCCTTCTCTCTCCTCGAGCAGGCCCCGCAGCTTCCTTTACCGTCCCTCCATACCAACGCGACAGACTAAGGAGAGGAGCCAGCCCGCTTTGATAGCGTGCGGGGTAGCGTGTGGCGATGCAGCGCCGATTCGCGCTATCGCGTACTGGAGGAACGCATAGCGTTCCCCAGTGCGGATAGCCTCATCAATCATCACCCACTCATGCCGAAGCGGAATCCTTCACAAATGATTCTGTGCCGTGTCTGATGTTTGCCCTTTGGCGGACTTACTACCGTGGCCTCCCGTTTACCCACAGTTTTCAAAATACGAAACTTTACTATAAAATAAGTCTTTTTCTCGATGTATAATTTTATTGCGTAGTTTCATCGATTATTTTAATTTTTTTAGGTCTTATCATATTATCATTGTCTCTCTCCTCTTTCTCTCCTTCACCGCAACGCATGGAGGACGAGCAAGGAGGTCCTGCTGGGGGAGCTACACTCATGCCCGGCCTAGCCAGGGAGCTTCACCCGCGCCTAGCCCAACGGTGCTCCCGCCTATGGCCATGGAGCCATGCCCGCGGCGGCGGCACTCCCGCCGTTGGCTCTCCTGCCCGTGGTTGGGGATCCGCGGCCACATCGACTGCGCTCGGCGGTGCTCCATGGCCGGCTACGCTCCCTCTCGACGGCGCTCCCTCCCGACGCTCACTCCCAACGGCGCTTCATCCCGCCGGTGAGCTAAGCTTCCTCCCGCAAGGAAACGAGAAGCAAGCTCTTCAGTGTGAGTTTCACACCGTTTTCCATGTTTTGGAAACCATGCACACTTGTTTCATCTCCATGAAATGTTTTTCTTCTCTATCCTACTTGTTTCGTATAAAAAGTACATATCTACTCATGTGGCATCCTATTAAATAAGCATGAAACACCCCATGAAACTCTATTAACTGACCATGTAGCCTTATTCAATTGTCTAAAAAAACGTTGAATTCGACTTTGATTATTGTGAGAGAAAACAACGTTCTATAGTAAAAAAGAGGTTAAAATCTTGGTCAATTGACAAATAAACAGGGCCTCATTCGTCTCAAAATTACAATATTTGTCAGCGGTACAACAAAATTACAAACTCGGTCGATTTCCTACGAAATTAAATCAATTTGATCGACTATCCTGTCGGATTTCCTAGCCGTCAATTATCGTTTCAAATGCAGACACGAAGCGTTGGCCAGTTACGCCTGTCCGAGCCCATCTGCACAGTATGCAGCGGAACTGAGGCAGCTGCAGCTCAGGTAAAATATTTGAGCATCTTTTGCCGGCTCGTCGCTAGATACTTTTTTACTGTTTCCTGTCCGAATCTGTTGAAGCCTAATTTGGCCGTCTCGTTCAGCACTCTTTGGGGGTTTTTTTATGGTTTGGAACCTTGGGTTGTTTTACCTTGCTGCGCGCTTGCCGCGCGTCACTTCACATGCAGAAACAAATTGTTTTAAAGATGCAGAAATAAAAGTGAAATTCAAACCAGACAGCCAGGCCGGCTGGGTCTAGTGGTCAGCAGCAAAAGATGGAGCTCTATGCAAAATGTCAACTTGCTGATATGTGAAGAGGGTAAAAACACAAATAGCATAAGAAAATAGGGGTAAAAAATACATGGGCAAAGTTGTCCTTTTGTCCTAATAGTTAACACCGTTACATACACTTAATAGATCAGGAGAAATACCTTCGTTTTAAAATCGCAGGGGTAAAAGCACAAAGTTAAAAAAACGAGGGTAAAATCACCATTGCGCTAAAAAATAAGGATAGAAACGCTTAAGCGCCCATCATAAAAATACTAGTGGAACTAATACTAACAATACTAAAACATATAAGAGGACCGACATATGAGACCCTCACAAGACAACAATAAATAAAGATAAATACTAACAGGTACCTAAAAATATTGAGAACCACAATACACGAACGATACTATTATAAGGTGCTCCATCCAGTTCCAAAATAAATGTCGTTATGGTATTTGTGCCAATTAAATTTTCGTAAGTTTAACTAGGTTTATAAAAAATATTAGCAACATTTATATCTCTAAATAAGTTTACTATGAATATAGATTGAATTATCTATCTAGTGATACCAATAATGTACTATAAATATTAATATTTTGTTAGATATATTTCATCAAAGTTAAAAACGTTTGACTCCTCAAGAAGTGGATGACACTTATTTTGGAACGGTGGCGCATTATAATTATTAATGGCCGCTAAGTAGTTTTTAGACTTTTTACTAACGATATTTTTATCTAAAAATTACTTTTCTAGTCTATCGTGAGCGCTGCTGGAGATTACCCGGCAATGGACTGCCATTCATAAGATATTTGCATCGTCATTCCATATGATTGTAAATAATGCAACAGAAAAACCATAACTGTGAAAAGGACAAATGCCCCCGAATATTAGTTAGAGACTTAGAGTGAGAAGACGTATACAATGAGTTTTCTAAAGCCACTACAATTTTGAGAAACCATATTATGTCTTTCAGCATCTGGTTATCTAGCATATAATAGGAAAAAAGAAAATACATGCACAGACATAATGCAGAAGACATTCCGTGCTCCACTTAGTTTCGTGAAGTGTAGAACAATTTACATGCATACTCTCAGATATGTTAAAAGGTTTTTAATCCGGATTCGACTTTCCTAAACGAATGATTAATTAGATACAACAAAACCATCTTGCAAGAAAATTTGAATGCATAAACAGCGTCAGAGCTCAATACACTGATTTTGTTGCACCCCACTACAGAAAAGGAAGATGAAGATACACTGACTTAAGAAACAGTACGAATGGTTTCCTCAAACTTCCTCAAACAGCACATCTTGAGCAGAAATGCACAGTTGTCTTCCACTGTCTCTGACATTTTCCAACGGCCCTCGAAAGAACAATAAGGAATACAAGATATATTACCACGCCAGCTACCAGCAAAAAAACATAGATCGAAGTACTGAGTTTCCGGCAGCTTCCTGCAGCAAAAGCTATCATGACAGACAGCAGATCCAATATCATAATCAGGAGCAGTACCTCAAGTCGGACAGGTTTCTTCCTAAAAGATTTACTCAGCAGAAGCATTATCACAACAATAGAGGCCATGAAGGAGATAGCATTGAAGCAGAAGAATGTTGTGTAGCGTCGATGGTTAATATCACGGAGAAGTGGATCACCAGCAAAATGGCCATCGTCATCAGACCAGAATCCACCAGGTGGATTCAGACCTGCTTGGTATGTGACAGAGGCTGCTAAAGTGGCAATAAGCATGAGATACTTATGCCTCTTTCTTTCTCTTTTTTTATCGCACTCTTTAGATTCCAACGACTGAGGAGTAATCTCTCGTCTAACATTTTCTGTACGGAAAAAACACCCTTGCAGATATTCCATAAGCTGTTGCAGACGTTCCATAAGTTTAGCCAATGGTCTTCGTAGTGTTTTATGCATCGAAGATAGTAGTACTTGAATCACAAGGGATACTAGAACAGCCACAGCAATAATGATGACAAAGATGGATTGCTTTTTATACCTGCAGCTTCCAGCAACATAGGCAACCAAGAGGCTAACTAAACCGACCACCAAACACATTCGCAGTGCATAAGATTTGATTCCACGCTCACATGATTCCTTATTCACAAGTAGTATTGTGATAGCAACAGATGACACAAATGAGATTGAATTTGAGTAATAGAACACATCATATCTCCTTGGATGGTTGTCCTGGAGGATTGGATTTCCTGGTCTGCTACTGACATGTATGTCATCAGACCATACACTGCCTGGAGGGTTTATACCAGCTTGGTATGTCACAGTTGCAGCTATAATAGCAAGTGTCAATAGTAGATTACGCCTCCGTTCCAATTCCTTTGCCTCAGTTTTATTCTGTGTCGGCTTGTGGCATAGTTGAAGAAATGCTGACCACGCATTCCCACACGAGAGCTGCTTTACTTTATCCGGAACCAGCCGAGAGAATACATGAATTGCTAGAACATGAAGAGCAACATAAGCAGGCACAAGAAACAATAATACTGATATGGAAATGGACTTCTGTTTCTCCCTGCTGCTCCCCATGGCAAAGGCCCCAATTAAGGCAAGTAAGTCCACTATCATAGCTACCTGCAATACACGGTGTTTTGTAACCTTCATGCTCATAGTCTTGTCCAGGAGCATAACAATGATGACAATAGATGCCACAAATGCAACTGCATTGAAATAGAAGAATGCAATGAAGCGTCGATGGTCAGTGTCCTCGAGGATGCGATCACCAGCTGAATGACTATTCGTACTTGTTGACCAGAAGCCACCTGGTGGATTCAGTCCTGATTGATATGTCAGAGATACTGCAAGAATAGCAAGAAGAAGCAGATATGTGCGGGTCTTCTCTAGATGTTCTTCAGTTGAATTTCCATGAGAACTTTTATCTGGTGCTTCTTGATTGCTGTCTATATGTCCATTCCCAGTCTCATGTTCTGCATTAGTGTTAACGCCACCATTTTCAGTGTCATTGTTACTATATCCCATTGAAGTCTTTTGTTCCGCAGATTCCACATTAACACTGGTTTCTGCAGGCAAAGAAGGCATTTCATCCTCTGTGATATCATTGGTGGCTTCATTAGAGTCACTGGCTAACATAGTTTGCTCAGAAGAGCCACCTACTGGCATATCAGTAGTCCTGACATCATCAGAAGATTTCTCCTCATTCATACCTACAACTTGTTGTCTATCTGCAGACATACCATTGCTATCTGATGTTTCATGGTGGCTAAATGATGGGATGCTCTGTGCTGGTCAGAGACTCCATATTTGAAACTAGTTCACTGTCTGTAGATTCATGCTTCAGATTGGACATGAGATCCTTGGTATTTGCTGATTGTGGAATGTTGGCTGATGTGTGCCAAGAGTTGGAGAATGATTCCCCACTATTTTCTGTTTTTTGTTTTTCTTCAGATGGATGCTCCACAGAGGACTCCTCGGCATGTGAAACATGCTGATTTACTGTAGACTGGAGTTCTAGTTCACCTGTCGGTGTACCCGTACCATGGACTGAAGCCTGCTGATGTCTTGCATTAGAACCCTCCAGATCTGCATTGCTCAAACTAATACTACCAAAATTTGATTTTGATGAGAGTACACTCATGCACCACCTTTTAGTGTTTGCTTTGATTTTTCGAAGGCATTCTGCTACAGGATCGTAAGCCAAGATCCAAGCTAAAAGGACAATGCAGATCAAAACTATGATTATAATAAACACAACATAGAATGATGTTGCTACATCTCTACAGCACCCAGCTGCATAAGCAAACATCAGGAAGAACAGGTCAGCAAGCACACAAACAATCACTGCGTTTGACCTTATTCCATGCCTGCTCAATTCTGGGCTCAAAAGCAGTATGATTGTAACCAATGAAGCCACAAAGGAGGTTGAATTGCAACTGATAAATATAATATAACGGGGCAGGTAGTGACTGCGAAGAACAGGAGTAGCTGGACGGTGCTTGTAAGGTGGAGAAGAGCCTGAGATGTAATCATTTTCAGCCCAAAAGCCACCTGGTGGACTCAACCCTGCTTGGTATGTGACAGTAGCAGCAAAAGTTACAAGCATCAGAATAAACTTGCGAGCCTCCTCAAGGTCTTTTTTCTCTTTACCACTACTCGGTTGCACATGAGAAATACCCAATTTGGATCGGATTTTATTCACCCTCGTCCACGTCGTCACCTTGTTTTTGAATGTTTCTGGAACAATCCTGGTGGATACTAGGATGTGAATCAAAATATATGCAAAAGCAATAATGAACAGAACCAATATGTAGATGGATGACTTGAGTGCCCTGCAGCTCCCAGCAACATAGGCCGCCATCAGACTGAAGAGGTCCACTAGCATGGTAAATTGCATCGAACGGAGCCATAACTCCTTCTTGGTCACTCTCTTGCTTAGAAGCAGGATGATTAAGACAAGAGATGCAGCAAAGGCAGTTGCGTTGCAATAAAAGAATATCTCATACCGCTGGTAGAACTCAACACGAAGGACAGGGTCACCAGCTTCATGGCCATCCTTGGTTGTATTCCAAAATCCCCCCGGTGGTGTTAATCCAGAATTGTATGTCACACCGACGGCCAAGCTTGCAAGCAGTACCAAATACTTCCGCAGTTTCCACAAGAAATCAAATTCAACTGACAAAGACCTCCTGGATGAATCGCTCATGGAGTCCTGCCCGCCGCTGCCACCACCAATGCCAGTGGCCACGGTAATCTCACTATTGCTGTCACCATGGGTGTTGATGTATTCGACTTCATCATTGCTTGCTTCTGGAGTAGTTGTTATGGAGTTAGTCGGAGCAATGTCAGGCTCTATTTGCACAGCAGTAGCCATATCGTAGCTCCCCAACTGCGAGCACAAGTCTCAGCTGCCCTCTACCCTTCCACTTGCAGCAGCAGTAATAGCTCTTTGGATGTGAGAAGATATCTGGAAGATTCAGAGTCACATGTGATTCAAGGAATGTTCTGAATTTTGGAACAAGAACAACGGCAAACAAAAGGGTGCAGGGAGGAAGAGAAGACTTGGCCAAGAGTGAAGTCAATGTCACCAACATAAAGAGAGCAAACATTGTGTATGCTTTTGTGGCTAAGAAACAAACCGATTTTTTTTTAAAAAAAAGAAAAATTATATTGTAAGGAAAAGATGTTTAGAAGTTTCTACTGTATATATACCGCGAAGCCGTTCGCTAATAGCATTTTGGCAATGCTAAGTTACATTCAGATCTATAAAAACAAATGAGTGAACACTGAGAGGAAAGTGGGGACATACCTATGTGGAAGACATCGCGCTGATCATGCAATTACATGGAAAGATTGAAAGCCATGATATGATCACTCTGTAGCCGAGGTGGAAAGTTTAAGCTCGAATAGAGAAGCAGCTAAGCTATTGAAGAACCCATGGATGGTGTGAACAAGAGGAGGCAGGGCAAATGAATATAAGACAAAGGGAGGAGACCAGGTGAAGTCAATTGCCCTCAGAGCCCAGAGGCCAGCATATGGTACCTCCCTAGACCCCACAGCGACAATGATTGAATCGGCAATTAACTGATAGTAATGACTTACTGAGAAT
Organism: Eremochloa ophiuroides; assembly: GCA_038502445.1. Lineage (NCBI taxonomy): Eukaryota > Viridiplantae > Streptophyta > Magnoliopsida > Poales > Poaceae > Eremochloa > Eremochloa ophiuroides. Next base: position 28,986,758 of record JAHLJS010000003.1, read on the forward strand.
GAACTGTGTACTGTTCTCCCATTTCTTAAAAGAAGAATAGAATGGCCAACATGATGCTTCCCCAGATGAAGCATAGAGCACTTTTTTTTATAATAAAGAAGGGCAAATAGGAGTACTTGTATAACAGCACTCAGTTCAGCAGTACTCACCGGAACCGTAGAGGCCTCGACGTTGACAGACCGTGTGGACTGGCTCACGCCGGGGAGCAAGTCCACTCCACTCCAGAACAGGTTGGACCGGCTGACTGGTGCCGTCTCAGCTCAGCTCAGGCATACAGTGGGCTCCGTGTCCTGTCTCCGCGGAGCAGTTCTGCTCGGTGACCGTACCCACCTTGCCACGTTGGCTTGGGCATCTGACAATTCCGCTGCGCGTCGAGGCTCGCCGGTCTCATCCCGGGCGTGTCCGGAATCGTGACGTGGGCGCCGGCGTACGCCGACGCCGCTTCGCTTGCGGGCAAGCACACACCCAGGCCGCTCGGGCATCTGCCCGAGCACCCGGCAGGTTCAGCTGGGACGGGGAAGCACCGTGGGTCGGTCTCGGTCCGGCATTTCGTCGAGCACCGGCCGGGCGCCGTTCCGGGGCTCCAATTGAGCGCCGAGGCGGAATCACCGGCCAAGAAGACTGACCACGGCAAACGAATATTCCCTCCAGCGGATTCTCGATCGAAATAGCCCGAAGGCAAACATCCACTGCTGCGCGCGTCCAGGCCCCTCGCCGTGCACGTGCAGAGCATCGCGGAGCACAGGTCCGCCTCACAGCGTGCAAGCGCTGCTGCGGCAGCTCGGGCTGGCCGTTCGCTCCAGCACGCAGCACCTGACGCGCGTGGCGGATGAGACGGGGAACCACCACCGCATTCAGTACCAACACCAGCCGGCCGGGCAGGTATGCAGGGACCGAACCCTGATATCCAAACGGGGAGAATTGTTATGGTGGTTGAGAGGAATGATTTGCAGCAGGTTTTATTTAAGAAAAAGTAATTAAGGATAGTTTAGTACTTTGCCTACCGTACAAATTCTTTAACTCCTATCTCAATTCCATAAACTGCTCTGCTTCGCGAGATCTGTTCCTCTCTGCGTCGCGCCTCCGCTCCTTGCGTCGCCGCCCGCCTCGTGGCTGCCTCGCCGCGTCCAAGTTCACCCGTTCGCTGCCTCGCAGTTCATCGTCTCGCCGCCAATCGAGTCAGCACCACCCTCATCAGCACGTCCTCTGCCGGTTCAGTTTAGAACGGTGCTGCAGGACATCCTTGGGCGGTGGTGCGGCATCTCCTTTGGCAAGCAGTAGTCAAGGACACGGACGTGTGTGCCTGAGAAACAAATGAACCATCACGTGAGCACATTCACCTTCAGCAAAACAAATCAACCATCAGTTGACAAAACATAGAGTTCACGATGTAGTATCCATGCTTGCTTTAAACATTCCAATGTATTTCAGTTTCCTATCAGTCATCAGGTTTGCAAACCTTGCCTACTTGCAGAGTCAGAGCTTACAATGTCAAGGCACATCTATATAACTATTTTGTTCTGTAATCATTGAATTGCCCTGAAGTTGCATCTAGTTATGAACCAATACGCAGAGAAAAAATGGCATTTCGTAGAAATGATCACATCCAAATATAATTGGAGGCACTCACATCTCCGGCGTTCATCTGATTGTTCAGGTCTATATAGATGGAACCAATATGTATCCTAATTCACTAGTTGCAGTTTTCTAAGTATTCATGAACATATGCGACACATACAACTTACTTCATTCAATTTCTTAAGCAGAAGTGTGGTCACTCTTGAATGAAATCTAGCATGGAAAAAAATTACATCAAAGCGTAAGACAAGCGGGGATGTCAACACCAGTGTGTCTAAGTGAGTACATATTAGTGCTGACGACGGGGGCATACAGGTCCTCCGACCGGGCGAGACGAGCTGGACGGGCCGGCCGGCGGCGTAGGTCTATACGAAGGCGTGCTTCTCAGCTTGAGGACATATTCAGATTTAGATTCTCAGCTCCTGAGACATTAGTTTACTGTTATATCCTCCATAATTAAATTAAAACTAGTTCCGAGTCCACGTATTCTTTTGGTTCCGGTACATAACTTAAGTTCCTCTTATGTGGCTCTTCCTATTTTTCAACCATCAGATCTGACGAAATGGAAGGCTCGTATTATTTCCAAGCGCTATAAAATTTCTCATTATATAAACCATGCTTTAAACTACTCGCTGTACAAGGAACAAAACGTGCGTCATCAACATTCAGAAATACTCCTATGTACTCCCAATCAATTAACCTACCGGTCAGAGTATTCCAAGTTTAACTAACCTTTATAGAAAAAGATTAATAACATCTACAATATAAAATGAGCATGCTATAAAAATATATTCTACAATTAATGTAAAGATACTAATTTGATGTCATAAATCTTGATGTGTTTTCCTAAACATTTGGTTAAAGTTTAAAAAATTTGACTTAAACAACTATATAAATCTATTTATTCAGAGACAGAGGAGGTATAAAACAACATCGCCAGACATCGTCAACAACCCAAAGACAGCAATCATTCAATCAACACCACAACTGCCAATCATTCAATCAAACACCACAACAGTGAACCATCATCAGGTCTTCTCAAAAGCAGCGGGACTATTTCCATGTCGTGGTCACCGAAATGACAGAAGAAGTAAAAAAGTTGAGGCGATTTCAAGGCAATCGCCAAAAATTAAAAAAAAAATGTAAGACGAAGAAGAAAAAAAAACGAACAGATCCATGGTAGGCTGAGTCATATGCGGCAAAAAGTCATGAAAATAATAATTACTACGGTGTAGTAGCATATGCTACATTCATTACATTGTAACCTAATAACACATATACATATACATATGTGGGAAAATAACTACTAGCTGACGAGCATACTGCACCGCTGGTAATGTTCGCTTCAACTCAAAATACATTCACCGAAACAAAACCACAGCCACCATTTGAAGATAATATACAGACAAAAATATTAACAATGCCCCCACAAGAATGGAACCTTCAGAGTTCAGACTCCAAGGCTACGAATGGCAATGCCATGGCACTATTAACTTCCATAGTCAGAACAGAGCCCTCAAAACGGAGTACTGGTTTCATGTATACAATATACACAGCATAATTTCAAGCTCAGGCATATGGGACAAACAGAAAAATCATGATACAGTCTCCAGGATTTGCTTGTTTTTCGAAAACTGCTGGCAGGAATGTGCCAGGCAAATATATTAATAGAGGAGAAGAGGCAAACAAAATACAAGGGAATATCTAGAAGACAAACCAAAAGGCCCAAATGAGGGGTTTAGGCCCTCGAAGCAAAAGAGTCAGACAGGCCTAATCCATAGGCAAAATTTCTCGCTGATTTGTCTAGCCTCTTCTTTGATCTGTGCAATCAAAACCGTCGCTGATTTGTGTTGATGCTCGGAGATCCGTGCATTTCGCTCTCTCCAAAGCTCCCAGGCGACAAGTAGCATCATTGACAAAAAAAACTACAGGATATGCATGTATGGGAGCCTACAGGCATATGCATGTAGCTTCAGGATTGCACTCATTTTACAATCTAAAAGAAATGGACAGCATACAGCATCGCTAGATTTCAGTTCAGTTCAAACTCTCACAACATAACATACACTGAGAAACCAAATACGGACACTGTTTGCAGATAATACAAGCAAAATAGACTTTTAAATTAGTACTATTACCAAAGGGATGGAACCATCAAACTTCGTCTTCAGGTGTCGGTGTGCTTGTTATAGAAGCGCGAATAGGACTTCTCTGAGAGGAAACCTTATTTCTCTGAGAGCAAACCTTATTTTTCAGATACTTTGCAATGCCACTTGACAAAAGAACTACAATCACAAGGTATACTACAACACCGAGTACTAGAGCATAGACATAGACTGAAGTCCTCAATTTTCTGCAGCTTCCAGCAGCAAAAGCTGTCATGAGGGCCAGCAGGTCCAATATCATGATCAAATGCAATACTTCAAGTGGCACAACCTTGTTCCGGCCAGATTTGGTCAACAGAAACATGATTACGACAATAGATGCCATGAATGAGATAGAGTTGAAGCAGAAGAATATTTCATAGCGCTGAGGATTGATATCAAGAAGAACAGGATTGCCTGCCAAATGACCTTTGTTATCAGACCACAAGTTACCAGGTGGTTTTATGCCAGGATTGCCTTCCACATGGCCTTCATCGTCGTCGGACCAGAAACCACCAGGTGGGTTCAGACCAGCTTGATACGTGATGGAGGCAGCTAAAATTGCAAGCAGCATCAAATACTTGTGCCTCTTTCGAACTTTTTTCTCAGGACGTTCTGAGCTTTCTTTCTGTTGAGCAGGAGCTCCATGCCAGGCCTCATCCTTTCCAAGAAGCAGCTGAAGCAGACGTTCTATAAATTGTCCAGTTGGTCCTCTGAGACTATCTTGTGTTGAGGAGAGAAGAAGCACTTGAATCACAAGGGCAATCAGAACTGCAACAGCAATGGTGATGAGATAAATAGATTCTCTTGCTTTCCTACAGCTTCCTGCAGAATAGGCAATCAAGAGGCTAACCAAGCCCACCACCAAACACACTCTTAGTGCATAGGACTTGATACCATGCTCGCAGGATTCCTTGTTCACAAGTAATATTGTGATAACTACAGATGCCACGAATGAGAGTGAGTTCGAGTAGTAGAAAACATCATAACGCTTCAAATTGTTGTGCTGAAGGATTGGGTCTCCTGGTTTGCCTACTGACTTCCTTGTCATCAGACCATACACCTCCTGGAGGATTCATGCCAGCTTGGTACGTGACTGTTGCAGCTAGAACAGCAAGCATCAATAGTAGATTACGCCTCCGCTCCCAGTTCTTGTCATCAGCATCACCCATCTGGCTCTGCCCAATCTCACAATCATTATCATTAGCATCACTTCTCTGGTTGTCCCCAAACGAAGGCTTTGTCCATATATATCTGCAGGAGAAATTCTCAATCTTATGTGCCACAAAATCTTTGCACCCTTCAGGGATTACATGTATTGCTATTAGAACATGAACAACAACATAAGCCAGCACAAGGCCCACCAACAGCCAGATATATATGGAACTCTTTCTCTCCCTAGAGCTCCCCATGAATGTAAGATCCTGTCAGAGCAAGAAGATCCACTATCATTGTTATCTGCAGTGCATATCGTTTTATAACCTTGTCGCTCATCCTCCGGTTCAGGAGCATAATAATCATGACAAGTGATGCAACAAAGGCGATAGCATTTAAATAGAAGAATGCAATATAGCGTCCATGGTGAGTATCCTCAAGGATGGGATCACCAGGTAAATGATAGGGACGATGACGAGTGTTCCTAGGGATGGGATCACCAGTTGAATTATTGTTCTCTCTTTGGGTCCAGAAACCACCTGGTGGATTTAAACCTGATTGATACGTCAGGGATACTGCAAGAATGGCTAGAAGAAGAAGATATGTCCGGGACTTCTTCAGATGTTCTTCAATTGGATTGTTACTAGCAGTTGCATTGCTGGCATCTTGTCTAGGAGCTACTCCATCCATGCCAATGTTGCCATTCTCAACAGATCTGGTGAAATTATTGGTTTCAACTATCTCATTGGTTTCCAAATGCTCCTCAGAAGCCTTTTTATCTTCCTTGAAACTGTTGGTGGCTCCATTATGGTTATTGGATGCAACGTCGGACAGACACTCCATGGCCGTGTATTCTTGATCATCTGTCGAAAAAGATTGCCTGATTATACTTTGAACTCTATGGTAATATACCAATTGATGCTCATGATTACACATACCAGCCACAGTAGTGGAAATTTTAAGATCATCCATCGAATGAAGATCGTTCCTCCATATTTGCATCTTGCATGTTTTCTGCAGGTTGACAAGTCAGAGTTAGACATATCGGTATTAGAATTTTTACCTTACTAAAATCTCATAAAGGATTACCTGTTTCAGTTTCAGACATAGCCTCATTTGCAACTGAATTTGAGTCTGTAGACTGACCTTCCAAGTTGCACGTGACTATAGGTTGTTGTGCATGCTCAGAGCAAGATACAACCTCTGTGTTTGTAGGTTGTTGTTTGCCTGGACTCTGCTGCTCCCCAGAGGATTCACCCTCTTCAATATTTGGAACTTGCTGATGGTATTGAAGCTGTGGCACCCTAGCAGTTTCTGGTTCTGCTTCATCTTTTATGTAAACTGCAGTTTGCTGATTACTTGCAATAGAATTCTCTCCCTCTCGATTTATTGATCTCTTACTGCCAAAACTCAATGAAACGACACGGCCCAATTTATCCATGTACCACATAATATCTGGTTTGATATTTCCAAACCAGTTTGCTACAAATCTGTTAACAAAGACCGCAGCTAAAACTGCAAAGCAGATACATACTTGCAACAGCAATTAAAATAGTACAGACAGATGTCGCCACACTCCTAGAGCTTCCTGCAGCATATGCTCCAACCAGGCCCAATATGTCGACAACAACACACACATTCACTGCTTTGGATCTGATGCCATGCCGACTCAGTTCTGGGCTCAGAAGCAGTATGATTGTAACCAAAGACGCAACAAAGGAAGTTGAGTTGCAAATAACAAAAGTATTATATCGAGCAAGGTTTCTACTGCGGAGCATAGATGTAGCTGGAGTTTTGTTATCGATTTCAGCCCAAAAACCACCCGGTGGACTCAACCCTGCTTGGTATGTCACAGTTGCAGCGAAAGTCACAAGCATCAAAATGAACTTGCGAGCTTCCTCTATATCTTTTGTTTCAGAAAAAGCTTCCTCAAGATCTTTCTCATGCGAGTTGTTCCTTTCACTCCTATGAACACCACACCTATCCAGAATCCAATGTTCCGTATCTTTCAGCCATTTTGGAACAAATATTTTCTCGGCAACAAATTTTGGAACAACTCTCATAAACACTAGGATATGGATCATAATATATACGAAAACAGAAAAGACCAGAACCCAGATGTAAATGGATGACTTCACAGCCCTGCAGCTTCCAGCAGCATAGGCCCCCATTAGGCTAAACAGGTCCAGAATCATGGTAAATTGCATTGAGCGGAGCCATAACTTCTGCCTTGTCACATTTTTACTCAGAAGCAAGATGATTAGGACAAGAGATGCTGCAAAGGCTGTTGCATTGCAGTAGAAGAATACCTCATACCGTGGGAAGAACAGAGCCCGAAGGACAGGGTCACCCGCGTTATGTCCAGAACTCCCATTTTTTGTGTTGATCGACCAGAATCCTCCAGGTGGAGGGTCACCCGCGTTATGTCCAGAACGCCCATTTTTTGTGTTGATCGACCAGAATCCTCCAGGTGGAGTTAATCCAGCATTGTATGTAACACTAACAGCTAGGATACCAAGAAGCAGCAGATACTTCCGCAGTCTCCAGAGGAGCTCAAAATCTATGGTGACTCTGGATTCTTGCCTGGTGTTGCTGGTGACGTTGGCAAGCTCCCCTGTGCTGCCCCCATTTGTGGTGCTGTCTTCATTGTGATTGTTGCTTGCTTCCAGAGTACCAGCAGTGCTGGCCATATGGCTGCTTGCTCTCCAACAGAGGTTGTTAGCCTCCGCCTCTCAGGTGAAATTGCCGTCTAACCATGCAGCGGAAGAAGGGAGGAAGGGATTCTTGGCTTAGAGAAGATATATCTGGAATGAGGAGAAATTGAAGGATGGTTCTGAACAAAAAGAGATGAAAAACTGGCAGCTGGGGAAGAAGGAAGACGAAGACTTGGGTGAGTCAATGTCCCTAGCGAAGATGACAAGTTGAAGACCCATTGAAGGCACAATTGATTTCTTTAAAAAAAAAAATCATTCAAAATAAGGCTGAATGACCCCACAGACGACAACTTCCAGATAAATTATAGGGCATGCATGCATGACTTTTCAACATAGCAGTGTGAATGGCTTGGCCAAGTGGGCCCCAGTCAACTATGAGAATCAATACTGGCTGGAGGCCTGGAGCTCGAAGGACAGGGACAGTAAAGTGCATGCACAGTCTTTTTTTCTCTCCAAAAAACAGAAAGATAAAACCCTACGCTTCAATCCCAGAAAAACTCCAATTCTAAGACAGAATTACAGGAAATATATACTCCATAAAAGGGTAATATTTAGCAGCCACATACACACCCTAGTGACCGGATTTGATTGCTTATTCTATCAGAGTTGTCTACAAATTAATAAACAATCTGTTAGGCCAATACTATAGTGCGCATATACTAACATGGCTTTAGTGACTTCGCAAAGTAATACAAATACCCATGGTCATATAGTAAACCTGGAATCTATTGAAGGAATTAGGAGCAATCAGCATGACAGATGAGGACATCTAAGACTGGACAACACACTCAGTAGACCCCACCTCGATGCCCACGTTATGTGCAACTAAGATCCTATTTGGATTCACTATCTATATAGTAGCTAATAAATCATTATCTGATTTGGTCCAGCTAGTAGGATTAGTTGTTATCTAAAGGTCCAACTAATGACTATCTAGATCACTATCTATACCTGTTTGAATCCACAAAAGATAGTATTAGCAGATAGCTACTATCTGACAGAAACCAAATAGGCCCTAAAGCTATCAGGTGATGCTCATGGCATATAAGAATTTAGGAGCCCTATATATACAAGCTGTGTCAACCAATAAGCTGTTGGGAAGTTGTACCTTGTTTAGTCACGACTCTCGATTGGTATCCACATTGTTAATTACTTGCCAGTGGAGCATGAACATGGAGCGTAGTAAAGAACGACATCCCAAGTTCCAGTCAACAGTGAAGCCAAGAGCTGCGCTCAGATTCAACAGAAAGTCATGCCCAATTGTTTTAATAGCATATGGAGCTTGGCTTAGTTATGAGATGAATCGATGCAAATATACGCACAAGAAAAGTTGATAGAACTTTTAATACCTCGAGGCAATGGTGGGTAGGTGGGTAACCGGAAGCGCAGAAATGGAATCTGTGGACTGCGACAACGCAAGGCACATGCGGGGACGACCTCCCCACCTCCCCAGTTTTTCCAAGACAGCCCCCAGTTCACACCACTGGTAATCTGGCACTGCGCAATGTACGAGTCACTGGGGTGATGATCCAAGTTGCCATCCCCCGTAGATGACCTCTGCGAGGCCAAGAACAGATTCAATTCACACCACTGGTAATCTGGCACTGCACTGTGCACGAGTCACGGGAATGGCGGTTGAATTCGCCTTCCCCTGTTTCTGGCAGGCCTTGGATTTGAACGTCCTGTGGACGGAGCCCGTACAGGCATTGCCACGAACACCTGGCACGTCCGGGTAAGCGGAAGATGAAGGGCCATCCAAACGGTAAGGCGCGCCGCACCCAGCAAAGTCCATGACGCACTGAACTACTGAAGGGAAGGCCAGCCTGTTGGGTGAGTCCGGGTAGGAACCCCGTCGATGTTTGAGTGGACTCTCGTTAGCCGACTGCCGCTGCAAGAGTGCCCAGAGCGTCCGTCGAGCATTGCAGCGAATACTCCATCCCTCTCCTCGTTCTCACTCCCGAGAAATAAAATATATTCAACTTTAATTAAGTGATTTGCTAAAATTCAGGGCTCAATTTAGGCCCTGTTTAGTTGGCAAAATGTGCGGTGAAAAGTGCCTGTGGAGAATCTTTTCCAATAAATATCTAATCATAGGCACAAGTAGACTCAAAAGATTCTTTTCGAGAAAGTCAGGCAAAAAGTACAAACATGCATCAACTGCTACTTCATTTAATGCTCCATATAAACGTAAAGAATAATTGATATGATGGAAAAAGAGAAAAATTTGTGAACTAAACAGGGTCCTTAGGTTTTTTTTTCCAGATAACAGTTATATACATATTTTACACTAAAATTGTAGATTTCTGTAAGCGCAATCTTTAATTTGGGATACAACCCGACAAAATATGATTTGTGTTGATACAAAACAATAAACAATTTACACAAATTTAATATGTCATGACACAAAGACAAATAATAAATCATAAATGTAACAATTTACTTTTACTTAGTTGGATGGTACAAGAGTGATGCTTGAAATCATCTAAAATTCCATACACCTAAAATATAGGAAAGATATTTAATTACATATATAATAAACTATTAATATTTATATTACATAATAGATCATTAAATCTGTTTTTATAATATGTTTACTATGAGATATAAATGCTATTAATATTTTGTATAAATAAAATAGAAAATATAAAGTTTTGACGCGTTTTCTATAATGACAAATTTAATGGAACAGAAGGAATGCGTGCTTGCTTTGCTAAGGGTTTATGTATAATCTAGATCCCAATGCTAAGGTTAGCGGTGGGAGTGAAATTTTTATAATCTAATATCTACGGTCCAATTAGACTCTAGTTGTTTTGATATATTTGGACGGGATCTATTTAAATTTTGAATATCCATTATCATTTTATATCTACCAAAATCCAAAATACATTATTAACTACAAAATTTACCCTCTGTTTAAAATAGAAGATTCTCTAGTCTCATCAAGAAGAGTCTTCCTTCCCTCTGAACGTCCGCAACAGGCAACTCGAGGACGACAAGCCGGACCGCCGCCGCCGCCGTCCTTCGATGGGTGGCGGCGTCCAGCGATGGTCCACACAAAACGACAACTGTCACAGCTCCTCCCGCATCTCAAATCCCCTCTCTTCCTCCGCCCATCCTCCTCCAGCAGTTTTCGCATTTTGGGCAGTCAGCTAGACAAATCTAATCTCTCTGTGGCCGAATCTAGTTTTCCCTTTCATGGATCCGAAGATGGCAGGGCAGGGCATGTCACGCTTGGCTTATCCGGCTATCCCTAGCATAAGTGCGCGGCTCGTGACTAGGCGCCCATGGTTGGTCAATATGGCTCATTAGGAATAACTCAGTTTTCAATAAACGAACACCAAAATCTTTCTGTAGGTCTTGTTCAAGGCAACTCATTGGCTTCAGTTTTGGGCTCGATTACAGCGTACTAAGAACCAAATGAAGGTTATGAAGCAGGGCAGGCAATCTACTGGAGTCGAGGGCATTATATTATCCGTGGCCTTTCATCTTTCAGATTGATTATTAAGCTTGGAACTTCTAAGAGTACTTGCCTTTGTTTTCTTAATAAGTTTGCTCCTTCGAAGAGGGTTGAAGCCAACTAAAAAGCAGCCAAAGTTTTCGTCCACCCGGCGACCTTCACCGCGTGCCTGCGATCCCGCGGAGTCGAGCGACACGCCGGCAGGTGGGTCCGATACCGCGATCCATCACCTCCACGATCCTCCCTCACGCCTCACGCGCATGCCCACGCAGCCGCCTCCTCTCCACGCAACCTCCTCCTCGCACACGCCGCCGTTCGTGCCGTCATCCTCGCCCATCCCTGATCCGCGACCGATGGATCGCCAAGAAGACCATTCCGCCACCTCGCCGAGGAGCCCGGATCCATCGCTCCCCCGGCATAATCTCTCTCCCGGCGACGATTGGGCCACCTGCCGCTGGAACCCTTCAGGCGTCCAGGTCTTCGATTAGCACTTCGCCGGCAATGAGCACCCACCACTCCACCAGATATGCCCACCCCTTCCCTCCCCTACCGTAGGCTAAGCATCAGCCGCACCCATTCTTCATCCCCTTGCTCACGGCATCCACCACCACCATTGACCGGTGACCACTCCACCGCTGAGGCAGCTTTCTATCAGTTTCGGACCTTGCGTGGCCGCTCACAACCTCGCTCGCCCATAGCAGCTCCGCCGCCGCCCCGCCATAGGTCCATGTCGCCACCGGAAGGTCATCCACGGCTGGTGCCGCCACCTGCCCACCTCTACGCCGCCGGTGCCCATTCCTGACCCGGCCGTGCCGCCGCTGGATGGCATGGGTGAAGCCTACGGGCCAGATCTTGGCACTCAAGCAGATGATGCGGCTCCCCGAGAACGACAAGGATGTGCCCCCACAACGCTTCGGGAGTTCACTGCTGCGGATGCTGTTGCAGGACCCGTACATGGTGCGCGGTGTGCCTTCTCGACCTCCGTCAAGGTGATTTTTCTCTCTTCCGTATGCAGCCCAATGGCCCAACCTGCTCATGGACAACAAGACCATGGTGCTCAACACGAGGTCTGCTTTCCACTGGACTTCATCATCTACATGCCCCTCGACGAACTGTCGTTACGGAAAACTCACTGCTGGTCTGAACAACTCAGTGCTGCTGAAGTGGAGAGACCAGTATAACTTCCGAGAAGACAAGTATGTGATTTTATATAACCACACTATTTATTTTCTTCACAGAAATATGAAGTTTTGATGATAGTTACATTATTACAGGCAAAAAATTGTTGAGCTCATTTACATTCTTCCAAATATTTGTTCTACAGTGAGGATATTGCTTTTTTTTTCCTTCTTGATGAACTGTGGTGTTGATCTTGTAGTGGTGGGCTGCAACCGGGAAATACAGGAGAGAAGGTAAAATCGTAGGGCCAATATGGTGCTCTAAAATTTACTACTCTAGTGTGACGATTTTAATTGTTTACCACTTAAAATGACCACTTGCTGCTTCCGTGCCCATTTTTCCTAAGGTACAATATCATTAATTTGTTCTTAGTTTATAGCATACAGTTTAGGTAGGCTTCTGAATGTTGGAAAGAAATGAACACTTCAGTGACCTTCACTGCAATTCACTGAATTCCATGCCCCCATCGAGTGACCCATTGGTGGATGCCAATTTCAGTCATACAGCAGTGTGTTGAATTTTTTTTGTCTCTGCATTACATGTTCATTTATCTTTAAGGTTTCAGGCCAGTTAGTTATGTTTAGGAACACATTGATAAATGGTTGACTAGGAAAAAAAAAAAAACTGGGGATTGCCACACTTGTTTAGGAGTAATGAATTTAATTTTTGTCCTGCACTGATAGAACAATGCTTAAGAAACTAGGGCATCTGACAAAATAGGAGCTCAAACAAGTGAATCGTTTCTAACCATAAGTAGTATAGAGTGAAAACTGTGCTGGCGCATGGCTTCCTTTGTCATTTCAATTATTTGACAATAAAGCATTTACATTATGGATGGACTGGATCATGGGTCCAGCTGTGGGCCTGAATTGGATCGTTGGTGTGCTGGCTCTAGCTCACTCTCTTTTTTTTTGTCCTCTGAGCATCACCTTTGTCCATGGGTTTCTCTGTGGCCGACTGACTTTTTTTTTTTTGCAATGATTATCCGGCAGGGCCTTTTTTCCCTGTGTGGTCTACCTCTGCTTAGTCTTTGATAAAATTTAGCTATGCTAATTTGCGCTGCAACCATATATTATTGTTCTGATGCACTCATTTCTCTTGGAACTTATATTGCTATGCTACCTTACATTCAAAGTCCCACATATGCGTGCAGGTAATTTAAATCTTGCTGTTATATAGATGTGATGAAAATGGCATCTCATATAACTTGGGATATATGTTGATGATCTTCAAAGGGCCACATCAGGTTGATGGGTACATATATGTACTGCTGATCTGAGTTCGCTTGTTTAAAGATAGTTTTCAGCGTAGGTTTATGTGTCTTTATTTTTCTTCCTGCGTAGGGATGCTTTGCTGATTTTCTTATGAATTTTTGTGATGTTCATTTGTAATGCGTTATTGCAGATATAAAATACTTGAACTGTAGTTTCGCTTTCTTTATAGTCGTAACAATCTGAAAAAGATGGTGAGCATCCTGTACCACTTTCTATGTAGTTGGAACATTTGTTTCTTCTTGACATTATGCATTTACCTGATGATATGATACTAATATTGAAAAACGTAATGATTCAAGAAATAATGTAACTTGCACCCAGTCTGTAGAAAATAAAGATCTAGATGTATCATTACTGAAGCATGGCTGCATGGGATGCATGAGGCCTCTACGAAGTAGGTCAACTTCATTACTGTCTCTCTGATGAAATGTATTGAATTCTCCTTACTATTGTAATACCCATCAATGGTTGTTGAGTAGGCGATTTTTGTTACCATTATTTGTAGACAACTATGTGAGTTGTGTATTGATATCTTGGAATCATTATTTGTTCATTCTGAATGAGTTTTTGTATCATCGTTGTGTGAATAGACTATTGGTACTTTCACCAGCAAAAATCAATTTTATTGTACATATCAAGGAAAACCAATATCTGATCCAGTGATGTTAAATTCTTATTCTGCATGAACTTGTGCTCTCTGCGACTCTTAATTTCACGAACTTTGCTTTTTGGATTAAATATCAATTTGATACAAATTATTAAATTTCACGGTGTTGTCATTCTATTGTGTGACTGTTTGTTTTCAGCACAAAAGTTTAACTTCTCCCGTAGCAACGTACGGCTCACGAACCTAGTTAATGAAAAGCTAGACAGCGCGCTCGGTGGCCGACTGGTGCCAGTGACCCAGAGTCCTAGCTATGCGCGCCAACGACCAACGCCGGCGGTTGGCCAAGACCTTCTCCTTCCCTACTTGTCAGATTGGGCAGTGCACCCGCTTGCCTCTGCTTGGTCCCTCAGCATTATTTGAAATGAAAAGATCATCAACTATATATATAGCTGTTGGCCAAGACCTTCTCCTTCCCTACTTGTCAGATTGGGCAGTGCACCCGCTTGCCTGCTTGGTCCCTCAGCATTATTTCTAATGAAAAGATCATCAACTCTCTCTCTCTCTCTCTCTCTCTCTATATATATATATATATATATATATATATATATATATATATATATATAGCTGTTGACAATGTCGGAGCCAGGAATTTTTTTAAAGTGGGGCAAATTTTATACGTAAGCTAAACCGAAATTATACTTATATGGGAGATACCAGCGTCCGGACGCCCGCGGCCGCTGCACGCTTGCACCTGGCGCTTCTGATTTGCTGATGCCTGCATGCATGCTGTACCTGCCCCCATGCTAGCTAGCTACTGTGCTCGCCTGCTAGTGGCCCGCTACGCACGCCTCCTAGTAGCCCTGCAGCGTATGTTGCATTAGATGCTTTTTAGAGTTATAAAAAAAGTCATGACGCCTAAATTAAATATGCTACCTAAAATCTGATTATACCATTGTGTTTCTTATAATAAAATTTTCAAAACAAGACCTCAAATAGATATATTTTAATAATTTTTTTACATCATGTACAACAGCCTCATTATACTTTTGTAGCATCCATACGAAACACGTACAATATACTTTTGAAACTAGTGAAACATTGGATACATATTTTTGCAACATGCATGTTTCACTCCTTCTAGATGACGCGGAGCAGAGGAGGGCAATAGTTGATCCTGTTAGCCGGCTATAGAGGAGGTAGACGACGGCTGATGGGAGGTTACGCGGTCATACCAAATCAGCTGTCGAATCTGTCAAGGATGGAAAATGGCCGCTATAAAAACAGAAGGAGGCAAGAAAAATAAGCGCATGCATAGCGACGATGAAAAGATCCAAGGTCACGCCGGCTGGAGCGGAGAACGATCACCGGCTGGGGCGGAGAACGATCGCCGCCTGTGGCGAGCCTCCCAATTCGGCCGATGAACATGAAACATCATACGAAACACTAACTACAACATTAGATTTAATTTTGAAACATCCAGATGTAACACTTGCAACATATATACGAAACTACTGAAACATTCGAAACATGTGGATGGAACATTTGGAAAAAAACACATGAAAAAAACACTTGGAAACCATTTATAAACATACGCAACATTCAGATAAAACAGTTCCAACAAACATGTGAAAATATATGCAACATCCAAATGAAACCCTTGCAAACATTATTAATTTTGAAAATAAAGATGAAACATTAGAAACATACAATTAAAATATACGTAAAAAAAGATGAAATATTTTGAGCAACACTTTATATATATTTGAAACACTTACAAAAACATGTGCCACATTTCTGATATACTTTTACATCCTCCTATATAAAGAAATACAAAATATATAAATGTTAAAATAATAAAAAATAAGAAAAAAAGGAAACAAAAATAAAAACAAAAAATAAAAATAAAAAGAACGAAAAAGAAAAAAATGAAAAATGAAAAAGAAAATGAAAGTGAAAAAAGAAATAAAAAGATAAAGAAAAAATGGAAAAAAAACCGAACGGGGCGCGCGGCACGCGGCCGCGTCGGAACGCGAGCGAGGCCGGCTCCGCCCACGTCACGTCCGGGGTGTCCAGACGCCCGGGACCAATCATTTCCGTACTTATATTGCTTAAGAAGAGTATCAGACAATAACAATCATCCAAACCTAGTGGTTTACTAGTAGGTGTATCGTGTCACATTAGATTTTCATATTCGCTATCCAAAACCCCTAAATATGGGTGCACTTCATTTAGAGTCAAACTCAATACCCAAGACGTAGTTGGTTATCACCTAAGAAACCAAAAAAAAAAAAAAGGCAAAGAAAAAACTAACAAAAAGAAGCAGCATAGGAATTTTGGAACCTAATCGGAGTGTCGTTGCGAGGATAGGACTCGCCAGCCCTTGCACTCTCATCTGCCGCTAACCTCTCCGCGGCCATGGCCGGCCCCAGTGCCAAGCGCCAGCTCCTACTCCTCTCCTTCCTCCATCGCAAGATGCCAGGCAGCAGCAGCAGGGCAGAAGGGCGGACAGAACTACAGAAGGGAAAGGGAGGCACCGGCACCGCCGGCCCGCCGCACCAGCAGTCGGGGCCTCCTAGGCCCTGGCGACCAGCGGACCGCGGACAGATGGGAGGGCACGTGCAGGGTGCCCCTCCTGGCGGGCAGAAGCACGGCGGGCGGCCGCCGGGTGCCGATCGGCAGTGCGGGTGCAGGGAGCCGCAGCGCGGGTGAGCCACGAGCGGATCTACGGCGGGCGACGGGACAGCAAGGCAGTGGGACCAGCGATTCGGTGCTCGGCGGGCTGAAGCACGGGCGTGCAGCGCCTCGCGCCCTCGCGAAGTGGCAAGCAAAAGGGCGGCGCCGCGGCGGGACTGCGGCTGCGGGAGGAGGTTGCACATGGAGAATTAGGAGAACGAATTTTGGGCCTCTAGACTGGGCTGCACGGCTAAAGAAAAGGCCCAGCAAGCGAACCGACGCTTTTCACCTCTTCCTCGCCCTTGATTGCGTCGTACGTCACCGCCTCACTGGAATGGCTCTGCCTCCACCGTGCTCTGTCGGTGCCGGACGCCGGAGAGAAGAACTGGGGTCTGGTGCTACTAGGCCAGTAGCTGGGGCGGCCACCCCACCCCGCCCCTAGGGCGGCTCCGTCGTTGGCTGTTGATCTCTTTGAGTACTACAATTCTGATTTAAATCGTTTTTCTATCTGAGGTCATTGAAAAAAAAAAATCAGGAAAACTTAATTTCAAAATCTAAAAACTTAAAACATAATTTCTGAATCTACTGTAACGCCCATAGTCCAAACAACTAAGATTCACTTCTAAACCACACATTACCAACAACTTATGCTTTTGAGCCAAATTTCACACTAGGGGTGTCATACTCAGAATTATTTCAAATGAAAATGTAGCCAAGTGCAAAGTTGTGGATCTCTTCTAATACTGTGGTTTTAGTCCTTTTTGAGGTCATTTAAAAAACTAAAAAAATTTAAAAATATGAAAATTCAGGCCTTAAATAGTTCTAAATGAAAAGATAGTCAACTATAAAGCTAAATATTTCTTTAAGTACTACAATTTCAATATAAATTTATTTTTTCGAGAGGAGATTTACTCTGCTTTTAAGAAAGCAATAAGAGTTTTACAGATTGGGGTTACCAGTTTCTGGAAAAGCAAAACGCATGCACACATCCTCGTGTGAACAAACAATATAAGTTTGTCTTCGTGAAACATAATTGAAAAAGTTATGAATTTTAATGTACCGCACCACTTTTAGTTGTCCCGAATCCATTTTAGAGACCGATACCAATATAAAGCAGGTAGCATATATGCTATTTGGCTATCATCCTGTTTCGGCACACTTGCTGATAATGTAGATACTGAAATGGATTTTCCCCTTCAATTACACTATCACACATAAGTGCTGCCCCTGAAAATGGTTTCTGTAGTAATGAAGGTGACATATGATTCATTATGGTTTTGTAACTGGCAATATTTCCATGAAGCAGAATGTTTGACAATGGCAACATGAGGCCACGATTCTAGCAGCGACATAGCCTCTGTTCGCTAAAACTTAAAACCGTTTATTTTTCAGCCCTTCTACAGTATTTTGCTTTCACAAGAAATCAGCATCAGCGTTTATTTTCAGCGGTTTTCAGCTTCAGCGAACAGAGGCATAGAGACCGAGATCAATATATCTCTACAACTAATAAGACCAAATCGTGGATAATTTTTCGTGGACTTTTGTTTTGTTTTGGTCTCCTGCGACTCCCTCCCCACGCGACTCTCCGATCTCTCCCGACCGCAGGACGTCGGCCGCCAGGCGCCGGTCGCAAAGCTAGGGTTTCTCCCGCCGCCTGCACCAGGGTCAAGCTAGAGCCGCCCCTACCCTACTCCCACCCCCGCTTCAGATCCACAGATGAAATCCCTAGACTCCTATGCTGTTTGTCAGTTGCTTCATGTTGGGTCGATCGATCGAACTCCATCAGCACCCTGTGCGCGTGCTGTGTCCCTGTCAGGCCACCTTGCGGCGGCGGCATTGGCTTCCCGCCCGTCGTCGAGGCCTTCCGCGCCAAGTTCTGTCAGGCCGACTACTTCCTCTTCGATCGACGGTACGTTCTCCTCCTCCGTTCGGCTCCCTCCCCCGGCCGGCGGCGCTCAAACATGGTGCCACGCTTCCTTCCCTTTGTACCTCCAGCCTCCGGGCCAGCGCTTGACGAGGACAAGGTGGCGGGGTTTGGGAACCTGGACGAGGTCGCGCCCTTCTAGGATGCCTGGTGGGGGAGGAGAAGGGCTCACCGGCATCACCTGCGCCGGCGCTCGCGGACCTTCCGTCTGGCCATCAAGCCTACGCAAGGTCACGCACGCGAGTCGTCGGCCTCCTCCGTGCAAGGGGCTGCCACCGGGCTCCTGTCATCCCAGGCCGACCGGCCTCTTCCATGTAGACGCCGTCGGGTACGATCCTCCCCCCCCCCCAATTAGGGTCTTCAGATGCTAGTGGAGTTGGTTTGATTTTTTTTTTATCTGCTTTTCCGGAAAGGTCAGTTGGACAATGCAGTCGCTTCAGTTTTGATGCGTTAGTAGTAATCGCATCGTATCGATTAAATATATATTTGCGGTAGCGTGATCTTAGACATTGGGATTGAATATGTTTTGGATACAAACCATCCGTTCCTGATTTTCCGAACTGACAGCGTTCAACATTTTTTTGAAATTTGCTTTGCTTTCATCAACGTGTTCCCATGGGCCAGGAGTTCTCTGTTACTGCCGTGGACATCGACCGCAGCTGCATACTTAGCCAAACCACTCCGAGGCAAAGCTCAGGTACGAGGCGCCGTCCTTCAAGTGTCCCTTTGCTGTGGACCAGCTATTTAAAAATTTCATCTGTTGTTTGATTAAATCATGTTGTCTACAAATGACGATTTGTATGTATATATGAATTGTTTGATTATTATACTTGGTCATCCTTGACTTGAGGTCCTGCGCCTTCTTCCAATTTGATGAAATGCCTAACCCATTTGGTGAAGTTTATATCATGTTTTTTTTAATGAAATGGTTTGTATCATTTTTTTATGAACTGGTCTGTATCATGTTTTGACTCTTGCTCTGCCACATAGGTAGGTGGTAGAAATGTTGGGTGTGGGAGGTGGGGATGGCATGCTGTCAAGGAAATGAAGATGAATTATTTTGCAAAGTTGATCAGGCTAGGGTTCAGAAGTTTGTCATTTTTTTATTGCTTTGGAGTTCAGATTTATGATTCTCAATAAATACTGGGATTCTTCTCAATGAATAGTAGGATTCTCTTAAGCTATATCATTCCATTCTTAATTTTGAATAGCATGTATGAAAGCTCTAGTTTGGTTTTGATAATTAATGACATCCTAAGGAACAAAGCTAGATTGGTTGCACAAGGTTACACTCAAATTGAAGGCTTAGACTTTGGAGAAACCTATGCACCGGTAGCAAGATTGGAAGCAATCCGGATCTTATTGGCATATGCATGTGTTCATGATATTAAGCTCTATCAAATGGATGTCAAAAGTGCATTCTTAAATGGCTACATCAATGAGTTAGTCTATGTTGAACAACCTCCCGGTTTTGAAGATGATAAGAAACCCAACCATGTATACAAGCTCAAGAAGGCTCTCTATGCCTTGAAACAAGCACCAAGAGCATGGTATGAGAGGTTGAGGGACTTCCTACTCTCTAAAGGGTTCAAGATGGGAAAGATTGACACCACACTCTTCACTAAGAAGATCGGGAATGACTTGTTCATTATGTAAATTTATGTTGATGATATCATCTTTAGATCAACAAGTCAAACATTTTGTGAGGAGTTTGGAGAAATGATGGCCAAAGAGTTTGAAATGTCCATGGTTGGTGAACTTAGCTACTTTCTTGGACTCCAAATCAAGCAATTGAAGAATGACACATTTGTGAGTCAAAGCAAGTATATCAAGGACGTGGTGAAGAAGTTTGGATTGCAAAATGCAAAAACAATCTCAACACCAATGGGCACTAGTGGAAGCTTGGAATCGGATGTAGAAGGTAAATTGGTTGATCAAAAGCAATATCGGTCAATGATTGGTAGTCTACTCTATGTGACCGCTTCTAGGCCGGATGTGATGTTTAGTGTGTGCATGTGCGCAAGATATCAAGCCTCTCCAAAAGAAAGTCATTTGAAGGCAACTAAAAGAATAGTGAGGTACTTAAAGAGCACACCTAACATTGGTTTGTGGTATCCTAAGGGCTCCAACTTCACATTGTTAGGTTATGCGGATGCGGACTATGCCGGTTGCAAAATTGATAGAAAGAGCACTTCCGGTACATGTCAACTCTTGGGAAGGTCACTAGTTTCATGGTCATCCAAAAAGCAAAATAGTGTTGCACTTTCTACCGCCGAAGCGGAATACATTAGTGCGGGAAGTTGTTGTGCACAATTGCTTTGGATGAGGCAAACCTTGAAGGACTACGGATTAAAATTCAACAAGGTTCCTTTGCTATGTGACAATGAAAGTGTGGTGAAGATCACAACCAATCCGATGCAACATTCAAGAACCAAACACATAGATGTGAGGTACCATTTCATAAGAGATCACCAAGCAAAAGGAGATATTGTAATCACAAGTGTAGGCACCGAAGATCAACTAGCCGACATATTCACCAAACCATTTGATGAAGCTAGATTTTGCAAGCTAAGGAATGAGTTGAACATACTTGACTACTCCAACATGTGTTGATGCACTTCATGAATATCTTATGACATGTCTATCCTCCAAGTAAGGCAAATGTATCATTATTTGACATGTGCATTCATACTTTGCTAGGACTTGCTAGATCATATAGACATGATTTTGTTCTCTCTAGGTCATTCATTGAAAGCTAAAATGGTCTTGAAGTCTATATGTCATCACTATTGCTTGGTTGATTGCATGATCTAGTGATGGCATATAACTTGTTCATGAGGATGCAAACCTAGTGTTGAATCTAGATTAAATGAGTAACTAAGTGCTTAACTCAACATAGGCAAGATAACCCCGGGTGGCATGAAGAAGCTTGTCTTTGGTTCAAACTGAGTTAAGACACTTGTACCAATTTGTTAGATTGAACCAAAATTTGACTAACAAAGGTCTCTCATTCCATTAACTTGACCCTTTTGTGGTATTTTATGCCAAGGGGGGAAAGAACAAAGATAAAATGACAAAGAGGGAGAGAACTTGAACTTTTCGATGAACCATCATTAGGCCGATGATGGAAGAGCAATAGGCCAAAGTAAATGGATCAAAAATTTGAATCATAACCTTTACTTAAAGATAAGCTCACCTTAAGGGGGAGCAAACTCATGAACTTGGTTGTTGCACTTGGAATGTGCATTCACATATGTTTGATGCACTTGTATATGTTTTTATATTCTATTGCTATGTTCTTGAGTGGAGTATGCTAGTATAGAATTGTTTGATGACTTGATAACTAGCATGTTTAGGTAGTAGCTAGATGATCTTGTACTTAACTAATGGTCCTACAAGTGGTTCTTGAGCATTGGCTATAATGTTGATCTCACGGTATGCTCAAGTTTTTGTGATCATCTAGTTATCAAAAGTGCTAAGGATGGAGTTTTCCGCAACTTCGATATGAAATTTTTCAATTGGTATCACGCTTGAAAGGTTTATGCTAACCATTCTAACACATCTTGGTTGAAATTTACTCTCTATATATGCATATGTTCAAGCTCTAAAATCTAAACTCATGCACATATGTAGGGGGAGCCAAATAGCCACCAAACCGAATTTGTGTTGTTTATCCTTTCCAAAACATGACAATCTTGTTCGGACAAGCTCACAAGTTCAAAAACAAACTTAACTCTTATCTTTGTAAGGGATGTCATCAATTACCAAAAAGGAGGAGATTGAAAGCCCTAGTTTGGTTTTGATAATTAATGACATCCTAAGCACTAACCTAGATTGCTAGTGATGGCATCAATCCATGGTGTGAAGCCTAAAGGAAAATGGTGATGACTAAAGGAAGGCTTAATCCTGGAAGGAGCAAAGGTGATCAAGTGAGAAGGCAAAGGTGTAATCCAAATATGTTTTCCTTTTGGTGAACAAGACATCTAGTGGGTGTGTTCACATTTAGGATAGATAGCCGACTATTAAGGGGAGAACGAGTGTTAGATTACTTTCAAGTGCGCTAGGTTGCATCTCATGTGCATTGATACAACCAACCTAGAGAACATCTTTGAAAACCCTTGAAAAATATTTGCAAAATGCTAACACACTATGCACAAGTGTTGAAGACCTTAAGTGTTAACAAATAGAAGCAAGGGGTGAGAAATAGACTTGAAAAACCCTGAGAAATGAGCGTCAGACTGTTAGCAGTGGGAGCGTCGGACTATTGTCCAAAGTCCGACGCCTAACCCTAGCTCTGGCAAATGGCGAGCGTTGGACCCTCAGTAAACGAGCGTCGGACCATTGCCCACTCCAGTTCGACAGTGCCGAGCAGCGAGGTGTGACGCGTGGCGCAATCTGAGAGCGTCGGACGCTGAAGCTTAGTCCGACGCCGAGCATCGGACTCCGTTCGACGCAGTTTTCTCGGTTTCAAACTTCTCTGGAAGTGTCGGACTGTACGTTTCGTTGATCCGATGGTGTTCGCTTAACAGTCTGACGGTACGCGCGTAATGTACTGGGAATAGGGCGTCGGACGGAGCACTTTAGTCCGGTGCCCCCAGTCCGACGGTTCGCAGTTGAGCGCGAGAAGTAGCCGTTGCGATCCAGCGGCTGAGGTTGAACGAGAGTTGACACATGGCAGCCATCCGAGCGTCGGACGCGAAGGATTAGTCCGACGGACTCAGTCCGACGGTCGGTCCGATGCTCCGAAAAGCGTGTTAACGACTGTTTTTCAGTGGGTAACGGCTAGGATTGTACTTAGGGGTTTTTATACTCCTTCTCTGGTCACTTGGTGACAACTCTTACACACTTGAATCATTTGCATACTCTTTGTGAGCATCCTAAGCCTTCCACTCACTCACTTGTTCATCTTTGATCATCTTTGTGAGTTGAGTGATCCTCAAGTGCGTCATTGCTTAGTGAATAGCATTTTAGAGCACTTGAGAGCAAGACAAGGCTGAGTTCTTATTCTCTTGGGGCATTGCCGTGTCCCTAGCGGCTTGAAGGCGATTCCGGTGTGAGGTTGATTGGAGATTATTCAAGCCCACACCGAGGTGATTGATTGTGAGAGGTTTTGTGGTTATCATCGGCGGAGTACCAAAACCAACTCTAGTGGATTGCTCGTGGTTGATAGCCACTTCTCTTGTGTTGGTGAGCGGCTCCCGGTGAGGGATTGGCGTGTGAAGCCTAGCTCGCAATCCACCAAGGAACACCGGTGCCACAACGAGGAGTAGCGTGACGGCGATCACGTGAATGTCGGTAAAAATTTGAGTGTTCTTTGTTTTCTCCACCATCGAGTGGACTCTTGGCTTTCTTGTATTCTATTGGGTTTGATCATTTGGTTTTCATATTGGATATATCCCGGTGATTAGTCTTCACGGCGTGCGGACTTCACTTCAATCAAGCCCATCGGTATAATCCTCTCGATCTCTCTTCCTTGCGCTTAATACTTGTTTAGGTGCCATCTCCTTAGATTCGGGAGAGTTGATTTCTTACGTGTTGAGTGCTTATATTTGTGAGTAGCATATCTTGATAGGTGGCTTGCATAAAATAGTTTAGAGTTAGCGCTTTGTCTCTCTTGCTTATCTACTAACTTGTGATCTAGTATTTTGCTAAAATTTTTAATAGGCTATTTACTCCCCCCTCTAGCCTATACGGTCCTTTCAATGTACTACCATATATCATCACCAAAATGTGGGTTTGGTTGTGTACTATTAGGCCTTCTATCATGTTATGGCAACCATACAATTCTGTAACCCTAGCTGCCGCCAGTTGATGCGAGGCCGCTGCGGGCCGCGCTGCCACTGTGATCCGCCCCCATGCGCTCCTTGTGACCGAGCAGCGTTCGGCTCCCTCCCTCGGCCGGTGGCGCTCGGGCCGCGCTGCCAGTGTGATCCGCCCCCATGCTCTCCTTGTGACCGAGCAGCGTTCGGCTCCCTCCCCCGGCCGGTGGCGCTCAAACCATGGTGCCATGCTTCGTTCCCTTTGTGCCTCCAGCCTCCAGGCCAGCGCTCGAGGAGGACACGGTGGCGGGGTTTGGGAACCTGGGACGAGGTCGCGCCCTTCCGGGATGCCTGGTGGGGGAGGAGAAGGGCTCGCCGGCATCACCAGCGCCGGCGCTCGCGGAGCTGAGAGCTTGCGGCGGGTTCAGGAGCGGGTGACGAGGTCGCATCGCCGCAGCCCCCGAGGCGCACCAAGGTCCAGATCTCCCTCCATCCATCCGTCTTCTACCGGTGATCTATCCTGACACCGTAACCAACTAACCATGTGCATGGTTGGTGTGTGGTGAGGTTTTGAGGAGCAGTGAACTAGGCGGCGGGCGGCGGCGGTGCCATCGGCAAGCAGCAGTGTGGCAGTGCAGCTGCTGCTGTGGTTTGTAGCTCTACAATCTTTGTTTTGGGATGCAGGATGTATTCCTAAATGTTTAAAAATGTAAGGTCCTAAAGTTTGGTAATTTTGATCCCAAATTCAGAGTTCCATATTTTAGATATTTATTATTTATGACTCTGCTTCAAACTTTAGCTCCCAAAACTGAATGTCAATGATGTGTCTAAGTTTATTGATGAAACTTGAGTTTTTTTTTTACTTTATCTGATGAAATCACTTTGAAAGAATATGGTATATCAAGCTATGATGTGATGTTTGGCTTTTGAAGTTTGAGTACACATTGTATTTTAAGACTGAAAAACCACAGTAATGGTGTTGGTGATGCAGAAACAATGGCAGAAGTGCAGCAGGACCATTGGCATTGCCAGAAATCATTTAGATACTTTGAACAGGGAGTTTGGGTGTGTCCCCTTCGTTCTTTTTATGAAATATTTATCAATCATTTAGATACTTTGACTTTCTTGACTAACATATATCTCTTCACTTGCCGTAAAAAAAAAACATATATCTCTTCACAACTAAAAAGCCTAAAAGATGGATCATGAAGTAGTTCTCACAGCCAACTGGTTGACACACACCGATCCATCTAGAGTTCTAAACACTTGTGAGTTCAGTCCCTCCGTCCTTCCTAAATTTCTAATCTACTAAACTAAGACGAAGTCATGATAGAGCTCTTCGACATGGTGAACAGCAGTGGAATTATCACAGGTGTGGGTGGAAATATCAACCATGATGCTTTGCACAACTTAAGTTTATCTCATACAGGAATACAATTCCTCTGAATTGGTCAGAGAGTCTAACAGCATTAGCATTTAGAATTTCACTAAACTGGTTCTTTTTTAGTTGATATATATTACAATTTTTATCCTGCACCAAGTGCCAAAATAATATGTACATTGTTTACAGGAGAGTTCATCCATCTCCCACTGCAATTGCAATCGCGTCACCAACCTTCAGATCAACGCCAAGGTGTGTGCTATGTAACCAGGTCAACTCTATTCAGTTGTTTAATTGCTTGTTATCCTCGCGGATCTGGGAACTTCATTTTGCTTATTGTCCGTCTGGATCTTGGAGCTTGTTCATTTAGGGCCTTTGGAGAAAGTCTGCTGCCTCTACATGCTATGTTTTAAGATCTGGTGTCAAGCCATCAAGGTAGTGGGAGCTCTAACAAGATTAAAAAGTAGGAGCTTAAATGGCTCGTATATGCCGTGTTTTAGGGATCGGTGTTAGGGCAGAGGGACTCTAACAAGATTAGAAGGCAGGAGCTAAAATGCTACCTAATTGCGGCCCACTAATAGCATGATAGTGACCCACATTATCACTACTACTACTATCTATATCATTTAGTAGATGCAAAGAGCAGCCACACTGTAGGAATGGAATAAATAATTGTAAGGACTTTAGTTGATAGTGTTACAGAGGAAGGGCAAGAAATAGTCACAAAACTAATAAGGAAGGTTGGAACTATTGGCAACCAGTGTTTATTGTCCTATTTCACAATGCCAACTGGGCTAGGCCAATACAAGGCTAGCTATCAGCTCTGGTGACCCCGCGACTAGAGGATGCTGACGGCGCGTGGGGGTGCACGCCCTGGAAAGGATGCTGACTGGGTGGAGGAGGCGCGGTGGTAGTGGCTCCGGCAGGAAAGGCGGAGGGGGCGGGGCCAGCTTGTGGTGCCTCAGCGACCCGGAGATGAAGCGGCGGCGAAGGGTGGCGAGCTACAGGGCTTACTCGGTGGAGGGCAAGGTGAAGGTGTCGCTGCGGCGTGGTCTCCGGTGCTTCAAGGGCAAATGCTCTGAGATCTTCCACCATGGCTGGTAAAATCTGATGGCTGGCTGGCTCTCCTTGGACGGTGGCAGGGCCCCCAAGAAAGGAACCAAAAACTTCTGAATATGTTGACGATTTAGTTTTCTTTTTTTCTTTTCAAGATAATGATGCTCCTGCTCCAGATGTGTCGAGTACCAAAGTTTGGGGTACCCAGCTTCAACGCAAAAACGATCATTCTCAACGCAACCCGGGCCAAGTAAGGCCAGTAGAAGTCCACGAAGGCCGCGCCTGAAGCCAAGGAAGGCCGCGTCTACGGAGGCTCACGACATCATTGCACCAATGATAGCCAATTCTCCGATTCGCCCGAGCCTCCTCGGGAGAGCTCGGGAGAGCGGCACCCTCGGCGCCCAAATCTCCGATTCGCCCGAGCCTCCCCGGGAGAGCTCGGGAGAGCGGCACCCTCGGCGCCTAAATCTCCGATTCGCCCGAGCCTCCCCGGGAGAGCTCGGGAGAGCGGCACCCTCGGCGCCCAAATCTCCGATTCGCCCAAGCCTCCCCGGGAGAGCTCGGGAGAGCGGCATCCCCGGCGCCCATTCTCCGATTCGCCCGAGCTTCTCCATCCCCCTCGAGCACAATCTCACAAAGTCATCCAAGGCACCGGTGATGTCAGCAGAGCAATCTTGGATCACAAGAGACCTCCCTGACCACTTTACAGGCACTGTCCCGTCAGGCGAGATTCTCGACGCAACTGTGCTTCGCACGCCCCTGACGGTCATACCATCTGTTAGGATTTCCCTGGCAGAGGATTTGATAGGCCCACTACGGCCGTCCTCTCCACGGTATGGTCTACGGTGCGCCGCCCCGTTTTCCGCCGGGGTCTATCAATTTCGACTGCGACAGTCCGAGCTCCTGACGACGGGCTACGCAAGAACGAAAAAGGCGCATACTGCACTGTCCACTCGAAAGGACGAGCACGCCTTCCATCCGGGCCCACCTAACCCTCGGGATGTATGTTCAAAGGCCGGAAATATGACCAGGGGAGATATCCCCTGCTCCATCCCATCACGCCATCAGGAGTCCCGAGCCTCGGGAGATAACGCCCCGAGGTGACTCACCCTCTTGTCACATCGTGCGGAAGGATAGCCAATAGGTCTAACCCTACGGCACGCAGTAATCCGACGACTGTTGCCGCCTTGGAACTCACCAAGATCGTGCGAACCATTAAGGCCATATCCTGGAGACGCGAAGAAAAGACCGTAGCTGACGACATGACGTAATCCGACGACTGTTCCCGCCTTGGAACTCACCAAGATCGTGCGAACCACGACGGCCATACCCCGGAGACGCGGAGAAAAGACTGTAGCTGACCATAGTCAAACGGGGAACAACAACTCCTCACTGTAACATACGTAGCATTGTAAGCGCTGCCCTTACCTCTCCCTTATGACTATAAAAGGGAGAGCAGAGGCCAGCTTTAGAAAAGAACCCGGAAGTCCTAAGTTCTTACTCACACATACACACCAACAGCAAACGACTTGCATACACTTAGACACTCACAAGAGACCTGAGAGCACTTCCCTCTCTCGCCTAGCTTGTAACCCCCTACTACAAGCACCCCGGTGCAAGGCAACACGACTCTCCTCTCCACTGGACGTAGGGCTTGCTTGGCCTGAACCAGTATAATCCCTGTGTTCCCCCTGCACACCATCCGTAGCCTCAACTGCAAAACACATATTTACTAGCCGGTGTTAGTCCCGCTAAAACTAGCACCGACAAGATGTCTATCTATCTGTCTACCTGTTTGCCTACTAATTCGAAATGGATTTGAGATTGTGAGTGTATATTCGTAAGCTATTTTGCAAGGGATGCACACTCTGAACACTTGCTTCTGTGGATTGATCTGTTTGTGCTACTGCTGGTGCCTGTCATACTTGTTAGTAATCAAATCAAACAGTTTTTTTTTTGCAACTAATCAAATCAAACAGTTAGGAATTTTATATTACCGCCATGCTTTGTCTGTCATACTTGCTATCGAGCCTCAAAATTTGTTTGCAGGTCAGAAGCCACCACCAAGACTGGTTACTGACTATCAACATTATAGACATCTTGTATGAATGCAGGTCAGAAGCAGTCTTCTTGAGCACCAAGACCTTTGGTTGTGACTGTGAAAATAAAAGCTGTGATGCTCAAACTCTATTAGTCATCATGTGTTTATTTATGTATAGCTAGGATGACCTATTGGCCAAAAGTGTTTAGCTAGAATGCATGAGGTAGTCGTTACCAATAGGAATTGGAGTCCAAATTTTTCAAACTTCAAATTTGACATCAAACTATTCAAACATCAAATTTGACATCCACATTATCCAACTGATCTTCTGCAGGTATTCATATAAAAGGTTTATACATACCTGGAATATTGCGAAATGAAGGGTTTAACACCCGTTGTAAAGTGAAGGGTTCAACAAGATGTTAAGAAGATGCAATGGAACTTATTCATAGATTTATTGGTGCACAGAAGAAATTGATATCGGATATTTATTTCCACCGATATAACATTATATTAGTTGCATCGTAGAAAGGACTATAAAATAGAGTTTGTGAGCATGTGAAGTCGTAGTTTCTACGACTGTGTTAAGTTCCACGAACTTTGCATTTTAGATTAGACGTCACTTTAACATAGGTATTTAATTACAACATTGTTATCTTATCGTGCTATCCGTCTATTTTTAATATAAAAGTTAATTATCCCGTAGCAACGCACGGACACGCTACCTAGTATTATATAAAGCTGGTAATATCAAGAGTCCGAAATGGCATTAGCATATTTGCTACTCCATTGGTCCTAAATTATAAATCGTTTTTGTTTTTTAAATACATAAGTTTTTTTATTATACATGTCTGATACGTAGCAAAAGCAATGTATTTAATGTCTTATGATTTGGGACAAAAGGAGTATTTTGCTACCAGCCTGTAGTTTTGGCAGACATGCAGATAATGCAGAAACTGAAATGGATATTCTCACTGGGTTACACTATCACTCATAAGAATTAAGAACGCAAGAGATATCGTATGAACAAATAACTCAATATCTTAATGCAAACATGGGTGTCACAATCCAATGAAATTACAAAAGAGGAGGATTCTGTCACTTCTGATCTTCATCATGGTCATGGCCAGATGATTTAGGCTCTTCAGACCTGCTCTTGGGGGCTGTGGCACCATCTTTCTTGCGGAAGATCGAGACTGCTGCATAGGCTGCAATATATGCCAGGACAGGGATGACCAAGTAGATGACATTCCTGGATGTCTCCCAGTCTCTGGTACAGCCTGCCGCATAGGCCCCCAGGAGGCCGAGCATGTCAAGCAGGATAGCTGTATGCATTGGCCAGAGTGGCAATTTGTATTTCTGGGGAGGCAGGAGCAAGATGACGACGACGACGGAGGCCATGAAGGAGGTGGAGTTGCAGTAGAAGAACGCGCGGTACCGGCGCTTGTTGATGGAATGGAGGATGGAGCTGCCAGCAGAGTGGCTTCTGCTGTTGTCCTGCCACAGTCCACCCGGCGGTTTCAGGCCAGTCTGGTAGGTGACGCTCGCCGCAAGCACTCCTAGCAGCATCAAGTACTCGCGCATGTTCCTCTCCCACGATGACGATTCCTCTTCCATGTCTCCCTGCGTTTTGCTTTCCTGCGGCATCATCTCTGCAGTCTCCTGGTTCTGTTTCGTGCCGTCGCCGTCGCCTGCTGCTCCTGCTTTTTCGCCGCTGCTGCCTCTTCTTCTCCGTTTCCAAGGCTGTTGTTTCAGCAAGGCCGGGCAAACCCAGAAAATGACTACCTCCATGGCGACAAATGCAAGCACGGCGACAACCAGCGTGAGCACGTAGATGGAGGTGCGCAGGTCCCTGGAGCTCCCGGCGGCGTAGGCTCCCATGAGCCCGAACATGCCGACCACCATGCACACGTAGAGCGCGTAGCAGCGGATCCCCGGCCTGTACAGGTTGGGGTTGACGAGCAGCACGATAAGCGCCACGGACGCCATGAAGCTCGCCGCATTGCAGTAGAAGAAGGCGAGGTAGCGGGGCCGGTAGTTGTCGCGGAGCACCGGGTAGCCCGCGCGGTGGCCGCCGGCGCCGCCGTCCTCCGACCAGAACCCTCCCGGCGGCGTCAGCCCCGCCTGGTACGTGAGCGTGGCGGCGAGGATGGCGAGCAGCAGCAGCACCTCGCGCCGGGCCTCCAGCTTGTCGTCGTCGCCGTGGCCGTCGCCGTGGCCGTGGTGGTCGAGCGTGAAGAAGACGATGTGGATGACGACGTAGACGAGGACGGCGCCCGCCAGCGCCACCACGTAGACGGAGGTGGCGGTGTCCCGGCAGCTCCCCG
The DNA here is from genome assembly GCA_038502445.1 of Eremochloa ophiuroides. Classification (NCBI taxonomy): domain Eukaryota; kingdom Viridiplantae; phylum Streptophyta; class Magnoliopsida; order Poales; family Poaceae; genus Eremochloa; species Eremochloa ophiuroides. Next base: position 29,018,027 of record JAHLJS010000003.1, read on the forward strand.
CGGCGTAGGCGGTGATGAGGCCGAAGAGGTCCAGCACCATGGCCGCCTCCAGCGTGTGGCGCCGCAGCAGGAACCGGCTCTGGACCATCAGGATCACGATGAGCGACGCCACGAACGCCGCCGAGTTGCTGTAGAAGAACACCTTGTAGCGCGCCGGGTGCGTGATGAGCAGTATCGGGTCGCCGTCCCTGTGCCCGTCCCGGGTGTCCGGCCACAGACCGCCAGGTGGGTCCATCCCTGCCTGGTACGTGATGCTCACCACCAGCGTCGCCAGCAGCATCACAAGGGACCGGGCCTTCTCCTCCACCGGGTCGCTCATCCTGTGCCCGCTGCTGCTGCCTTCTTGGTGGTCCTGCGATCTCCTTCTTGTTTCTCCCAGCAGCCATTTCGAATTCGAAGCGAAATATTGATATGCATTCTGGAGGCAGCTGCTGCAGGCAACCTGGAGGAAGATGTAGGCGAGGACGCCGGCGATGAGGCAGACGACGTAGGTGGTGTCGTCGAGCTGGCGGCAGCTGCCGGCGGCGTAGGCGCCCATGAGGCCCAGGAGCGCCGTGACGGTGAGGCCATACAGCGCCACGAAGCGCGCGGAGAGCGTGCCGGCGGTGAGCTTCTTGTCGAGGAGGAGGATGACGATGAGCAGGGACGACACGAACGCCGTGGTGTTGCAGACGTAGAACGCCTGGTACCGGCCGGAGTAGTGCTCCTGCAGCACCGGGTCGCTCATCCGGTGCCCGTCCCTCGTGTCGCCCCAGAATCCCCCAGGCGGGTTCAGCCCCGCCACGTACGTGATGGTCACCGCGAACGTCGCCAGCAGCATCAGCACCTCGCGCAGCTCCTGCCGCTCGTGGCCGGCGCCCTGCTTCTCGGCGTCGGCGTCTGCACGGGCGACTGTTGTTGGTGGTTGCTGCTTCTGCTTCGTCCTGATGGAGACGAGGTAGAAGAAGAAGGCGACGACGACGTAGGCGAAGACGGCGCAGACGAGGAGCGCGGAGTAGACGGTGGTGAACGCGTCGCGGCAGCTGCCGGCGGCGTAGGCGCCCATGAGGCCGAGGAGGTCGAGCGCCATGACGACGCGGAGCAGGGGCTCCCACCACCCCGTGTTCTTGCCGTCCAGGACGAGCAGGAGGAGGCTGACCACGAGCGACGCGGCGAACGCGGTGGCGTTGCAGTAGTAGAAGGTGAGGTAGCGGTGGCGGTGCGCGTACTGCAGGATCGGGTCGCCCGCGCGGTGCCCGTCGCCGGTGTCCGCCTGCCAGGCTCCCCCCGGCAGGTTCAGGCCGGCGGCGTACGTCACCGTCGCCACCAGCGTGGCCAGCAGCAGAAGGTACTTCCTCAGCTGGTACTCCGTCGAACCAGAAGGAGGCTTGTCGTCGTTGCTGCTGCTTCCCGAAGACACGGCAGCAGCTGCAGGGTGGGACTGGGAGTGGGAGTGGCTTTGTGCGCCGCCGGACGCCATTATTGGACTGTGGGACGAAGCTACTTTGTTGTTGGACGCCATTGCTGGCTTATCTGCTGGTGGATGACGGGCCTGTCCTGGTAGCAGTGGTACAAGCTAGAAGGCGAGCACACAAGCTAGAAGGCGAGCAAGGCCCCTTGCTGGACACTCTAGGAAATGCTAATAATGCAAAGGCATCATGGGGTGGCGAGGAGCTGCTGGGCGATGGAGCACACACAGTGTGGATCGGCTAGCCTTCTCGGCACCGAAGAATATAAACATGGTGCTCGCTTGTGTTGTGTCCCAATAATTGCATTGATGGCTTGATCGCGTCGTCTTATTAAAATGCACCCCCGGTCCTGGCTTAACGTGTCATATATATATAGGTCCTGAATGTTCAAAGTGATATCTATACGTCTTTAAAGTTGATAAAAGATGTCATTTAAGTCCTAAACTTTTAAAGTGATCACCGCAGGTCCCTAAACTTGACACAAGGTGTCATCCAGGTCCCAAACACCGTAGATAATTCTAACACCGAATTAAAAAAAATATCTAATTTTGGGTATTGTGCCTACAATCTGTAAAATATTCTAAAAATTATATTTTTTTCATACGATCTCAAATGAAGATGAGTTTTATATAAAAATTGTAGCTTGCGATGAGATCTACAACTTTCTAGTTTTGAGTTTTTTAATTTAATGTGGTTAAGACGCTCAAAAAAATTAAACAAAATTTTTCAGCAGTATATCAATCGCTTACAAGCTCGTGTCGTCTTGGAAAACTCATATCTTTCTTATATACTATCAAATTGAGATACTTTATATACAAAAGCTGTAGCGTTCGATGAAATCTACAACTTTCTAGTTTTAACTTTTTTTAATTTGAGATCATTAAGATTCTCAAAAAAAATTAAAATACAAAACCACTGTGCAAGAACCGAAATTAGCGTTTTAATTTTTTGAGAATCTTAACGACCTCAAATTAAAAAAGTTAAAACTAAAAAGTTATAGATCTCGTCGAACGCTACAACTTTTGTATAAAAAGTATCTCAATTTGATAGTATATAAGAAATAATTTTTTCAAGACGACACGCGCTTGTACATAATTAATATACTGCTGAAAAATTTGTTTAATTTTTTTATTATCTTAACCACCTCAAATTAAAAAACTCAAAATTAGAAAGTTACAGATCTCGTCGCAAGCTACAATTTTTATATAAAACCCATCTTCATCGGAGATTATATGAAAAAAATACAATTTTTGAAATATTTTACATATTGTAGCTACGGTACTTGAAATTAGATTTTTTTTTAATTCGGTGCTGGAATTATCTATAGTGTTTGGGACCTGGATGACACCCTGTGTCAAGTTTAGGGACATGTGGTGATTACTTTGAAAGTTTAGGATATAAATGACACTTTTTACCAACTTTAGGGACTCATAAATATCATTTTAAAAATTTAGGAATCTAGATGACACCTTGAAACAAGTTGAAGGACCGGGGATACATTTTCCTCTTAAATCAATGCCTTGGTCCTAAGTTATAAGACATTTCTAAGAATCTTGGAGAGATAAAATCTCTTAACTTTAACTAATTTTACATAATAAGATAATAATAGTTATAATATCAACTAATTATCATTAGATTCTCTATTAAATATACTTTTATAGTACACTTATTAGAGTTACGAATCTTTTTATTTCTCTTTATAATTTTGGTTAAAATTAAAATAGTTTGACTCTTCAAAATTCATAAAACTTATAATTTAGAATGGACAGATGGAGGAAGTTAATACATACTCTATGTTCCATGCTAAGTACTGCTTTCTCCCTCCCTCACTCCCTAGAATGCGTTGTAATTTAACAAGCATCAATGATATGTTCCTTCTCGATCGGCTGCGTCTGCGTGTTGGTGAAAACCCCTTCCATCTCCCCCGCCCCCACCACAACCACTACTGGAAATCGTGAGTATGCCAAGTGCATGAAATTTGGTGGAGTTCTATACCTTGGCTATTTGCCGAGTGTCAGCTAAAAACACTTGGCCAAGGTACAACACTAGGCAAAGAAGGATTCGCCAAGTGCAGGACACTCGGCAAAGTCTTGACACTCTGCAAAGAGTTCACACTGTTAGCCTCCGTTAGCTCTTTGCTAAGTACAATCAGTTGGCAGTCGACAAACCCATCTTTGCTGAATGTTTTTTAGACGACACTCGGCAAAGATTTTTTTTTCTTTTTTACTCTTCCAACCTTTTCTAATCTTTGAGTACAACATATGGTACGTCATGTTAGAATTTGGTGTACTTTTTTATTTATTTGTGATGCTTATTTGTCACTTGATACATGTGAACTGCTTGTGATGTTTATTGTGGTGGTTGTTGTATATATGGGTGTTTTCGGTCACGAGTGCATTAACCATGACACTTGACAAAGTATTTTTTTAAAAAAATATGAAATCTTTGCCCAGTGCATTGACCATAGCACTCAGCAAAGAAATTGATTAAAAAAATAAAATTTTTATTAGTGTTGAAAATAGGGCACACGACAAAGAAATTAATTGAAAAACAAATTTTTTTTACCGAGTGTTGAATATAAAGCACATGGCAAAATGGTTTTTTTTTAAAAAAAAACGAAAAGGTTTGTTGAGTGTCATCCATGGGACACACTCGGCAAAGTTCTGAAATTTAACGGCAAAAACCGTCAGTCTACTTTTTTTGCAGTGGGTCAAAAGGGCACTCCACAAAAATCCTGTTTTGCCGTCACAAGCTTTATCGTGTAACCTATGTCATGGGTGACACTCGGCAAAGCATTCGCCGAGTGTTTTTTAAGCTTTATTCTCATTTATAAAAAGTCAATAATCTTTAACTTTAACTAAACGTGTATAACGAAACATCATTAATTATAGTACATAATTAGTATTATTGGATAGATCTTTGAACATATTTTCATAATAAACTTATTTAGATATAAATGTTGCATGTATTTTGTAAAATATGGTTAAAGCTAAGAAAATTTGGCCTCACACGGCACAAAGCGATTCTTTAGTGACCGGGGGAGTGTGTATATATGTGAACAATTCCTATCCGGCAATGGCAACAAGCAAGAGTCTGTGTGCTCTGCATGCCTGGTTTCAGTTTACACGGATGAACTCTTGTACCCATTTCCGAATCTCCTTTTCCTTCTCTTGTTACTTCCAATTGAATTACCGTTGCTTTCTACTGACCGAACTACTCTAGGAGTTCCTGAAAATGTGATTCTCCAAGGCCAGGCATCATGGAAGCTTCTTGGTCAAGCCGAAGGAGGAGCGCTGTTATCTCAGCTGGACTATTGCTTATTCTATATGACTAGAGAAGACTTACCTATTTTATGCCCAATTTTGAATCCACCACATTCCATTAGCTGAACCTGCACACGATGTATATAGACAGTATTACCTAGTGCACCTAAATTGCAATATAAAATGTTGACACGTTCACTTTCCACTCTCTGATCTATTAAGCTTCAATCATTCACATCATACTGCCCTAAACAAAAACATGCTATCCGGCTTGAGAGAAGTCTAATGTGATGACATCAGCTGCGCATGTCATGATGCTGAGTTGCTGACGCATCCAGTATGAGTAGGAGTAATGGAGAAGGCTGCTTGAGACAGGATGCCGGACTAACGTGATCGCTTGACCTGTGTTTATTTTTAGTTATGAAATAATATTTTTCCTCATAATAAATTATCATCAGCAAAATTAGTTTTTTTTCAGCCAATTGAACCGCTTGAGCAGACATATGGCCCTATTCAATTGTCTAAAAAAACATTAATTTTTTCTAATGTTAATTTATTGTAAGAGAAAACAATATTTTATATCTGAAAAGAAACTAAAATCTGCATAAGTGAACAGGGACATATATCATCGAGGGTTTAAGACTCTCTGCAACACCTAGTACTACAAGGGACAACTGATTGGTGGTGAGTTCAATGAGATGCCAGATGTGATGTTCAGTACTCTTGGTTGGTTGGTGTTCGGTTAAATGCCCTGTTTCCTCTTTTCTAGAGACGATACAGGATTTTAGGAGTAGTACAGTTGATTATTCGGTGAGTGTAAATGCCCTGTTTGCTGATGGTGCGGAGCTAGCCAGAGTGCCAGAGTGCTGGAAGCGTGCACGATGGCGCTGGTATGGATGCTCGAGTGTTTTCTTCCCTAAAGCTGAAAATCGTTCAAAATAAGTGCTTATACTGATTTTTTTTAAAGAAAAATACTATAGAATGGCTAATAAATAAGCGTTTTTAAGCTGAAACAAACAGAGCTTATGTTTTAGACTTTTATTACTATGATCCCTGCTATATTTCTTTTGGTTGTTAAAAAAGCTAGAGCCATCATGATAACTACTCAAATTATTTGAAGTTTGACTGAGGAAGAACAGTGTCATCAATTATTATTTTAATAACTCCGTTTCAAATAACACACTAGCTAGCATATTCCAAACCCGTATATGGTCACATATTGATAATGGCCCTCAATCCCTGTGTCACCCTCCCCACCCCGCATGGGCGACATGGGCGGTGAGAAATCCTGAGCCACTGCCCCACTCAACCACCACCCTTCCCACCCTTGCCGCTGTGAAAGAACCGTATAGGCTAGAGGGGGGTGAATAGCCTATTAAAAATTCTAACAAAACACTAGACCACAAGTTAGTTGATAAGCAAGCGAGATAAAGCGCTAGTTCTAGACTATTCTATGCAAGCCACCTATCAAGATATGCTACTCACAAATATAAGCACTCAACACGCAAGAAACCAACTCCCCCGAACCTAAGGAGATGGCACCTAAACAAGTATTAAGCGCAAGGAAGAGAGATCGTGAGGATTATACCGATGGACTTGATTGAAGTAAAGTTCGCACGCCGTGAAGACTAATCACCGGGATATATCCAATATGAAAACCAAATGATCAAACCCAATAGAATACAAGAAAGCCAAGAGTCCACTTGATGGTGGAGAAGACAAGGAACACTCGATTTTTTACCGAGGTTCACGTGATCGCCGTCACGCTACTCCTCGCTGTGGCACCGGTCTTCCTTGGTGGATTGCGAGCTAGGCTTCACACGCCAATCCCTCACCGGGAGCCGCTCACCAACACAAGAGAAGTGGCTATCAACCACGAGCAATCCACTAGAGTTGGTTTTGGCACTCCGCCGAGAATAACCACAAAACCTCTCACAATCAATCACCTTGGTGTGGGCTTGAACAATCTCCAATCAACCTCACACCGGAATCGCCTCCAAGCCGCTAGGGACACAGCAATGCCCCAAGAGAATAAGAACTCAGCCTTGGCTTGCTCTCAAGTGCTCTAAAATGCAATTCACTAAGCAATGATGCACTTGAGGATCACTCAACTCACAAAGATGATCAAAGATGAACAAGTGAGTGAGTGGGAGGCTTAGGATGCTCACAGAGAGTATGCAAATGATTCAAGTGTGCAAGAGTTGTCACCAAGTGACCAGAGAAGGAGTATAAATACCCCTAAGTGCAATTCTAGCCGTTACCCACTGAAAAACAACCGTTAACATGATTTTCGGGGCATCGGGCCGACCGTCGGACTAATCCTTCGCGTCTGACGCTCGGATGGCTGCCGCGTGTCAACTCTCGTTCAACCTCAGCCGTTGGATCGCAACGGCTACTTCTCGTGCTCAACTGCGGATCATCGGACTGGGGGCGTCGGACTAACACTCTTGGTCCGACGCCCTGTTCCCAGTACACTGCGCGCGTACCGTCGGACGTTCGCGGAGGGGTTGTCGGACTAACGAACTCGAGAGTCCGACTAAGCTTCAGCGTCCGACACTCTCAGATTGCGCCACGCATCACACCTCGCTGCTCGGCACCGTCGGACTGGAGTGGGCAATGGTCCGATGCTCGTTTACTGAGCGTCCGACGCTTGCCATTGGCCGGAGCTAGGGTTAGGCGTCGGACTTTGGACAATATTCCGACACTGCCCCTGCTAACAGTCCGACGCTCACTTCTCAGTGTTTTTCAAGACTATTTCTCACCCCTTGCTTCTACGTGCTAACACTCAAGGTCTTCAACACTTGTGCACAGTGTGTTAGCATTTTGCAAACATTTTTCAAGGTTTTTCAAAGATGTTCTCTAGGTTGGTTGGATCAATGCACATGAGATGCAACCTAGAGCACTTGAAAGTAATCCAACACTCGTTCTCCCCTTAATAGTCGGCTATCTATCCTAAATGTGAACACACCCACTAGGTGTCTTGTTCACCAAAAGAAAAACATATTTGGATTATATTTTTGCCTTCTCACTTGATCACCTTTGCTCCTTCCATGATTAAGCCTTCCTTTAGTCATCACCATTTTCCTTTAGGCTTCACACCATGGATTGACCAACCTAAAATCTTGCCATCACTAGCAATCTAGGTTAGTCCTTAGGATGTCATTAATTATCAAAAACAAACTAGGGCTTTCACGCTGTAAGAGAAAGCTTCCGGGAAGGCCGCGCTACTCCCTAGGAGGGTGGCGCGAGGCAGTCGCCTTGGGGAGTCAGGGCCCGTGTGCGGTACGGTGCTCGACGACTGGGTTTGTGCTGCATCTAGATGCAATGGGTGATGGCGCACGGAGGAGCAGGAGGCTGCCGAAGGGGGCACGCCGCGCAATGGCTAGACGACGCTGCTGCTTGGGCATCGAGATTCACGTGCAAGGTTCTGGAGTGGGCAACCCGACTGGGTTTCCTGCCTTCCTGGCGGTGGCGCTGACTCCCCTCCCACCGGATCCGGGTATCCCCTGGTGGATTTGGCCAGGGAGTTCCCGGTGCGAACGATGTTGGCCGGTGCCAAGGCTAGGGCAGGGGAGGTGGCAGACCTCCTTCTTCACCTCAACCTGTCCCGTGGCCATGAGGCAGCGGTTGGCCCGGGCGCTCGGATCTGTGCCTCGATTGTCGGCTCGTTGCTGGTGTCGGCAACGTTGGTCAACAGCGACGCTTGACACCCTGATGGCCGGCTCGTGAAAACGTCTGTGATGGGGATGCCGACCAGTGGCGGCCTCTGGGACGGCAGCCAACATCAGCTTCGGTGATGGCGACTGACTTCGGCATTGGTGATGGCAGCCGCCAGCGGGAGCAGTGATGGCTTCACTGGTGGGGTGGCGATCGGCATAACAAGTATGAGAATTGGCCACTACGCCCACAGGGAATAGGTGCCATGGCGAAAGCTGTGTCCATTGGACTAATGGTGGCGACGCCTTCGGGCACCGTTTTCTTCGTTGGAAGCATCCATCGAATCAGCCTTCTCCCCTTTGCGTGGCATGCTCTTTCTGGGTGCAAAACCATGACCTTTTCGGTCAGGCGACGGTGGCGCCGATGGCATCACGACCCTTCGTGGAGGCATCGTTCTGGAAGCTTGTGCCTGTCAGTCTGCAACGGCCACCACCATCGTGGAAAGAAATGTGGAGGCCAAGCTGAGGATTTCAAGGTTCCGGTGTTCAATGCGGTGGAAGGTGGTCAGAAGGATGGTGTTGGCATGGCGACTGGAGGGTTTCGCATCTTTTTGGTAGTTAGTTGCGACCATGAAGTTGGCGAGGATGCCGGTGTGGGAGGCACCCACGGAGTTTGTTAGGAAGCCGATGCGGGAGGTGGTGGCCAACAAACTTGCGTTGCCGAGGTGACCTGTGTCATGTGGTGGTGGGCGGTCCCTCTCAGCCATGACTGTTTCGGCACAAGGAGGCTTCTGACCAGCTACAGGTTGGGTGTGTGTGTGTGTGTGTGGTACTTCTACCTTGATGAGGCAGCTAGGCCACTGGTTCTTGCAGTGTGCTCACGTGGATCTCGGTGGATGATGTCGGCCTGGTGTGCGCCTGAGGCAACTCTTGAAGCATAGGTTTCGCAGCTTGCAGCAGTCCTCAAAGATCCTTGTTTGGTTTTGTTAATCGAGTTATAATCTAGGTTGACTAATAGTGTTTAATGTGAGATACATAGGTGATTAGTCCACATGTACATGTGTGTAAGCAACTTTACCATGGAGGAGGAAATGGCTTAGATTTATTGCTTAGCTCACATATGTGATGATGAAGGAGCTTAGTGCATGAGACATGATATGGAGTCATATGGCTAGGTGGAGAAGATTAAGAGACTTGGTTTGATGAACCAGTTGTGAAGGGCAAATGACAAGTTGGAGGCTTTGAAGTCGCTGGTATCGAGTGTCGGAAGTCTTGAGCAAAGACTTGGCACCTGAGGACGAAATAAGGGGAAGATCAAGTGAAGTCGAGGGTTGATGAACCAAAAGCCATGTGATGATATGAAGTGGATCATATCATTTGTGAGGTGTCAATGCATGTATTGCATCAGCATTGATAGTGATAAGATGGAGATGAAATGGAATGTGCAACAACAAGTTTCCAATGATGCCCTACATGTGCAACAACAAGAATCCCAAAACAGTGGGTTAAGTTTCCTGCAAGTGATAAAAAATAGAAACATTTCTTCTCGGTCACAAAAGAAGAGAAAGTATGATCCGGCTTTTAGAGTACTAGAGTTAAGCCATGCATCCACTCTCCAATGCATTACGTAGGGTCAAATGTTAATTGTAGGACACGAATTATCAACTATGGTTTGCCTATATAAATAGGAGTAAGGCATGGATCGTCCTCTTGCCCAGCTGCAGAGCGATCGATTTGGGCGAGCGAGTGTAGCTAGAGCTAGCTAGACTCACAACAACCACAAAGAAATAAGGATGGCAAGCACTGGCATCAAGCCAGAAGCAGGGGACAATAGCTGCTCAGGATGCTCAGCGGCGAGCTCAAGGAGCGTCGCCTCAAGACGCTTGACTGGGTCCACACCTTTTTCACCGCCATCGTCTTCATCTCCATAGCCATGGGCGACGTCGGGATCTAGAAGTGCTTCGTCTGGGACTTGGATACCGACCGCATGAAGAACGTGAAGGAGTTGATGAGGAATGCGCCGCTCGGGCTGGCGCTCCTGTCCAACTTGTCTTCATGATCTTCCTCATGACGCAACGTCGGCTTCAACAATGGGGAATGAGGTGATGAAAGCCCTAGTTTGGTTTTGGCTAATTGATGAAACCTATTCACTAACCATGTGCCTAAGTGTTGTGATTACAAGGACGGTTAGTAGACCCCAAGTGAGGAGCTATGACGATATCCATGCAAGTGGTGTATGCCCATCAACAAGTGTGGTGCTTCTCGACTTGGATTTGGAAAAGAGCTCAAGGTCAAGGTATAATCCATAGGCTCTTTCATTTGAGTGATCAAGACACTATAGAGAGTGTGATCACATTTACGATATCTGATCGTACTATCAAGAGGTGAGAAATTAATTTGCAACCACGGTCAACAAGTGCCTCTAAATGAATTAACTTGAGCATTTGCATTTAGATCTAGTGCACTAACTTGAAAGCCCTTGAAGTTGTTTGAAAAAATGCTAACAGACCTTGCACGTGATAGTAAAACACTTTGTGGTGTTGGCACATTTGTAAATGGGGTGAAGTTTGAGAGGCAAAGAGGGTTTGCAAGCTCGGCAGGATTTAGCGATTCGATGAAGTTGTTGTGAAAAATATGCACCGGACTCTAGCTCTGCGCGTCCGGTGGCTCACCCTAACTTGGGCACTATGCGAGAGAACACACCAGACGCATCTCGTGCGGGTTTCCACTCTCTAGAATCTCTCTGTTCCACACCAAACGCTGAAGTTCACCCTGCGTCATGTCCGATGAAGGCAAACAAGCGTTTGGTGGCTTCGTCTCATGTGTGAGCACCAGACGCTGGAGTGTCCGGTGGTGGCACCCGACGCGTCCGGTGTCAACCCCGCGCTCTCGGGTTAGCTCTGTGAAGTTTCTGTTTTGATCCACCCGACGTGTCTGGTGTAAGGTTTGACGCGTCCGGTGTGAACTTAACTTCACACGGGGAAGTTTTGACCATTGGAATCGAACGAACGATATTAAAAATTGCGACACATCCGGTGTGCTCGCAATTTTCCAAAAACGGCTAGTTTTTTACCCTCAATTATAAATAGCCATTCTAACGTCTTGGGTTATCTTTCTTGCACATTTCACTGATCCTAAGCCATCCCAAGCTAACCCAACTTATCTAGAGCTTTGAGTCACACCTTCTGTGAGATTGGGAGTGATGCAAGTGCATTTTTCATCCTAGTTCATCCATTGGCACTTGTTGATCCTTGTTGCTGCGGCTTTCTCTCTTTACTCTTGGTGATTGTCGTCACCTAGACAAGTCTTGAAGCAGTGGAGGAGCTTAGGCGGAGTTGGAGATTGTCTCCGGCCACTCCTGGTGGATTTGTGAGGGGTTGACACCTTCCCCGGTGGAGAGCCACAAGGTAACTTAATACATTGCTTGTGTCATTGAGTACCTTGCTCATGGTAGGTTCTTGTGATGCTCATTTGTTAAGCTCGATCTTGTTGATAAATTAGCCACCGAACCACCGAGTAGTGGTCGACACAAGGAGGACTAGCGTGCCAGCAATCACGTGAACCTCGGGATAAATTGGTTGTCTCCATTGTGTTGGCTATTCAGTTTTCATTGTGACCATCACCTTCGTGTGATTGGATTATCCATTTGGTGATTGGCAACATCGTCTCTACTCGGTGGTATAACTCACTCCACTCCTCTATTTACCTTTGTGTGGTAGTGTTAGTAGTTTGCTCACCTAGGTTAGTTAGTTGTAGCAACTTAGGCTAGGTTGTGTGAAACTAGAGACTTAGCATAGGAGGCTTGCAACCCTTGTGTAGGCTAGCGCAAAATTCACTTCGCTTATTGTTTTGCTAACCTCTCGATTGAAGCGTTGTTTGTAGATTTTAATAGGCTATTCACCCCCTTAGCCATTTAAGGCCTTTCAGGCGATACCGCTCCATCTGCAGAAGACAAAAAAAAGGCTAACAAGCAGCAGCAGACAAAGGACACCGCTTCATCCAACGTTTAGAATCACAGAAATCATAAGAAACAAAAAGGCCGACCGGGTAAAATGAAAACTTTTTGTTTGCTTACGTTTGACTTCCTGTTGTTTCCTGCAATTATTGGTAGTACAGTGCGTTTCATGTTTATTTGTGTGTTTATTTGTTTGAGTATTTAAAAGGGTGTAAAACTAGCTACACGTCGGTGTACTTATTCCGGTTTGCTTTTTGATTATTTCTCCTAGTAAAGAATAAAGGTTGCATGTACCATTCATAAGCAAAGTACATAGAACTTGGCTTGCTCATAGTTAAGTGACGCCCTTGTGGCCTTCACCATGTCCTTTGACATGTAGTACATCATTAGGTCGGAACCCGACCCTGCTATTTCTTAGGTTAACTATGTCTCTATCATTTTTTTATTTATCATGGCATACTTTTACATATTCAATATACCATGTTTTTATTGAGTTACATTGCTTCCCTCTCATTGAGTAAGAAGAAAGCTCCTCCAACAGCAACACAAAGGCGGCTAGGGGTACTGTTGGTGAGCCCACGCTAGAAACCTTGGATCAAGAGCTAATCTTCAATACCATGATAAGGGCACACTCGGATGTACTCTTTGAGACATTTTCATACTTTGGGAATTAGTCGTTCGCTTGTTGTTGTAATCTAGAAACCTTTCCTCTAACGACATTGGTTTTTCCATTGGGACGAAATTCTCAAGAGAAGCGTTGGCACAACTATCTCATGTGGTGACGGTGTCATGGTATGCTAGAACCTTTGCTTCGCCCTCCTGTGCAATGTGACTAGTAAGATACGAAGATGAGTGGCGTCATATGTGATTCCTTTGAGGTGAAGATGCACAACTCCATGAAGTGTTGCAGGTGTGTGTTTGCAACCTCATGTGGCATCCTATAGAATGGATTGGCTTGCACCACATTGATAAGCGTGCGCTTGAGCTGAAAGTGAGCATCCCCAGGTTGACTTGTGGTCCCATGGCCACGTTGGCGACTGACTAAGCAAAAAAGTCATGGATCATCTTTTGAGAAATAGCCTTAGCTGGTGGTGCAAAGCCTCCTTCCTTGAATGGGTTCATTTCGAGAGGAACTGTGGGGTCACTCCTAGCCTCCTACCCTTGCAGGATGCGGCGAGGTGGAGGCCAAGGGTTTCCTACGGTCCGAACGATGTAAAGAGAGAGATAGAGAGAGAGGGGTGTGGCAATATGAAAAACTAGATTAGTTGCCAAGCAAAGGGTTGTCTTTCTCATTCCAAAAAGTATTGCTACAGTGTGTGCACGCCCTAGGTATTTAAGCGGCATGGGGCCCACGAGTCGGCATCGCTTTATAGGGGTGAAGAGGTACTTCCTCTTATTTATCCCAACCACTCCTAACCCTAGCGATGGTGCGAGACTTCCTTGGTCGTCTTCTACCGAAGTTGTCACTCTGGTTGTCCACTTGGAGCCTCGTGCTTTCCTTCTAGGGCTTGTGTGTCATTGAAGGTTCCCTTGACCTACAATACAAGAAATCCTTCTTTTTATGATAAAATTCCTCATGACGGGGCCTGATTTTGTCATGTAATATACCATAATATGACATAAAATTATGTGTCGTCATAAATTCATGGGAGCTAAGTTTTTTATGATGACATTGTTTTTCTGTCACATAAGGGTAGCAAATTTCGTCACAAATTGTCTGGCGCCGGGAGCCGATCGACGATTACAAATTTATGACGATTCATACAGATTTTATATGATGAAGTAGACTGTCACTGAATGTTTTGTCAAATATGACGGCCTCTAACATCATAAAATACCCTATAAGAAGTGGACCTTTGACCATGTCTGTTGGGCCTAACGCTAGGCCTCGGCCCAGGTGAAAATGAAGAGCGAGCACAGGGTGCAGGAGACAGGCTGGGCCTAAAAGAGGTGGCCTGAGAGACTTTTTTATTTTTCCTTTCTTTTTAATTTTAATTTATAAATCTATTTTGAGTTTAAATTCAAGAGCTTTAAATTGTTCAAACAAATAAAAATGAAGAAATGTCCAACACCAAATTTATAGATCTTGATGAGTTGTGCAACTTTTCTAGTTGAGACCATTTAGAGTTTCAAATATTAGTGTGAAGGTGTCTTTTTTTAAATTCAAAATTTGACTTGGTCAAACTTTGTCAAATGAGATACTAAATGACCTCAGCTCAAAAACTTTTGAATACAAAGGTGTTAGAACTCATCAAGATGTACAATTGTTATATAGGCTATTTTTCAATTTGAGAAAGTGTCAGTAAACACCAGTCACAAAATTATGATCTCACATGGAGTTAATGAAACTATATGGGAGACTTATCAATTTAGAACTAAACTTTCTTAACATTTTCTCAAATGCAAAACTGATCTATATAATAATTGTAGATCTTGATGAGTTGATCAAACTTAGTATTCATGACTTTTCTAGTTGAGATCATTGAGGGTTTCAAAAACTGGTTTGGAGCTATCAAAATTTAAAAATCCAAAATTTGAATCGTTCAAACTTTGTCAAGTGAAATGTTGACCAAACCAAAAAATATAGATCTTGATGAGATTAACAAACTTGGTATTCATGACTTTTCTAGTTGAGACCATTTAGAGTTTTAAATACTAGTGTGAAGGTGTTATTTTTTTTAAATTCAAAATTTGACTTGGTCAAACTTTATCAAATGAGACACTAAATGACCTCAGCTCAAAAAATTTTAAATACAAAGGTGTTAGAACTCATCAAGATGTACAATTGTTATATAGGCCATTTTTCCATTTGTGAAAGTGTTAGTGAACACTAGTCACAAAATCATGAATCTCACAAAGGGTTTATGAAACTATATGAGAGACTTGTCAATTTAGAACTAAATTTTTCTAACACTTTCTCAAATGCAAAAATGACCTATATAACAATTATAGATCTTGATGAGTTGATCAAACTTGGTATTCATGACTTTTCTAATTGAGACCATTTAGGGTTTCAAAAATTGGTTTGGAGCTGTCAAAATTTACAAGTCCAAAATTTAAATCATTCAAACTTTGTCGTTGAAGGTTCCCTTGACCTACAATAATGGAGGGACATAGAGGCGGAAATTTGCGCTGAGGGTTAGCTGAAGAGAAGGGTATCTGGTAGCAAGGGTTAGGAAGCAGGTAGGGCAGAGGCAGGGTCGCCTTCCCCCAACAGGAACCTTTGAGGGGGTACAAGTGCCCTCAAAAGCTTCTTAGATTTTCAATGTAATTGCATGACAATTGAAAACCGCTCATCCAATTCCTTGCTTCATAATAAAGAGAAACCATGGCAAACTTAAGATTCAAATTTAGTAACTTACTAGTCTTATGCTTTCCTCATCAACAACACTAGATATGCTTACTGGTATTTCTTATGCTCAAGTAGAGAATACTGCAAGAGCATAGAATATAATTGTAGCACTTCACTAAGTCGTATTCCAATATTTTTAATCCATAGGGAAAGCTATAGCTAGGGAAAGTTACCGCAACTTAGTTATTGATAGTGTATTTGGATATGAAGGGTTGATGAAACAAGCTCAAGACACAAAGATACAAATAACTCAAAAAGATAACTAGTAAAGTATTGCTAGGTGAGAGAAAAATGAGAGAGAGTATATGTGCCTATTATGATTCTATCTTCCCTATTACAATTCTATCACCAACACATAGATTTAGCAAGGAGATTGATTCCATACGATGGCCAGGTACACGAAACAAAAGGTGAAATAGCAACAGGACAAGGCTCTTGCCCAAATATAAACTATAATTGTTAAAAAATTAGAGTAAAATAGAGAAGAAGAAAAAGGGAAAAAATAAAAAAATTGAATAAAAATGGTATGAAAGATATAAAAAATAAATGAATAACTTAAATAGAGAAGAAAATTAATATAAAATAGAAAAAAACATAAGGGAAAACAAAAATAATCAAATAAACCAACTAATAAAGAAAAGTAAAAAAATACCATCACGTGGATAGTATTTAAACAACCTAAATATTATACAATAATACTTAAACAGCCTAAAATGTAGTACCAAATGTCTCATGGTACTACGTGAATGATCAAAGGTACATGATGGAACATCCTATTACGTGAACATTGGAGAGTACTGTGGAATGGATACCACATAAAAAAGACAAAAGACAAAGTTAATAAATATAGAGAAGAAATAAGGATAAACATAAACAATAACATGAAAAAGACAAATAATAAACATCACAGATGCTGCTCAAACAACCTGAAAATACCACGAAACATCTCAAGGTACTATATGAATAATCAAAGAGACATCTTGAAACGTCCTTTTTTAAACTAAGTAAACGTTACAAAATCCACCATGGAATATCTCATTGATTTCATGAGAATACATGAAATAAATCATCAAACATCACTTGTATGTTGAGTGAACACCATATTAAATAAAAGGGCTGCGCCTCCGGCACGTCCGTCCGTGCCGGTCCGGACGCCGCCCGGCTGGAGCTAGCTGGTGCATGCGTATAGATGCATTTTATGATTTTTAGAGTTTAGAAAGCTATAACTCATAAATCAAACATCATAATTAAAATCTGATTGCACCATCGTGTTTCTTATAATTAATTCTTTAAAACAAGACCCTACATGGATATATTTTGACAAAAAAAATTTAACATATACAACATCCCTATATACTTTTGCAACATACTTTTAAAACCACTGAAACACTGGATACATACTTTTGCAACATGCATGTTTCACCCCGCTATGAAGCAAAGAAGAAGGTAAGGAAGATGAACATGCGAGCAGAGGGGCAATGAAGGTTGATGGGAAGATTGAGGTCGCGCTGGCTGGAGCAGAGAATGATCGCCGCCGGTGACGGACCTCCCAATCCGACCAATGGACATGAAACATGCATATGAAATACTCTGCAACACTAGATCTAATTTTGAAACATTCAGGCATGACACTTACAACATATATATAAAACTACTGAAACACTCGAAACATGTGTATGAAATATTTGAAAAAAAATAAATGAAAAAACACTTGCAAATCATTTTACAAACACACGTAACATTTAATTAAAATAATTGCAACAATACATGTGAAAACATATGAAACATTCAGATAAACACTTGCAAATATTAATTCAGAAAACGAGATGAAACATTATAAATATACTCTTAAAACATAAGTCTAAAAAAGATGAAACATTTTGAGTAACGCTTGCAATATGCATCTAAAAAGAATTGTAACATATGCAACATTACCGATCTACCTTTTTAACATACACAAAAAATAAAATATATAAATATTTTAAAAAATAAAAAAAATTAAAAATTAGAAATAAAAACGAAAAATAAAAAGGAAAAAAATGAAAAAAAACAAAAAAGAAAAAACAAAAAAGAAAAAAAAGAGTCGAGCGGTGGGGGCGAGCCGCATGCTCGCATGCGGGGTGGCGCGTCCGGCCCGGCCGGACGTCTGCCTAGGATCATTACCGTAAATAAAAAGTAAAATTTAAAATTTAAAAGTACAAAATTGAAATAAAAATATTAATGAGACTAAAATGGAAAAAGAAAACAAAATAATGATAAGAAAGTATAAAAAACATAAGGGTAAGGGAAAGAAAATTAAAAAGAATAAACATGAAATATAAATAGAATAAACAAAATAATTAACAAAATAATAAACATGAAAAGGGTTAAAAGTATAAAAAAAGAATAAGGAAAAATAAAAAAAAATACCTTTTTGTGCTGCGAGCGAAAACCACGACTAAAGTGCCCTAGCATGAAAACTTTTTATACATCTCAAACATATAATGATTAATCCACCACAAAATTTCACTGCAACAGGCTGCAACTATGAATTAGTCATAGATCTAAAGCTAAAGCAAAAATATTTATACTAAAGCATACTATAACATATGTCTACCGTATAGATCTACTCATATGGAGTGTAACAAAATTTAGACTTTTTATTTTGTGATTTTTTTTTATATTCAAAGACTTAACTGAAAATATAAAAGGAAAAAAAAAAGAAAAACCACCTAGAGAAACAGTCAAAGAGGTCATATGTCCGGTTTGAAAAAGATAAGGAGGAGCTATGTCCGGTTTTCTGGCTTAGTAAAATCTGACTTTTTCGCAATAAATGAGCGAGGTAAAGAAGACTTTTCCCTGAAACCAATGCAAAGTAGATGGAAAGAATTCGGTCCCATGATGCTATCTACTAAACGGGCCGTCCGAAAGTAAAGAAAAATTAGCCAGGGTCCAAGATTACTATCAGCCCAACAGCAATCCATCCCACCGTGTTCGCTTAAGCTTGGACTTGACTGAATTATGTTCCGTGACTGAATTACTATGAGTAAAAAATACTGTTCTGATTAAAAGTAAGGGACCTAGCTCAAGCCAACAGGTTCGCAGCGCACCCGTTGAAAAGGTTTTTCAACTTGGGTGCGCGCAAAGCTCGCTGCCGGTGGTAATGGCAATGCAACGTTACCATCTCCGCGCGAGGGCGTCACCTCGCGGTGCTGGTGTCGGCTTCTCTCGTGCAGTGCAGTGCAGGAGGAGGTTACTGCTCGATGGGCTCGCGGCCTATCGCGTGGGGCATGGCGGCGGTGTTCGGGCCTTCGGGGACGGAGGGGAGCGCGCGGCCGGTGCTCGTCGTCAACAGCGAAATTGCGCCCGTTGTGTGGAAGAGAGCTCTGTGTCTGGCAGTATTTGGCGGAATGACCATGCAAACTGTCTTTCTAGTCAGAAACCCCGTTCGAGTAGCATGCCTGCCAGGTGTTCAACAAAATGCACCCAAGCGAGGCGCGGCAATGATGGAGGCAGTGGAAGCTGCCCGAATACCAGGGTAGTCATGCCGATGCCATGCTGACAAGTGACAAGTTGGACTTCGCAGGAGTACGGGTAGCCAGCCCGCCACTACAATGTAACAGGTGTGTGCCTACTGCCCTGCTGTAATCCTTTGTCAACAAACGCCTGCAATTGAACATGTTTCTTATCATGCCCACAGCCTTAAGCCAAAAGAAATTTCCCATTACTAACCATGAATTGCCAAATACTAAAAAAAGTATTTGCCGTTTAGTTTCCTTACATGTTACAACCTGGGAGGACAGAAGGGGAATTTTGTTTGAGAATCTGTCACGCAAAACGCACTTCTGTTCACTACCACTATATAAAAACAAGTCACTCGTCGTCCCTCTTGTACTAAGTGACATTTTCTTATTTGCAGCGTGGGTTTCTTATGCTAAATACGATGGGCAACTGGTGCAAATACTCGTGGACTTAAAATATCATCATGAGTTCAGCAGGGCTCACCAACTGCTCCATTAACCTCTCTGCAGTGCTAAAAACAATTATATACGGATAAAGATTGAGGAAACCCTGCACTATATATGTCCGAATTAATTAATATATGGTACAGTAGTTATTGTAGCCTGTAGGGCCAAGTTGGCACTGGTTTAAAGTATTAGTTAGATACGCCTTCACTATGTGGTTATCATTTTTACCACCAAACATACCTGGTGACTGGGATTGGTGGATGACACAGTGAGTTGATCTATCATTCTAAACAGCAAATAAACCTCAAAGATCAAGACCAAGTCTCCCATGTAAGGTCAACTAAAAGGACATGCATTATTGTAAACTAATGTACTAATCAGCTTTCACTCTTTTTGACTAAAACTTTCATAGCAGGAAAAAAAATGTTTTGGCTTTTCATTGAAGTTCAGGTAAACATGAAATGATGAAAAGACAAATAGAGAATGAAATGGAGCACAAAGGAAACTGGCACAAATGAAATGATTGTATATTCTTGAAGCCCATCCTAGAAAGCAACGCAGACGCTGCACCACAAAATAAATGTGTTTGATTGATTCATGTATGAAATAATTGTTCTTATGTCATAATTTGAAAATTCCTCTTATCATTGGGTGTGAATGCATAAAATCATGACCTGAATTTTTTTTTTCTTGAACACGACTTCACGTGTATTTCATTAAGAAGCATGACCTGAATCTTACAAACAAGGATTGAGCTCTTTACGTAGTCAACTACAAGAATTTCAATAGAAGATGAGTAGTTAGTGGAGCATCTCCAACAGTTTGCCAAAATTCACTTGGCAAATATCGTGATTTGGCAACTCACTAAAATATATGGCAAGTGAAAAAATAGACTCTCTCCAACAGTTTGGCATAATTGTTTGGCAAATCTCTGACAAACATCAGAAACCCTGAGGGTGAAACAAAATTAGTTTTATGCCCTTCCACCTCTAGCAAACTTGCATCAGGAACCCTGAGAGTGAAACAAAATTAGTTTTTTTGCCCTTCCACCTCTACGTACGCCAGCGATGCGCGCTCGTTTGCGCGCGCGCATATATGTGCGTGGAGGGGGGAGATTTACCAAGTTGCTAAAATTTGCCAAGTTGGATGCCAAACTGTTGGAGGGGTGATTTCTCTAGTTTTGCCAAAAAATGAAGGATAGCAAGTGTGTTTGGCAAACTCTTGGAGATGCTCCCTCATAGAATAACCAATATGTTTTTTCTTTGATCGTTAACACCAAAGTTTCTATCAGTTTGAATTCGTCGATGGCTAGGAGTCGTGTCCCTTTACTTTATCTTCTTAACCTTTCCCTAATATCTAGTGGAGGTGTATCTAAAGACCGTGGCCTGTATCTCTTGCTCATCTCCAATCCTAATTTCAAATGCTACAACCTTCAGAGACACAATTTTCTTTGCAAGCTTGAGCTGAACTCTATGGAGTCCAGAGAGCAGCCTAACAATGAAAATGTGCCTGGAAACTCCGCCCTTGAGCAACAAATGCCACACCAAAGCCAAAGTGACAACAATCCAGGTGCTGATGAAGCTGAGCTCCTATGGAAGCTCAGGAAGTACTTGATCCTGATGGCTATTCTAGCTGCAGCTATAACATATCAGGCAGGGCTGGCTCCGCCAGGTGGATTCTGGCAAGACAACCAGGATGGCCACACTGCAGGTGACATTGTTCTGAGAGTTAGCTATCCGAAGCGGTACCATATTTTCTTCTACTGCAACACAACAGGATTTGCGGCATCACCGATTGTCCTGATATTGCTCCTAGTTAGGGAGCTGAACCGCAATGCAGTTTGGCTTCGGGCACTACAATTCTCTATGGTATTGGGCTTGCTTGGGCTCATGGGGGCCTATGCTGCCGGGAGCTGCAGGGAGGTGAGGACTTCAGTTTACATTTGGGTATTACTTGTTGGCATCTTCGCATATGTCACACTCCATGTCATATTCTTCCGGCATCTGGCACCTAAATGGCTGCGGGATATGTTCATGGGTATCCAGAGACTCTGAAAGGATTTCCTGGGTAACATTTTCAAGAACGCGCAAAGCAGGTCAGATGAGCAAGAGCCTTCTGATAAGATGGAGGAATTGGAGCTAAATCGCAGTTTCTTACTGGTTCTTGCCACATTAGCAGCATCAGTGACATATGTTGCAGGTCTAAGCCCACCAGGTGGCTTCTGGCCTGACAACAAGAATCCTCAATATCTTGCTGGTGACCCAGTGCTGCGGGAGCACCACCCTCGCAGGTTCAAGGCATTCTTGGTCTGCAATGCAACATCTTTTGCTGGATCCCTTGTGATCATCATCATGCTCCTCAGTAATACAGCGGTGGATCATGTTGTCAAGTCAAATGCTCTGCGGTTGTGTGTGCTTGTGAGCCTATTTGGGCTTATGGGGGCTTATGGTGCTGGGAGCTGCAGGGAGGTCCGTACATCTCTCTATGTGTTCTGTCTTGTTGGTGCAGTTTTGCTCTACCTCTTCCTCCAGTGGATCGAACCTTTTGTGACAAAGCCAGAGTGTGTAGAGAAGTCCATTGGATGGATGAGAGCGAAGAAAAATGAAGTGCTCCAGAAACTGTGCTCTTTTGTTGAGAAGGGGAGTGGGATTCCAAACAATGACAGAGATCCTGCCCTGTCAGGGCCCACTACACAACATCCATCCAACAAAAGCACGTCAAGCACTTCTGGTGATGCAAAGGATGACCTACAGAAATTGCGCACATATCTCCTATTGCTTGGCATCCTTGCTGCCACTGTCACTTATCAAGCTGGGCTCAATCCACCTGGTGGCTTTTGGACAGATAGTGTTGATGGGCATACTGCAGGGGACCCAATCTTGGCGGCCATGCACCCCAGACGTTACAGGGCATTCTTCTATTGCAATGCTACGGCATTTGTAGCATCTTTGGTGATCATAACCTTGCTTCAGAGCAAACTGATTACCATTGGTGCTATGAAGCGCCACATATTGCAAACAGCCATGATATTGGATCTCTTTGGTCTTATGGGGGCCTATGCTGCTGGAAGCAGCAGAAAGTTCTCGACATCTGTCTATGCGTTCATCTTAATGCTTCTTGTTTTCATCTATGTCATACTTCATGTTCTGCTATCTGTGGCTCTGAAGACACGACTGAATGGGACAATAAATCATTTCAGAACAAATGATACAATTGATAGTGATGACGAAGGGAAGAATTTGGAAAAGCAGCGTAAGTTTCTTATGTTGCTTGCAGTACTTGCAGCTTCTGCCACATATCAAGCTGGCATAAACCCACCGGGTGGCTTCTGGACTGACAATAATGGTGGCCACCAATCAGGTGACCCAGTGTTCCTTGATGAGTTCCCGCTCCGCTACAAGGTTTTCTTCTATTTCAATGCCACCGCTTTCGTGGCATCCCTAGCTGTGATTATGTTGCTTGTTAGTAAAAGGTTATGTCACAAGGGCCTCCAATCCTATGCACTGCGTGCATGTGTCCTGATTGATCTGATGAGCCTCATGGGTGCATTTGCCGCTGGAAGCTGCAGGAAAGTGTTATCATCGGTGTATGTCATTCTTGTTGTTCTGGCAGTGTCTGTTTATGTCATGATTCAAGCCCTGGTTCTTACATTTGCCAAGGACAAGGTGAATGATTTCCTGGAAAGGATCTTCAGCATAGGGGCTTTTGAGCGCTAACATACATCAATAAATCATGAGAGAAGTATCAGGATTAGGAAGAGAACTGAGCACAAATGGCGCAAAGATTTGATGCTCATTGGAACTCTAGCAGTTACTGTCACATACCAAGCCGCACTGCTCCCACCAGGTGGGATCTGGCCTGATGACCAGGAAGGCCATTTTGCTGGTGATCCAATTCTTCATTATACCCACCCAAGACGGTATACGGTATTCTTCTATTGCAATGCCACAGCATTCATGGCGTCGATAGTCATGGTCATCCTCTTGTTGAACAATACAATAAGCAAGTACAAGAGATCTCTCCTTGCTATGAAAACTGCAATGGTATTGGACTTGCTCGGTCTGCTCGGTGCATAAGCTGCAGGCAGCTGCAGGAAGTTGAAGACATCTGCTTACATTTTGGCGCTTGTCATTGCCGTGTTCATCTACATTGTAATGCATGCATTGCTGTCATTTGACAAGGTGGTTTTATTGGTGAAAAGGAAGGGACAGAAGTGGATGCCGTTTCTGAAAAAAATGTGGGTTCTGATTGAAACTGAATCTTCGGACCATCTGTCATCTGCCAGGCAACCGGGAGAGGTGCCTCCACCTGTGTAGTTCTAATCTTGATGTGGCATTTGTTGAATGATATGTCAGATATTTACATCTTGAAAAGTTCTGATGCCTTAGAAACGACAAGCTTTTTTTTTTAAAAAAAAGGGTAACGACAAGTTATATACAAGTAAAAAGCGGTGAAAATAAGAGAGAAACAGAAAAGAAAAGAAAGACAGGACAAGACTATTGTAGTCGGACGCCTGATTTCCAGTGCAAAATCTCATGGTTCTAACGTTTGCAGAAATATGACCTGTTGGATGGAGTACTGTTAAGCAGTTCTTTCTCAGTTCATAATTCGTAGTGTACATTTTGGAGTGCAATTGTCGCTTGAGTTACTTTGGCTGCTTGGATTCAGATTTCAGAATATATGGATTTAGAGAAAAAAAAAAACCCACTTGAAGGGAAGGCGCAACTGCCTTTGCAGGTGTTCCACTTCCACTTCACAAGGAAGAGATGATGCTGCAGAGTAGAATGGCAATTTCTACCCAAAACCTGATGGGTTTTTGTCCACAAGGGTATGACTTAGTTTTTTTACCCATGAGTAAGTTAATGAGAAAAAGACTTACCCATCAGGATGTTAACCCATGGGTAAATTATATTGATTCAATATGATAAACTGATGGGACAAAATTTATCCTCACAGCCCAAGCCTAATAATACGGTATATATTTATACAACATGACTGTGAAATTCCTAATCCTCACATCCCATCCATTCCTCATCCCCTTCCTTTCAGTTGCGGCGGTCCCATAGGAGGAATCGTAATTGCGTCGGTGTGCCCGTGACAGAGCCGATATATATCCTTACTTAATGAAAGTTGAGGGGGATGACGGGATTTCTTTTAATTATATTTGTTTATCACTAGTGCTGCGAGTAGGAATCGCTATGGATATCATGTCGTTGTAGTTCCCTTGCCCAATAAAGGCTAGGGATTAGGTGTGTACCGAACCCAAAGTGACATTCCCAGCCAATGGGATTGGGGGAGTAGATCATAGCTCCCATCTTCTGCCTTCGATCCAGTGATAAACCTTTCAAGTTTCCAACAGATCTGGAGCGATTGGATTGAACAGAAAGTGCATGCACACAGAGACGCTAGCACATCATAAAAGGGCATCGTCAAGCCTACCTTTGCATAAAGTTGTGAACCTAGTAGTCAACCATCTTGGGTTGTATGGGGACGGAAGGCCAATTCAATCATCAAGTAGTAGTAGAAGCTTGCTAGAAAAGATGGGTTTACCATGTTCCATCAATAGCACCTAACCTATGCCGATTTTGGCAGACCATGCTCCACCCCAGTGAACTCATGCGATTCTGATGTGCCCAAAGGCGATACGTGAAACTGTTCATGGTCTTTAGGAACAGCGCCACAAAGATTGATGGATCCCACCACGCGGTCGCATTCACATAGGCTCGTCGCCGCCCCTTTCCTCCACCTCTACTACCACCGCGGCTTGACCAGCCGGTACAACACACATATTCAGCACCTAGTCCCCTTCACTGCTCGTGTTTTGTTAGGGTTTTTCGACCATATTTTCTCGTGGATAAGGGTATGAAAAACATATACCCAGCGGATAATTACCAAACGCTATCCTTACTATAGATGGAGGCGTAGAATATGGAGAGCCAGCGGTAGAGTAGACTCTTAAAGGCTTGTTTAGATCCTCCCATCTAAATTTTAGAGCTAAAGCTGGCGTAAAATTAGATCTAAACTTTAGTTCACCTTATATTAGAGTTTTAGACTTTAAAATGAGAAGTGTTCTGAAGTTTTTAGACCTCTACCCTTTAGTTGGAAGGATTCAAATAAACTCTAATTGTACTAGATGTGTTTTTAGAGTTATCACTGTACGGAGGTTCAGCGGGTGGATGGTTGATTATTCCTAGTGAACTGCTGCGCTCGTTCCAACTGCTAGGCGTCGCGCTTTGTCTCATGCTGAAAAGCTAGCCCGCTATTTGGCTGGCTGACAAAAAAAAAATATGCTGATTTTGGATGTGTTCCATGGCCTAAAGGAAGCACTGATATCTCGAGCAACAGGTCGCGATCCGTACCGGTACCTGATGCGTGCGCCCGCGCCCCAGAGATGTGCTCGGCGTGTGCTCAAGGGCGGTGTCTGGCGGAACGCCCGTGCAAGCGGGCAGCGGCGGTGGTCTGCCTGCCCTGCCCGGCTGGTGTTCGACAAAATGCGTGCGTGCGTAAGGATGGGTCGTCTAGGGACGGCGACGGTGTGCACTTCCAGCCCGAGCCCAGTTCGCGACCGGCGGAGACTGCGGGCCTCCTGCCTACATTCCTGTGGGCGCGATGGACCGGGATACCATGCCGACATGTCGGACTGTACCAGGTTCTTGCCCACTGACCAGCTACCATCTTTCCTTGTTATTTCTCTGCATGTTCTTCTGATGGCGCAGTTGCTTAAAGTTGGACGTTGCCGAGTTCTAATTTCAGCAATTCAAAATGCTTCTAATTTCTGCGTCGACTCAGAGAATACGGAAAACTAGACGTGGATATCTTGTTAGAATTCCTAAGACAGAAAGAAAGAGTTGGGTTAGAAAGTCTTTAGCGCAATGTTGTGATTGGTCACCACTTGTCCACTTCGTTCCATTTTTTGCCAGTATAAAACAATTCAGTGCTGTCAAATAATGCAACTTGAGTTCCTTGTGACGTCCACAATCGGCCAACTTGTGCAAGTACGGAGTACACGTTTACTTGGAAAAATATCAGCATGAGTCTTGCCAGTATGACCCACCAACTACTGCAACAACCAATCTAGTACACATGTTCATTATTACATATTTCTGTAAGAGAGTTATCAACTATGTACCCAACTGATGTAGCTAACTATTATACTTTTTTGTGTTGAGCTGACACCAGTTCAGGGCTTACTTAGATAGCTGTTCAGGTTTTGTTATCATTTTCAGCGTGTATTTCCTTGCCACCAAACATACCTGGGGAGGTTGATAGCAGCGGCAGCGAGTTCATCTATCATGATAGACGATGACTGAACCTCCAACTCGAACTATGCCATGATTATTGGATGTTTACACGTCTAAAAGGTTGTCAGAAAGAGTAATTCATGGTTTTAAGACAATGCCCTTTGGCAGTACAACAAGACCAATGCCAAGCCTCCAAAAGCAGGTCAACTTAAAGGACAAAGACAAGTCTGCATGTTCACACGTGCATTTACTGTAAACTAAAGCAATTATCAGCTTTCACCTAATTGAAAATTGCAAATCAGGAAAGTGCATTCTTGAAGTTAAGTTAAAGATGAAATGACAAAATAGAAGAAAGTGGAGTAAAAAATAACCTGACTGGTAATCCTACAAAGCAATGCAGTTTGTGCTCTAAGCATATCGTTTGGTGGACTATAGTTCTTTCCTCCCTTCGTTGGAAACTTCATTGGATGTTTTCTGTAGGTTGTTGTCATAATAAACAATGTCCCCTCGCATTTGTGATGTGAACCTAACATAATTGATTGGAGTCAGAGCTTTTTGTGTGGTCCACTGCAAGAAACTTGAATGACTAGATGAGGCTGCACCTCACTGTGTCTTTTTTGGCTGCTGGCACTTTGTCTGTTTGAAGCGGCCCATGTCTTGGACATTGGAATTTTTATATTGACCACGGAGTTTCCAGTGTCTCTTAGTTCTCCTCTTCTTCACCTTCTTCTTCTACCTAGTGGAGGGTGTATCCAGACGGAGCGAGCTCTGCATATAACTCATGCTCCTTGTTCAAATCTTAGAACCTTCAGAGAGAAAATAGAGATTTGCTTTGCTCCAAAATCAAGCGTATGGAGTCGCAAAAGCAGCCTAGCAGTGGCCATATGGCTAGCAAATCTCCTGAAGAACAACATGCCCTGCAGCAAGGCCAGGCTGACAAAAATCCTAGCGCACTTCAGGTTGAGCTCCTATGGAAGCTGAGGAAGTACTTGATGCTGCTGGCTATTCTAGCTGCAGCCATCACCTACCAAGCAGGGTTAGCTCCGCCGGGTGGGTTCTGGCAAGACAGTCTGAATGGTCACATCCCCGGTGATATTGTGCTAAGAGTTAGCTACCCCAAGCGTTACTATGTGTTCTTCTACTGCAACACAACAGCGTTTGGGGCATCACTCATTGTCCTTATACTGCTCCTGGTCAGGGAATTGAGCCGCAATGTGGTTTGGCTTCGGGCACTACAATTTGCAATGGTACTGGGCCTGCTTGGGCTCATGGGTGCTTATGCTGCAGGGAGCTGCAGGGAGGTGAGGACCTCAGTTTACATTTGGGTATTACTTGTTGGCATATTTGCATATATCACGCTCCACGTCATATTCTTCCAGCATCTGGCACCTCAATGGCTGTGGGATATGTTCATGAATATCCGGAAATACTGGAAGGATATCCTTGCAAGCATTTTCAGGAAAACACAGAGCAATGAGCCAGAAACTCTGATGAATGATCGGGAGACTCATGATGAGGGGCGAGAATTGGAGCGGAATCGCAGTTTCTTGCTGGTTCTTGCCACATTAGCAGTGACAGTGACATATGTTGCAGGGCTAAGCCCACCAGGTGGCTTCTGGCCTGATGATGACAAGCCTAACCACCTTGCCGGTGATCCAGTTCTGCGAGATCATTACCCCCGTCGATACAAGGCTTTCATGGT
This sequence comes from Eremochloa ophiuroides, assembly GCA_038502445.1. Taxonomy (NCBI): domain Eukaryota; kingdom Viridiplantae; phylum Streptophyta; class Magnoliopsida; order Poales; family Poaceae; genus Eremochloa; species Eremochloa ophiuroides. Next base: position 29,046,591 of record JAHLJS010000003.1, read on the forward strand.
CTGCAATGCAACTTCTTTTGCTGGATCCCTTGTGATCATCATTATGCTCCTCAGCAATACAGCAGTGGATCATGTTGTCAAGTCAAATGCTCTGCGGTTGTGTGTGCTGGTGAGCCTCTTTGGGCTTATGGGGGCTTATGCTGGTGGGAGTTGTAGGGAGGTCCGTACATCCATCTATGTCTTCTTCCTCGTTGGTGCAGTTTTGCTCTACCTTGCTCTTCAGTGGATTGAACCTATTGTGAGAAAACCAGAGTGTATAGAGAAGTCAATTAGATGGATGAGAAACAAGAAGATCGAAGTGCTCCGGAAACTGAGCTCTTTCATCGAGAAGGGGAGTGGGAATCCAGATGATGGGAATCATACTACCCTGTCAGGGCCCGATACACAACATACATCAAACAGCATATCAAGCAATTTTGGTGATAATAAGGATGACTACCAAAAACTGCGCACATATCTCCTATTGCTTGGTATCCTTGCTGCCACTGTCACATATCAAGCTGGACTGAATCCACCAGGTGGTTTTTGGGCAGACAATGAAGGGCATGTTGCTGGGGACCCAATCTTGGAGACCATGCAACCAAGGCGCTACAAGGCGTTCTTCTACTGCAATGCCACAGCATTTGTAGCATCATTGGTGATCATTACCTTACTTCAGAGTCAACTGATTACTGTTAGTGCCATGAAGCGTCACATACTGCAAACAGCCATGGCACTGGATCTCTTTGGACTTATGGGGGCCTATGCTGCTGGAAGCAGCAGAAAGTTCTCTACATCCATTTATGTGTTTGTCTTGGTCCTTCTTGTTTTCACCTATGTTGTACTTCATGTTCTGCTATCTTTGGCTCTCAAGACACCACTCAGAAGAGATGATGCTATGGAAAATGAAGATGAAGAGAAGGATTTGGAGAAGCGACGCAAGTTTCTGATGTTGCTCGCAATTCTGGCTGCTTCCATCACATATCAAGCTGGCATAAGCCCACCAGGTGGATTCTGGAGTGATAATAATGGCCACCAAGCAGGTGATCCAGTGTTCCGTGATGAATTCCCAACCCGCTACACGGTTTTCTTCTACTTCAATGCAACAGCTTTCATGGCATCCTTGGTTGTGATTATGTTGCTTGTTAGTAAAAGGCTAGGTCACAAGGGTCTTGAGGTCTATGCACTGCACACATGTGTTTTGGTTGATCTGATCAGCCTTATGGGTGCTTTTGCTGCTGGAAGCTGCAGGAAAGTTTCAACTTCTGTGTATGTCATCCTTGTCGTTGTTGCAGTGTCTGTTTATGTGATGATTCAAGTTGTGGTTCTGACATTTGCAAAAGACAAGGTGAATAATTTGTTGGAAATGATAAGGAAATACACCTTTAGGTCTTCTGTATGCCAACAGCCACCCATGAATCACGAAAGAAGCATCCGGACTAGAAAGAGAAGTGAACACAAATGGCGCAAAGATTTGATGCTGATCGGGACTCTCGCGGTCACTGTCACATACCAAGCTGGGCTGCTCCCTCCAGGTGGGTTTTGGCCTGATGACCAGGTAGGCCATTTTGCAGGTGACCCAATCCTCCATGATACTCATCCATTATGGTTTAAAGTGTTCTTCTATTGTAATGCCACAGCATTCATGGCATCAATGGTCATGGTCATCCTATTGTTGAATAACACAATAAGCAAGTACAGGAGACCTCTTCTTGCTATGAAGACAGCAATGGTATTGGACTTGTTTGGTCTCCTTGGAGCATACGCCGCAGGCAGCTGCAGAAAGTTCAAGACATCTGCATACATTTTTGCACTTGTCATTGCTGTGTTCATTTACATTGTCATTCATGTGTTGCTGTCATTCGATGAGGTGGCTTTATTGGTCAGAAAGAAGGGAGAAAAGTGGATTCCTTGCCTGAAAAAAATGTGGGCATCTATTGAAACTGATCCTTTAAGCCTTCAGCTGTCTGCTGTGCGAGTGGGGGAGGGGCATGTGGCAGTGTAATTGTATTCTTGATGGCATTTGTTGAATTGATGCGCATGATATATAAAACTTAAAAGTTTTTATCTCAATTTTTCAGTTTTCACGAAGTCATTTATAGCATTAGTCCCTTGGCGATGTTTTACTCTTTGCATTTGCAAAAAATCCATAGTGAGTTTTGAAGGTAGTTCTTTTTCAGTTAACCATCTGCATGCTACCTTTTAATGGAAATTGTTAAATGAGTAATGGATCAGAGCCATATGGTAATGAATGTGGAGGATGCTAATTGACAGTAGCCCACCTGGTGAATTGGGATAAAATAACCTTCACAACTAACTTATTAGTTAGAACAACTTATGCAAATAGAGAAATTGAGTCTTCCAAACATCTCTGAGTAAATGTATATATTTTGATAAATTTCTTTGGAAATGAAGCAATCAAGTGAATCATGGATAGTCTGTGGTTCCATCTTTCTGCCAAAATTAATTAAATTTAATTCTGATGACTTCAGTTTTCAGGGGCTCTTGGGATTCTTTTGTGCTGTTCTTTTGCGTTAGCCATGCTTTGTACCTTTCCCCTATGTTGTTTTCTTTCTTTTTGAGAGCGAATAGATCTCGAGAATTCTTTTTGAGCAAAATAAGTCTCAAGAATTGATTAGATTGATGTGCATAGAGTACAATATATAGGCAAGGATCATGAAGGTTTATAGAAACACCCGATAAACGGTGATCCTTGCCTAATCAACCTTAATCCCCTAAGGCAATCCAGTTGAATAGGCTTGGGTGCCAGGCCCATGGCCAACCCACTAGGGCGCCTATTCTAAACTCCCCACAGTCGAATCGTCAGCCACTCTGCATGTTTAGACTAGACCTAAACTCCGTAAACACTGAAGAAGGCAGCCCTTTGGTGAAGGTATCTGTATATTGTGAGGAGGTGGGAACATGCAGAACACGAAGATCACCAATGGTGCCTCGCTCTCGGACGAAGTGAAGATCGATCTCAATGTGCTTGGTAAACTAATGCGGAACCGGGTTGGAGGTCATGTAGACAGCACTGATGTTGTCGCAATACACAGTGTGGCTCACCGGAGAGGGGCATGCAACTACAAAAGAAGCTATCGTAGCCAGGTGGCCTCTGCAACTCCATTGGCCACCGCACGATACTTGGCTTCAGCACTAGATCTTGACACCGTGTTCTAGCGCTTGGAGGACCAGGATATAAGATTGTCACCAAGGAACACGGACAACCAGCCCAATCAGCGTCGGTGTAGACGAAAAGATCAGTCGAAGCAGACGGTCACAATACGAGACCAAGGTAAAGGGTCCCACAAACATAGCAAAGAATCTGCTTCAGGGCAACAAGGTGAGGCTCACGAGGGTCATGCATATGAAGGCAGACCTGTTGGACGACATACGCAATATCTGGGCGGGTGAACATCAAGTATTGGAAAGATCCAGCAAGACTGAAGTCTGTAGCATCAGACATAGTGCCCCATCAGCTGAAGCAACCTTCGGATTGGTGTCAACTGGAATGGAGCACGGCTTGCACTCTGCCATCTCAGCGCGATCCAGAATGTCCAACATATGTTGTCAGTGTAAAAGAAGTCCATCACCACTTCGCTGAACATGCATGCCGAGGAAGTGATGCAATTCACCAAGATCTTTCATGGCGAACTCTCTCTGAAGCGCGGAGATAATCCGTCGAAGGAGACTTGGTGAGAAGGCAGTGAGGACAATATCATCAACATAGAGCGGGTAATCTGCGCTGATAAACAAGAGTGAGGTGTCTGACTTGGCTTCAACAAACCCAATAGACAACAAGTAGGCGGCTGTACCAGGCACGAGGGGCCTTCTTGAGGCCATACAATGACTTCTTTAGGAGGCAGACAAAATCCGGATGAGTGGAATCTTCAAACCTGGATGGTTGCTGGCAATACACTATCTCAGTCAGATTGCAATGAAGAAAGGCGTTCTTCGCATCAAGCTGGTGGATGGGCCAGCGGTGAGAGAGATCCAAGGAGAGTACTGTGCACAGTAGCAAGCACAACATCAGTAGAATCGAGAAACTCAAGGTCTGCAGGGTCAGTAGGGCCTTCGTGCTCAGCAAAGGGAAAGGTCGTTTCATCGAAGATGATGTGCCGGGAGATGATGACCCTATTGGAGGAAGGCTCAAGGCAACGATATCCTTTGTGGTGAGGGGAATAGCCTAAGAAGACGCACATGGCAGACCTAGGGGCGAGTTTGTGAGGAATAGTGACACTTGCAGCCAAAGATCCATAGGTGATCATTCACCGGTGGCGTGCAAAACAGGGCAAGGTGAAGCATGGAGAACTGTAGAGTCTTGGTGGACAATGTGTTAAGTAGAACAGTTGTTGTAGAGAGGGCCTCCGCCCAGTAGGAGGGAGGCATGGACGCCTGAAAAAGCAGTGAGCGAATGACATTATTGATCAAGCAAATAATGCGTTCAGCTTTACCGTTTTGGCGTGAGGTGTGGGGGCAAGACATACAGAGATGGTTGCCCTGGGTAAGGAAGAAGTGACGGGTGCTAGAGTTATCAAATTCTTTCCCATTGTCGCATTGGAAAGCCAAGACGCAAGCGCCAAATTGGGTGGAGGCATGGGCGATGAAGTGAGCAAGCGTGCTGAAAGTGTCATGTTTTAGTCACTGCAGAAAAGTCCACAAGTAATGGGTGCAATCATCAAGTATGACCAAATAATATTTATAACCTGATATGCTGACAACTGGAGAGATCCACAAATCACAATGAATAAGATCAAACTTACTAGACGCATGAGAGGTGGACGCATGGAAAGGCAAACGGACATGGCACCCGCTGATAAGCATGACATAAATCTGAACAATCGTGAATATGACATTAAACACTATACGCGAGCTTCGACAACGCCTCATGACCAGGGTGGCCAAGACGTCGATGCCAAAGCAAGGAGGAAGCCTGGGTGACAAGGGAATGTGCTGGATGTAGGCACAGTGGATATAGTGGCCCGGAGCTATTGCACGTGACGATCTCGGTCTGAGACGGAAAAACCTTCATGGAACCAGCAGGGTCAAACTCAACAAAACAATTATTGTTGATAATAAATTGGTGAACAGAGATGAGATTCTTAATAAGGTGTGGTGACACAAGAACATTATTAAGACATAAAGTGGGTGACAAACTGACAACCCTGTAGAGCCAGTGGCAGTAATAGGAAGAATAGAACCATTACCGACAAAAGTAGATGAAGGAGTAGGATACCACAGGAGAAGAATATGTGAAAGAGAGGAGGACTGAGATGTCATATGGGAAGTAGCACCGGAGTCAAAGTATCACTCGTTCGACGGTGGAGGTGTTAGCGAGGTCATGCTGAAGGTGGAGGCGAGGGCCATCGGGTCCCAAGAAGGAAGGCGATATAGAATCAAAATTGCCTTGCAAAGACGCACCCAACAAGGTGTTGGATATTCTCCTCAACCTGATCACACATCGGACAATGATCCGGGTGGGGTAGGCCCCGCTGATCCAATCTATCCCAAATTGTCAGAGTAAGAAGGACCAAAACTACTGAGCAATGCCAACAAGTGATTAATGTTTTCCTCTTCTTGATCACATAGAGGGCATTGTGCCGGGTGTGGCAGCCCCTGCCTTACCAGCTGTAGAATAGTAGAGAGAATAAGAGAAACACCACACACCCAACATGGGGGGGGGGGGGTGACCTTCATATATATATTGCCAATATGGCTGAGTATACATGCAATACATGGCAAGTGTCAATCAGTGCCAATCATACTAAATATAGACTTGCCTAATATACACTTTCCTAATGTACATATCTATCACCCGCCCTCAGTCGAAGCGTCAGGAACCCGGATGCAGAGGCTGGACCGAAAATCCTCAAACAGCTGAATCGGCAATCCCTTCGTCATGATATCAGCGAACTGATACTTGGAAGGCACATGGAGAACACGAACCTCGCCGAGAGCCACCTTCTCGCGGACGAAATGGATGTCGATCTCAATGTGCTTCGTATGGCAATGATGGACCAGGTTAGCTGTCATATAGACAGCGCTGACGTTGTCACAGTAGACAACTGTGGCGAGTTGCAAGGGAATGTGAAGTTCCTGCAAAAGCTGCCGAAGCCAACAGCACTCTGCCACCACATGAGCAACAGCCCGGTACTCGGCCTCTGCACTGGACCGGGACACCGTGGTTTGCCATTTGGACGACCAGGACACCAGACTGTCGCCGAGGAAGACACAAAAGCCTGATGTGGAGCGGCGGGAGTCGGGACACCCTGCCCAGTCAACGTCGGAGTATGCAATCAACTTGTCGACAGGCCCAGTGCCTGATGTGGAGGCCAGCCGACAGCGTGCCCTTCACGTACTGAAGGATGCGCTTGAGTAGGGCGAGGTGAGCTTCGCGCGGGTCATGCATGAAGAGGGACACCTGCTGTACCGCGTACGCCAGGTCGGGGCGAGTGAGCGTCAAGTACTGGAGTGAGCCGGCGAGACCGCGGTACGTGGTGGGGTCGGCAACAGGAGCGCCATCCGAGGCAGAGAGCTTGGCACGAGAGTCAACAGGTGTCGATGTCGAGTGACACTCAGCCATGCCTACCTTCTGAAGAAGGTCCACCGCGTACTGCCGCTGACTGAGGAAGAGGCCGTCGGAGGAGCGAGTAACGGAGATCCCCAGGAAGTGATGCAGCTCGCCAAGGTCCGTCATGGCGAACTCAGAGTGAAGGCGGTCGATGATGCGGTGGAGCAGGGCGTCCGAGGAAGCCGTGAGGACGATGTCGTCGACGTACAACAGCAAGTAGGCACTGGCACCGCCCTCGGTGAAGACGAAGAGGGAGGTGTCAGTGGCAGAGGCGACGAAGCCGAGCTGTCGAACATACGTGGAAAAACGCTCGTGCCACGCCCGAGGGGCCTGCTTGAGACCGTATAGGGAGCGTTGAAGGAGACAGGCAGCGTCGGGACGCGCCGGGTCGACGAAGCCGGGGGCTGCTGGCAGTAGACTGTCTCATGCAGGTGGCCGTGAAGAAAGGCATTCTTCACGTCCAGTTGGTGGATAGGCCACTGACGAGAGGTGGCGATGCTGAGGACGACCCGAATGGTGGCGGGCTTGACGACCGGACTAAAAGTCTCGTCGTAGTCGATGCCATGGCGCTGGGTGAAGCCGCGGACGACCCAGCGAGCCTTGTGACGAGCCAATGTGCCATCGGAGTGGAACTTGTGCCGGAAGATCCACTTGCCGGTGACCACGTTGGCGCCGGGAGGCCGTGAAACGAGCCGCCATGTGTTGTTGTCGACGAGGGCCCTGTACTCCTCAGCCATAGCCGCACGCCACTGGGGGTCGGCAAGAGCCCCTCGGTAGTCACGGGGAATAGGCAAGGCCGTGGAGGGGGCGGCGACGTGAGCAGACGGTGGGAAGCCGTAACGATCAACAGGCTTCAACGAGCCTGTCTGGAGGCGCATCACAGGCCGCCTCGTGGCAGGAGGAGGCGGAGGTGGCGGAGAAGCCGCCAAACTGGAGCAGGAGCCGGCTGGACGGGAACCGCGGGCGCCGGTGGGGGAACCTCCACAGCCGGTGCAGGGGCCGGCTCAGTAGCCGGTGCAGTAGCAGCAGAACGCCGCCGAGTGTAGACTCGTAGAGGTGGGGGGCCGGTCGCAGCAGGACCAGCCGGGGCAGCGGCAACGACCGGGCCAATCTGTAGAATGGCAAGGTCCTCAGCGAGCTCCTCCAAGTGAGCTCGGCGTCGCGGCTGCTCAGTGTCGGCTGGCGACGAAGTGACTGCAGGGGGCACCGTGGCAGTAGCATAGTCACATAAAACGGGTTCACCACTTTCGACCCTCGACCCAGGTTCGTCGATTTCGACCCGGGTTCATGGGTTTGTTTTCAACCCGAAGTGTAAAAATCTCCCATAAATAGCGTACCACGTACCGCGACCCCGTACCTCGACCCCATCGACCCAAAAACTTTGTGACTATGGGCAGTAGTGCGGGGCACCAGCGCGGCAGGACCTGCAAGGAGAAAGTCCACAGAGTTTGGAAGCTCACTGGAGGTGTCAGTGCTGAATGGAAAGTACGTCTCGTCGAAGACAACATGACGGGAGATGATGATCCGTCTAGTAGTGAGGTCGAGACACCGATATCCCTTGTGTGAGGAGGGGTAACCGAGAAAGACACAAGCGGTGGAACGAGGGGCCAGCTTGTGTCTGGATGTGGCGGTGAGGTTGGGATAGCAAAGGCAACCGAGGACACGAAGAATGTTGTAGTCAGGGGGCTGCTGGAAGAGTTGCTCATAGGGGACTCTATGTTGAATGGCTGAGCAGGGGCGCCTATTGATAAGATATGTGGCTGTAGCTAGTGCCTCAGCCCAATATTTGGGTGGCATGTGAGCGTGGATGAGCAATGTGCGACATATGTCGTTCAGGGAACGAAGGATACGCTCAGCCTTGCCGTTTTGAGAAGAGGTGTAAGGGCAGGAGAGGCGTAGGTGAATGCCGCTGGAAGTGAAGAAGGTGGCGAGTGCATTATTAACGAACTCAGTGCCATTATCAGCCTAAACCGCCTTGACAGGAAGGCTGAACTGTGTGTGGACAAAGGCGCAGAAGTTAATGATGTGAGTGGCTACCTCAGATTTTTGGACTAGAGGGAATGTCCAGCAAAAATGTGTGAAGTCATCGAGGATGACAAGGTAGTACTGTGCACCAGAAATACTAGCGACGGGGGACGTCCAAACATCACAGTGTATAAGCTCAAAGGGTAAAGATGAAACTGAACTGGAATTCCCAAATAGCAGCCGCACATGCTTGCCAAGTTGACACGAGTGACATAGAGTATGAGCTGATTTATTACATGAGATGGAATTATTTTGTCTAAGTAATTGTAGGGTAGCAGCTCCTGGATGACCAAGACGATGATGCCACAGGTCGGTGGAGATGGCGAGGTTGGCTTGTGGCGTGGCGGGGATGGTGTAGAGGCCATCGGAACTATTGGAGCGAAGAATCACGTGTCTGGTCTGCAGGTCCTTGACAGAAAAACCAAACGCGTCAAATTCGATAGTGCAATGGTTGTCACGAGTGAATTGGCGAACTGAAAGTAAGTTGCGCACTAGAGAGGGGACAACTAGAACATTGCGAAGTGAGAGGGAGGATGCATGGCCTGGTAGTGTAGGATTGCTGGAGCAAGTGACAGGAAGATGATGGCCAATACCAACAATGATGGATGGGATAGAAGAGGGTTGGCGAGAGAGGAGTATACCATCCGAGTTGTGCATGTGGGAGGTGGCGCCGGAGTCCATGACCCAGCCGGCCGGCCTGATTCCACATTGGAGAGGATGGAGGTGCCGGGGCAGGGGCAAGGGCAGCATGGGCCTGTGGGTTGGCACCCATTATGCCCTGGCCGCGCCCGCCCTGGTGACTGTGAGGGTGCCAGCCGCTGGGGCTGTTGCCCTGCTGCTGCCAGCCGCTGCCTGTATGAGGGATGCCGCCCTGGTAGGCCCATGGGTTGTAGCATAGCCACGGCCCCATGGGTTGGTTGCCCCCTTTCTGGCCGCTGCCGCTACCCTGCTGCCAGCCGTTGCCGTTGCCCTGGCCGCTCCAGCCACCCTGTTTCTTGCCGCCCCCAGAGCCCTTGGGAGGGGCGCCAGTGGTGACAACAGAGGAGGAGGAGCGGCACCCTGGAGAAGTGCAGGTCGAACCAGACACGGCCACCATGGCAGAGGCAGCCGTGGTCTTTTCGTCGTTGGCGAGACATAGCTCTTTAAGGCAGAGCATCTCTCGCGCCTAGGAGAAGGATGGCAGCTCGGCGGAGTTGGCGATGTCGTCGGCGGTGGCGGTGTAGCGCGGGTGGAGGCCGCGAAGGAGGCTGAGGACGAGCTGGGAGTCCTCGATGGTGTGACCGACGTCCCGAAGAGCAGCGGCCTTGATCTTGAGCCTCTGGCAGTACTCGTCGATCGTCGAGTCGCCCATGTTCAAGGAGTGAAACTCCTCCAGCAGGAAGATAGCCCGGGGCGCGCGATTGGAGCGGAAGAGGCCTTCAATTGCCACCCACAGCTCGCGGGCAGACTGGTTCTCGTCGGTGATGGCAAGGTCAAGGACCGAGTCGTCAACGGTGTTCAGGATCCAACCACGGACAGTGCACTCAGCGATGTCCCACGATGGATCAGCAGCTGGAGGAGGAGCAGGCCCGTTGATGTGGGGGCGAAGACTGAATTTCCCGCACAAGGCCTTGAAGAAGGAAGCCCACTTGGTGAAATTGGGATTCTTCATCTCCAGAGTCACCGGAATGTGGGTCTTCACGTTGACGGCGGTGTAGGGGTGGACGACGACAGCCTGCGGCGGTGGTGGTGCAGCAGCGGCCGCGGCAGCATCAGCGTCAGCAGGCATCAGGGCCGGCTGCGGGCAGGGAGAAGTGGCGCACAGCCTGAGGGAGACGGCGGCAATGGAGGACAGCCGCCGGGAGAGGGAAGGGAGGCGGAAGCGGAAGGCCGGGACCTTAATTGATCTCGGTCTCTGATACCATGTAGAATAGTAGAGAGAATAAGGGAAACACCACACACCCAACATGGGGGGGTGACCTTCATATATATATTGCCAATATAGCTGAGTATACATGCAATACATGGCAAGTGTCAATCAGTGCCAATCATACTAAATATAGACTTGCCCAATATACACTTGCCTAATGTACATATCTATCACTGGCCTATCAGCAGTCCAACATCTGTCATGTGCGATCAGCCACATGAAGAAACGACACTTGGGTGGAGCCTAAGTTTTCCAGATTCTCTCATATGGGCCAAAAATAGTGGAACCTAAGAAACAACCCTCATATGCCGACTTGGCCGAATACTTTCCACTAGAGGAAAGGCACCAAATGTGAGAGCCTTCATGCTCCGGTTGTAACTGGAAATCATGGAGATCCCACAGTCCACAGATTAAGGAACTCCACTATTAACACTAAATAGATCTTATATTTTGGGTCTGATTGTTGGAGATATAGTCTTATATTACTCAGATTCGGATTCGACACGAAGAACATGAGATGTCTCGGATATAGATACAGGTGGATAATTTTGGTCAACAGATATTTGATACTAAATAAAAGACTCATAAAGCTAAATATCCGTATCAGATATCCACCTTTGAGTATCCTGGTTCGGATTTAGTATGGGACATTGAATGTCCAGATTCGGATAAGGACAGATTTGAAAGGAACATTGAGTACCTGGGCTGGAATACGGATGGATCCAAACCCTTCGTATGGACAGGCGGATGGGAAGTATACATCCCTACTCCCAAACTTATTGTCATTACACTCACAGGTATGTACATTTTTTTTACAGTTCAGCACAATACACCTAAATGTTAATCCATCATATTAGACTCTATATATAATTAGGGAGCAGCCTTGTACTCTAAGAGAAGATCAGCTGTTATGGAGCTGTTAGGGGGCTGCGTGGTTGCGAGGGAGAGAGAGAGTTGAGGGAAGCGGCGGCGGCTAGGGCTGCGGGGCGTTGGGAAGGCCAGCCGCGGGGCTTTGCCCACGGCTGGCAAGGTATAAGGGATTTCCTTCTAGTCTCTTGCTTGATTTCAGATTGATACATCTCCTCTCATTATATAGAGAGATCTTACTTGGCCCCTAAGCCAGCGACTAATTAACCCTAATGGGCTAAGGCCCAATAGGCCCCTGACTATGCGCTCGTGGTGGTAGGGCTTGAAGTCCCAAGTGGTCGAGGGTAAAAAAATCTGTTGTAGAAAATAAGAAAGCCAACCACTTATAGCCATGGGACAGTGGTTCCATGCACATCTGTATTAAATAGTCAACTGTATATGTAATTGATTGGTTTCAACATTTGTACACACTATCATTTGAGTTCTACTCTAACACACTATCATTTGAGTTCTACTCAAGATCTCACAGTTAAAATCACTTGGATGAAAAGCTCATAAACGCATTGGATGGTTTAGATGCATGGATGTACTCAAGTTGTATACAAAGCATTTCTGTTCAAAATACAGAGCAGAAAATAAAGCATATAACTTATAACAAAAGAAAAGGAGTTTGGTATCCTGCGGACACTGTATAAGCTGCATTGGAATCAAGTCCTGTACCATTCATCCCTTCTGTGGTGAATATAGTTCTGAGAATCTTATGCAGATCACTATAATACGAACCTAAGGCACACACTGGATTTTAAATTGTTCAGTCTATGCCACTGCATGAGACAATTCCTATGTTCAACAAAGGTGGGTACCGACTGAATAGAATGTACTATTGTTTTGTTTTTCCTTTTCGTACAAGCACTCTTCCTTTCTTGGTGGCGGAAACTAAATTTCTATCATTCTGATGATAATGCCTACCATATACTCCCTCTGTCCCTTTTATTTGTTTGCTACGGTAAGTGTGCTGGACGAACTTTCTTAAATTTGAATAGGTTTATAGAAAAAATATTAACATTTATATCTCCAAACAAGATTATTATGGAAATAGATTCAACGATCTGTCTAATTATACTAATGATGTACTATAAATATTAATATTTTTATATATATTTAGTCAAAGTTGAGTACATCTGACTTCTCGAGAAGTGAGAACGACTGATAAAAAGGACGGAGGGAGTATCCTTTAGCCCTCTATGCTTGCAAATGTGGCATTGGATTCAACGCTGTTGTTTATTTTCTACATCACATCTGTCTAACATTCAGTGATACATACAAGGCCCAGTATATTGGCAGTTTGGCATATACTGAAAAATATTGTTGCAACCCTACAAATAGAGTAAGTGTTAAAATCTTCAGAGTTGGGCACCCAGAGATTTGCTTTTGTTCATTGAGCTTATGGGCATGGAGGTTGAACTGGAGCCAGGAAACGGTCATGTGGCTGAAAGAACCATGAGTCAGAAAGAACCACGGCAACAAGGAGGCCAAATGCCAAGCGGTACTGATGAGGCAGAGCTCGTGTGGAAGCTACGGAAGTACTTGATGCTACTGGCAATTCTTTCTGCAACTATTACCTATCAGGCTGGACTTGCCCCACCAGGTGGCCTCTGGCTAGATAACCACCATGGCCATCTTGCCAGCGATATTGTCCTACAATCTACTTATCCAAAGCGGTATAAGGTATTCTTCTACTGCAACTCAACAGCATTCATGGCGTCTCTGATTGTTTTGATCTTGCTTTTAGTAAGGAAGCTCAGCTGCAATGCAATTTGGCTCCGCTCGCTGCATTTTGCGATGCTACTCAACCTGCTCGGGCTTATGGGGGCCTATGCTGCTGGCAGCTGCAGGCAAATCAGAACATCCTTGTATACTTGGGTGCTGCTTGTTGGCGTCTTCACATACGTTGCACTTCATGTTGTGTTCTTCCGGCATCTAGCATCTCCATGGCTTCAACAAACTTTGATGGATGTTCAGAGGTCCTGGAAGGATTCTCTAGCACATATGTTCAGCAAAAGTCAGAGCATAACAGACGAGCCAGATGCTTCTGTCCAAGAAAAAAAGGAACTGGAGCAGAAACGCAGCTTGTTGCTGGTTCTTGCCACATTGTCAACGACAGTAACATATGCAGCAGGGCTGAACCCACCAGGCGGATTCTGGCCTGACAGCAGTGCTAGCCATCTAGCTGGTGACCCAGCGCTCAGAGACCACTATCCCAGTCGCTTCAAGGCCTTCATGGCGTGCAACGACACAGCTTTTGCTGGATCCCTTGTCATTATCATCATGCTTCTCAGCAACACAGCAGTGGATCACGTTGTCAAGTCGAATGCACTTCGTCTGTGTGTTATTGTGAGCCTATTTGGCCTTATGGCTGCTTATGCTGCAGGGAGCTGCAGGGAACTCCATACATCTATATATGTGTTCACCCTTGTCGCTGCTATCCTATTATATCTCGTCATCCAGTGGATTGCACCTATTCTGCCCAGACCAGAGTTGGTCAGCAAATGCATAAAATGGATAAAAGGAGAAAAGGATAAGCTGATTCTGAAGCTAAAATCGTTCCTTATGGAGAGTAACAGTACAACCAACGAGCAGCAGATGCCATTAGCATTGGATCAACAACATATATCCAGTCATGTTTCAACGGACACTGTTAGTGATACTAAGGATGATATGAGAAAGCTACGCACATACCTTTTATTACTTGGCATCCTAGCAGCCACCATTACATACCAAGCTGGGTTGAATCCACCTGGTGGGTTTTGGTTAGACAACAAGGATGGGCATCTTGCTGGAAACCCTATCCTGGAAGCCATCAGTCCAAAGCGGTACAACACATTCTTCTACTGCAATTCCACCGGATTTGTGTCATCTTTGGTCATCATCACCCTACTCCAGAGCAACTTGATCACTGTTGGTGCCTTGAAACGATATGTACTGCAGACAGCCATGATTTTCGATCTCTTTGGTATGATGGGAGCATATGCTGCTGGCAGCAGCCATACTTTCTCCACAGCTTTGTATGTGATGATCTTGGTCTTTCTTGTCTTCTCTTATGTTATGGTTCACGTCCTGCTCTTTGTGTGCACAAGGAGCTCAGATGATGGACCAGCTCAGAACATAGATGATAATCCTGAACTGAAAGATTTGGAGAAGCGGCGCAAGTTTCTTGTGCTGCTTGCTGTTCTGGCAGCATCGAGCACATATCAAGCTGGCATAAACCCACCAGGTGGCTTCTGGCCTGACAACAACGATGGGCACCGAGCAGGCTATCCAATGTTCCATGATGAGTTTCCACACCGTTACATGGCATTCTTCTACCTAAACTCTACTGCTTTCATGTCATCCTTGGCTGTGATCATGCTCCTTGTTAGCAAAAGGTTATGCCAGAGTGGAATCAGTGGCTACTTGCTGCGTGGATGCATGCTACTTGATCTGGTCAGTCTCATGGGTGCTTTTGTGGCAGGAAGCTGCAGGAAAGTATCAACATCTGTGTATGCCATCCTAGTTGTTGCTGTTGTTTTTACCTATGTCATGGTTCAAGTTCTCGTGCTAACCTTTGCAAAAGATAAGGTGAGTTACTTCTTTGAGTGGGTGCTCCATGCCACTCCTTTCAAGAGTCCACATCCATCCCAGAATGGTAAGCGAAGCATCATGGTCAACCGGAAGTCTGAGTATAAATGGCGAAAAGATCTGATTCTGATTGGAACCCTCGCAGCGAGCGTTACATACCAAGCTGGGCTGCTCCCCCCAGGAGGGCTTTGGCCTGATGACCGAGACGGCCATTTCACCGGCGACCCAATCCTCCATGATACTGATCCACCACGATACATGGCATTCTTCTACTGCAACGCCTCCGCATTCATGGCATCGGTGGTCATAGTCATCCTGCTGCTCAATAGCACAATAAGCAAGTACAAGAGATCTCTCCTTCCCATGAAAACAGCAATGGTGCTGGACCTGCATGCTCTGCTTGGGGCTTATGCTGCAGGCAGCTGCAGGAAACTAAAGACTTCTATATACATTTTCGCACTTGTCATTGCTGTTTTTATGTACGTCGTCATTCACATCCTGCTCTCCTTCGATAAAATGGCACGGCTGGTAAAGAAGACCGGAGAACAATGGATTCCATGTCTGCAGAAGATGTGGGCACTCATTGAAACTGAACCTCCAAACCGTCAGCCATCTTCAGAGGAACCATGAGAGAACCCTGGCTGCATGTTTGTATTCTTGTTAACTTAAATTATTCAATTGATGTGTACGTTAAAACAAGATTTGTTTTTCCCAAGTGCTGTAATCTTTTTCATGCTCATTTCATTATATAAGATGAATCCATTAGTGTTTGACTTCAACCACTTCGTTCTCGGTTTTAGCTTTCTTGGGTTCAGTGCAGTACTTCCTCCATTCCAAATTATAAAATATTTTGATTTTTTTTTTAATACATAGCTATTGCTATGCACTAAGATATGCATTATGTCTAGATATATAGTAAAAATAATATACCTTGAAAAAGTTAAAACGTCTTATAATTTGTAGTGGAGGAAGTATTACTCAATTCTTGTAAAACTCCCTTCCATATGTTGCCGTTTGGCGTTGAAACAAACATTTGGACAGACGGAATTATCTATTTGTAAGCTAGGCAATTTCCATTCGGATAGAAGGGCCAGCGCAGGTTATTTCAATAGTCGGCGCCCAGCTAACAGTTCAACATGGTACGCTGAGCAAATTGTTCTTGTAAACTTTGATTCTGAATCTTTGCCCTTTGTTTCAGAAATTCATACCTTTTTTGTATTTGTGCAGGATCATAAATTGTTTTTGCACAATTTCAGTAATTCCGTGGACTGCTCCAGATTTTTAAGGATATGAGCTTGAGCCTTTATTTGTCCTCTCTTTGCTCTGCTTTGGCATGCTTGTACATTTCATATTTTTGGCCTTACATCTTCCTCGTGAATACTGAATAGTGTGTTCATTTTTCATGCCTATGGGCATGTTTCTTTTTTTCCTTTTTATCGATGATTGAAACCAAAGTCTTTTCAAGTGTGAGATTTCAGAAGAGTGATGTCGTGAGCACACCAATGCTCCGTACTAGTACAAACTAAAACTAGAATCAAAACTTGTGGGCAATGCACAAGGTCAAATTCAACCAGGAGCATTGTCAACCATCTTTCATCTATTTTCTGAGAAACAGAATCCACAAGGGCAAGATATGAGTAGAACAGTAACCAAAATTGCCTAAAACTATAATCAATGATAATTCCTACATGCAATGAATGTGGTCAACGATAACAACAATTTTGACCACTATTGCCTAAAGAATAATAGCACTCTAAGCAAGAACTAAAGAAAGCCGAATCGAAAGAAGACTACTTTCAAGTAGAACTGTTAAGCTTTCGGATGAACTGGTTGGTGAAGGAAACTCCATAAGTGTTGCTCACCAAACCTCATTGCTTCCAATGGGGGTTCTTAAACCTAGCAGGAGGACGGCAATTGTTCAATTTACACAGAATCCATAGGTTTTGTTTCTGGCCTTTCTCCATCTACAATAACCTTGGACTTCATCAAATGAGAATTTTGCCTTGAATTTAAGGAATTTCTCCTACTGCTGGTGGCTGACTCTTTCATCCCTAGGTAAGTATACATTGACATCCCTGCAAGGGCAATGACAGCTCCACAGAGGCTGGTGAATCCAGGATCAGATTTAAATATCAGATAACCAGATAGCATTATAACAATCGTCTTGAACTGACCTAGCACAACATGAGCAAGAGCCGAGGTTGCCCTGCAGCATCCCAAATACATTGAAAAATTATGTTCAGGTCCAGAAATTTTGCAAATTTGATAGCCATAGAACAGAATAAATGACCAGATACTTTACACTGTCATTTCCGAAACCTAAAATATGTGAACCTTCAAGACCAAAAGGATATCACATAGACAAATATTATGATTATTTTTTCTGTTAAATAAACCTTTTCTTGTCAGTTGAACTCTAAAGGCCTTATCAGTGTAAAGTTTATATTTCTATTTTCAAGCTTGGGCATAATAGCAATATTTCATCATAGTACTAGGACATGGAAATTTGGCATATAAAATAATGCTGTAAGTTATTAAAACAATTAAAAAGGCATGCTACTTTGTTTCTCTAGGTTACAGATCCTATAATGTTCATGTATTCGATGCCAAATTTGGTATAGCAACATTTAACTCGATAAGATTGTTTATCTAGGCTTGAAAAAGGAGCTTCCCATGTGCTCATATCTCCTGGTCTATAAAGTTAATATGTCTTGAGTCTAACATGCATAACCTGGATTTTTTTCTAGACATTAGATATGCACGAGTATAAAACTAGTGAAAACAAGCATTGAAATGTAGAGGGAGGGAGGGAGGGAGGGAGGGGGGGAGAGAAGAAAAAGATATGTGATTCTATGAAATGCAAAGCCAATCATGTAACATCAATTTTTATGACTCACCCAAGTGCCAAAGCACCAGACCACTGAAGAAGGAAACCGAACAGAGCAGATATGATAATTGTGCTGCTGTTCTTGAAATCCCAATTGAAAGATAAAAGGCCTGGAGGATCCAATAATGGCATCAAAACAATAAAGAAAAATATGGTAATTGGGGTTGTCTTCCACATTAACCTGATCAGACAACCTGGAGGTTAGTATAAAACCTAAGGAAATACTTGCTGTCATGGAAGAGATAAAACACAGTAACTTACGCAAGAGCTGTCCAGTTTCCACTCTGTTGTAAATTTGACCACAGGATTTTGTTTACAGCACTAGGAATAATCCAAGCTAGTGCTACACAAGCACCAAAAAAATTGAACTCCAAATCAGTAACAGTTGCAACGGCCACACCAAATGAGACAACAACCAGTGTGATAACCTACATCCAGAAGATATATTTCTTGAATTCTTCAAGACTCCAGTTCGAAAATTCTCTGATAACAAAGAGAACAAGAATGGAGCAGTATATGAAGCATGAAATCTCTAAGAAATTTACCTTTCTAAGGGAAACCCTTTTCTTGAAAAGAATAAATTCTGATACTACTATGGTTGGAGTTACAGCTATCTTAGCCATCTGATAAAAACCTACACTGAAGACAAACAGCACTGAGTACATTATGAGATCCTCATTGAGGAAAAGGCAGGGCACTTTTTATCCGTTAAACAGGGATGTCACCTGTTATGCTTTAAACTGATATTGGCAAGCCCGGTGGAGAAAGACATGACAGCACCTAAAGCAAATAATGAGGAGAAAGGAGTGGATTTCGAAGGAGGAGCAATTGGCAGCAAGTATAATGCCTTGAGAACAGCCATTAAAGCAAAAGCGAAAAGGTAATGAATTAACGACAGTGCGACTGGGAAGTTAAATCCAACAGTGCCCATCACCTACAAAGAAAAGAAATGCCATTTATAAAAGGAATGCAAATAGACAGAAGGTGGTAAGTTTAAAATGATTGGAAAGTCAGCCATACCATTTTGTTTGCCATGATGATCCCAACAGCAACCACGAAGTTGAATGTCAGCGCAACAATAGGGCCACAAAGTCTCTGCTGCTGGCGTTTGGCCCCTTCTGAAGTATGAAACTCATTGTACAGTGAGCCCCTCAGTTCCTCTAGTGCCCGGCCTGGTAAGTATGAGTGAGAGAGCATGAGACGACTTAATGCAGCAGCTTTTCCCAATGAGATGGCTATATATATATCAGCATCAAAAACATTCTTAAAATGCAATCTTTCACCCAGAATTTAATTAAAACTAGGGCAATGGAATAGTCATAAAGTCAGGCGTAACAAGCACTTCATGATATGGAACATATTCAATGACATCAAAATATCTGTTACCAAAAAAATTGCCTCTGCAACTAATGTAATTTAAACATTCTCATGATTTAAAAACGTTGTTTTCAATTATATAACATTTAATGAGCCTTGAACTATTAGCAAGCTCTCTTTTCCTGAGGTAGCTAAGAAGTGCTGAAATAGCTATCATGTGCAATCGAACTTTCAAAAATCTACATTCGAAAAGGAAGAGATCATTATATACAATCAAACTAAGTGAGCTCTGAACTGAACCCAGAAGCAATCACCATCAATTTCATAGGCCTTGCACCCACTGGAAAGGCGGAAACATTATTGTTAGAATAGCCCTGTATACTCTCTATATGCGCCCTTGTCTGGGCTGCTCAGGGCCCTCTTGGCCCATGTACCTTGCCTATTTATATGTAATCCCTCTCTGTAACCTAAGTCATTAAGCAATACAAACCGGTTGGCATCCAGTCTTCATGGTATCACACGCCTACCTGGGGTCCGGTGAGACCCTTTAATCCCGCCCACCGCTCCACTGCCTCCATGCGCGTTTCTCTGCTTCCGCGCCCGCGCATGGCCGCCTCGGCCGCCGCACCGTCTCCCCCTCCCACCTCTGGCGATTCCAGCACTTCGGCTGCCGCCGCCGTCGCTGCTGCCGCCACTGCGGCCCAACTTTGTGACGCTGCAATCGCGGCCGCAGTGCAACTCGAGGAGGAAGCCGTCGCCGCTCGTGCTGCCAACACCGAGCGTGCCGCCCAGCTCCAGAAGCAGGCGGACCTTCTCAAGTCCGCCGCCGCTGCCCAGGAGCGCGTCCGTGCCGCCGCCGACGCCCTGTCCAAGGAGCGCGCGCAGGCTGACGCCCTGGAAGCTCAGGCGGCTGCTGTCCGGGAGCGACTTCGTCTGGAGGCCATCCCCGATGATGCAGGCGACGACGACGTGCACTCCGTCTCCTCTGAAGCTGCTGCCATCGCGCACCTACACAGCCAGGCTTGCGCTGTCCAGAACATCAAGTACCTGGTTCCCATCGTCCTTGACCTCAAGTCGCCCCACTATTCCAAGTGGCGCGGCTGTTGGAAATAATCTTGTCATAAGGGATGAATAGATGCATCTATATGCATCTATGGACATGAGTAGTCAAGAGAAAATTGACTTGTTGCATGAGCTAATGTTTAGCTAGCTTTTGGAAGCAAAGTTTGTTTTGAACTTGAGCTGTGAAAGCAGGACAGCAGATGGTGAGCTGTTTAGGTCGTTTCCTGTAGCAGAACTGTAGCAAACCGACCTATAGTCCTATAAAAGGGGCAGCACCCTTATGGTTGTAAAAGAGAGAGAGTTTGAGATGTAGAGAGGTTGTAAGGTAGGGCTTGGTTGTGAAAACCAAGTTAGTAATAGAGCTTGGTTGTGAAGATCAAGCTAGTGTATGGTGTGTAGAATATAGTGTGAAGCTATGAGATATAGTGTGAAGCTATGGGATGAGATATAGAATATGTAGTGCTTGATTGTGAAGATCAATCAAGGTGTGTGAGTTTGTAGTGTGAAACTACTTGTGTTGTCATAAGAAAGAAACAAAGTGATTTTGTTTTGCCCAACAATATTAGCTGCAATCTTTGTAGTTCTTTGCCTCAAACATTCAGGGTTCAGGTTCAGCCACTGCTGGCTGAACCGTGTGCTTTGTGTGTGTGTGCTAGCAGAGAGCTCAGATCTTCTTCAACCTTGGGACAGGGGAGAGGGAGAGGGAAGGTAAGCTGGTCAGCTTACCTTGCTGCTGATTGCAGCGGCCAACACGTGGTATCAGAAGCTATAAAGTATTTGTTCTTATATTCTTGTGAGAATCAAGATAAGGGCAAGTGAGGAATTGAGTGATTCAGTTCCAACAGCAGCAAAAGAGAAATAGAGTGATTCTATTTCTAACAGCGGCTACCTCCTCCTCGCGCTTGGCCGGTTCTCCCTGAAGGACCATGTCCTCAGCGACGATTCCCACCCCAACGATCCGGCCTGGTCCCGCATGGACTGTGTGGTCATCTCCTGGATCTTCAACAGCATCTCCCCTGACCTCCTGGACATCATCCACGAGCACGCCGGCGTCACTGCTCGGGTGGCTTGGCTGGGGGTCAAGCCGCAATTTCTGGGGAACCGTGAGTCCCGGGCCTTGCTCCTTGATGCTGAGTTCCGCAATCTCTCCCAAGGTGATCTCTCCGTCGATGACTACTGCCGCAAGATGAAGAACATGGCTGACGCTCTCGCTGATCTTGGTGAACCGATCAGCGACCGTACACTGGTGCTCAACGTCCTGCAGGGCCTCAATGAGCATTTCCAGTTCATGGCTCAACTCATCACCCGGCAGAAGCCGTTCCCTTCATTTGGGGACGTCCGCACCGACCTTCGCCTCGCTGAGCTCAACATGGTGCAGCCCTCAGCGGCTCCCTCTGCCCTTCTTGCCTCCTCGTCAAGCAAGCCATCCTCCACTGCGCCTACGTCCAACTCTGCCTCTTCGCGCCCCCCTCATCCTCAGGGTGCGTCCCCTTCCGGTGGGGGCTCTTCAGGCAGCGGCCGTGGCCGGCGTCGCCGCGGCGGGCGCAATCAGGGCAGCCAAGGCGGCCCCCAATGGCCGTCTCTCTTCAACCCGTGGTCTGGGTCCATCCACATGTGGCCCGGCTCCACACCCGGTGGTCCTCGCGCTCCATCAGCTCGCGCCGGCGTCCCTCCATCCCAGCCGCAAGCCATGCTGGCCAGTACGCCTCCACCAGACCCGGGCCTCTACTCACCGGCGCTGCTACCTACTCCTCATGCGCCTCCTCCGGCTTGGTCTCCCTGGGATCCTCAGTCCCTCGCCCAGGCGTTCAGCACCGTCTCTCTCACTCCGCCAAGCAGCACGGACTGGGTTGTCGACTCGGGTGCTTCGTCCCACATCGCCTCCAACCCTGGTATTATTACTCCCACCTCCTCTTCCTCTTTTCCCTCCTCTATCATGGTTGGTAACGGTGCCACTCTTCCTGTTGTTGGCACTGGTTAATCAATCATCCTTGGTCCATTCCGGCTCAACAACGTTCTCCTTGCTCCTAGCATTATTAAGAACCTTCTTTCAGTTCGCCAATTTACCACTGATAATCAAGTTTCTGTCGAGTTTGACCCTTCTGGCATTTCTGTGAAGGATCTCCATACCAGGAACGTCCTCCTTCGATGTGACAGCACGGGGCCCCTCTACACCTTACAGCTGCCATCGACGCCCTCTATTCCCTGCGTGCTGATTGCCACCCCATCATCCTCCACCTGGCACCGTCGTCTTGGTCATCCCGGCAAGGACGTTCTTCAGCAACTTGTCCGCTCTTCTTCGATCATTTGCAGTCAGCCCGGCGACGACCAATTATGCCATGCTTGTCAATTGGGGCATCATGTTCGTCTTCCATTCACTAGTTCTTCGTCCCGGGCCTCCAAACCCTTTGATTTAATACACTGTGATTTATGGACTTCTCCTGTCCTTAGTGTATCTGGATTCAAATATTATTTAGTTATCCTTGATGATTATTCTCATTTTCTACGGACATTTCCGCTGCGTCTCAAATCTGATACTTTTCCCACCCTTTCTAAGTTTTTCGCATACGTTCTCACTCAATTTGAGTGCCCCATCAAATCTGTCCAATGTGACAATGGTCACGAATTTGACAACTCTGCCTCCCGCAATTTCTTCCTCACTCATGGCGTTTCTCTTCGAATGTCATGTCCCTACACCTCTCAGCAAAATGGCAAAGCTGAGCGCATCCTCCGCACCACCAACAATATCATTCGCAAGTTACTCTTCCAAGCGCCCATGCCCCCCTCCTATTGGGCCGACGCCCTTTCCGCTGCCACTTATGTTCTTAATCGCCTTCCCACCAAAACCCTCAACATGACCACTCCTTTCTTCGCTCTTCATGGCACTCTACCATCCTACCATGAACTTCGGGTTTTTGGGTGCACCTGCTACCCCAACCTCACTGCCACTACTCCATATAAACTTGCCCCTCGCTCCACTTTATGTGTCTTCATCGGCTACTCCCCCGACCACAAAGGCTACCGGTGCCTCCATCTCACTTCCAACCGTGTCATCATTTCTCATGTCGTTTTCGACGAAACGACTTTTCCCTTTTCCCACCACCAGCCCTCCTCTTCTCATGCTGACCTTGATTTTCTCACTAACGATGAGCCTCTGCCCGCTCAGCTTTCACCTTCTGCAGGTACACCGGTGCAGCCTCTCCGTGCCCCTCTGGGCGGCCCTCTGCCTCTGCAGGCCGCATCTCAGTCTGTGGCTGAGCCACCAGACGATGCCTCGTCGTGCTCTGGCCTCTCAGCCCAGCTGGATCTGCATGGCCCCCTCCACCAGGCTTCTCCGTGCCACGATCCTCAACAATCGTGGCCCCATGAGCAGCACCAGCAGCCTCTATGCCACCTCTGGTCGCTGCCCCAGCACCTTCTGTGCCACCCCCAGCTTCCCACTTCAACAAGCCACCGATCACTCACGTCTACTCCCGCCATCCTCCACCACCAGCACCCCCGCAACACTTTCTGCGGCACCGCTGGCTTCCCACTTTAACAAGCCTCCGGTCACTCACGTCTACTCCTGGCGTCCTCCACCACCAGCACCCCCAACACCACCACCGGCTGCTGCTCCTCGCCGCTCGACCATCATCCCTTCTCCGCCTCGCTTCGTCAAAGCTGGCCCTCCGCGTCCGGATGGGGCTGTTCCCATCCCACCGGTTGACAACACACGGTATGATGACTCGTGGGAAATCTGGGTACCTACAGCCATGCCTTCATCTACAGGCTGAAGCTCTGTCCCCTATTCCTCGGTCCTGCCGCGACGCTCTTGCTGATCCTCACTGGCGCCGGGCTATGGAAGATGTGTATGCTGCCCTCATGGAAAATCACACTTGGGACCTCGTTCCTCGTCCCGACAAGGCCAACGTGGTCACAGGCAAGTGGATTTTCAAACATAAGTTCCATGCTAATGGCTCTCTGGACAGATACACGGCTCGTTGGGTTCTTTGTGGTTTTACCCAACGTCCCGGCATTGATTAGGACGAGACTTTCAGCCCCGTTGTCAAGCCTGCTACTGTCCGCACAGTCCTCACCTTGGCTCATTCTCGGGGCTAGCCAATTCACCAACTTGATGTCAAAAATGCATTCCTCCATGGCACGCTTTCAGAAACAGTATACTGCTCTCAGCCAACGGGGTTTGCCAACTCAGCTCTTCCTCAGCATGTCTGCCGGCTCAACAAATCTCAACAAATCTCTACATGGCCTGAAGCAGGTCCCCCAATCATGGTACAACCGCTTTGCTTCCTTCCTGCTGTCCCTGGGCTTTACTGAAGCACGATCAGACACATCGCTCTTTATTTACCGCCGCGGTACAGAGACTGTCTACTTGCTGCTTTATGTGGACGACATTGTCATCATAGCCTCCTCTCAGCAGCTACTTCGCCGAGTTATTGATTCTCTGATGAAAGAATTTGCCATGAAGGATCTTGGTCCTCTCCACCACTTCTTTGGTATGGCAGTCCAGCACCACGGTGATAATATGTTTGAGAGAGAGCCAATATGCTTTGGACATCCTGGCTCGACATGGCATGAAGGACTGCAAACCGTGCTCTACTCCTGTTGACACCTGCGCCAAGGCTGCTGCAGATGCTGGTCCCTCTGTTGCTGATCCCACCGACTACCGCAGCCTTGTGGGAGCCCTCCAGTACTTGACCTTCACCCGGCCCGACATTGCATATGCAGTCCAACAGGTTTGCCTTCACATGCACGACCCTCGGGAGGTTCATTTTGTTGCTGCCAAACGGATCCTCCGCTATCTCCAGGGCACTCTTGACTATGGCCTCGTCATTCCTCGAACCTCTCCAACACAGCTCGTTGTCTACACTGATGCTGATTGGGCTGGCTGCCCCGACACTCGTCGATCCACCTCTGGTTATGCTGTCTTCCTCGGTGGCAGCCTTGTCTCCTGGTCTTCTAAACGCCAGCCCACTGTTTCTCGCTCCAGTGCCGAAGCCAAGTACCGTGCTGTTGCAAATGGCGTCGCTGAAGCCTACTGGTTACGGTAGCTTCTCCAGGAACTACACCATCCTCTTGACTCCGCCTGCATCGTCTACTGCGACAATGTCAGCGCCGTCTACCTCTCCATCAACCCTGTCCAACACCAGCGCACCAAGCATGCGGAGATCGACCTCCACTTCGTCCGCGAACGAGTGGCCATCGGTGCTGTCCGTGTTCTTCATGTGCCCACCACCTCTCAGTTTGCTGATGTCTTCACCAAAGGTCTTCCTTCATCTGTGTTTCACGAATTTCGCTCCAGTCTGAATGTCCGCCCTAGCGATTTTCCGACTGCGGGGGGGTGTTAGAATAGCCCTGTATACTCTCTATATGCGCCCTTGTTTGGGCTGCTCAGGGCCCTCTTTGCCCATGTACCTTGCCTATTTATATGTAATCCCTCTCTGTAACCTAAGTCATTAAGCAATACAAACCGGTTGGCATCCAGCCTTCATGGTATCACACGCCTACCTGGGGTCCTGTGCGACCCTTTCATCCCGCCCACCACTCCTCTGCCTCCGTGCGCGTTTCTCTGCTTCCGCGCCCAGCGCATGGCCGCCTCGGAGAAAGTCAAGGGCGGATCCATATATGTTGGACTGGGTGCGGCCGCACCCAGAACAAAATACGAAGTACGTGGTATTATGCAGGTTTTTACCGTACTTGCACCCCTCTGGTCCGATCGACTGCACCCACAGCACGCCTAGCTCAGCCAAAGAGAGCCCACGGTAGCCCAACAATTGCCCAATAGGCAACCAACCATCAGCCAGCAGCCCACACCTCCGCACGGACGCACGGAACTGTCAGTCGGTGCTTTGACTCACGTCGTCACGTCTGATCGTCCCCCATCCCGCAGCTTCCCTTTCCCTTTGTACTTCTCCGCGCCCATTATCTACCCTCGACACGAAGTGGCGAAGTTTGGTGGCGGGTGGTCGGCTGCCCGACGACCATGACACTACTGCGCGCTGGCTAGCCGGCTAGTCGCCAGCACTCCGGGGCACCAAACACGGGCACTATTTTTCGCTCAATCTTGACCACCAGACAAAGTAAGCAGCTTAAAGATTCCATTTTTTTTACAGGCTCCATCAATCAGAACATCTAAATTGTTTTCGATTGTGTATTTCTTAGCTTCTTGGTAGTTTGTCCAAATTCTAGGCTCTTGCTTTTTAATCTTTCTCTGATATTCGCTAATTGATATTTAAGAAAGTAACCTGAACAACTAAAATATAAATAGGCCACCGTACAGTCTTTAAGTCTTTAGTGCAAGGAATTGCAAGGTTAGAAATAAAGATGCATATATTGATCCAAATTCTAGGAAGACGGTCTGGCTCTAGAGATTTGAGATATCCTAGCCACCATTTTTTTCTCTACATTGGAGATGTGATTTTCATTCTTCAATGAACAATCCTATTGACCCTTTGTTTAAAATTGAATGTTTTTTTTTTTTTTAACATCAGTGCCAACATTTTTTTTGTTCTATAGTAGTGATATTCTCTATATTTTGATAAATGGTAAGCACTACTGCCACTACTTATTATTGCTTATGTTCAATTATTGATGCTAAAATCTTGCCTGGAGTACTATTAAGTTAAGAAAGCCCGCCGCACGGCCGCACCCCCTCCACATTTCTCTAGCTCCGCCGCTGGACAAAGTGGGCGCAAGGGATGAAGTTATGATCTGGGGACCAGGAGAAGCAACAAACACTGGGATTTACCAACACCTGAGCAATGCTGAGGACAAAAGATAGCAAGTGGACTTCAGCATTCCAACTGCGTGTTCTCTTGGGTTGATCTACATATAACCACCAAAAATCCACCAGCCAATCATAATGTGTTAACGTTACCCTAAAGTGGAAACGACTGGAGGCAATCTCCCAACCATAATTCCCTGAGCAGGGGAAGGGATCCCGCAGGGGAAAAGGCGGAAAGGCACGAACAATCCGAGCCACAATGTCGCTCACACCATAAAGCAACGGCCAAAATGAAGTAGTTCGTGCTCTCTCTTCCACACACATCCCTCATTCCACCAGAGCAGCACTCAAAGCCGGGATCTTTATGAGTTAGTAGTAAAAGAAAGAGAAGCAAGTGAAACAGGATAACAGGAAACGACATCGGCGCAGCATGACAATACATGCCATAAGTACCCTCTCATGACAAGCACGAGAACAAGAAATTGGTAGGGGACCGAGGGGCTGGGGAGTCTTAGTCCTGACCTGCCTCGCCGGCGTCGCTGTCCTTGCGCTTGATGAAGCGCCGGCCGCCGCCGGGGAGAATGGAATCCCAAATGCCCATTGCCCTCGGCGCATCAGCCGGATCCCAACGCTATAGCTTCTTCCGCCGCCGGTGCAGCAGGACGGCCGCCGGCGCTGGGTACTTGGAGCTCGAGCTCTTTGGAATTGGGATAGAGAGGAGCGGCTGATGCAGGCTAGTAGATGGCGAGTTGGCGACGGGTCAGCCGGTCAGGAGATGGTAATGGGATTTATTGTGGTTTTCTGCCAGTGCCAGGGTTCTATCTTGTGTTTATTTTGCACATCATTCCCTGTTTTTACTGACATTGTGCCCTAAACTTATCAGGAATTCCTTTTCGACCGTCTGAGATATATAATATATAATATATATATAATATATAATAATATAATATATATATAATAATAAATATAAATATAAAGATCCTAAAGCGCCAATAAATCCCAGGGTTCTCAGCTTCCCTGCTACTGTTCAACATGTACTTGCGTATTTATTGATCTGTCCCGTTGACGCGCACCGAGACGCATACATTGTCTTGCCGTGTTCCTACACACATGCCGCTCCAACTAGAAGCTGCCCACGTCAAAAAACTAGAAGCTGCCGACGGCCTCCACATTCTTCTCGGGTTATTAAAAGGAAACAAATCAACGCCCTGTCCGTCTCACTCTCACCTGAATAATAAAAAAAAAATCGTCGCCTCCGCAACAAACCACCGTGGTACCTCGCCACCTCCGCCTCCGCTTTCCGCTTCCACCTCCTCGCCTTCTCCTCTTCCGTAGTCGCGGCACGCATAGCATGCAGCGATACTCCTGCCTCTTCCTTTTCCCGGGTGCGGATTGGATCGGATCGCTTCATCGCCTCTTCTTCTACCCCAGTCGCGGCGTCAGCAGGTGCCACGACTGGCCCCACCGGCGACTGCGCGGCGCATCAGGATGAAGATCCACGGCGGTGGCGGCCCTTCCACGCTCGGGCGGGCCCGGGGCACAAGCATCGGCTACAGACCGCCCTCATCCTCATCTCCGCCGCTAACTATGGGGTTCCCCAGGGTCTGCCTCACCGTCGTCCTCGAGTACCTCGCTGCCTGAGGTTTCTGTCCCCTTCTCCATCTTGATCTGGTTTCTGATCTGGAGCTGCCTTCAACTCGAGTTTGTTGTCGGTCTATTTCTGTGGCTGCGACCAGTCAGGCCGATCTGCAATGTGCTTACTCTGTCTTGGTGGTGTGTACCACTGTTGATCGATTACTCCTATGTGTTGCTTTATCGTGTGCCGTAATCTTACCCGCACATTCAGCTTGTGTGGTGTTCTATTTCAGGTTCAGGGTCCCTGCGTGCTGCCCAGATGAAAATATTGTACAGGACTCATCCTTCGTAAGTTCCTGCTATCCTACCTTCTATTTTCAAATCTGTATTTTGTTATTTAGAATTCATGGCATGTGTGCTTGCCTCCGTATATGCTCTGGTACATATAGTGAAATCCATGGCCCTGTGTGAGATAATAATTGACTACATCAAATATGTATATTCAGGCTGCAAGTTAGCCTTTTCTCTTTTTCCAGCCGTATTGATAGATGTTTGTGTATGCTGATTGTCATCTATAGGTTGGTAGTTCATACGTATACCTAAATCTATTGCTCTTACAATTTTTTTTTTCTCATTTTCAACATTTACCAATTAGATATCATTTCCATGCTTATGCTAATTAGATATTGTTGCATGCTTATGCTGATTACCTATTTTGTTCTATTTCCCATGGCATTTACTGACGGTGTGTAATTCAACTAAAATAGCTTTCTCAGTCAATGCTTTTAGTGCTACTAACAGAGATGGCCTCTGTATGCACCTTCATGAGGAAATTATTTATTTAATCATCTTATTTGGATTGACTAAAAGAACTATTATAGGGCGATGACCACACAACATGGTGCTAAGCCAATTGTACATGTCAACCATGACACATATCAGGTACATACCATTTGCCAATCATTAAAAAATAGCTTCTTGTGTTGCTTCCAATAATATTGGTGTATTATGATATTAATTTTTCCATGGAGATTTCAGGTTATATATTTGTTCATTATAATAAATTCTAAAATGTCTTAGCATGTGGCTTTTTAGGTTCTTATACTTTGGAAGATTTAGACTTCAAACTCTCTGCAGTGTTTGATCTTATTGTGCCTCACTGATTTTTGTGCTTGCTCTGATCTATGGTCTGTTGATGTTTTCGTGTACGTAGGATATCCTGCCCATTGATTTGGAAAAATAAACCTATCAGGCACTGCCAATCCAGATCACAGGTACTTTCTTCTACATGTACGTTTACATATAGTGTACAAATCATCTTACCAGTCAAAGCAGTGCACTGGTTTTAGATGAAACATGCCTACAATAACTATAAGTACTCTTTCAGACTCATTCCTCTTCCTACTTATAATTTTTTTACTATCCACTCTTCTTGGATCTTCATTGTGATATTAAGAGGCTCATCTGTCGTGTACCTCCCTATGTGCCTACTATTTTCGATACAAAGCTTTTATTCATGAGACTGCCATAATAATCTACTCATTTTCCTCATGAAAGCCATGTTAGGTTCTGTTGACCTGAATCACTTAGTATGAAGGAATGCATTTTTAATCAACTATTTGAAATTATTGGCACTATGTAATCACCAAGTCGGAAGCTAGAAAAAAAAGTAGGAAATTATGTGTGTGCTTCAAATTTGTCATATTAATTAAATCTCTGTTATCTCTTACAGTCCCATGACAGGAGATGAATGTTCTATATAGGATCAATTTTTAGTGCAACTCCATATGCTAATATGAATGGGGATTTGTCTTCAATTTACCACTGTTTTCCTCTTCCTTTTCTTACCAAGGGGCATATATGACTGCAGGGTACTGCAGTTGCATAATTGAGTTAGTTCTTCGGCACCGTGTTAATGTCATTTTTCTTATTCCAGTATATGGGTTGTTCAAGAGCTTATGCTGGATTTGTGCCGGCAGACCCTAATATGAATAGGTGATTTATCTTCAATTTCGCACTATTTTCCTCTTCCTTTTATCAGGAAGGCCAAACGTGAGTGCATGTGCTCTTCAACAGCTGAGTTAGTGCTTCCTCACCATGTTAATATTATTTTTGTCATTCCAGTATATATGTTCGTCTACTACTTATGCTAAATTTGGGTATCTCCAAAATGCAATTAATGCCATTAATTCATAGCATTGCTGATAAGCCAAACTGCTACTTCCATCAGTCCTTTCATCAGGTCTTCCTGTGGTAGATTTTCCTGCCTTCTATTTATCTGAAGTTGTCAACAATTACATTTTAGTTATTTTTATAACAGTTAAGTATTTTCATACTATGCAACATTGATGGCGTCATATCCAGTGAAGTTTGTTTTTTAAGTTACGATGTGAACCATGTTACAATTAGAGTTGCTTATTATACCGAGTCCCTCGTGGATCTAACTGTTGATGAGCATATAAGGCACTCTACCGAGCATTTCTTTTAGAAGCAAAAGTACTCTCATATAAGATAAAATTTATTTCATCTTATATTAACTATGCTGCCAACTTAAGCGTTTTAAGGAATTGTTTTAGATATAATTTAGTATACAACGATGAAATAAGACTCTATAGTACCCCTGTTTCTTCATCTTTTAATTAGTGTTGAATAATTCGTGTGAACCCTAACATTGCAGACAAGTACTCAGTTTGCGTACTCTAAGGACCCTGGAATTGCCACTGCCTCTATTATGAAACCATTCTTACAATGATATTGTTTTGTATTGTGTAAATAATTGATATTTGTGCAGATCAATTTGAGGGGATAATATTCTTTGTCGGATGGCAGCCTAAAAAGGATGACACAACATTTTGCTGATGAATAAAGATCCCCAATCAAACATTTTGCACAATCTAATCAGAATTTTACCTGTTTCCGCATTTCGTTATTCCTATAATCCCATTCTCAAGAAATACAGATGTAATAATGTACTTGTGCCTGCAGAGTTATATATTGGTGTTGTATTATGTCATGCAAACTTTTCATATTTGCTCTTTTGTACAGTGACCACGTTCAGGTTATATATAAATACCATCCTGTTATTTAGATAAATACCATCCTATTATTGATAATCGTGTCATTGATCATGAATGATTTTATTCTGTCATGGTTTTTCTCACATGCTTTCTTAATCCTGTTTGCCTTATACAACAAGTTGACATTCGTCTCATTTACCCAAAGGCAACCTACAAGAATTTATTATTCCGCGTGGCCTGCCACGTTGCCTGGTAGGATGGCGTCAAAACCGGCGCAGCGAAAGCGCGCCTACTGTGCTAGTAGTATTAACGAAGAGTATACATTCCTTCTTTTAGATAAGGCCAACTGGCCAGTTAATGCCGACTTGCCGAGTATTTCAAATATAGATAATTAATATTTAATTATTCGCACTGCCCATAAAAGAATTAACATTAATTACTCTCTCTCCATCCATAAAAAGATACAACTATAGAATTTATGTCAGTTAAACTAGTTCAAATTAATATTTTGTATTACGAATGTTAGTATTTTTTTTATATAACTATAGTCAAAGTTTAAACGGTCGTATACTCCTTAAAAATTGAGAATTACATCCTTTGTGGTCGGAGAGAATACATGGAGATTGAATCAAACTCTTCAATTTTTAACTAGATTTATAGAATTTTATGTAAATATGATTAAAATTAAGAGGTTTGACTTAAGAAAGATTTAAAACGGACTTGTATTCTAGAATGAATTGATATCATATAGCTTTTACCACACGCTTAATTAGCTAGTGTTGCAAAACGTACGAAGAATTCACTTTACCTCTAATTTTCATGTCCGATTTTTAAAATTATCCTAGGTCTTCTTCTAATGGGTAGCGCTAACTTCAATTCTAAAAAATATATGTCCGTGTATCCTTCCCACTTGACACAACTTTTGTTTAAGCCACATGTTTTGTTTCATGATAACTCCAATGGACAACTTTGTTTAAGGCACGTGTTTTGTTTCATTCTTCCATATCTACATCTACGTAAATGCATCCACATCTTAATTGTTGTAATGATTGATAGCCAAATATAGTCAAGATGGAAGTGCATATACCCCCTCCGCCCTTGTAGGTTTTGGTGGATTAATGATAAACCATCAAAGATCAAGCCCTTGCAGCAAGTGTTTGGACAGGCTATGTAATAATAATTCTTTTGACAAACTAGTTCCTAATATAACTAGGAGATAAAGCATCTTTAAGAGTTTTCAAAACTCACTACCAATAATCTTGATTTTGGTAAGATTAATTTTTTTCCAACAACTCCTTTTCTCAACTCCCAATATTTTCTTAGGAAAAGTGATCCAATCGCGAGGAAATATACAGTCACACATATCACCCAATTTGGAGGTGGAAAGACTGAAAGGTCCTAAATGACTAGAGGGGGATGAATAGCCTATAAAAATTCTACAAACAACACTTAAGACAAGATGGTTAGACAATTAAAAGGCGAAGCGAGTTATGCGCTATCCTACTAAAAGATGCAGGCCACCTAATCGTTCTAGGATATAGTCTCTAAGTTTACACACAAGAAGCTAAGTCACTACTTTACTCTACTCCTAAGTGAATAACTACACAAAGTAAGTACAAGAAGGTAAGTGCTCAAATGTAAAGCAGAGGAAGATGGTTATACCGCCGGTGATGATATGAATATCAATCGAATCAATCACAATAAATAAGAGAAATCCTCAATAGAGAGATGACACAAGATTTTTTACCGAGGATTCACTTGCTTGCTGGCAAGCTACTCCTCGTTGTAGCGATACATCCACTTGAAGGTTCACGCGCTAATTTGCATCACACGCCAAACCCTTCTCAAGGGTACCGTACAACCAACATAAGATGAGGATCCACAAGCTACGCACAATACACTAGAGTAGCCAATTGCGATCTCCCACGGGGAAGGCTCAAGAACCCCTTACAACTTCACCGATCGGAGGCGGAGACAATCACCAACTCCCCTCAACGATCCTCGCAGCTCCAAGCCTTTTAGGAGTCGGCAAACTCCAAGAGTAATAAGAGAATTCGCTGCGAAAAACAATCACCAAGTGCCTCTAGATGAACACATTCATGCAATGCATTTTATGCTCTCTAATCTCACCAAAATGATGATCATAATCAAGTAAAAGGTGTGAGAGAGGAGTGGAGAGGCTCACTAGTAAGTAGGAGTGATTAGAATGGCCAAGAGAGAGAGAGCACAAGCCAGCAACCCAACTATAAATACTCCCCTCACAAACAAAGAGCCGTTGAGCCTCTCTACGTGGCGTCGGACGCAACCGTCGGACGCCCGTGTAATACCCCGGGTATTACGGATTTAATTAATCTGCCATGTCATCATATTTAAATTAATCATTTGCATATGATTGTGATTAGGTCCCTAGAGTGATTTGAATTTAATTAGTATTTGTTTGTAAAATTAAATTCCCAAATAAAGGTTTAAAAATTTACTTTTATTAGGACCAAAACCTAATTCAAAATCTAAAAGGAATTTTGAGATAGTCCCTTAATAAGAGTTTTAGATCTTTTAAAATGGAACAACTTTTATTTTTGGAGATTTCAAAGTTCTGTGGTGGAAATTCAAATTTATTTCAAAACAATGATTTAAAACTTAGTTTTGGATTGGCATTTCAAAAATTATTTGGAATCTGGCAAAACTTCCTAAATAGAAGTTGTAAAGCTCATTGAGTAGAACAACTTTTATTTTGGCAACTTTTCAAGTTGTTGAGAAAATTTAAAAGTAATTTTGAAAATACAGTTTGAAATTTAAAACCCTATTCTACCCCCTTTTCTGTAGATTCAAAAATATTTCAAATTTGGATTTAGTTCCAAAAGCAAAGTTGTTCAGAATTTCAAACCCTACAACTTTTGTTTTTGCAGTTTTTCATGTTTGTATGCAAAATCAGTCGAATTTGGTAAAAAACCGACAGCCCCTAGGGAATGAGTGCTACAGTACTTCGCCCCCTCTTCCTGTTCGCGAACAGAGCCGGCAGAGCGCCGTGCCGGGCGGGCGGCCGCGCGAGCCGTGCCGGCCGGGATCCTGCCTGGGCGCCAGTTCGGAGGAGGATCGGCGTGCGCCGCGACGCTCTGACCCTGTCCCCCTCTTCCCCGGTCTTCAAAAGGGCGACGAGGCCCTCCCCCTCTCCATTTTCTCCTCCCGGTCGCCATCGCCACCTCTCGGTCGCCGGCCAAATTCGCCGTCGTCACACCACCACCACCCTCTCCATCTCCCTGCTAGCTCGCCAACTCCCTTGCGCTTTGTTTGCCACCGTTGGCGAGGGTTGTAGTGGTCTGTAGGTGCCGGAGTGCTCGTCGCCATTCCTGCGGGTGGCCAGAGCGCCGCCGCAACCATCTCCGACGCGACGAGCGTGTTGGAGTGAGTTTCTTCTCCCTCGGTCTCGTGTCTCGAACTCTCTATCACTCGCTGTTTCTCATGCGCCTAGCGGTTGGGTCTCTGGCACTCTAGGATCGCCGGAACGCGGGGTCGCCGTCGGAGCCGAGCTGCCGGATCCGCCATCACCGTCAAGCCGCCCTCTCCAAGCCGTTGCTGCCTTCACCGACTCGCCCGTTGGCTTCGTGGTGAGCCACTGAGTCTTTCCCGTCCTCTCTCCCTTCCTCTATCCCTTTGTTTTGGCCGGCGCAGAGCCGCCGTGCCGTCGGCTTCCGCCATGGGCGAAATGTTCCTCACCGTGGGATGCTAGGCTAGAGCCTAACCTCTCGGGGGTGCTCGTTAGGAGTTAGGGTAGCCGTAGAGTCGCTCGGGTTCGTCGCTGGGGTCGCCGGCGGCGAGGGCCGTGCTAGCCGCGCGCGCGCGTGCGCGTGCACGGGAGCCGGCGGGAGGTAGGAGGAGGAGCTGACAGGCGGGGTCCGCCCGTCAGCGTCTCGCCTCGCGTGGCCGTGGGCCGCGTGCGCGCGGGAGCGGTGCGCGCGTGCGCTTGGGCCATGTTGGGCCGGCTCGGGCGCGAGCGCGGTCGGCTGGGCCGTCTCGGCCGAGTGGGCCGTTTTCATTTTTTCCAAAGAAATTTCAAATGCCTTTTCTATTTTAATTTATTTGAATAGTGCTGATGATTGTTATTTTCATATGAATTAATCTGTTGAATGGAAAAATGTGAGAATAATTGTGTATGCTCTCTGAAGTATGTAGTATTTGTTAAAAATATAATATAGGGTGTTCCAGTGCCTTTAATCTGCTGTATAAATCAGTGAAGTAATTAATAAATGCAAGTTTGTGTAATTTTAATTAATTCTCTGTAAATCCAAAAATCATGAAATTTATTGTGGCTCTGTTTGGTGATAAAACCTAGCTGTTGGTAAAGTTTGGTTGCAATTGAAGTTAGTTTGGTCAATTAATGAATATATGTGAAATTAGGGATTAATAAAGTAAATAGAAAAATGAATTTAGGTTTGTTGTGTGAATTTTGGGTTGAATGAAGACCAAGGATCTTTCGCTGTGTGATCCTTGGCAGTTTAAGAACTTAGTGCTTGGTAGTAGTCATAAAGCTGTGTAGCGGCTTTCTGTGACCGTTAAAAAGGTCAATAAAACAAAAGTAGGAAACATTACTTTTACCTTCTGTAGATCGTTTACAACTTTGCCGTGAAGGAAAGTTGTACTCAAGGTATTAATGGTTTACTTCCAAGCATTTCATTTATTGCCCTCATGCCACGCTAAGCATACATCATTGCATACGTGTAGTGCCCGTTCCCGAGGGGGTCCAGGTCGAGACTACTACTGAGGAGGCCACTCCAGAAGTCATCCAAGGATTCGACATCTGCGGGACTGATCCCGACCCGACGCTGTACACGATCCAAGGCAAGCCCCGGTGCATTCAGCCCCTCTATTACAAAATATTTATAATTCGAGTTAATCTACTGCATTAGGTTAATAGGAGTTGATTGTCACCTATCCAGATGCATTGTCTCAAATAAATACCCTGAAACCTGATTTAAATAAAATGGTTTGAGAAATGCTTAGGCATGCTTAATGAACTTAGCTTTGCATAAAAGAAAAACTATTTTCTGTGCCATGATTATACTTATACTTTGATTGGTGAAGAACTGGTTATCCGCTGGTCGATGTGTATTTGGGTTGGAGTCCCAATGCATGGTCGCTTCCGGAATAGTTTAGAACTGGTCGATGTCTTTGGAAACGTGTTTCGTTGGGTGGCCAGCTCATGGGGTGGCGTTCCCTATGTCTCACTCACCCGACAGGCACGATAATAAAAACTGTCGGGTAATCTTGTACTTGGGTTAGAGTCCCAATGCAGGATTGACGGCAGGAAGGAAATAGGGACCATTCGTTGTAGGTCTGCTGTGATCATGATGAACAGCCTAGCCACATACCAATGCGGAAAGCCTAGAGTTCGGTGACGCTATTGCTGGAACCGACAACCACGCACTGGGAGTGGAGAGATGGCGAGAGTAGCTTGTACCCACGTGGCCGGCGTGCCTGGATAAGAGTGGAGTACTGTGCTCTCGGGTGGCGCAGGACCGGTTCCGGGATAGCAAAGCCGTGACGACGGGTTGGTATATGTATGCCGGCGTGCTGCATATGCAGTGTGGTTAGAATCCCCAGCTGGGTACTTTCTGGATTCGAATCAACGTGCTCCTCGGTTATGGAGACTTGATCCTCACACTCTACACCGAAAAGTGGTTCTCAACTAGGTTATCTGAATGAATAAAGAAAATTGAAGAATGATGATATTTGAGATTGAATGTCGGAACTATAGTTGTGATTATGATATTGATAAAATAAAATATGGAACAGGATAGATTGCTTTTCTGCAAACTCCTCATCCTCTGCTAGCCTTACCCATAGCCTTGCATTCCTGAGTCTCATTTTACACCCTTAGTCGGGTAAGTCTTGCGGAGTACCCCAAGTACTCAGGGTTTGTTAACCCCGTTGCAGGAGGACCGCAGTCGGAGATCTGTCTTGCTCCATGTTGCGTGACCGTGGTCGAAGAAGAAAGCGGCGATGAGTGAAGTGGAACCCGTGGGCAGGGTTCGAGTTATCTTATCTAGTATTGTGTAACTATTCCACTGCTACTGTTATGTCCTCTGGTCTGTAATAACTATATTTGAATCCTATTTAAACAACCGGTTTGTAATCTAAATGTTATGTAATCTTCCGCACTGTTACTCTGATGTATTTTATTACGAAATGTTGTAATCCTGTGATGATTCTGCAATGGTGATCCTGTCGGAGAAAAGGGCGCTAATGTAGCCCGACAGACCTGTCTAGATCATTTGGGACACGGGCCCGGCTGTCAGAAGTCGTTAGTGACAATGACAGGTGCCGGTGGGCCAGGTGATTTAGCCGGTTCTGTTACAGCCCGCGCGCGTCACCGTCGGACTAAAGTCCACGGTCCGACATCCTCGATTCGTGCCACGTGTCCCTAGCCATTTGAAGTCGAACGTTGGATCACAACGGCTAGTAGTTCGCGCCAACAGCTCACCGTCGAACGCTTAACTCGTCGGACTAACAAAAGCCACCGTCCGACGTTTCCAGAGAGCTCCCGAGAGCGTGAAACACCGTCGGACGGCGTCCGACGCTCACTGTCGGACTAAACTGCAGCAGGGTCTGACACTTCCAGAGAGTAACCAAAACGTGTAAGTCACGTCGAACTCTGTCCGAGGCTCAGCATCGGACTAACGCTCAGCGTCCAACGCTGTGAACAAAGCTCGCCACGTGCACAGCCAGAACGTGAACTCGCCACGCCGCACCGTCGGACCATGAACCAAAGGTCCGACACGCGAAAAACTACAATCCGACGCTCTTTTTACTACGAAATGCTATGTCAACCGTCGGACGCAAGCAATGGTCCGACGCGCTGCTGGGTTAGCGTTCGACGTTATTTTCTGCACTAGAAAGTCTTCGAAATTCGCTCTGCCTCGCAAGCTCGGCAGGAGGAAGAGAGGACCCAAACCCTCTCTAACCCTCACACTTCACCCCGTTTCCAAAGGTGCTAACAATCCAAAGTGTCTCTCACTTTAGTGTACGTGTGTTAGCATTTTCCAAAGAGTTTTCCATAGGTTTTGTTAGTGTCACTAGCATCTACATGCATATGCAATGAATATGAACACCTAGTGGCACTTTGATAACCGTATTTCACAAACGATTTCTCCCCTCTTGATAGTACGACTATCTATTTTAAGTGTGATCACTCTCTCTATAGAGTCTTGATCACCAAAAGCAAAAAGAGCCCCTATTGGTTATACCTTTACCTTGAGCTCCTAGCTTTTCATCATCTTCCTTCTCATCACTTGATGAAGCTTGTGGACACCATTTGATGATGGACTTATACCATTTGCATGGATGCCATCATTTCCCTTCGCTTGTGGCCTCCATCGACCCGGTCCTTTGCTCCATTTTATAGTTTGCTAATAGTTCTCATGAAACATTTAGAGTAAATATTAGCAAACTAGGTTTCATCAATTACCCAAAACCAATCATGGGCTTTCAAAGACATGGAAAAGAATAAAGAGTAAACAAAAGGTTCCCAATGCAAATGTATAAAAGAGAAAGAAGGTACAAAAGTGGTTATAATAATTTGAAAATAGTCCAAGATTCCTGATGCAAAATTATCTTGAGCAAGATTTTAGAATAATTGGAGAAACCCAATAAATATGCTCCTAGCTTTTTTAGCCATTTGAAAAACTCAATGATTTACCTATTACTTTTTTGGGAACTATTAGGGATGCACTAAGATATGCCAACTCTTGTCGGTACTACCAATAATGAGAACTACCGTCAGTACTTTCGGCAAACTCAAGCACCAAAACCACAAAAAGTTCACTCCTATGCCCCCACATATACCGGACCGGGGAAATTCGATATACATGGGCACAACAACTCAAGTTAAACCCTCATGTCTCTCTCACTCCTCACTCACATGGATTGGTTTGAGCACGTATGAATAATCATCTAACATCATGTTACATCCCTCCTAATAGTATGACATACCTGTTAACTCAAGTTCAAATGAAAAACGAATTTAAGCCTCTTAAGTTGATCTCTTTCAAACCAATGACGTATCTTTCAATCTTCATCAAGTAGAGAATGCCAACATGTCTATTTTGATATTCTTTTTGAGCATATCCATCTTGATTATGTAACTTGATTCCTTCAACATAAATGGGTAATTTCAAACGTATCGTCACTTCCATCAAAACAGTCCAATAGTGATTTAATCCTCCACATCAATATGACCATCTAGCTTGATTAGTACCTCAACTAAATGCAATGACTTTCCTCTTCACCCTAGCTAGGTTCTTTGTCCCCAAACTGTCAGTTGCCCTTCACCCTTAGTGCCTTGAAGGCTTTCCTCACTATCTTCACCATCTCAAGCCATCAAAGTCATATCTTATTTTGAATCAATTAAACTCATAACATATCCATTCATTTGTATTGTTGTCTTCTTCATTTTGATTGGCCAAGATTTAAGAGTGGGGCCATTCTATATGCAAACCTCTATGTCCCATTTATAATTGATACATGCAAGCTTGTCAATTCATTTGGATAATAAACTTGCTTTCATATGCACCATAGATATCCCACAATATATAAGTATTTACTTTTACTTGAATTCCATTTGCATTATTGTCTTGTCTTTGAACTAGATTGTGTATACAATAACACCTCAATTTAGCTATATATTTCAACACAATTGTATGTGAGATAATCAATTTTCTATTGACATTAAGCAAACATGTTAGACCTTTAATCAGAGTTGTCATCCAATCATCTAAAACCCCACTAAAAGGTTAGATGCACTTACACGATGAATAGTAGGAGTTTATGCTCCGATGCTTTTCCCTGCCATCGTTCCGATGTTCAATCTGGTACCCTTGGGCGCCTCTCTATTAGGGTCTCCTACTGTATAGTCCAACAAAACAATACTAAAGTTGAGTCTTGTCAGGCCAATTCTAGTGTCGCGACAAAACAATACTATCACACAATAATGAAAGTGGCATGACAGAGCAAACGTTGTTCAACATGGTAGATCTTGCTGGCGGGCAACGCATGTGGCGTCAAAGTGTGATTTTGTCATGCCATAAGGTCTTGCACGACCAAAAAGGTGCAAAATGTTTTTGAGAGTTATTGAAATATTGAATAACAAAGGTTTTAAAAAATAAATCCCTACTACTATGTGGGTCTCACATAAATAAAGATGTATTTTCTCACTCTATTGTACAAGTCTTTTTATATAACCTGTAGTTGAATTTTCTCATTCTCTTATTAAAGAACTTAAGGCTATGTTTGGTAGGATCCTCTTCGACCCTAACTCCGACTCTTTCGGGAGAGCTCTACCAGTTCAGCATAAGAAAGCGTTTGGAGCATAGGAGTAAAATTCCCAAAATGTTAGGGTTATGTATAGAAACACGGTACGTGGTACGTTGTTTCTTAAGTTCATAGAAGGAAGGGGTATATAGCTTAAGACCCCGTTTCGGAACATGTATAGGAACACGATACGTTGTACGTTGTTTGTTAAGTCCATAGAAGGAAGGGGTATATAGCTTAAGATCTCGTTTCTTCGACTAATGGAACGCGTGTATAAATGATATGGGTTTCTTGAACGATGAACATGCTCCTATTCCAACGATATTCTCGTGGTGTGGATCATAAATTATGGATATTCGGAACAATGATGTTGCACGTTCCATGAATCGGAATGATGTTCCTAAAACCCTAAGGTTTAAAGTCTTTTTTTTGTTGTTGTTGGAAAAGAAGCAGCTCCAAAATGGTTCTGGGTTCGAGACAAGCGGGAACCGAATAACGCACCCTGGGCCTCCGCCGCGTTTTAATCCTTTTCGCCCCAGCTCACGCACGCTGCGCTGGCGGCTGGCTATCAGAGCTGTCATTGTGCAACATCGCTCACTCTGGCTGGCACAAACGGAAACGGAAACGGAAACGGAAACGGGCACACGCCCAAAGAACCACCACCTGTCACATTCGTCACACGTGGACCCACATGTCGGCGTCAGAGCCAGCCCTCGATCAGCACCGGTTAATCACCCCCAGCCCAAATCTCCCCCGCGTTTAATCGGCACCATGGCTTAATCACCCCCAAATCCACCACCCCTTCCTCTCCCCTCTCCCTCTCAATCTCCTAGGATCCCCGGCAAGGCGAGAGCCGAGAGGCGCGCGGCAGCCGACGCCGACGCTGCCGCTGCAGCCGCAGCAACAGCCGTAGCGGCATTTTGTCGAGCACATGGCGCTCGTGCCCAGCGGCGGCGCTGGCGCTGGCAAGGACGAGGCCGCCCTCGGGCTGCCGTGGTCCGAGATGTTCCGCTCCGCCTCGCGCCGCCGGCCCAAGCAGGAGGAGCCCGACAACGCGCTGCCCAAGAAGCCGGCGCTGAAGACGGCCGGTGCCAAGGAGATGAAGGCCAAGCCGGCGTCGGTGGGGGCCGGAGCAGCCGCCATCGAGGGGCTGTCGCTGGAGCCCGACGCGCGTCTGGCGCTCTACATCGCCATGGCGCACGCGGGCCTCGCCACCGCGCTGCTGGTGCTCTACGGCCTCTACCTGCTGCTCGCCGACTTCCTCCGCCCGCTGCAGTGGGCGCTGCTCTGCTCCGTCCCGCTCCGCGAGACGCAGCGCGCGCTCGTCGCCTTCTGGGAGCCCCCGCTCCGCGGCGGCCTCAGCGCCGCGCTGCTCGCGCTGCCGCTCGCCGCGCTCCGGTCCTCAGCCGCGACGCTCGCCGACGCGCGCGCCGCGCTCCTGCGCCGCCCGCTCCCGTCCTCGCCGGCGTTCCCGCGCCTCCTCCGCTGGCTCGTCTCCTTCTTCTTCTTCCAAGTCCTCTTCGAGCGCCTCGGCGCCGCCACCGCGCTGCCGCTCCTCGTCCTCGCGCTCGCCTTCTTCGCCGCGTCCCCCAAGCTCAAACGCGCCGCCTCCTCACGCATCTACGGTCGGCGTCCCTCTTCTCGCGGCCTCCTTCTAACTGGAGGCATCCTCCGCCACCTTAAGACACTAGTCGCCCTTGGTCTCATGCTTGGTATGATCGCCGGGTTCATAACTGGCAGCATCTTCTTCTCCTACAAGATTGGGCTAGAGGGCAAGGACGCCGTCATGTCCCTCAAGTCCCATGTCGAGAAGAGCAATTACTCTGAGAAGATTGGCCTCAAGAAGTGGATGGACGACAATGACATCCCTGGCTTGGTTGATCAGTACTCTGCCAAGATCTATGACACCGTGTGGGAGCAGGTCGACCAATTGGCTGTGCAGTACAACCTTACAGATTTCACTAGTGGCTTCCGGCATTTCTTGATCAGCCAATCAGTTGACCCAAAGAGCAAGGCGCTCATCAGTTCCAGACCTCACCCATACTCAATGAAGCTGCAATCAATTGCGACACGTGTGAAAAACAGAGAATGGGTGGAGATTTACAAGGAGCTTGACTCGTTTTTCAGGGAGCTGTTGATCACAAGAGAGGATTTGGTGGTCAAGGCCAAAGAGCTGGCTTTGCAGGGAACAGAAATCGCAAAGAGGCTTCTGTCCAGCAGCACATCGGTGCTGGGCGGTAGTGCCAATTTGATGTTGTCAATCGCTCTGCGCATTGTCTCAGGCGCGGCTGAGGTTGTTAATTTCCTGTCACAACTGATGGTGTTCTTGTGGGTGCTGTATTATCTTATTACTGTGGAGGGAGGTGGAGCTACAGAGCAAATCATTGATCTTTTGCCAGTGTCAAAACAAGTAAAGGACCGCTGTGTTGAGGTCATCGATCATGCCATTAGTAGTGTCTTGTTGGCCACTGCCAAGATTGCCATATTCCAAGGGGGGCTGACATGGCTATTGTTCAAGTTCTTCAAAGTGCATTTTGTGTACACATCAACTGTGCTTGGATTCATCAGCGCACTTGTGCCAATACTTCCATTTTGGCTGTCCTCGATATTTGCCACAGGGCAGCTTCTCATAGAAGGGAGATATGTGCTTGCACTGGTGGTAACTGTGATACACCTCATGCTCATGGATTATGGCACGACTACCATTCTGGAGGATATACCTGGGTACAACGGGTATCTCACCGGCCTCAGCATAATTGGTGGCATGGCACTGTTTCCCAATGCTCTGGAGGTACTAATTTTGTTTTCGCTTCCTTTGTACTGGTACTCTCATTTCACCATTTAAAGTGCTTCACTGAAAATTTAACTTTCATACAGTTTTCCTTGCACATTACTGTTCAGAAAGAATCTGCATCATCTCTAGTAGATGTATCATTTCTCCCTTGTGCTTAAGTTCCTTTTCTCCACACATTTTCGGCTTCCTGCAGTAGTTAGCTATTATGTGTGTGTTTCTATATGCTTTTAGCTGCATTCAACTACCACTAAAAAGAGTATTCATGTAGGTTACTCAAAGTTGTGAAAAGGTGTTGTCACATTGACCAATTTTCTATAGGTTACGCGTCCATGTATATGGAGCTTTTTCTTTGCCTCATTTTTTGTGGCTGTTCTGCAGGGTGCAATATTAGGTCCCCTTATAATGACGGTTGTTATAGCGTTGAAGAACTTGTACACAGAGTTT
The DNA here is from genome assembly GCA_038502445.1 of Eremochloa ophiuroides. Classification (NCBI taxonomy): domain Eukaryota; kingdom Viridiplantae; phylum Streptophyta; class Magnoliopsida; order Poales; family Poaceae; genus Eremochloa; species Eremochloa ophiuroides. The sequence continues at coordinate 29,090,680 of JAHLJS010000003.1, forward strand.
GTACTTGCTGATGGAGAGGAGACCAGCAGCTAGCATCAGATGCAAGGCTAAAATGCTTGTGTTGCCAGAGAAATACTTGTGTAGGGCTTTTACCTGCAATGTTCACATGATGGTTTTGCTCTTGTACCATGCCTGAGTATATGCACAGCTATTGTAGCAATTGTGAGCTTTCCTTCTTGTTAATATCTATTGGATCGTTCCATGGATTTGGTTTTGATATCTGCCGAGTGCCAAATGACCTCTCTGTCCAATCGAACCGGAAGTTGTGCAGTAATTTTTTTTTTCATTTTTCTTTTGCCTATAGTGGTGATCTAGACTAAGTTGCATTACTAATCTTTTTTGGTGTTATATTGTCTTGTTAGTATATATATAGCTTACATGCATCCAACTCTAGTAGTTTCAGTAAATTAATACTAATTGTTTGTTAGGCAGCTTTCTGCTGCGCTTCCTGGAAGGATCCAATACCAAATTGCTTGGAAGAGATTAACGAGATCTGTTTCATCAGCACAAGATACCCAGATAGGCAGGTACCTTGCACTTGTACTAAAAGAGCCTACTGTCCAGACATCAGAATTCAGACAGATAAACAAGGTCAGAATGTCAATCTTGTCTCTGCATAGCTGCACCCTGGCTTTTCTGCTCGGTTCTTTGTTTGGCACTCCAATTCTGCACTGGGTCCTGAATAGCTCAACAGAATAGTTCTGAATGATTACAATGGTTACTCTTGTTCCTTGGAAACAAAAATGGATTGATTTATGGTCTGTTATGTCATGTACTTATGTTAGCTTGTGAGCCAAAAAGCTTTGTGACTTTACTTGTGATCTGAACTTGTTCTTGACCTTTGAGTCATGGAATGACTTCATTTCCTGTTATGCATAACTTTTCGGGGGAGGGAGTTGCCATTCCTTGGAAACTTGAAAGGGAACACTGGGGGTGCTTTTCGAACTTTATGACGATGATTACTGCTGGTCAATTTTCTACCATATATATGGTCATCTCAAAAGCCATGTCAAGGTACGGAGTATGTATGTTGTGTGACCTGCACTTCTGAAGTCTATGCTCTGGATAAGAGGCTATACTGGATTATATCATATAAAAGAGAGAGGCTTTTTTACTAGTCTCCGTTTCTCGCTGATGTTCTGGGCGATCTAGACTCTGGAGCATCTTTAATATATCTCCGTGTTTGTTGAGCTGTTCGTGATGATACATGGACGTTGACGCCTGTGCTACTGTCAAACCTTGCGAGCTTATAAAAGTATATACAAGCTGCCTCTTATTTACCAAGTCAGGTCACAGGCTCATGGTTGCATGGAAAAAGCCATGTGATTTTCTTCTTGGAAGACTTGAAAACATTTCATTTTGTGTGTAGAAGTCCAGATGATGGTGCTGGTTTGAAAGTAGTTTTGTCCTGTGCAGTCATGATTTACTTCTAGCAGGGACTATTATTCTGTCGCTGAGATTATTCTTGTTGTTGGCCTACTGGGTTGCACTTTTCTGTGACACCTTGGATGCTTTCTCGTGTTGGCAGCAGGAGGGGCCTGGAAGTGGTCGATTGCAATTATTTTGACACTCATATTCTGAGGGAATAGAATATGTATTGATTCGTATCTTTTTTTATAAATAAAAATAATGTAATGTTGGACCGGTGAATTTATGCTCAGGTACTTTAGAGGGCACAGAATATTAATTTCCAGAAAAGCCAGATAAAATAAAATAACAATACATAAAGAACAGATAAATTAGCTAGAATGATTCTTCCGATAGTGGCCACATTATATAGTGATTTTTACGAAGGATACCGTTTGAACCGTGGTGTCCATATATATATTTTAAAAAAACTTGAGACCGACCTCAGAAGAATTAGATAGGTTTTCATGAAGGCAAAAAAATATATACCTAATTTTACGTTGAAAATAATCTGCCTATCTTGGTGGTTGAGATGTATGACCATTTCTCTACAGTATTCTTCTGCAGTGATGTGAACTGTATACTCCCTCCAAATGTAAGTTATTTCAAAAGTCTTGAAGATCAAAACATCTCAAGTTTGACTAAAACTATAGAGAAAAATACAAAAAATTATGACACTAAATAAGTGTACTATGAAAATATATTTGATAAAAAATATAATGATCCTTGGTTGATATTGTAAATATTATTATTTTATTATATAAATTTATCAAAGTTAAGATGTTCTGATTTTTCGATATTCTTGCAATGATTTACAATTTAGGATGAAAGGAGTAGTTGTTTTAAGCTAAACGCATTATCGATCCATTAACTTAGCGCATCCATGACATTTAGGTTCATTAATTTTGAATTTCATGATTCATAAAAAAGTTTCTATGCTATTATCGTAGGTTCATACGCCTTCACCCGTGGAGAAGTATGGAACTATAATGAAAACTAAAAAGTTATAAACTTAGTTGAAAATTGAAGAAATTTTAACTCCGCGTAAACGTGCCTCTCCGTGGCCATGTGTGTGGGCGTATTGCTTGAAAGTTAGCAAGGAGGGATGACGCAATTCGCTTGAGCTGTTTCAGCTTTTAGCCAGCCACAGAATAGTATTTCCTCTCACAATAATTTGGCTCTGTCAGTCAGCCAGCCGAGTAGTGGAACAGACCTCAAGTTCCCTTCACTCCTGTGTCTCCTGTATCCCCTCCTTTTGTTGTTCCTCCACCACAGGCGGAAAGTCTTCAGAGCAGGAGGAAATATGAAACCTGACCATGTCCCTATTTTCATAAACATCGTTCCAAGACCATCTACATTTCCGATTTGGAACATTCATGTTCCCACTTTAGAAATATACCACCTCAAGTTCATGTTTTTGCTTCACATTATCGTTCCTTTGTGGGAATATATGCTATGGGTCTGCTTCATGTCCTTCAAATTCTAGCTAAGGATGGCAGCCCTTGGGTCAAATAATATAAGTTTGCACGTGTTTATAAAAAAACAGTATCAACATTTAAGACTCTAAATAATAGGTCTATTTACATGAAAAGAATACATTCAAGGCGAAACTAATGATATGATTCGTATTGATATATCTTTTTCATACAAATTTTAGAAAAAAAAATAGATTTACTCGGCGTCGGTCGCCTGATGGTTTGCAAAACCATCAGGCGACGTCCTCCCCCGTCAGATCCGCGGGCATCCGATCCCCGGCCGTCCGATTCGCGAGGAGGAAGAAGAGGAGAGGGGGATGGGGGCTCACCGGAGAAGAAGCAGCGGCGGCGGCGGCTCCCCCAGCCCCAACTCCGGCGGCCTTAGAAGGAAAGGGGCCCTGGGGAGACAGGCCGGCCAGGCGGTGGGGACGGTGGCCGCCGGTTCGGGGCCGTGGCGGCGGTGGAGGCGGCCGGGCCAGGGAGGGGCAGGGGAGCTCCATGGCCGCCGTGGCTGGAGAAGAAGGAGCGGGTGAGGGAAGCTGGGCCGCTGCAGAAGAAGGGGTAGGGGAGGAGGGCGGCCGCCGCGAGCGCCCTAGGGTTCGCCGGAGCTCCGGCGGCGAGGATGAGGAGGGCGCGGCCGCCGACGAGGACAAGGCGCGAGGAGGAGGAGGAGGCCGCGGCGGGGCGGCGGGCGGCGGGCTGGAGGTATAAAAAAAATACAAAAGTTTTTGAAACTTTAGAATCGCATTTGTGGTGGATATACTTAGAGCAGATGGCCTCAAGGGGGGGGGGGGGGGGCTGCCCTTGTCAATGACTGGCTCCAACGGACTGACCTGACGGCTGACGGACGGGGGCGGTTCGTTTGAAAGTCAGCAGCGACGAACGCGACGCGGGGTGGACTCGCCCCGTCGGCGTCTACTTCCTCCTTCCGCGCCCCCTCTTCTCCCTCCCTCGAATCAATCAAATCCAGGCCTTCATTGCCTGAGCCGAACTTCCCGTCCACCACCTCCGCGGGCCCTCGACCTCCCAGCCAGCCAATCGCCCTCAGCACACGCGGTTCGTTCTTACCGGTTTCCCTCCAGGGAGGCCTTTCGTGTGTCTGTGTCTGCGCTGCCTCTTCAAGTCGTCTTCTTGCCCTCCCTTCTCTTCTCTCCCGGATTCCTTCTCCCTCGTGGGTGCATTTCTTGGACCCCCGGCGGCCACCAGGCGGTGATCTCGCTGTCTTCCATTGGGTTTTTAATCCCAACTGTTCACCTCCACTTTTCAACCTCGGCGGCAGCAATAAGAAAAGAAAGGAAACCGGGTTGATTCGATTGGAGGAGACATACGGACGCCCACCGAATCGAATCGAATCGAATTTCTTGGCAACAGTAACAGAAACTAGATTCTTGGGGATTCGTCCCATTTTTCCTACAGTACTACTAGTACTATACATAGAGGAGAAGAAAAGGATGAGGCTGGTGGTGCGCGTCATCGAGGCGCGGGGCCTCCCGGCCACGGACGCCGACGGGACGCGGGACGCCTACGCCAAGGCGCAGCTCGGCAAGCAGCGGGCCAAGACCAAGGTGGTGCGCAAGACGCTGTGCCCCGCCTGGGACGAGGAGTTCGCCTTCCGGGTCGGGGACCTCAGGGACAACCTCCTCGTCTCCGTGCTCCACGAGGACCGCTACTTCGCCGACGACGTCCTCGGCCAGGTCAAGGTGCCCCTCAACGCCGTGCTGGATGCCGACAACCGCACGCTCGCCACGCAGTGGTACCAGCTGCAGCCCAAGAGCAAGAAGTCCAAGCTCAAGGATTGCGGTAAGGACGACACCTCACCCCTCACCCACCAGTTAGTTATCTTAGACTCTGTTTGTTTATTTGCACTTCCACATTCAGTTTGTGATTCTTGTTTCCCTTCTAGTAGACTTCTAGTTTGTTAGCTAGATAGATAGTTGCCCCATGTCACATAATGATGATACTTTGTGTAGAAACTCGCAAAACATGTTTGTTTCCTGACAATGGCTTTTGTAGGAGAGATTCGTCTCAGCGTTTCTCTGGGCCAAAACTACTCTGAAGAGACAACGGCACTTACACACTGGGCCTCAGATGACCTTGCATCAAATTCAGACAAATCAACTGAACTGGTGAAAGGATCTTCTTTGCCGAATATTCCTATTGAAGTATCCGCAGCAGTACCAGAGATCGATGAGATAGAAGTTGCCAAGGAGGATAAATCAAATGCTGCTCCAACATTTATCAACAAGCTATATCAAATGTTTAATAGTAAACCAAAAGATGCAGAAGCTTCTGCTCCACCTCCCTTCAAGCTGAACGACACTTCAGATATTATGGAAGAAACGCTCTCAACCAGCTCTGAAGCTCCTGAGAAGCAGGATCATGATGCCAGTGCAACTATGACCTTTGATGAGCTACTGAAGGCCTTCGGTTCTCAGCATGAAGGGAAAGAAATGCCTGAAAATTTGTCGGGTGGAGTTCTTCTTGATCAAGTTTATGCTGTTGCACCGAGTGATTTGAACACACTTCTTTACTCTCCAAGTTCAGACTTTCTGCAATCACTTGCAGAGATTCAAGAAACTACAGGTCTTGAAATTCAACAGTGGCGACTTGAAAATGACGATGAAATCCTGAGGAGGGTGGTAAGCTACACAAAAGCTCCTACTAAACTGGTTAAGGCCGTGAAAGCAACAGAAGACATGACATATTTGAAGGCAGACGGAGAGATGTTTGCAGTTTTGGCTGATGTTAGTACTCCTGAAGTTCCTTTTGGCAATAATTTCAGAGTGGAGCTTTTGACCTGTATAAAGCCAGGACCTGAACTACCAGATGACGAAAAATCTTCGCGTCTTACGGTGTCTTGGCGCGTAAATTTTGTCCAAAGTACCATGATGAAGAGCATGATTGAAAATGGAGCAAAACAAGGCTTGAAGGATAACTACGCTCAGTTCTCTGAGCTTCTGGCTAAATATTTTAGGCCCGTTGATGCAAAATATACAGCAGCCAGTGATGAAGTCCTCTCAACTGTGCAACCAGAGCAAGAATCTGACTGGAAGCTAGCATTTCGAATATTTGGAAACTTCGCACTTTTGTCCTCAGTTTTTGCTTTTGTTTATGTTTCTGCACACATCATCCTTGCAAGCCCTAGTATAATTCAAGGTCTTGAGTTCCCCGGCCTGGACTTGCCAGATTCTGCTGGTGAAGTTGTAGTTTGTGGAGTTCTTGTTCTACAGGGACAGCGTGTGCTAAATATGATTGCTCGATTCATCCAGGCAAAGAGGCAGAGAGGTACTATATATCGCTCTTTTTATGTTGTTTCTTTTTGGTAGGGAGTGTAATACATTCTTTACGCAAGTGTCAATTCATCAGAGTACACATCCACCAAGTGGTGACAGTCAGAACTATAGAAGTAATGCAATTTGAATAGATAAGCCCTGCAGTACATGGCATTCAATAGCCACAAGAGCATGTAGCTGTTATGCCTCAACTCAAGTGCTTCTTAATAGGACTAACGTGTTACTGTGTTTTTCTTTGATTGAACAAAAGTTTCAGGTTTCAGTTACTGTCCTGGATAATTACTCTTACAATCTGCCATATTGACCTTTTGGATTGTATATTAGGTGATCATGGAGTCAAAGCACAAGGGGATGGCTGGTTGCTGACTGTTGCTCTGATGGAGGGTACCAACTTGGCAGCAACCAAATCATCTGGTTACTCTGATCCATATGTTGTATTTACATGCAATGGGAAGACAAAGGCAAGTTCCATTAAGTTTCACACCCTCGAGCCTCAGTGGAATGGTAAATCTATACCTTTCCTTTTTCTGGTATTCATCAGCCATTGTAGAGTTCATTTGACATAAATTGTCAACCAGCTTCTCTTATATATTTCTTATTTACCAGAATTTTTTAAATTTGGTGGCTCCATTACTTCAGCACTTCTGTTGGGCACTTCATATATTTATCTGTAATCTGTTCCTATATAGAACTGCGAGTTGCTGAGTTGTTTTTTAAAAAAAAAAAACAAAAAGTTGCTGAGTTGTGTGCTATAACCTTTCCAAAACTTGCAGAAATTTTCGAATTTGACGCCATGGAAGATCCTCCATCAGTGATGGAAATACATGTGTATGATTTCGATGGACCCTTCGACGAAGTTGCCTCCCTTGGCCATGCTGAAGTGAATTTCTTGAAATATAATAATATATCCAAGCTTGCTGACATTTGGATTCCTCTGAAAGGAAAGCTGGCTCAAGCATGCCAGTCAAAATTGCATTTAAGAATCTTCTTAAACAATACAAGGGGTACTGAAGTAGTGCAGGATTACCTGGACAGAATGGAGAAAGAAGTTGGCAAAAAGGTTAGAATTTCCTCTCCTGTCATCAATTGCGGCCATTATCATCCTATCTCGGCAATATATTGACTTACACAAAATTCATTCTACAGATTGCTATGAGGTCTCCCCACACAAACTTAGCATTCCAGAAAATCTTTTCTTTGCCACCAGAAGAATTTCTTATCAATGATTTTACTTGCCACCTAAAGAGGAAAATGCTAACACAGGTAAATGTTTATTACGCTTATTTGCCTTTTGTGCTTCTTTTTTTATCATATAATGTGGTTGAGCCTCCAACCAGTTCATAATACTTCAACACCCTTGTTCTCATTATCCTAGAAACGAGCTGTCAGATTTATGCACATGAATTGTTATGCCAGGGCCCAGGGGTTTTCAAATCCAGTCAGACATTTCACCTTCTATTCCAGATCCTTTATATTCACTATGATCCAGCTTCACAATCCTGTTTAAACAATATATTTAACTTATTTGTCTACTTATCTTGATTCAGTAATCAATGATTACTTAAGGAGTTAAGGGTACCGCTGTCACTTTACAACAAACTCAACATAACCCCGCCCCCCCCCCCCCCCCCCCCCCCCCCCAAAAAAAAAAAAAAAACCCAACTAAATCATGTCTGACTGTGTTGCCAGGGTCGCCTTTTTCTATCTCCAAGAATATTTGGGTTTTACACGAATCTTTTTGGCCACAAAACAAAATTCTTCTTTCTTTGGGAAGATATTGAAGACATCCTACTGGTCCCTGCAACCCTATCGTCAATGGGAAGTCCATCTCTGGTGATTGTTCTTCGAAAGGGCAAAGGAATGGATGCAAAGCATGGAGCAAAGCAACTGGACAGTCAAGGGAGACTAAAATTCCATTTCCAGTCTTTTGTCTCATTCAGTGTGGCACATAAGTAAGTACATTTTCTTGCATGATATATATGAACCCAACTTAGCATATGTGGTTGGCCATCACAAGAGAACCTCCTTAAAAAAGGCTGTCTCCCTTTCTGCGTATTTACACCTTGCCTATTTGGTTTCGTCATGAGTATGTTTGTTTAAAATGCCAATGGCCTGCTCTACAGAACAATAACGGCACTGTGGAAGGCAAGGTCCTTGACCCCTGAACAAAAGGTACAGCTTGTAGAAGATGAATCAGAAACAGAAGACTTTCAAAATGAGGAAGGAGAGTCTTTCTTAGGGATAGAGGATGCCAAAATGTCAGAAGTGTTTTCATCTACAAAACCTTTTGATGTAAGATTCTTTATTCTATCGAGAGATAATGTGCAATCGACCAAGTTCTCCACAAAGAATCAAAGAGTTACAACTTACATTGCAATTAACTTTGTGTCACTAGGTATCAACACTCATGGGCATATTTGAGGGTGGTCCTTTGGAGTGCCGGGTGATGGAGAAAGTTGGTTGTATGGACTACTCTGTTACAGCATGGGAACCTGTCAGAGCTGATATTTACCAGAGGCAAGTTCATTATAAGTTTGACAAGAAATCAACACGGCATGGAGGAGAAGCAATGAGCACCCAGCAAAAGTCCCCTTTGCCTAATAAGAATGGCTGGCTTGTTGAAGAAGTGATGACAATTGAAGGTATCCCTGTTGGTGAATGTTTAAATGTAAGAGCCGATTCCCTGGTATTTTATTATACAAATTTCAATGTCAGTTATATGTATGCTCCCTCCATTCCAAATTATTAGTCGTTCATAGCAAAAATAATGTACCTTAGAAACCCAGAATTGAGTTATAATTTGGAATGGAGGGAGTACTATATAATAGCATGCTTTAAGTGTCATATCTTCCTTTTTATGATTGACATTCTTTCTGTCATGTGCTTCACTTTTTATTAGCTTGATAATCTTGAATGTGTTTTTGTTCTTTCTCTACATTCATTCTCTCTTCCTTTTGCATGGGAATCCCATGGTCAGCCAGAAACACATTGACACAGTGTGTTCTGTTGGATGCCACACATATGCTAGTGTGGTGGATATTGGCCATTTTTTCATTTGGTCCTTAATGATAATTACAATGGTGGCTAAACGTTGCAGTATTTACAAGTAGATGCACTTGGTAGGAAAAGAACGCACAAAAGAAAAGCAGCTCCATTGGTCATAGGCAACAGTCGTCTCATTTTTGTCATCACTTTGTTAGACTTAGGGGATGTTTGGCAGGGCTCCCAGAGCCGTTTTGGAGGAGCCATATTTGTCACATTTGTGGCTCCAAAACACCTCTGCCTCCTCCTTTTTTATTGAAAACTGCACCAAATGGCTTCTCCTACTAAAGCGTTTAGTAGGGTTCCTCTAGAGGAGCCGGAGCTAGAGACGAGACTTACCAAACATAGCCTTAAAGGGTTACTCCCTCATCCATAAAAAAAAACAATTATCACTTCTCAAGAAGTCAAACAATTTAAAGTTTGACCAAATTTATAAAAACTACTGATATTTATGATATCAAACTAATATCATTGGGTTGGTTTTGAAATTTATTTTATAGTAAGTCTATTTGGAGACATACGGAGTAAATATTAATACTAGTTTCTATAATAAACTTTATCAAAATTAAAAAAAAATGACTAGTCCCAAACCTAGATTTGTATTCTTTTTGGGACGGAGGGAGTACTTTTCTTAATTCTCACTTATTGTGCTCCCCTTGGTCCAGCTCCATATTCGATACCAACTGGAGAACAATGCATCCAAGCAGAAGACTTGCACTATCCAGGTATTTATTAGCATTGTATGGTTGAAGAGCTGCAAGAGCCAGAAGAAGATCACGCAGGATATAGCAACCAGTGCATCTACTCGCCTGAAGAAGATATTCAGCCAACTTGAGAAGGAATCTATACCAGCAAAGTAGGCTTGTTTTTGTCTGCGTCCTACTTTTGCTGCTGCACATATGCTGGCACTGTGTTTGTTCTTGCTGCCCATGCTGAGAAAAGATCAGTGACATAGTGAGGAAGTGCCCATGCAGCACAAGCCAACGCCCTCAGGAAGAGCTTTATAAAGCAACACGAAGCAAGGATCACTCAGCAAGATTTTGGATTAGAGAACTAACTGTAGAGCTTGGAATGTGGTTTAGCTTAACCATGTCCACATAAAGTTCAAACATTGTTCTGACTTTTACAAAAAAAAAAAGGTAAGAGGATCTGAAATTATGACTCTTGCCTACACGCCCATTTAGTTAGATTGGAAGCAAAGATAGCTTCCTTGGTCACAGAGTAATAATTGTTCTTTTCCTGCAGTTTCACTCTCCTGTAAAGGGGGTTTTTAGATTGACCATTTTGCAAAAAAAAAGAAAAGAAAAAATATTACTGTAGCAACATGTTAATTTTTGTAATAAGTGTCTAATCATGACCTAAGTAGGCTCAAAAGATTCGTATCGCAACATTTTGTGAGGCTATCAGATTAGTTTCAGTTTTCATCAACATTTAATGGAATAATTAATTTTTTACCATCATTACGGGGTGGATGGTATATAAAATACCATGTCAGTGACTCATGTGTCAGTGACATAGTGTATGGTGTCATGCGTAATGATGGTAAAAAATTAGATGTCCCACGTTTAATGCTCCATGTGTCCAAACATTGATATGATAGAACTTTAATATTTTGTGGTGAATCTATATAGGGCCAACATTTGTGTCCTTGCTACGAACACGAGTTAGAAGGAAATGATACCGCATCCGTGTTAGCTTTTGGATGCACCTGACCTTCCAAAAACCCGTTCAAATTATCTCCTGCCCTATTTTGAAGGTGGCTTTGCCTTTTTTAAGTTATAAAAAATGGTAAATACTTACTAAAGCTATTAAATCATAGAAAATGTCTCTAAGTTTCTAAATTCATTCTGAAAAAATTCTACTTTAGAAGCTTCCAAAGATTATATTTAACTCTAGAAAAATTAAAAATATCCTAAAAAATCTAGAAAATTCCAAAAGCTTCTCATGGATGTCTACACATGTTTTAAAATTTTCCACGACAAAAACATACAACATGACTAGCATGAATGCATTTAACAGTAACTTGAGAGGAAACCCACGCTTCGCCTGGAAAAGAGAAAAGGGGGTGGGAGCCCCCCCCCCTACCCCCAAAAAAAGAGTAACAGATGTCACTGTTTCATAACAGGTCAGCACTATTGTTTAAAGGGCGGAACTATTGTATACCAGGTCGGTACTGTTCTATAACGGGCGGACACTATTCCATAACGGGTGGACACTGTTCCTTAACGGGTGGATGTTGTTCCATAACGGGTGCACGGTATATGAACAGTATTTTGTGAGGGGAGGGCTTCCATTACTGTAGATACTGTAGCTAAGTCATAGATATATGTTGCACTCATGTTGTATTCCATATTTTTGTAGTACAAAGTTTTAAATACGCATTTAGACGTTAGTTAAAATGTTTTTTAAAACCACTTAGAAGCAGGGGGCGAGGAGGTAATTTGAATAGCTTTGAGAATTTAGGGGTAAGATGGGTTGATTTTAGAATTTGGGAACTACGGCAAGTTTGGGGAGGTAAAAATAGTTTTTTTTTTCCTAATCTTGAATGCTGGCAAAAGATCCGTTGGGTTCTCTAGTAAATCAAACATGAATCTCTTTGCTTTTATTTTATTCTCAATGCCCTAATCTTAATTTTGGCGTGAAAGGATATTGATACTCGTGCGTGCACAAAATAGATATGTTGCCTTGATATTAACGGATTCTATCCGTGAACATTCTAGAAGATTATTTTTTTAGGTTGACCTATTGTTTGATGCGATTACATAAAAGATGAATAAGCTCTATATTTGCTGTTCATGCATACTGATTTCTCCATCTTCAGATAAAGGCAAAACAAACAATGTTGTAAGTGCATTCGCCCCCTATGTGGGATTTTGGTGATTAATGACAATCAAATTAGGGACTAACGGTTTTATCAAGATTATGTGCAGGTGTTAGTCCATATGAATAAGCAAATTGAAATATTCGGTGAAACAGCACCCCTCCAACTTGACCGAGTTACTTGGTGATCTTTACTCATAATTTAGCAAGTTTTATCTTTTATTGAGTATAGGACTACCGCACTATCAAGAGGGATGCATAGCTAGTTGACTAGTAGAAGGTTTAAAGTGCTCAAACATTGACTTAAACAAACATGCTTGAGAGACACCTTCACACACTTGTGCACTGCCCTATCCTATTCTGCCCCTGGAGAATCGGTAGTACCGGTCTTGGACCGGTAGTACCGGTAGGACTTAGAGCAGGATCCTCTCCAGCGAACTGCTTGCTCTCGGGTTCCAGAAAAGTTTATTCCGGTAGTACCGATGTTGAACCGGTAGTACCGACTCTGTATCGGTAGTACCGGTAGGACTTACCGCCGAGACTCCTCCCAGCTAACTCGCTGCTCTCAGGTTTGAGTAACTATATTTCGGTAGTACCGGATTTTTATCCGGTAGTACCGGTTCCAGAGCGGTAGTACCGGTAGGACTTTGCCCAAGCAGTTACTCAGGGTCTGGATCGGTAGTAACGACTGTACTTCGGTAGTAGGTTGACTGTTGTATTGGTAGTACCGGTGTACCACCGGTAGTACCGGTCAAGTCAACTTGACTGACAAACTTTTCTACCAGTTGGGGCCTCGTGCAGTGCGTGTGTCAGGCTTTTAACGTTCGATCTGCTGAGGTAGCATCGGTACTACCGGTGGGAATCGGTAGTACCGGTAGCTCCCAGACGGAGGAAGTATAAATACTTCTTCCCTCTTGTTTAGAACGTCACCCACTTTATTTTATTGCCTACCAACCCGAGACAACAGCTCTCTCTTGCTCTCCCACTCTCTCTCACACACATTCATTGCTCCTAGCTCAATCCATTGCAAGTTTCAAGTTGAGAAGTGAGATTCGAGTGAGGAAAACTTAAATCCATTGCTTGAGCAATTGATTCCTCCCTCTAGCCGGCTTTGCTTTGAATTTGTTACTCTTGGGTTCTTGGAACCCTAGGCGGCTAGGCGTTCTTCGGGAGAGCCCGGTTTGATCCATTTGTGAGGGCTCCCCGAAGTGTTTGTATCATCCCAAGATTCTAGTGAAGAAACTCAAGTGACCTTTGTGGTAACCTTGAGTGAGGAAAGGAGGTGAAATAGACTCCGACCTTTGTGGTCACCTCAACAACGAGGAGTAGGCCTTCCTTTGTGGATTGACCGAACCTCGGGATAAATAACTTGTCCCTTGCTCTCTTTGTTGTTGTGTCTACTTGTGGTGTCACGGCTTCGACCGTGCTCTTTCCCTCTCTACCTTGTTCTTAGGTTTGGAGGCCCGATCTACGATTTGGTGGTGATTCAAGTTAGGGTGAAGGTTGCAAGGAACTCTACATACACTTGGGTGGTTTGGTATAGCATAGATCTAAACTTACTCTGTAGTTAATCTTGGTTTCGTAGCTATCTGTTCTTGACCGGTAGTACCGACGGATTGCATCGGTACTACCGACAGTTATCGGTAGTACCGGTCCAATCCCGGTAGTACCAGTCTCCGTTCTCACTTTTCAATTGAGTTTGAGTTTCAGGTTTTATACTACGCCTATTCACCCCCCTCTAGGCATTGTAGATCCTTTCAATTGGTATCGGAGCCTAACCCTCGTGTTACCGCTTCACCGCGTGAGGGAACACAATGTCGGAGATAAGTGAAGCTCAAATGACCCAATTCGCCGAGAAGATAGCAGAAAAATTGTTGGAAAATCAAGCCAAGCACTTTGAAGAGCAAATGAGCAAGATGAGAGAAGAGATTGAGAGCTTGAAGGTAGCCTTGAGCAACAAGAATGAGAAGCAATCTAGTACATCAAACTCAAAAGGTGGTGCAAATGAAGAAGAGAAAGATCAAGAAGGTGACAAGACACCAAGAGGGTTCACCGCTACATCTTTTGACTACAATCTATTGAACAAGACCAATGTGAATCAAATGCCACACATCAATCTTGGGAAGCCACCGCCGTTTGATGGGATCAACTACAATGATTGGGCACACAAGATGAAGATGCATCTCATTGCGGCAAGGTGTTGGGAGATAGTGAGTATTGGCATTCAACCTCCGGAAGTAGATGGTGAAATCACTCCTCAAGATGTACATGATTTCCATCTTAATGCTCATGCCGCATCATTGATTCTCTCATGCCTCAAGCCCGAAGAAAGCAACAAAGTGCATGGAATTGAAAATGCCAAGATGATTTGGGATACACTTAGAGTATCATATGAAGGTGATGAAAGTGTGAGAAAGTGCAACATTGAGTTACTACATGGGAAGATTGAAAATTTCTCTATCAAGAGCGGAGAGACCACTCAACAAATGTTTGATAGATACATGACCTCGATCAACAAGATAAGAGCACTAGGTGATGAAAAGTGGGATGACAACTCGGCGGCAAGAAAGTTATTGAGAGCATATAGAGTCAAGAACAAGACACTTGCGGCAATCATCATGGAAAGGCCAAACTATGAGAAGATGACACCACATGAGATGCTAGCAAAGATAAAACACCATGAAGTCCTTGATGATGAAGCTATTGAAGATCAATCACAAGAAACAAGCAACAAGAAATGTGTGGCTCTCAAGGCAAATCATGAACATGCATCAACTCAAGAAAGAAGAAAGAAGTACAATGATGATAGCTCAAGTGAAGAAGATGATGATTCCGATGATGAAGCCACACTCCTTGTCAAGAACTTCAAAAGATTCATGAGAAGAAGGATGTCAAGGAAGAGCTATGGTGATGGAAGTAAAAGAAACAAGAAAAGAGTTTGCTACAAGTGTGGTGCCCATGATTATTTCATTGCCGATTGTCCGCAAAACAAAGAGAAGAACAAGTCCAACAAAGATGATGACAAGAAGAATAGAAGGAAGAAAAGAGGTGAAGCACACATTGGTGAAGAATGGTATTCTAGTGATGAGTCAAGTGATGATGAGAAGACTAAAGGGAAGGACAAGGAGAAGGGTGCCGCAAACATTGCTATTCACAAGACATCTTCTCCAAGCTTCTTCACCAACAACTCATCTTCATCCAAGCTCTTCATCAACCTCTCCGACGACGATAACGTCACTCCAACTTGCCTTATGGCTAAGGGGGAGAAGGTACCACACAACTCTCCTACATGCTCAAGTGATGAACATAGTGATAATGAAAATGATGAGATGAATGAATATAAAAGGAATTTGATAATAAAATTTGGTAAGAAAGGAGGCAACAAAATAATCAAATTGCTAATGAAACTAGAAAGTCGGAATGAAAGTCTTGAAATGCAAGGTGATTTGATTTCGCAAGAAAGAGAAAAGAATCTTGTACTTGAAGCTTCTCTAACCGAAGAAAGGTTGAAAGTTGAGAAATTGACCGTGGAACTATCCTTAGCCAATGACTCTATTAAGAGGTTGACAAAGGAGTGTATCACGGCCAATGACTTAATTGCTAGTGTAAAGAACAAGTATAGCATAGCTCAAGAAAGCCTCACAAGCTTACAAGAAAAGTATCAAAAACTTGAGCTAAACTATAATGCTCTTTGCAATAGCCCCTCAACCTCTTCCAAGGTTTCCGATGACTCTAGCACATCAACAAGTAAAAGTTGTAAAAGGTGTCAAAATGTTGATATAAATGCATATGCAACTAACCTTGTTGAAATAGCAAAGAAGGACAAGGAGATTCATAGGTTAAACATGATATTGAGAAATGGTTGCAAGTGCAAAGACCAACAACCAAGGCTCACTCTCAAGTTCGCAAGGCATTCATCCATCAAGGAAGGAGTTGGTTTTAGTAAGTATAATGGCAAAGCCAATGGAAGAAACATGATCAATGGAGTGCCTTGTGTGAGGTTCAATAAGGGAGTTCCTCTCTTTGAGCTCATAAACAAGGCAAACAAGGTCACAAGTCCATCTACTCCGCTTGCAAATGACAAGTCCAACAAAAAGATGCAAGTGGAACAACTCAAGCAACAAGTGCCCATCTCACGAACCTATGCTAGTGATTACATGTGTTGTTGGGGTAAAGATGGCAAGATAGTTGTGAAGTATGTTGGTGTACTCAAGAAGAGGGAAATCATGAGGAGTGTTTGGGTGCCTAAAACTTATGTTACTAACCCCCTAGGACCCAAATCCATTTGGGTACCTAAAACAAGAACTTGATTTATTTTTGTAGGAATATGCCTCCGGTGGAACAAGTTGGGTGTTGGATAGTGGATGCACCAATCATATGACCGGAGCAAAGAACATGTTCACCTCATTTCAACCAAATCATGATTCATGTGAATACATTGTGTTTGGCGACAATGGTAAAGGAGAAGTGCTCGGTTTGGGTAAAATTGCTATCTCAACCGAAAATTCTATTTCGAATGTTTTACTTGTGCATTCGTTAAGTTACAATTTGTTATCCGTTTCTCAACTTTGTGAAATGGGTTACGATTGTATTTTCACGGATAAGGGTGTGACCGTCTATAGAAGAAGGGATTCCTCTATTGCATTTACGGGTCGTTTGAAAGGCAAATTTTATCTAGTTGATTTCACAACTAATAAGGTTGAGCCCGAGACTTGTTTAATGGCAAAATCTAACATGGGTTGGCTTTGGCATCGCCGACTAGCACATGTTGGGATGAGGAACTTGGCCCAACTTCAAAGAGGCGAGCACATCCTTGGACTAACAAATGTTTCATTTGAGAAAGATAGAATTTGCAGTGCATGCCAAGCCGGAAAGTAAGTAGGAGCAAAGCATCCAATCAAGAATGTTGTATCAACCACAAGACCATTGGAGCTACTTCACATGGACCTATTTGGACCCATCGCTTACCAAAGCATTGGCGGTAACAAATATGGACTAGTAATTGTTGATGATTATTCTCGTTTCACTTGAGTGTTCTTTATGGTAGATAAAAGTGAAACACAAGGCATCTTCAAGAAGTTTGCAAGAAGAGCACAAAATGAGTTTGAGGTGAAGATAAAGAGAGTTAGAAGTGACAATGGAACGGAGTTTAGGAACACCAACATTGAAGCCTATCTAGATGAAGAAGGCATCAAGCATGAGTTCTCGGTTCCATACACTCCACAACAAAATGGTGTTGTGGAGAGAAAGAATCGAACTCTCATTGAAGCCGCAAGATCAATGTTGGATGAGTACAAAACTCCACGCAATTATTGGGCTGAGGCGGTTAACACCGCTTGTCATGCCATCAACCGCCTATATCTTCACAAGCTTCGGAACAAGACTCCATATGAGCTTCTAACCGGTAACAAACCTAAGGTGCACTATTTTAGAGTTTTTGGTTGCAAATGTTTCATACTTAATAAGAGAACCAAAAGCTCAAAGTTTGCACCAAAGGTACATGAAGGTTTTCTACTTGGTTATGGTACTAACGAACATGGATATCGTGTGTTCAATAATGTCACCGGCAATATTGAACTAACGGTAGACGTGTCCTTTGATGACTCCGATGGCTCTCAAAAGGAGCAAGTCAATGATGAGCTTGTAGGTAAAGATGTTCCTCCAAGTGAAGCAATCAAGAAGCTTGCCATCGGTGATGTAAAGCCCAAGGAGACACAAGATGAAGAAGAGGATTCAATTATGTATTCCCCTCTTGACTCAACTATTTATCATGTGCATGAAAATGCATGTGGTGAAGCTTCCGCACCTACTACTCCGAGTGATGGGACTTACCGCCGAGACTCCTCCCAGCCAACTCGCTGCTCTCAGGTTTGAGTAACTATATTTCGGTAGTACCGGATTTTTATCCGGTAGTACCGGTTCCAGAGCGGTAGTACCGGTCCTTGACCGGTAGTACCGGTAGGACTTTGCCCAAGCAGTTACTCAGGGTCTGGATCGGTAGTAACGACTGTACTTCGGTAGTAGGTTGACTGTTGTATCGGTAGTACCGGTGTACCACCGGTAGTACCGGTCAAGTCAACTTGACTGACAAACTTTTCTACCGTTGGGGCCTCGTGCAGTGCGTGTGTCAGGCTTTTAACGTTCGATCTGCTGAGGTAGCATCGGTACTACCGGTGGGAATCGGTAGTACCGGTAGCTCCCAGACGGAGGAAGTATAAATACTTCTTCCCTCTTGTTTAGAACGTCACCCACTTCATTTTATTGCCTACCAACCCGAGACAACAACTCTCTCTTGCTCTCCCACTCTCTCTCACACACATTCATTGCTCCTAGCTCAATCCATTGCAAGTTTCAAGTTGAGAAGTGAGATTCGAGTGAGGAAAACTTAAATCCATTGCTTGAGCAATTGATTCCTCCCTCTAGCCGGCTTTGCTTTGCATTTGTTACTCTTGGGTTCTTGGAACCCTAGGCGGCTAGGCGTTCTTCGGGAGAGCCCGGTTTGATCCATTTGTGAGGGCTCCCCGAAGTGTTTGTATCACCCCAAGATTCTAGTGAAGAAACTCAAGTGACCTTTGTGGTAACCTTGAGTGAGGAAAGGAGGTGAAATAGACTCCGACCTTTGTGGTCACCTCAACAACGAGGAGTAGGCCTTCCTTTGTGGATTGACCGAACCTCAGGATAAATAACTTGTCCCTTGCTCTCTTTGTTGTTGTGTCTACTTGTGGTGTCACGGCTTCGACCGTGCTCTTTCTCTCTCTACCTTGTTCTTAGGTTTGGAGGCCCGATCTACAATTTGGTGGTGATTCAAGTTAGGGTGAAGGTTGCAAGAAACTCTACATACACTTGGGTGGTTTGGTATAGCATAGATCTAAACTTACTCTGTAGTTAATCTTGGTTTCGTAGCTATCTGTTCTTGACCGGTAGTACCGACGGATTGCATCGGTACTACCGACAGTTATCGGTAGTACCGGTCCAATCCCGGTAGTACCGGTCTCCGTTCTCACTTTTCAATTGAGTTTGAGTTTCAGGTTTTATACTACGCCTATTCACCCCCCCTCTAGGCATTGTAGATCCTTTCAAATGTACTCCCTCCGTATCGGATTTAGAAGTCATTTAGAACAATAAAACGGTCTCCAAAGCATGACTTTGACTTTACATTTCTATAAAAAATATTTATTGAAAAGTAATATATGCATACTTTTACGAAAGTATATTTGAAGACAAATCTATTTATATGGTTTTCATATTTCCAAACTCAATAATTTAAAAGTTATTCATGATTTATATTCTCAATGTTTGACTAAGACCTTTTCCAAAATGACTTCTAAATCCGATACGGAGAGAGTATTGTTTCCCACTTTTCCTATATTTCACGTGTCTGAAATTTTAAATGATTTTTTTTAACACCTCATACCAATAATTCTGATAACACTCTTATGCCAACAACTAGTATAAGTACATTGTTACTTTTGTGATTTATTATTTATCTTTATGTCATTACATATTTCATTTTTAGCCTTGTCTTCCTATGAAAATATCTATATATTGTTACCTGTATTTGTGCTAATATAAATCAGATTTTGTTAGATTTGTAGTTTTGTCTAATAAGATTTTTTATTATACGCACCAAAAGTTGCAAATTGTGACTACAGAAATTGCAACGATAAAAACCTGCAATTTTAATATAAAGTATGCCATAACCCATCGCCTAAAAAAACTAAAATTCAGACAACCGAATTTAATCAAATCCTATTGTTTCCACGCTAGCTTTTGTGTCATTTCACTAAACCTATCCCCTTTCAAATATACTTTGTTGCAACATAGGAAGTTGCGCCCAATGTTGTTAGAGTTCCCATAGGTGCTATATTGTTACAATAAGCTGAAATAATTCTAACACTATCTTGTACCCTAATTTTGTATCATCGTCATGATACATGATGGTTGTTTATAACACTATGAAAGTGTCTTGCTAAGATCGCCATCCTTAAGGGCAACTTGCAGAGGTCTCATGTATAGTGCCACGTAAGATATAATAGACAACATATATAATGGTTGTCTTTTCAATTATCTTGTAGTAATTTACAATTTCTTGGATTTACGCATCGGATAAAGTTAAAGTTATGAATTGTATGATAACAACAGTTTATATAATGGGTTGTGCAGTTGTGGTAGCAACTGACTCGCTGCCCCTGCGTCGCTCCCATGCGGGCGACTGAGGGGTCGAGATGGTAGACTAGATGAAGGTAAATAGTTCGTTTTAAAATCTATAATCACAGACGAATGAAACTTATTTGGTTCTAGTAAGACTACACCCCTCTAACTAAGACTAAGAATCTTACAAAAGATCCTACACAAGCGACAAACGTGCTAGCCTAGCTTTAAACTTCCCTAATCAATTCTATGCAAGACACACAAATCTAAGCACTAGTACTTCAACCACGGAGGAGCTCCAACACACTAGCAAGCAAAAGAGCACTAAGCAATATAAACTCACTAGATGCTCAATGACAAGAATACACAATCCTAATCAAGGAGCTCAACTCACTTAACTACACAAACTAAGTAAACACTACTTCTAAGCTACACAAGCTAAGATGGTGACTGGCAAGCTACACAGGTTAACTAAGTCACAATAGCAACTACACAAGTAAGTATAAATATGAAGAACACTTGTGCACAAAGGACAAACCACCACGAAGGATGATGTAGATGTTGACACGATGATTTTTGTCTGTATGTTTACTTTTCATCACAAGCTACGTGTGACAGAACCACCTTAATCATAGGGCCCACGTGCACCGTCATTGTCCCTAAGGATCCACGATCTGTCTGCACGAGTTCCCCTTGACCTAGGTGGCCTGCCGGGTTCCTTAGGAAACCCTAACTTCCCGAGGATCTCATTGTAAGCATTGCAAGTATTACAACAGTTTACCCAAATAATTTGAATCAGAGTATAAGATGCGGAAGTATTACATAACTCTAGATTAGAAATATAAATTACATTATCCCAAACCAGAGTTTCGTAGTGGAGTAGCATATACAACTAGACACCCGGCCCAAGGGTTATATCATATACACCTCTTCTTCCATGCACGATCCGTCAAACGGCACAGTCACACGTAGAACTGTTCACTCGACTTACCTGCAACAGGTGGTTAACAAACCCTGAGTACTGGGGTACTCCGCAAGACTTACCCGACTAAGAAAAAGGAATGAGACTCAAGAATGCAGGCTGAAGGGAGTCAAGGTAAGGCTTGAGCAAGAGTCAAAGAGTTTTGCAGAAAAGCATTACTATTCTATTTCAATATTTTACTCAATCTTATTTTAATCATAATCCATAATTCTAAATTCATTCTCATATATCAGCATACTCTCAAATTCTTAATTATTCTCAAAAACACCTAGTTCCGAACCACTTTTCAATTGTAGGTCAAAGGATCAAATCTCCATATCCGAGGAGCAACGACGATTCGAATCAATTAGTACCCAGCTAGGGATCCCTATCCACACTGCATATGTAGCACTTAAGCTTGCATATACCAACCCCGCCTACCACGGCTTTTCTACCCCTGAACCGGTCCTGCGCCGCCCGAGAACACAGTACTCCTCTCCTCTCCAGGCACGCCGGCCACGAGGGTACACGCTGCTCTCGCCATCTCTCCACTCCCAGTGCGTGGTTGTCGGTTCAAGTAGTAGAGCCACCGGAGTCAGAGGCTTTTCGTAGTATGTGGCTAATTGCAAAGTCTCAATCACAGCAGGCCTACAATGAACGGTCCCTAATTCTTTTTCGCCGGCGACATTGCATTGGGACTCTAACCCAAATACAAGTGTCCCAACGGTTTTCAAATCCCTTTCCCGCCGATGGTCAAGCATTGGGACTCTAACCCAAATTCATAACCAACGAACAAGAAAATCCCTTCTCGTCGGTGACAATGTACTGATCAGGTGCACAGCCACCGAACGAGAATATACCAATTCCCTTTTTCATGAATTAATCATTAGCATATATATATATCACACAGCTCAAAAATAGCATTTTATGCAAAATCTAATTTATTTAAACAGGGCTAAGCATTTCAAACATTTTATTTTAAAATGGGTTCTAGATATTTCAGTGGTCAAGGTTGGTAATGCAGCAATTGGGTCCTCAATCAACTCCTATCAACTTAATGCAGTAAATTAACTCAAGTTATAAACGTTTTTCAAATCACAAGAAGAGGGCTGAATGCACCGGGGCTTGCCTGTGTTGTAGGTCTGTCACTTCCGTCAGAAAATCAGAGAAACCCATTTGACTTCTCTCGATGAATAATTCTTTCGTCGGGGAGAAATCAAGAAATCCTTCCGATAACCCGATCACTACACGTAAAATAATGATGCATGCTTATATGGTGCGGAATGACATGAATGGAAAATGTAGAACAAACATTTAATTAACAACCTTGAGTACAACTTTCCTTCACGGTGAAGTTGCAAAACATTTCTCTCAAGGCATAAGAGTGTTTTCGCATTTCATTTTTATTGATCAATTTAACAGTCATAGAAAGCCGCTGCACAACTTGTTCAATATCTCCCGCAATACACCATTCAAGGTACCGAGGATCATTACAGTGAATGACCCAAGGTCGACAAACAATCCAAAAGTCACACAAAACCTACGGTGATTAGGTTTCCCCTTTTATCTTATTAATCATTAATGACATGTAGAGGTTGCATGATTTATTAATAAAAATTCTCAATTACAGGTTAATGATGAACTTAGACAACAAGTAAAGTGCCAAGGGTCACTTTGGGTCAATACTCAATTTCAAAAGCCATACAAAACCCTAATACATTAAGGGTTTTCTTTTTCTTTTATTAATTAATAATTGTACATATATTATGAAACAATTTAACTTCTTCCAGATGAGCTACAAATTTTTGTGGAGGTAGCCCACAGTACAAAATAGTGACTACATAATTTTCATTATTTTTAGATTAATATTTTAAGCTATATAATTCATAGAAGTGTCATTTATTAATTAAAGAGCACATTTTTATTTCCTACAGAAAATGCTAG
Source organism: Eremochloa ophiuroides (assembly GCA_038502445.1). NCBI lineage: Eukaryota > Viridiplantae > Streptophyta > Magnoliopsida > Poales > Poaceae > Eremochloa > Eremochloa ophiuroides. Next base: position 29,113,773 of record JAHLJS010000003.1, read on the forward strand.
AAATATCTATTTCATATTTTTAATATAAACTTCATCACACAGGGAAGATACTCAATTATTTTCATGATTTTAGGAGCAGTGAATAATTCCCTACAAAAATAACAAAACCTAGCACTATTCACACTCCAGAAATTGGAAAACACAACTAAATGCACTCGGGCCAGCTACACAGGCCGGCCTACTCAGCCCAGCCTAGGCCCCGCTCTCCCTCCCTCTCAGCGCGACTGAGCCGGCCCAAGTTGGCCCACGGTGGCCTTCCCCTTTCTCCAGCTCGGGCACCGAGCGCCCGCGCGCGTGCGCGCAGCGTCGACGCGCTGCCCGCTCGGGCTCGCCGGTGGTAACCACTCCGGCGAGGTCAAGCACCCCGACGAGCTCCCCACAAGTACCCGTACCTCTTCTATGGACTCAGTGTAACAAAACCGCCTAAATCACGTGGCCCACAAGCACCTGTCAACGTCACTAATGACATCTGACAGCCGAACCCGTGTTCCATATGACCTAGGCGGGCTCTGCCGGCCTACATAAGCACCCGTTATCTCCGACGGGATCCTATTGCGAAGTCATCACAGAGTTACAACATTTCATAACAAAATACATCAGAGTAGAATTTGCGGAAGAGTAAATAGTAATTAATATTACAGACCAGTGTTCGAAATAAATTAAGTGCAGTTATTACAGACCATAAATATAAAAGAGTAGCAGTAGAGTTTGGAACAACAGTACGACAGATAGTTTAATATTACACGAACCCTGCCCAAGGGTTTAACCTTAGTCTTCTTCACTCTCCTAGACGATGGTGACGCAGCACGGAGCGAGACAAACGTCAGTCTCCTGCTGCCCTCCTGCAACGGGGTTAACAAACTCTGAGTACATGGGGTACTCCGCAAGACTTACCCGACTAAAGTGTAAGATTAGACTCAGGAATCCAGACTGAGGGGAAGTCAAGGTAAGGCTTTAGCAAGAGTTCAAGAATTTTGCGGAAAAGCATTACTAATCCTAAATCAATATTTTATTTCAATAATACTATTCATCATTATCTATTTCTCCAAATACTTTCTCATATATAAACATTCTTTCATTTACTTAATCCATTCAAAAACAATCCTAGTTCCGAACCACTTTCCGATGTAGGGGTGAGGATCAAGTCTCCATATCCGAGGAGCAACGACGATTCGAATCGATTAATACCCAGCTGGGGATCCCTATCCACACTGCGTATGTAGCACTTAAGCTTGCATACGCCAACCCCGCCTACCACGGCCTTTCATACCCCGGAACCGGTCCTGCGCCATCCGAGAGCACAGTACTCCTCTCATCTTCAGGCACGACGGCCACGAGGGTACACGCTACTCTCGCCATCTCTCCACTCCCAGTGCGTGGTTGTCGGTTCAGCAGTAGAGCCACCGGAGTCAGAGGCTTTCCGTAGTATGTGGCTAGTTGCAAAGTCTTGATCACAGCAGGCCTGACAACGAACGGTCCCTAATATTTTTCCGTTAGAAACCATGCATTGGGACTCTAACCCAAGTACACTGGTAACTACCCGGTTTTCACATCCCTTTCCGATGGCGAGGATCGCTGGGACTCTAACCCAACAGATGGTCGACCAAACGGAACAACCCATCCATGTGGTTGACAATGAACTAGCTAGGCACACTGCCAACCAACAAGGACATAACCAATCCCATAAAGTGATTCGGTTGTTTCATATTATCACAGTTTTCAAAATAGCATTTTTTTTTGCAATTCTATCATTAAGCATGTAACACCCCTGGTGTTACTGTAACAAAAACCTGCCATGTCATCATGATTTCATGCAAATCATCCTGCATAAACTCATCATTAGTGTTCATTAACTAAAATAATTTTTATTCTTCCATGTGATTGGGCATAGGTAACCTAGAGTGATTTAATTTCATAAATACTTGTTTGATTGCGTAGGATCAAATCCCATCTGAACGATAAAATAAGGCTCATTCATAAACCCTAGAATAGGATCCAAAACTCTATTCCAAAACTAGTCAGAATTTGGTCTTGAACCTTAAATAAAACTTCTAGCTTTTGAAAAGTGGAGCAACTCTTACTTTGGGCGATTTCTAAGTTATTATTTGAAATTTCAAATTAAACCCTAATTTGTGTTTGAAGGTTTAGATTTAAATCTTTATTTCGAAAATTATTAAGAATTAGACAAAACTTATTACATAAAAGTTGTAAAGTTCATTAAATGGGACAACTTTGGTATTTGAATATTGGGAAGTAATTATATAAAATTTCGATTTTCTAGTCCCCGATCAGACTTCCGTTTAAACCTAATTTTGGCCCCAAAAACCTAATTCAAAATATAGAAGGAATCTTGGGGTGGTCCCTTAATGAAAGTTGTAGGTCTATTTAAATGTGACAACTTTTATTTTTGGAAATTTTAAAGTTCTATGGTGGAAATTTGAATTTAACTCAAAACAGTGGATTGAAACTTGAATTTGAAATGCCATTTCAAAAATTATTTGGAATCTGACAAAACTTCCTTAATGAAAGTTGTAAAGCTCTCTGAGGGGAACAACTTTTATTTTTACCATTTTTCAAGTTGTTGTGCAAAATAAAAAGTAATTTTGAAAATTCAGTTTAAATTTCAAAAACCCTATTTACCCCCCTTTTGATTAGATTCCAAATTTGGCCGAATTTGGAGTTGGTCCAAAAACAAAAAGTGTTCAGTTTGATGGGTACTACAACTTTTGTTTTTGTCACTCTTCCATTTTCTGCTTGCATGTGGGAGATATTTTGCAAAAGGGGTCAAAGTGGGTAGGTGGTGCTACAGTGCTAGGGGGGGTATGGGCATTCTGTTCGCGCTCAGGCGCATGCCGCCGCACGTCGCTGACCGTCCTCGCGGTCGGGCGCACGTCGCCGGCGTTATGGCGAGTGAAAACGAGTCGTGGGGTTCCCATTCACGTTGAGCCCATCTCCTCTGCCCGATATAAGTCGCCATACTCGTCGTTTCTTCCTTTCTTCCTCCCACGGCCGCCGCCATCGAGCTCCGGTTCACCGCCAAATTAACCGTGCTCAGTGAATCATCACCCTCTCCATCTCACAGATAGAAACATCACTCTATTGCGCACCGTTTGAGCGTGGTTGCGCCGGCTCTAGTGGCCTAAGTCGTTGGATCGGCCGTTTCTTCTCCGCGGGCGGTCGGAGCGCCGCCGAGCTCCGCCTCATCGTGGCTAGCTTGGCTCGATGAGCTATGTTCTCTATCTTCTTTCGTCTTACATCACTCGTAGACCCGTGAAGTTGATGCGCTCGACGCTTTCGCTTTTGGTTCACAGATCCCGCCGGAACGGCACCCTTGCCGTCGGTCCGCGCCGCCGGAGTTGCGGCACGCGTCCACGGTTCCGCCCGACTTCATCTCCGTCCCAACCGGCTAGTCCTTGAGTCTTTGGTGAGCACCCTAGACCCTTCCCACTCTCTGTTTTACACTCTACCACTACCTGGCCGCCCGTGAACTCGCGCCGCCAAGTAGCCGGCCGGCCATGCCGCCATGGCCGCAGCTGGGCTTGCTCCGACCGTCAAACCGCCCAACCGAGCACTTAGATACGTGCGGGAGGCGTTGGGGTCCGCTCGTGTGCTCACGATCTCGCCGGTGGAGCACCGCCGGCAAGCCGCCGCAGCGCCGGCGCCGCGCGCGCGCATGCCCCTGCTCTGCTTGGGCAGGGCAGTGGGGAGGAAGAAGAAGGCAGCGTGGGCCGCTTGGGCCGGCCCAGAGCGAGCGCGAGGGAGAGCAGAGTGAGAGGGAGTGCGGCCCGGCCGGCTAGCCTTCGTGGGCCGTCTCGGGCCAAATGGCCTTTTCCATTTTATTCGCGAATAAACACTGATTTTCTGAGTTTCAATTTTAGGGAATAGTAAGAGAGTTTGTTATTTTTGTATAAATTAATTTGATGCACCAAAAATTATGAAAATATTCATGTGAGCTCTCTGTGTTGTGTAGAATGCACTAAAAATATTAAATCATGTTTTTGATCAGTCTCTGCAGTAGATAAAAATGTACCTTTTAATTCATAAATGCAACTTTGGTGATTTTTAATAAAATGTAGGAATCTCCAAACATCATGAAATTATTTGTGGCTCTGTTTGAGGTTAAAACCTAGCTGTTAGTAAACTTTGGCCATGATTGGAATTAGTCTGGCCAGTTAGCAAATATGGGTAAAATAAACAAAATTAAAAGAGCAAATAGAAAGAAATGAATTTAGGGTTTGGTGTGAACTTTTGGATTGATTGAAGTCCAAGGGTCCTTTCCCATGTGATCCTTGGCAATGTAGGAATTGAATGTAGTAATAATCCTGTAGTTGTGCAACGGCTTTCTACGACGGTCAAAATGGTCAATAAAATGGTTAATAAAAATAAATAAGAAACCCTAATTCCTTTTAGGACTAGTGTGAACTTTTGAAGTTAATTGTGGACCCCGGAACACAAAAACCACTACTGTCCCTTGGTATCTTAATTCCATGTATAGTTGTAATCCATGGGCATTCAAGTTTTTTTTTATGCAAGTACTCGTTAGTAGATCTTTGGATATTGCTTTGATTGTTTCTTGGATGCAACTTCATGGGTAAAAAGGAATAGTCAACATGCTTCCTGTAGTAAGATGATCATAACCCTTCCTTAAATAAACATAGAATAAATTATTTTAGGTGATAATTAAATGAAACCCTAGTTGTTAATAAAACGGGTTGGTTTTGTTGGCTTGCAACCTTACCGTGAAGGAAAGTTGTACTCAACTTTCTAAAATAATTTTATTGCATATCATGCATCATGACATACATATCATCATGTTAAGCATTGCATTATTATTACGTGTAGTGAACGCGGGATAATTATTATCGGAAGCGAGCCTGAGTACGGTATTCATTCGGAGGACATGGATATTCTCAGGGATTTACTTCAGGGTTCTACCCTCTTCGAGCAACAGGCAAGCCCCGGTGCATTAACCCTCTATTGTGAAATCTTTACAATTCGAGTTAATTTATTGCATTAAGTTGCTAGGAGTTGATTGTTACCTATCCAAATGCATTGTCCCATATAATTACCCTGAAACCTGATTTAAATAAATAGTTTGAAAAATGCTAGGCATGCTTAATGAAATTAGAATTCCATAAAAGAAAAACTATTTTCTGTACTATGTACATGTATATACTTTATGATTGGTGAAGAACTTGTTATCCGTTGGTCGATGTGTATTCGGGCTAGAGTCCCGATGCATGGTCGCTTTCGGAATAGTTTGGAACTGGTCGGTATCACCCAAAATATGTTTCGTTGAGTGGCCTGCTCATGGGACGGCGTTCCCATGTCACACTACTCTTCAGGCATAATAATAAAACTGTCGGGCAGTCTTGTATTCGGGCTAGGCCCCAATGCAAGTCTGACGGCAGGAAGGAAGTAGGGACCGTTCGTTGTAGGCCTGCTGTGATCATGATGAACAGCCTAGCCACATACCTATGTGGAAAGCCTAGAGTCAGGTGGCTCTATTGCTGGAACCGACAACCACGCACTGGGAGTGGAGAGATGGCGGGAGTAGCTTGTACCCACGTGGCCGTCGTGCCTGGAGACGAGTGGAGTACTGTGCTCCCGGGTGGCGCGGGACCGGTTCCGGGATAGAAAGACCTAGATGACGGGTTGGTATATGTATGCCGGCGTGCTGCATATGCAGTGTGGTTAGAATCCCCAGCTGGGTATTTACTGGATTCGAATCGACGTGCTCCTCGGTTAATGGAGACTTGATCCTCACACCTACCCCGAAAAGTGGTTCGCAACTAGGTTCACTGAACGATCAAAGGAAGTTGAGAATTGATGATAGATGAGATTGATTATTGGAACTATGACTATGATTATAATGATAAATAATTACAATGTTGGTTAGAAATGCTTTTTCTGCAAATCTTCTCTCTCCTGCTAGCCTTACCTATGACCTGCATTCCTGAGTCTCATTTTACACCCTTAGTCGGGTAAGTCTTGCGGAGTACCCCATGTACTCAGGGTTTGTTAACCCCTGTTGCAGGTGAGCCGAGTGTGCCGTACTACATGGGATCGTGCCGGCTGACGGGCCGGAGACAGATGAGGATATGTATGTAGTACAACCCTTGGGCAAGGGTATAGTTGTATACTGCTACTCCACTACGAACTCTGGTTTGGGATAATATAAATTATATCTGTAAATCCATAGTTCTGTAATACTTCCGCATCTTGTACTCTGATTATTTTTGTAAACTGTTGTAATACTTGCAATGTCTTTACAATGAGATCCTCGGGGAAATCGGGGTTTCCTAGGAGACCCGGCAGGCCACCTAGGTCGATGGGAACTCGTGCACAGTAACCGGATGTCCTTAGGGACGATGATGGTGCTCGTGGGCCCTATGATTAAGGCGGTTCTGTCACAAGTGGTATCAGAGCTTCTCATTGCAAAGTACTTGCTGTATTACTTTACAAAAGCTTCAAAATGATTTCGAATAACTAAAATCAACGGGGTGGTTCGGTACCAGCTGTTTCTGAACTTTCCTTATTCATTCTATGTAATCCTCCACTAATTTCTTCTATAGGCTTGTAGCTAGATTATAGGCTTGGTAGTGGATTAGCAGTTATAGTATGCCCTATGTTCTAAAATATCGAGTGCATGTCACTCTAATAATTACTTTACCAAGAATATATGTATATATATCATAGTATATTGGCTCGCGTTGGAACGTTCATGTATCATGACATTATAACAATTAATACTTCCCCCATAATGAAGTAAGCCTATATTTTCAAAATATAACTTGTTTCAAAAGGCTTTACTCTTACATCTTTCCTTATGCTTGCTGTGAGATCTGGTGATGATTACTAACAACTCCAGTCAAAGATGAGTTTCGAAAACCAGGCTGACTACAAAAGCCAGACCAGTGTTATTTAAAGTAAGCGGAAAGAAGTGATGCTTTGATTCGAAAACCACACCAATCGAACCAAGTTTTGAAAACTATTTTGAAAAAGAATACATTTAAAAGATTTTGCTATCAAAACTCATTGATTCTTAAAATAGTTTCTAAATCTTTTTCCGATTTTAAAGCCTCACAACAATGCTTCCAAATTTCCAAATAAGATTTTCATTCAATCATCATGAAAGATTTTTGGCAGTTGTATAATATTTTCTACCCAAAAGGTCCTGACTCTGCCCTCCACCCTTGCAAACGCCTTTGCTCAAGAGTCCATCCCAAAAAGAAATATAAGACGATTTGAATTCTAAAATCTTTCCTGCAAGGGTTACTAATAACTTAAGTTTCAAAAGGGACGGTCTTTTAAATCATTTCAAAAGGATTTGTCCTCTTGCTTGGAAACATCGAGCTGATGCTAGTACCTCGATGAGATAAGTCGTTCCCAACCTGCGGTACCGCTATAAAACGTGAAGCCCCATGTGTGATACATCCACATGGCTTGCTGCCGAGCGTATGCGGGTATCGTGGTATGATTGTGACCGCCCTCAAATGGTGCTTAGCATCACTAAATTTCCAAGTTCGATTTTATTAAAAATCTTCTTTTATTAAAAATTCTGGGTTATAAACGAGTTTGGTTGATCTTTAATAAATGTTGCTCCATAAGTTCCTGGTCCTTGGGGAGCTTCTGGATGCACTCATTTACTATGCCAACTCTTTAGAAAACCTTAGTTCATCCTTAATTTTATTTCCTCCTTTCAAAACATTGCCATTTTCTTCGGAAACTATTGTAATGGTGTCCTATGGTGGTGTCATAACCAGTGACCGCAATGCCATGATGGAGCCTAGGGTCTCTCGCATGCCTGAGTCACGCGAGATTCTACTAGGAGCGTGTATGTATTGAGGTTTAAGGTTATGGGCTATCCTAGCTTCACGATTCATGATCTCTATTTCGTTGCACATTTCGTAGAAACGAATACATATTACTGTGATAAATTATGATCTACGAATACAATGTAATGTCGAGACTTGAAATCTCTTGTGGCTCGTTACCACAAGAAATTTTACAAGTATTCGCTTACATCAGAAGTCGTAGTCATTATTCATCATACTTCTTATTGCTATACATTCATTCATGTGACTTTCTGACTGAGGCTACGTTAATTGTACCTTATGATGGTGTTTGACCATGGTTATGGTGCCTTGCAAAACTGAGAATCTTTTGTGACATATTATCCCACAAGTTTTCTCAGGGCACATATTAATATCATAACTCGTGCTCCTCACCCATGAAGGCCCCAATTAATGTGCTCTCTTCCATCAAAAATCCATGCTCCATAAGTTTCCAGTCCCTTGGTAACTTCTGGAAGCACTGAATTCAAAGCAAGGAATTACCGAATCCTTGGTTTCTCCACGCATGTGTCAGGTTTATCCTCTCCCTCATGACACCTACTGTTTCCTGATTGGTTGAAAGCTATGGTAGTTGTAGTCTACGGGATATCATGATCCATGACCAGATGCAGCGTCGGAATCTGGGGTCTCTTATGGATCGCAACCATAGGAAGTTGACTGCTGGACGTTCGCTGCTATCAGGGTTGATGGCTATGATCCTAGCCTGCAATTACTGTGCCTTCACCCTCTTCCAAACTCCTTTTCCGAAAGGGTCGTATTCGAATTTTTTTTCCTGAGTTTCTAAAGTTCTTCGTTAAGTTATGGCTATCATCAAATCTACTTGAGAGTTCCCAACTCATCTCTCCGGATTCTCGAAAATTTCTTGTCCTTACAATCATTCCAATCTTGTTGCTTTATTGACACCTAATTAACTATAGATATCTTGAAATCTATTTTTGAAAATTTACTTTTCCAAAAGATTTCGTATGCACTCGAAATTTAAGTCCCAGTATAACGACTTACTTCAAAACTGTGATCTTCCAATTGGATACGTGTCATGCCCTCATCCGACACGTCTCATTTCCTTGAATTATCTGAGTCTTTGTGGTTGTGCCCTATAGTAGCACCACGACCTGAGACCACGGTGCCGTGTCGAAACCTAGGGACCCTTGCGTGCTACGTCCACGTGAGATTCTACTAGGCACGTGCTGGTATCGTGGATTAAGGTTATGACCTACTATAGCCTCACAACTATCAAGCTCTATTCTATTACTGTGGTGAAATACGATCTACGCTTACGATACCATATGGCATCCTGAAATCTCGTGTATCTTGCACCTACATGAGATTTTGAAAGGGGGTATGCTCGTATCGAGGTCTATGATCATTTTTCATCGCAATCACCATAGATGTATTTCTCTTTTTGACTGAGATTACTTTAATTGTGTGCTATAACGGGTCTTGATCCGTGACTATGGTGCCGTGTCGAAACTTGGAACCTTCTGTGGACTGCAGCCACATACGACCTTGCCGAGAGATGCACTCGTATCGTAGACGGTGCTCCTGAACCATTATAGCTCACAATTTAAGGCGCTCTCATGACCTTCGAATTCACTTTTCAAAATAACAAATAAATTGAAATTTCAAATAGTGACTGACTCGAAAGGTTTTAAAATCATGGTGGTTTGAGGGATTTTATTTGGTTGTATTTGATAATGGTGTTAGGGTTAACGATCGATGGTGCCGCGACGAAACCGGGAGCTCCCCGTGTGATACATACTGGGGTTAGCTGCTCGGCACGCGCTGGTATCGTCATCCTTAACCATAACTCATTATGAGACCACGCTCAAATGAGATTCCTCATAAAGGTTTCTTTTTGAGAGTGAAGAGTAAAATTTTTAGTGTTGAGAGACAACCGATTAGGTTGTGTTACTCGAAGGACTCCAATAAGATGGTACAACGTACAGCGGGATCAGCCTCCAGGAGAAAAAGCTACCTGAGGAATCACAAGAACACCCCTCTGAAAACTTTCCTAAGCTCCTTGCTACTTTTATAAATGATTCTTACTCGCCAAGTTTAAAAAAAAAATGTAAACCCCTACTTGTTCTATGGTCGAGTTGAAAACTATTTTATTAACGCATTTCATTCCTATTACTAAATCTAAGGCTTTAGCCATATCTGTAATCTCGAGACGAGATTTATTTTTAGGGGGGAAGGATGTAACACCCCTGGTGTTACTGTAACAAAAACCTGCCATGTCATCATGATTTCATGCAAATCATCCTGCATAAACTCATCATTAGTGTTCATTAACTAAAATAATTTTTATTCTTCCATGGGATTGGGCATAGGTAACCTAGAGTGATTTAATTTCATAAATACTTGTTTGATTGCGTAGGATCAAATCCCATCTGAACGATAAAATAAGGCTCATTCATAAACCCTAGAATAGGATCCAAAACTCTATTCCAAAACTAGTCAGAATTTGGTCTTGAACCTTAAATAAAACTTCTAGCTTTTGAAAAGTTGAGCAACTCTTACTTTGGGCGATTTCTAAGTTATTATTTGAAATTTCAAATTAAACCCTAATTTGTGTTTGAAGGTTTAGATTTAAATCTTTATTTCGAAAATTATTAAGAATTAGACAAAACTTATTACATAAAAGTTGTAAAGTTCATTAAATGGGACAACTTTGGTATTTGAATATTGGGAAGTAATTATATAAAATTTCGATTTTCTAGTCCCCGATCAGACTTCCGTTTAAACCTAATTTTGGCCCCAAAAACCTAATTCAAAATATAGAAGGAATCTTGGGGTGGTCCCTTAATGAAAGTTGTAGGTCTATTTAAATGTGACAACTTTTATTTTTGGAAATTTTAAAGTTCTATGGTGGAAATTTGAATTTAACTCAAAACAGTGGATTGAAACTTGAATTTGAAATGCCATTTCAAAAATTATTTGGAATCTGACAAAACTTCCTTAATGAAAGTTGTAAAGCTCTCTGAGGGGAACAACTTTTATTTTTACCATTTTTCAAGTTGTTGTGCAAAATAAAAAGTAATTTTGAAAATTCAGTTTAAATTTCAAAAACCCTATTTACCCCCCTTTTGATTAGATTCCAAATTTGGCCGAATTTGGAGTTGGTCCAAAAACAAAAAGTGTTCAGTTTGATGGGTACTACAACTTTTGTTTTTGTCACTCTTCCATTTTCTGCTTGCATGTGGGAGATATTTTGCAAAAGGGGTCAAAGTGGGTAGGTGGTGCTACAGTGCTAGGGGGGGTATGGGCATTCTGTTCGCGCTCAGGCGCATGCCGCCGCACGTCGCTGACCGTCCTCGCGGTCGGGCGCACGTCGCCGGCGTTATGGCGAGTGAAAACGAGTCGTGGGGTTCCCATTCACGTTGAGCCCATCTCCTCTGCCCGATATAAGTCGCCATACTCGTCGTTTCTTCCTTTCTTCCTCCCACGGCCGCCGCCATCGAGCTCCGGTTCACCGCCAAATTAACCGTGCTCAGTGAATCATCACCCTCTCCATCTCACAGATAGAAACATCACTCTATTGCGCACCGTTTGAGCGTGGTTGCGCCGGCTCTAGTGGCCTAAGTCGTTGGATCGGCCGTTTCTTCTCCGCGGGCGGTCGGAGCGCCGCCGAGCTCCGCCTCATCGTGGCTAGCTTGGCTCGATGAGCTATGTTCTCTATCTTCTTTCGTCTTACATCACTCGTAGACCCGTGAAGTTGATGCGCTCGACGCTTTCGCTTTTGGTTCACAGATCCCGCCGGAACGGCACCCTTGCCGTCGGTCCGCGCCGCCGGAGTTGCGGCACGCGTCCACGGTTCCGCCCGACTTCATCTCCGTCCCAACCGGCTAGTCCTTGAGTCTTTGGTGAGCACCCTAGACCCTTCCCACTCTCTGTTTTACACTCTACCACTACCTGGCCGCCCGTGAACTCGCGCCGCCAAGTAGCCGGCCGGCCATGCCGCCATGGCCGCAGCTGGGCTTGCTCCGACCGTCAAACCGCCCAACCGAGCACTTAGATACGTGCGGGAGGCGTTGGGGTCCGCTCGTGTGCTCACGATCTCGCCGGTGGAGCACCGCCGGCAAGCCGCCGCAGCGCCGGCGCCGCGCGCGCGCATGCCCCTGCTCTGCTTGGGCAGGGCAGTGGGGAGGAAGAAGAAGGCAGCGTGGGCCGCTTGGGCCGGCCCAGAGCGAGCGCGAGGGAGAGCAGAGTGAGAGGGAGTGCGGCCCGGCCGGCTAGCCTTCGTGGGCCGTCTCGGGCCAAATGGCCTTTTCCATTTTATTCGCGAATAAACACTGATTTTCTGAGTTTCAATTTTAGGGAATAGTAAGAGAGTTTGTTATTTTTGTATAAATTAATTTGATGCACCAAAAATTATGAAAATATTCATGTGAGCTCTCTGTGTTGTGTAGAATGCACTAAAAATATTAAATCATGTTTTTGATCAGTCTCTGCAGTAGATAAAAATGTACCTTTTAATTCATAAATGCAACTTTGGTGATTTTTAATAAAATGTAGGAATCTCCAAACATCATGAAATTATTTGTGGCTCTGTTTGAGGTTAAAACCTAGCTGTTAGTAAACTTTGGCCATGATTGGAATTAGTCTGGCCAGTTAGCAAATATGGGTAAAATAAACAAAATTAAAAGAGCAAATAGAAAGAAATGAATTTAGGGTTTGGTGTGAACTTTTGGATTGATTGAAGTCCAAGGGTCCTTTCCCATGTGATCCTTGGCAATGTAGGAATTGAATGTAGTAATAATCCTGTAGTTGTGCAACGGCTTTCTACGACGGTCAAAATGGTCAATAAAATGGTTAATAAAAATAAATAAGAAACCCTAATTCCTTTTAGGACTAGTGTGAACTTTTGAAGTTAATTGTGGACCCCGGAACACAAAAACCACTACTGTCCCTTGGTATCTTAATTCCATGTATAGTTGTAATCCATGGGCATTCAAGTTTTTTTTTATGCAAGTACTCGTTAGTAGATCTTTGGATATTGCTTTGATTGTTTCTTGGATGCAACTTCATGGGTAAAAAGGAATAGTCAACATGCTTCCTGTAGTAAGATGATCATAACCCTTCCTTAAATAAACATAGAATAAATTATTTTAGGTGATAATTAAATGAAACCCTAGTTGTTAATAAAACGGGTTGGTTTTGTTGGCTTGCAACCTTACCGTGAAGGAAAGTTGTACTCAACTTTCTAAAATAATTTTATTGCATATCATGCATCATGACATACATATCATCATGTTAAGCATTGCATTATTATTACGTGTAGTGAACGCGGGATAATTATTATCGGAAGCGAGCCTGAGTACGGTATTCATTCGGAGGACATGGATATTCTCAGGGATTTACTTCAGGGTTCTACCCTCTTCGAGCAACAGGCAAGCCCCGGTGCATTAACCCTCTATTGTGAAATCTTTACAATTCGAGTTAATTTATTGCATTAAGTTGCTAGGAGTTGATTGTTACCTATCCAAATGCATTGTCCCATATAATTACCCTGAAACCTGATTTAAATAAATAGTTTGAAAAATGCTAGGCATGCTTAATGAAATTAGAATTCCATAAAAGAAAAACTATTTTCTGTACTATGTACATGTATATACTTTATGATTGGTGAAGAACTTGTTATCCGTTGGTCGATGTGTATTCGGGCTAGAGTCCCGATGCATGGTCGCTTTCGGAATAGTTTGGAACTGGTCGGTATCACCCAAAATATGTTTCGTTGAGTGGCCTGCTCATGGGACGGCGTTCCCATGTCACACTACTCTTCAGGCATAATAATAAAACTGTCGGGCAGTCTTGTATTCGGGCTAGGCCCCAATGCAAGTCTGACGGCAGGAAGGAAGTAGGGACCGTTCGTTGTAGGCCTGCTGTGATCATGATGAACAGCCTAGCCACATACCTATGTGGAAAGCCTAGAGTCAGGTGGCTCTATTGCTGGAACCGACAACCACGCACTGGGAGTGGAGAGATGGCGGGAGTAGCTTGTACCCACGTGGCCGTCGTGCCTGGAGACGAGTGGAGTACTGTGCTCCCGGGTGGCGCAGGACCGGTTCCGGGATAGAAAGACCTAGATGACGGGTTGGTATATGTATGCCGGCGTGCTGCATATGCAGTGTGGTTAGAATCCCCAGCTGGGTATTTACTGGATTCGAATCGACGTGCTCCTCGGTTAATGGAGACTTGATCCTCACACCTACCCCGAAAAGTGGTTCGCAACTAGGTTCACTGAACGATCAAAGGAAGTTGAGAATTGATGATAGATGAGATTGATTATTGGAACTATGACTATGATTATAATGATAAATAATTACAATGTTGGTTAGAAATGCTTTTTCTGCAAATCTTCTCTCTCCTGCTAGCCTTACCTATGACCTGCATTCCTGAGTCTCATTTTACACCCTTAGTCGGGTAAGTCTTGCGGAGTACCCCATGTACTCAGGGTTTGTTAACCCCTGTTGCAGGTGAGCCGAGTGTGCCGTACTACATGGGATCGTGCCGGCTGACGGGCCGGAGACAGATGAGGATATGTATGTAGTACAACCCTTGGGCAAGGGTATAGTTGTATACTGCTACTCCACTACGAACTCTGGTTTGGGATAATATAAATTATATCTGTAAATCCATAGTTCTGTAATACTTCCGCATCTTGTACTCTGATTATTTTTGTAAACTGTTGTAATACTTGCAATGTCTTTACAATGAGATCCTCGGGGAAATCGGGGTTTCCTAGGAGACCCGGCAGGCCACCTAGGTCGATGGGAACTCGTGCACAGTAACCGGATGTCCTTAGGGACGATGATGGTGCTCGTGGGCCCTATGATTAAGGCGGTTCTGTCACAAAGCATGACTAAGCATTTTTCAATACTTTTAAATAAATCAGGGTCTTAGGTATAATATGTGGTCAAGGAAAGGTAATGCATCAATAGGTTATCACTCAACTCCTAATAACCTAATGCAGTAGATTAACTCAAGTGATAAATATTTTAAATAACAAGGAGGGGCTGAATGCACCGGGGCTTGCCTTGAATTGCGTAGAGTGTCGGATCCGGGTCAGTTCCACAAATATCAAATCCTTGTACAACTTCCTGAGTAGTCTCCTCAGATGGACCCTCAGACTTTACCTCTGGATTCTCGGTCACTACACGTTTGCAATGAATGAATGTATGAATGTGATGCACATGAAATGACAGACGAAATTTAATAACAAATAAACCACACATGTGTATAAGACCCTACCTTAGCTAGACATGAATAATCTAATTCATACTGCCCTAGGTCATAAAGGTGTTTGACCTAGAATCTCAATCAATCCAAAAATCACACCAATCAATAATCATTCCATTTACTATTCCTAATATTATCATTTAAACCAACATATAATTTAATAAATATTTAACTATTTCCATTTGATGTCAAAATGCACCAACAGATAGATTTTAGTACCAAACAGTGACACAACAAATTTCATGATTTTTGGAACATCACAGAAATTATTAAAAATCATTAAAGTTCCTTTTAACATTTAATGTGCTGATTTTTAATTAATACAGAAAACACCCAAATCATGTATTTAATATTTTGATCAAATTCTACACATCACAGAGAGTATCTAACAATATTTTCATAATTTTTGGTGCAGTAGATTAATCCACACAAAAATATTAAAACTTAGCACTATTCATTTTAATTAAAAAGAAAAAGCAATTAGAAAATCACTGGAAAAAGAGAAACGGCCATTCGGCCCACTAAGGCCCAACAGCGCAGGCCACGGCCGCTTGCGCGCGCCATCGAGCCGGCCCGCAACCCCGCACCGGCCCAGCACGGCCCAGCCGCGCGCGCTCGCGCACTCGCCCGCGCGCTCGCCCCGGATCGGCCGCTGACAGAGGGGTCCCAGCCGTCAGCCCCGCGAGCGCGCGCGCTCTCTCGCTCTCGGCCGCTGACAGGCGGGCCACCTCTGTCAGGGTCATCCCCGACCTCCGGTCGGACGCTCCCGCGCGCGCGCGAACGGCACGGCACGGCACGGCACGGCTTCGCCGCCGGCGACCCCAATGGTGAACTCTAGTGACACTACGACACCCTCAGACCCTAGCCGACCACCCTACTAGCACATCTTACGCCCTACCGCCTCCGACGAGCTCGTCGGGAACAATGGCGGCTCGGCGGCGGCGGCAAGCCACACGCCGGCGAGCTCAAGCTATAATCGACCGAGATGAATCGTGTTAAGGCTTCAGCAGGCAGGGGGTCAACAGCTAGAGATTTGAAATTCCTCCCAAACCGTGCAGCTACAGTAGGTGCTCCCAAAATAAAAGTTGTGCCAAATTTTATGTAGAACATCTTTGCTTTTTACACCATGTTCAAATTCTGCACCAATTTGAATTTATACAAAAGGGGGTGGAATTAGGTTTTGAATTTCAAACTGAATTTTTAAAATTACTTTTGATTCTTCTCAATAACTTGAAAATTGGTAAACATGAAAGTTGTTCTACTCAGAGAGCTTGACAACTTCTATTTAGGAAGTTTTTGAAGATTCTTAATATTTTTGAAATTAAAGTTTCAAATGTAAATTTCAATATAGTAATTTGAGTTTAATTTGAATTTTTATAATATAACTTCAAAATCTCCAAAAATAAAAGTTCTTCCATTTCTAAAACTCTATAACTTTTATTAAGACACTTTTCCCATATTCCAAATAGATTTTGAATTGGGTTTTTAGGTCAACTTTAGCGTTTAATTTTATTTCTATTTAATTTCATTTTTGATTTTTGATTAAGGACTTAATTACACAATCAATACTTAGCTGAAATCAAATCACTCTAGGCCCTAAGCTCAATCATATGCAGATGCTTAAATTTAAATATGATGACATGGCAGATTAATTGAATTGTAATACCAGAGGTATTACACTCAGCCCCGCACCTAGACCTCTAGGACCTAACCACGGGCAGCCATGGCGGCTCACCGCGGCGGCCCACTCGTTCCGGCTGACTCGGATTGGTAGAGTTAAAAAGGAGGACGTAAAATGGTTCAGGGGCTCACCATGAGTCCCATGCGCGTGTTGGTTGGAGCGGAGATGGCTCGGAGACACCTCGTCGGCGTGGACAGTGACCTCGGCGGCGCGCACAGACGGCGAGGGGGACGTTTCGGCGGCTCTGGTGTGATAACAGAGAAACGAACAGGCCGATAAGCTTCCTAGAGTTGCGAGGAACAAGACACGAGGGATGGAAAACGGAGTACCTTACTGAGGCGGCCTGGCCGTGACGAACCGCGCGCGGCGGCGCCCTTGCCGGACTCCGAGACAACGACGAGCTGCCCGGGAGTTCCCGACAACCAACAAACTCAAAAATTGGATCAAACCGAGTGCAACCAGCTGACGAACTCAGGACCAAGAGTAATTGCACGATGATGGACCGTGCACCGGCAATTTTGCCGGCAACCGAAGCTCGACGGTGGCGGCAGGGCGGAGGAAAGAGGAAGGAAACACGGCCGCTGGTGGCTTATAAAGGACTGGGGCGACCTCAAGACGTGGCCGGGTGTAGGGTCGAGATGGCGGACTAGAGGGGGGTGAATAGTCCTTTATAACAACTAATCGCAGCGGAATAAAACATAATCGGTTCTAGCGACAATTCACCCCTCTAACTAAGACTCTAAACACCTTGCCAAAGATCCTAGCGAGAAGCAAAGGTGCAAGTCTAGCTTGAGCTTCCCTAAACCGTTCTAGCGCAAGATCACACAAACCTAAGCGCTAGTACTTTAAGCACCGGGGAAACTCCTATTAACTAGCAAGCAAAAACGCACTAAGCACCTAAGCTCACTACTTGCTCAATGACAAGGATACACAATCCAAATCAAAGAGCGCAACTCACTTTAGCTACACAAACTAAGTGAGAACTACTTCTAAGCTACACAAGCTAAGAAGGTGAGTGGCAAGCTACACAAGCTAACCGGTCTCACAAGAGCAACTACAACTACACAAATAAAGTAATGCACAATATAAATAACTTGTGTAGAAGGGAGCAAACCACCGCGAAGGATGGGAAGATGTTGACGCGGTGATTTATTTCCCGGAGGTTCACTTGTCGCCACAAGCTACGTCCTCCGTTGAGACAAGCTCCAAGGTTGCCGCCGGTCCTCTTGCTAGTGGTGACCCGCAAGTCACACTCTCCCACGTGGAGTGCTTACCACAAGCTCTAGCACTTGACTCGGCCGGACCACTTGTCGCTCTTCACGTCTCGCTCTACTAGCGATGCTCTTCGCGATCTCCCGCGGGGTGAGCTCCAACCCCTCACAAAGCTTCTCCGGAGCTAAGCACAGTCTTCTTGCTTGCTTCACGGAGCCACAAGCCACCAAGCCGTCTAGGAGGTGGCAACCTCCAAGAGTAACAAGCACCACCGGCTTGCAACACGATCACCTAGTGCCACTCGATGCAATCTCACGATGCAACGCACTAGAATCACTCACTATCAATCAATCGGATGTGCACTAAGCAAGTGAGTGAGTGGGAGGGCTTCCAAGCACACCTACACAAGCCACACAGGCCCAAGGGTGCTCAGCTGGTCGGCCAAGGCCGCCAAGTGCTTGGATTTATAGCCCTCAAGCGAATAGAGCCATTGCCCTCTCAAACCGGCCGTCGGACTGAGCGTCGGACGCTCAGCCGCGCCACCGTCGGACCAATGTCCACGGTCCGACGCTCCCGATAGCCGCCACGTGTCACTAGCCATTTGAAGTCGAACGTTGGATCACAACGGCTAACTTCCCGCGCTTCAGCTCACCGTCGGACGGAACACCGTCGGACCAACGAACTCCACGGTCCGACGCTTCCAGAGAGCTCCCAGAGGACTGAAAACCGTCGGACGGTCGTCCGACGCTCGCTGTCGGACTAAACCCAAGAGTCCGACGCTCTCAGAGCTCGCCACGTGTCAGCTCTCGCACGATCTGCACCGTCAGACGCTCGGATAAAAGTCCGACGCCCACAAACTTCAACGTCCGACGCTCACAGGCCAAACACCGTCGGACGCACGAGGATGGTCCGACGCTGTCACTGCAGACAGCGTCCGACGCTCGCACCACAGCACAGAAGACAACGGCAGGCCGTTGGACCGAACCCATGGTCCGACACCCCCTGGCCTTAGCGTCCGACGCTCTTGCAACTTCGCCGAAAACCTCCGAATCCTGCCTCGCAAGCTCGGCAGGAGGAAGAGAGAGAACCACACCCTCTCTACCTCACAACACCACCTCCAAACACTTTCACCTTTGCAAAAGTGCTAACACCAACAAGTGTACACCTCATGTGCATGTGTGTTAGCTTTTCACAAACATTTTCCAAAGGATTTTTCACTCTTTTCACCACGCCACTCGATCCTAGCAACGTATGCAAGTTAGATCACTCAAGTGGCACTAGATGACCGATATGCAAACAAGTTTGCCCCTCTTGATAGTACGGCCATCTATCCTAAATCCGGTCAAGCACTTCTCCACTCAACCTTAGACCGGTGAAATGGAAATGCCCTAGGTTATACCTTTGCCTTGCGCTTTCCATTTCGATCACCGTCTTCATCACCGTCTCCGACACCATTGATGCCGGTGCAACACATGCACCAACACCTCATGAATGATATGATCCACTTCATATCATCACGTGGCTTTTGGTTCATCGATCCTTGACTTGCTTGCTCTTTACCGTTGCATTGGTCCATCGGCGCCAAGCCATCACCCGACTTGCCCTTCACACTTGCAACCGGTCCATCGACGCGAAGCCTTGTCTTGATCTTCTTCACCTAGCCACATGACTCCATGTCATGTCTCATGCGTTTAGCTCCTTCATACCATATGTGTGAGCTAAGCATCATCTCCAAGCCATTTTCACCTCCATGGCATAGATGCTCACACACATGTACCTGTGGACTAATCACCTGTGTAATCAACACTTAAACACATATTAGTCCACTTAAGTTGTCACTCAATTACCAAAACCAAACAAGGACCTTTCACCGGGGCCCCCATGACACCAACCCGACCAGCGACCGGCAGCCAGGACGGCCGGCAATGCGCGCGTCGCGCGGCGACGCGGTCGGCTCTGTTCGCGAACAGGCGAAGGAGGCGCGGTCCAGCCCGGGCACTGTAGCAGGCCAATGCTCTCTCTACTGATTTGGTGCAATTACTCTCTATATTGCAAAGCAACCCTAGAAACCCCAAAAATAAAAGTTGTGGGAAATTTCATGATGAACAATTTTGCTTTTTGGACCACATTCAAATTTTGAATAGATTTTGAGCAATTAAAAAGGGGTAAAAGTTCAATTTAAAATTCATTTCAAATTCAATCAAATTCTCAATACTTTTCTCAATAAGGTGAAAATTTTCAAAAATAAAAGTTGTTCTAATTGCCAAGACCCACAACTTTCAGTAATTGAGTTTTGTCAGTTTCTTCATAGTCTTTAAAATAGCATTTCAAATTTAAATTCTAAAACACTCCTTAGTGTTTAATTTAAAATTGCAATGTATAAGTTCAAAATCCCTAAATAGAAAAGTTGTTTAACTTACAAAGCCTTACAACTTTCATTAAATGAGTTTGCCCAAATTCTTGATAGTTTTTGAAAGGGTATTTTAAATTTGAATAAACAAACACTAATTGGGTTTTAATTTAAATTTTCACTGGTAAACTTCAAAATCTTCAAAAATGAAAGTTGTTCCATCTTGAAAGGGCTAAAACTTTTATTAAAAGCCCATCATCAGATTCCTACTATTTTTTGAATTTGTATTTCAAGTTTAAACTTTTAAACCTAGATTAAGATTTTATTTGAAATTATTTTTAATAACTTCAAAATTGCCCGACATAGAAGTTGCTAAACTTTTAAAGATTTACAACTTTTGTTTAAGGCCCAACACTTAATTCTATTTAGTTTCTGATTTAGGGTTTCGGGTCCGATTAGGGTTTTTAATTGTTTTTCCTTTTTATTTTCTATTTGGATTTAGAGGCATACACACAAACAATTATTTAAATCATAAAGTCACCCAAGGGTACCTAAACACATTCACATGTGGAAATAAAAATTGTCTTAGTAAAGCAAAGTAATTATAAGTTTATGCAAGATGATTTGCATACAATCGTGATGAAATGGTAGGTTTTAGTGGCAGTAACACCAGGGGTGTTACACTACGTCCTCCATTAAGATAAGCTCCATGGTTGCCACCGATCCTCTAGGTAGAGGTGACCCACCATAAGTCAACTACTCCCACGTGGAGTGCTCACCATGAGCTCTAGCTCTTTGATTCAATCGGACCACTTGTCGCCATTCACGTCTCGCTTTATTAGCGTTGCTCTTCGTGATCTCCCACAGGGCAAGCACCAACCCCTCACAAAGTTTTTTCTGGAGCCAAGCACAGTCTCTTTACTTGCTTCAACGGAGCCATGAGTCACCAAGCCGTCTAGGAGGTGGCAACACATGCACCAACAGCTCATGAATGATATGATCAACTTCGTATCATCATGTGGCTTTTGGTCCACCGATCCTCGACTTCACTTGCTCTTCACCCTTACTTCGGCCTTCGGCACCAAGTCTTGCTTAAGCCTCCTGACACTTAGTACCAGTTGAGCTGCTACTAAAGGGTAGAGCCTTTACGTGGAGTAATATGCAGTCTAGCCCCTTGCTGGAACAACTGGACTGGTTTTTCACTTCTGCTAATTGGACTCTAGATTTCCCAAGCACCATGGTTACCCCACTAGCCAGACCAACCTTAGATCATGTGCCTTGCAGGGTAACTGTGGAAACCAAGATTCCTAGAGCCAAGACTTTCAGGTTTGAAAATTATTGGGTCAATCATAATGGTTTCATGGACAATGTACAACATTCTTGGAATCAAGTCAATTCCAATGTGAACAACATTGCATCAGTTCTGTCTGCTAAGTTTAATAAGCTAAGGTATGAACTCAAACAATGGAGTAAGGGTATTTCTAGCCTCAAATTGCTGATTGCAAACTGCAAAAAGGTTATTTTGTACCTGGATACTATTGAGGAATTTAGGCCACTATTCAACACTGAATGGAATGTGAGGGCACTAGTTAAGAGGCAGTTAGCCGATCTCCTGAAGAAGCAAAACACTTACTGGAAGCAGAGGAACACGGTTAATAGAATACAATATGGCGATGAATGCACAAAGTACTTTTACTCCATGGCCACTATTTCATATAGAAGAAATCTAATTGCACAGATAAAGGATCCTCGGCGCCCAAGTCTCCGATTCGCCCGAGCCTCCCCGGGAGAGCTCGGGCGAGCGGCACCCTCGGCGTCCAAATCACTCGGCGCCCAAATCTCCGATTCGCCCGAGCCTCCCCGGGAGAGCTCGGGCGAGCGGCACCCTCGGCGCCCCCAATCTCCGATTCGCCCGAGCCTCCCTGGGAGAGCTCGGGCGAGCCTCACCCTCGGCGTCCAAATCACTCGGTGCCCAAATCTCCGATTCGCCCGAGCCTCCCCGGGAGAGCTCGGGCGAGCGGCACCCTCGGTGCCCCCAATCTCCGATTCGCCCGAGCCTCCCCGGGAGAGCTCGGGCGAGCGGGAGAGCGGCATCCCCGGCGCACAAGTCTCCGATTCGCCCGAGCCTCCTCGGGAGAGCTCGGGAGGCGGCGTCCTCGGCGCCCAAGTCTCCGAATCACCCGAGCCTCCTCGGGAGAGCTCGGGAGGCGGCGTCCTCGGCGCCCAAGTCTCCGATTCACCCGAGCCTCCTCGGGAGAGCGGCCTCCTCGGCGCCCAAGTCTCCGATTCGCCCGAGCCTCCTCGGGATAGCACTCCTCGGCGCCCAAGTCTCCGATTCGCCCGAGCCTCCTCGGGAGAGCTCGGGAGAGCGGCATCCTGGGCGCCCAAGTCTCCGATTCGCCCGAGCCTCCTCGGGAGAGCTCGGGAGAGCGGCGTCCTCGGCGCCCCAAACCTCCGATTCGCCCGAGCCTCCTGGGGAGAGCTCGGGAGAGCGGCGTCCTCGGCGCCCAAAATCTCCGATTCGCCCGAGCCTCCTCGGGAGAGCTCGGGAGAGCGGCATCCTCGGCCCCCCAAGTCTCCGATTCGCCCGAGCTTCCCTATCCCCCTCGAGGGCAATCTCGCGAAGACATCCAAGGCACAGGCAATGTCAGCGGAGCAATCTTGGACCACAAGAGATCTCTCTGACCACTTTACAAGCACCGTCCCGTCGGGCGAGACTCTCGACGCGACCGTGCTTCGCACGCCCCTGACGGCCATACCACCTGTCCTCCACGGTATGGTCCACGATGCGCCGCCCCGTTTCGGGAAAGACGCCCACTGCGCCGTCCACACGAAAGGACGAGCACGCCTTCAGGATCCCGAGCCTCAGGAAACAATGCCCCAAGGTGACTCACCCTCTTGTCACATCGTACGGAAGGATAGCCGGCAGGTGTGAACTCACCAAAGTCGTGCGGACCACGACGGCCATATCCAGAAAACCCAGAGAGCTGACGACATGACGTAGTCAGACCACTATTTCTACCTTGGAACCCACCGAGATCGTGCGAACCACGACAGCCATGCCCGGAGACGCGGAGAAAAGGCAGCAGCTAGTCAAACGGGGAACGGCAACTCCTCACTATTTTAATAGGTAGCGTCGTAGCCGCCTTTGCCTCTCCCTTGCGGCTATAAAGGGGAGAGCAAAGACCAGCTTTAGGACGACAGAAGAACAAACGAACGGACGGAGAAGTTCCAAGTTCTCACCCAAGGATGACCATGGAGTGTCATTACTAGTTCATGAGGATAAAGCCAATCATCTGTGGTGTTCCTTTAGAAGTAGAATGGGCATGTCAAATAATCTGACTATGGCATTTGATCTCCACAATCTAGTCCTTGAGATGGATGTGGACTTAAACTTTCTGGTTGATCCCTTCCTACCCCAAGAAATTATGGATATCATCAAGAATATACCCTCAGATAAGGCACCAGGGCCAGATGGATTTAATGGTGTTTTTATTAAGAAGTGATGGCCAATAATCAGGAATGATATCTTCAGATTATTCACAGATTTTTATGATAGCAGAGTCAACCTTACCTCTCTGAATGACTCACACATTGTTCTTGTCCCCAAGGTTCAAAATCCCATGACTGCCTCTGATTGTAGGCCTATATCCTTGCTTAATTGTTGTATTAAGATGATCACAAAGTTGCTAGCCAATAGATTACAGAGTGTTATTCTGCAACAAATCCACAGGAACCAGTATGGGTTCATCAGATAGAGAACCATTCAGGACTGCTTGGCATGGAGCTTCGAATATATCTACCAATGTCACCAATCCAAGAAGCAAATTGTGATCCTTAAGCTGGATTTTGCTAAAGCATTTGACACTGTAGAGCATTCTACTATCTTTCACATGATGACTGCTTTGAACTTTTCCCCAAAATGGATTGACTAGATACATGCACTACTGTCTTCGGGTACATCCTCAATGTTGTTGAAAGGCTTACCTGGGAAAATATTCAAATGTATGGAGGGGTTAGACAAGGGGACCCCCTCTCCCCCTTACTCTTTGTTTTGGCTGCTGAGTTGCTGCAATACATAGTCAATGGCCTTAAGGACTGGGGTATCTTGAAGCTCCCAATCCCACAACCTACAGATGATTTTCCAATAGTACAATACGCCGATGACATGCTCTTGATCCTTGAAGCTGATGCCAGACAACTGTTTTGCCTGAAAGCTATTCTCAACACATTTGCATCTTCTACTGGTTTAGCAGTCAACTTCAGTAAGTCTTTCATGATTCCTATCAATGTTCCAGAGGAGAAAATAAAGAACCTTGAGCCACATTTGGGTGCCAGATTGGCTCTATGCCTTTTACATACTTGGGGTTACCTTTAGGTACCACAAAACCCAAGGTTGAAGAGTTTACTCCCCTGATAGATAAAGTTCAGAGAAAGCTTATTGCCTGTTCTACCTTCTTATCCTATTCTGGAAGGGTGGAGTATATTAATACTGTCCTAACTCCCACAGTAACTTATGCTATGTGCTCCCTGAAACTTCATAAGGGGGTGATTGAGGAAATAGACAGGATCAGAAAACAATGTTTATGGAGAGGTAATTCAAATAAGAAGAGGGGAGGAATTCTGGTTGCTTAGCCTTTGGCTCTAAGGCCTAAGAAAAAGGGAGGGCTAGGGATCAAAAACCTCTACCTCCAAAATGATGCGCTGTTGATGAAGCAGTTACACAAGATCTACTCCAAAGAAGACGTCCCTTGGGTTCAGCAAATCTGGTTCAAACATAAACATTGTACCCCATTCTCATCGGCCAGTGGGCTCCTTCTGGTGGAAGGACGTGTTCGAGCTAAAGGACTTGTATGGGGAACTCACCACTTGTCAGCTTGGGGATGGCTCATCAGTTTTGTTCTGAAAGGATAATTGGGCTGGAAACACTTTGATGGAATTATTTCCTACTATTTTTCAGTTTGCAAGGTACACTGATGCTTCAGTCAAGGAGATTGCTCAGGCTTCCAGTCTTGATGAGGTCTTCCAAATACCCATTTCCCAGCAGGCTACAGTGGAGCTTGAGGACCTGAATGCGCTCATGCCAAACTATGATCTCAATAATGGCGATGACCAGAGAGTTTTCTGTTGGAGGTCTACCAAGTTTGCTGCTGGAAAACTGTACAAGCTGGCTTTCTCTGATATTGAGATCCCTGCTGTGTTTGGATGGATATGGAAATCCAAAGTCATCTCAAGAATCAAGTTTTTCAGCTGGCTTATATGCATGGACAGACTGAACACTAAAAGCATGCTAGCTAGGAGACACTTCCATGTCCAACCCAACACTCTTTGTGTGATGTGCATGGACAACCAGGAGGAGTCAATTGACCATTTGTTCTTTGAGTGCTCTTTTGCCAAAAGATGTTGGGACAAAATAGCAATATATTGGGTGAATGATACAGAGTTGCACCGAAAGATTGCAAGAACCAAACAGCGGTCTGCTATCCCCTTCTTCATGGAAGTATTTCAGATTGCAGCTTGGGAAATCTGGAAGATGAGAAATAGATTGGTCTTCGATGGCATTCAAGCCTCTTTCACCAAATGGTTGCAGAATTTCAAGGATGAAGCCACTCTCGAATCAATTATATTCAAGGAAGTAGATAGAGCAGCAACCCTGGCCTGGCTCAATGCATTGTAATTTGTCCATCTTGTTCAGCCTCTCTCTTGTCTCCCCCCTGCCCTTAGTAGCCTGTTTTAGGAGCTTCTCTTTTTCTTCTTCCCCGATGTAAGTTTTCCTTGTAACCTTGTTTGTTGTTTTTAATAAAAGTTTTCTGCACCGTGGGGACCTCCCCCATGGTCTTTCGCGTCAAAAAACAACTTCAAAACCTCCAACTTTCCCTTTGCCCATCACAACGAGTCCATCAAGCCAAGCCTCCGTCTTGATATTCTCCACCTAGCCACATGACTCCTATATCATGTCTCATGCGTTTAGCTCCTTCACCATCACATGTTGTGAGCTAAGCAACTCTCTCCAAGCGATCTCCACCTCCATGGCATAGTTGCTCACACATGAGTACCTATGAACTAATTAATTGTGTAATCATCACTCAAACACATATTAGTCCATCTAAGTTGCCACTCAATTACCAAAACTAAATAAGGACCTTTCAATTTGTTTTCTATTTTGAATTTGAGTTTAGGTAAAACCGTACTATCAAGGAGAACTCAAAGACACTTGTCAAAGTGTACAACCAAATGCTCATATTTTGACCTAGAACATCCTCACACCTAGCCAAACAGCCAAACGATCAGTTCCACATTTTGTCTATTTTTGGCAGGGCGACAGTGCCGCCCATACTTGACCATTGGGACACTAGGGGTATAAATACCTCTTGGGTCAGCCTCCAATGGCTCTTCTTCTTCTCCAACAGTTCAGTTCGACCCAGAACAATAGAAAGGCTCTCTCTCACTCCCCCCTCCCGCCGCCATTATTGCTCCTTTAAGCTCCCAAGTTTGATTTTCACCATCAAAATTTGAGAGAAAAGGCAGAAAACTTGATTAGAGAGTAGATCCACTGATTCCTAAAATTTGAGAACACTTGGTTCACGTTTTTTCAGGCTAGGCATCGCCCTTGAGCTTTCCAACTCATGTGGCGGCCTAGGTAGGTTTGTAACCACTATTTGCAGCTAAGAAATCACTCTTCACTTCAAGAGTTCGCTCTCTTGATTTGAGAATGAGGGAAAGGCAAGCCTTGGTTGCAAGCCTAGCCTTTTGTGACATACCTCAACAACGTGGATGTAGGCAAACCTTAGTGATGAGCTGAACCACGGGATAAATCACCGTGTGCTTGTTCTACTTTGTTGTATTTCATATTATTGTTGAGTTGTTCTAGGGTTTGTAGCCGATCTACTTGCTAAAGCTCGATCTACTTTATACAACACTCGATCTATTGCCTACTCACATGCAGGAAGCTAAAAAAAGTTATCCTATCCAAGTTTCCTTTGATATATTTTGAATTGTGGTAGAGCTGCCTGCGCAAGTGCGGTAGTGCTGCCCTAGGATTTGATTTTGGTTTGAGTTAAATTTTTGCAGGCCTATTCACCTCCCTCCAGACTACCAGAGATCCTACAAGTAGTATCGAAGTCGGTTGCTTCATATATGCTTCACCGTGTGAAGTATGGAGCCTGGAAAAGGATTGGGAGTCAAGTGAGCCACTCGTGTCGATCCGGATACGATGGACTTGCATGGCATGGATAGCAGCGAGCTATCAGCCTCTACAGCAAGAGAGGATCTTCCTCTTATTGCCTCTGAAGCCGAGAAGAGGCAAAAAGATGAAGAATAGCGAAGAAAGAGGAATGCCGAAAAGAAGCAAAGAAGAGAAGCTAGAGAACGTGAAAGGGAGCAACAAAGACTAGAAGAGAAAAAGAAGAGAAAAGAAACTAGAAGGCTCAACAGAGAAGAAAGAAAGAGAATAGAAGAAAGGAGGAAGAAGGAAGAAATGGCAAGACAATCCATGTGTCATCTAATAAGCTCTCTAGTGGCTCTGAAGATGGCGATGACGATGAGTCTTATCATACATCAAGGTAGGACAAGGGCAGCAACACCAATAAGAAAATAGGCAGTCGTATCCTTCAATTATTTCAATTATTCATATTTGACTAACCATGATCATAGGTCTTTTATCAATGTGTTCACGGGTAAGTTACCTCGCTTTGATGAGACTAACTTCTTCAAGCGAAAGCACTTGATAAGGGCTTGTCTTGTAGGATTTCCTGGCATTTGGAAGATTGTGTACGATGAATTTGAAACAAAAAGGATAGGACAAAAATTTACCCTCCAATATTGTGGTTTGGTACAAGAGGACGTATTTGAGGTTTGAGCACATGCTTACTTGCTCAGTTATCGGTACAGAATACAAATAATAACATCGAGTCAGTGTGGAGAGGTTGTTTTGGACAGAGTGAGCACAGAAAGTTGGTGTTACATGGTTCCATCACCAACTTAAAAAGATCAAACTGACCACCAGTTTGACTCCGACCTGGTATTTACACATTCATAATAGCTGAAACACTCGGAAATTTCACCGGTCACATCTAGAGCCATCTTTGTCTAGTCTGGACGAACACCTCCAAAAACACCGCAGCCGCCAGCCCGTGGTGTAGACCGATGCAGCCAGCAGAAATGCAGAATGGAGATCAAAATGGAAAGGCTAATTCACAAAAGGTGAAGAGAGACTCGGACTGCTCCAGCAAAAAGAAACGGAAGATGCAGTTTCCATCCACTGTACAGGAGGAAAAAGGAGGATCCTCATCCAAAAACTTCTGAAACATCCAAATTTTAAAATCATGCCGACAGCTTTCTCCCTTTTTTTGTTCTTCAGAGGCACAGTTTGGCCCAATAGCTTGGATTCCCAGTGCTTTTGTTCTAGCTGCAACGAGCCTTGGTTTAAGTTTGCTAATCTAAAACTGGATAAAGATCATATGCTTCAGTAACTCCTTGTTTGGCAGAGAGGATCATAGTCATATGCTTCACCAGCCTTAACAAATCGTCCCTTTACCCTCTTTCGCACATCTGCTCTAGCCTTACGAGAAGCATACCTGATCTTCTTGTCGAACCTGTCAGAATGAACAAATGACCACTTAGGAGACTAGCGTTTAAAATATTGATTGCTGCAACTAAAAATATATTACTGAGTACCTATAAGGTACAAATCAGCACAATATTACCAGTTAAATCGCAGAAAGAATTTATAAGAGAGATGAACTTACTTTCTTCTCTTCTTCTTCTCCTTGTATCGTGTGATAGCACTGTCTCTACTACCTCCAGCAATTGAACCCTCAGGGCCAGGAGGCTGCCAAGGAGGCTCACCCATAAGGAGCAATGATGATACCACACAATCTTGGTGATCTCCAGCACTACTCTCACCAGTCAAACCGGAAAAGGAAAGAGACAGACTAGACCTAGCCTGCCTCAAAGGGATACAAACACTGGAATCACCTTTCACTCCTGGGTTCGACATCCCAGAGTCAGCTGATACCGCATTGCTATTTGCAGGTTGCTTCAGCTTGGACTGCTGAAAAAAACAAGAATCCTACAATAATCATATGCTAAAACACCAAAAATTAAAGGCTAATTTGTCCAAACCAGATACGTTGACTATTGGATAACACCAAATGGTTTACAGATCTGCCAACATGCATTTAATGCTTATAGATTACAATTTACAGTCCTAGCTGTGGTTACTGGTTACTTCTTGTCCAAACCAGATATGTTGACTATTGGATAACACCAAATGGTTTACAGATCTGCCAACATGCATTTAATGCTTAATGCTTATAGATTGCAATTTACAGTCCTAGCTGTGGTTACTGGTTACTTCTTGAACATGAACACAAAACCAGATACGTAAATTTGGCACAAGCTCTATCCCAAAACCCAAGATAAACAGAAAGAAGGCAAGATTCTTCCTGCCTTTTTGTCACTTCAGAACTGTCAACAGTTTGTCAATAATAAGCTATGAATAAAATAAAAGAAGAAGAAAACCTGAGGGCCATACACCATATTATCTTCTGAAGTGCCAACTATTGCTAAATTATTTACTTCAATTGAATAAAAGGTTAGAAAGCTGAAAGATATGAGTTCATGACAAACAATCTAGCAATCATTTCCTTTAGTTCCTCAATGATTTTCTCAAATAAGGATTATACTGCACACGGAAAAACTTATCACTCAGTTCAGTTTGGCAGTAGGTTTTCCATCTGAATTTTGATGAGGTAACAGGAAATTGAATGGCCGGCTGACTGGATTGTACGGCTAGCTGACTGATTGTTGTGAGAGAAAAACACTGCTGAATGGCAGACTGATGTTGACTGGTAAGTTCAAGCGAAAAGAGAGATGGCTTATAATTACACCAATTGGGAGGACCACAGAATTGGTTCAGTTAATTGGCACAGCAAAGAGAACAACACCAACAGTATGAGAAGTGCACTGCATGTGCACATGCAGCGTAAAGGATTAAGATAAGAAAAATATTGATGAGCAAACTACAAACCTCGCTTGAATTCCCAGCAGGTGCTTCCTTCACTTCAAAATAACTGTCAATTCCAGCATCATCAAAGAGTTGCTCTGTTTGAATATGAGAGGTACCAAAGAGTTCTTCATAATTTTTGAAAGCAAGCTCAACATCATCCACATAAAAATCTTCATATATGCTGTCCTTACTGAACATATCATTATCTGGCGTATAGGGCACCTGCACACAGGAATACTGCGAATATGTTAGTCACAGATTAATATTTGCCACGCTACAATGTGAAAAAGGCCTACAAATTGTGCATATGCCATACACAGAAATATCATATGACAAGATACAGTAAGCCCTTTCTTGGTACTGCAACGGTAAATTCTCAGAGTCAAAAGAAGTTAACAAGAGAATAGATAATATACAGATTGTCCACGCTAGGAGTTACTAAGGTGGTGACTAGGTAATATAAATAGCATCTGAACAAGATTCAGATGTGGATGCCACAGTGACAATAACAAAAGATAGATACTATTCTCACTTCCCAGTTTTTCATTTCAGATAGACAGGGATATGCAATTATTTACATGGTCTCAGCAACAACAGTATTTTTATGCATGGTACAATAGATTTATTTACAAGCTTATTAGCAATTCTTTTATTCATAATTCATTGTTTCATCTTATTGTTCATTAAGTAAACCAAATGAAAGTGAAAGCGTAAAGACTATACAAAAGAAAACAACTACATGACATGTCAAATGAAAGCATCAACTGTAAGGAGCAAAGTCATTGGTCATCTTACATATATTGCACATGGAAGTAGAATATGCAGCAGCAGAGGCGTATAACTAATTCTATGTATGAGGTATCAGGGATATGTGAATAGCCTTAAAGCACCTTATCTGGTGTTGAATCCACAGATCCAGCTGTCTGATCAGTAGCAAGTGGAAGCAGGTTCACTCCAGCTCCTGAAGAGGAACCTACCAAAGGCTTGTTACAAGTACCAAGATCACTTATAAGTGTTGCACAAGCTATACCTAACAAATTATTTTCCTCTGCAGCATTATCTTGATTACTGACACCACTGTCGTTGATGCTCATCATGCTTATTCCTTGCTCACAGTTTGGCTCAGGTGCTACATTAGGAATATCTGAAACGAAGGACCATATTCTAGAAAGTTCTGCAGATGATGGACATCCTGAGTAGCAATTTATAGTCTGTCTTTTGTGTCCAGCAGCTGATGATCCTGCAATGTGGCCATTCCAATCACAATTCTGGCAAAGTGAGGCATTCTCTGCTAGACAGCGGACCATAGCAGGCTGTGAAGCACACCGGTCACATAAAAGGGTCCTTGTATGGCGCCGAGAAAGAGCATTAGCTGAATGCACATTACGGTCGCATGATAAACACAAGGATGCTGCATCTGATCGGCAATAAACCATGGACCTCTGCTCCCCACAGAAATCGCAGAGAGCGCCCATGATCTTTCCTATCAGCAAACTTCAAACCAGCTCCAGGAGATGTTATGCTGCCAACAAACTCTTCTTCAGTGTTTCCCAATCAATAGTTTACAAGGAACCTGTGCAGTATTGATAAGCAACTATTAAAAAGAATTACTAATACATCAGTAATCATTCTGAATCTTTTATGAGATTAATAAGAATATTATTATAAGTAATACTATTTTATGAACTAGTGGTCTAGTACCCATAGATCTTGTTGGCGGTAAATACAAACCACAACGGGGTGGGCGCCCACCGTCTATTTCGCATTGAGATCCGTGCTGGAGTGCTTCAAAATACGTGCTAGAGTGTTTCTTTTCACAGTGGATAAGGATGAGGTGGTGTGCACGAATCTTAATGCAACCTGAGCCGTTGGATAAGGGGTGTGCGCCCACCCCATTGTGGAAATTACCTGTTGATCTTGTTGGAGAAATGCACATGATAGTGTATGACACTGACATGATGACAGAAATTTGTTACTGGCAGTTACTCTGACTATGGCACCCACCCAAACAGCAGGTTGCTTTTTTTCAACTTGATCCAAGAGAAACTGTCAAACATGTTCCACCCATCAACATCTTACACCAGCTACCAGCAATATAAAATCATGGATAATATAGATTTACTTCCTAATTAGGACATATAGCCGCCATCTGCATTGAGACAGTTCTAGCTATCAATTGACTCATATATCAGCGGACTCAGCCTCAATTTGCCGGCCAGGGCATAAAGAACTGCGAAACCCACTACAAAAGTGCAACCAACTAGTCTTGGAATCTTCTGTCTCCGTGCATATTATAATTCAAAGCCCCCACTCACTGCTTGCAAGAACGCAAGTATATATTCGATGAGGTCACTAGGTACTACGAATCCTAGAAGAGATAATGTGTAAAAAAAAAATGGAAGCCAACAATCACAAGACGTCAAGACACAATTCATAGTCATCCCTGACGCTGGTGTCTTAGAAATTCCTATTCTATAATATCCAACTTTTCCAAGCAACCAATGACAGCACGCACAATACTATGCTATAGGGAGGCAAAATATGAAACATGAATGATTGGAGCAATGAAATGAGCTAACAAACACAGCTCGGCGATAATTTTATTTAAGTTATACTATTCCGAATAAGCAGAGGGTTACTTTTTCACCAGCAAAATAATCTCAGAGTTGTCTAGAAGGTTTCAGACTAGAAAGAAAATCTGATGTGTGCAAAGCAACAAGTAAAGTTGACTTTTTGGATAACTTTATTTGGAAGGGAAAAAATGCAAATATTTTCAGGAAGTGTGCTCATACGGATGCATAAAGAAAAGATTACCCTTATCAAAAACAAAAGATTATAAGTATGAACCTTTTTTTGAGTGAGTATGAGCATTTCTTAAAGCACGTCTTTAATATTCAAATGAGAAACAGGATTTTATTTTTATTTTTTAAAAAATAAATTTTGCATGTAAAAAAGATTTGGCTTTGAGCACTTAGATAGAGCGTGCGGCGGCAAATACGATGATCATCAGATCAAGGCAAAACAAAAAAAAAAAACCAGCACTAGCAGTTTTCTTACAGGATTCATGTCTCGCATATATGAACCGACACAAATACAACAAAGCAAAAACAAAAAATATGATAACGAAGAAAAATATAAACAGAAATTTTTAACACCCTTAATCGGCATCAACCCAGTCTGAAACGCAAACAAAACAAAAATCGCAGCCGCATCGGAATCACCGGAACGAGAAACGGGGAACACGATAAACCGACCGGTAAAAAAAATGATACATATTTGCTGACGTTGGGAACTTGGGATTGGAGGCAGAGAATCCGAGGGAAGAGGTCGATCCCACATCGAGAATCCCGCGACAAGTGAGAGGAGGAAGAATAACAGCTCACCGGAGGCAAAGCGACCGCGGTGGCTCCTCAGATCCGCCGGAGCGGGCGCCGGCTCGGCGCGCCCCCACGAGCGCTCCGCGGGGGGCTCGCGTCGGCAACAGAAACCCAGGAGCTTCTAGAAAGGGGTCAGAACCCTTGTTAAAAACAATCTTTTTTTAGAGAGAGAAAGAGAGGGGAAGGGGATGCAGCAGGAACAAGAGAGAGATGCAGAGAAGAGAGAGAAGGGGCTGCGTGCGAAGGGGAAGAAAGAGGAAGGCTGCAGCCAGAGCATAGTGGTAGCGTAGAGCGAGCGCGAGCGAGAGAGGGAGCGATGAGGTGGTGGGCCCCACGCCGGTGCGCTTTTGTGCGCTTTTTCGGGGGCAGGAGCGCCATTTCCCTCCGCCACAGAGGATAAGCCCGGGCCCGCGCCACGTGTGCAGTCCCCCCCCCGGTCTTGTTTTGACATGCGTGGGCCGGTCCGCATAGTACGCCACAGCCACTAGCAGGTGGTCCCAAGAAAGTTGGACCCACGAGTCAGTGATTGATCTGGGTGTCGATCCGGTGCGCGTGAGCTCGGGCGGCGACAACTGTTGCCCAAAAGGCGAAGCAGTGCGCGGTGCGCAGGCCGCCGTCTTGACTTGTCCGTGGTACTGGTACGGGTGGGGGCTGCTTGCTTCTCTGGCTCGTGGGCCCGGGCGTCACCGACGGACAGTGGCCTGCCTCCTTGTACATCTGCTTGCCTATTTGGCCATTTTGGCCAGCCTCCGCCTGAAGCAGCACGCCAACCGCTGGCTTTTCTTTCCGGACTCCGGTTGGCAGTATACATATGGTAGGGTTGATTTCATTAGGTATCTGGGGCATGTTTGAATTTAGTGCCGGTAGTAGTTAGTTAGCACAAATAATACTCCATTATCTGATTCGGTTTAAATAATGTGATAATTGTTTTCTAGTGGTTAAACTAATAACTATCATATCTATTGTCTCTATGCGGATGAGCGTTAGCTCGAGTGGTTTGATCCCTAGTGTGCGAACGCCCCAGTCGGGAATTTAACTCCCGGCTACCGCAGGCATAGCTGCGATTTTCGCGATTTGTGTGAAAAACTCTCTCGTCTATCCCGCGTTCCAAAGCACAGGTTTGTGGCTCCGGCTGCGATTTTCGCGGTTTGTGTGGAAAAACTCCCTTGCCGGTCCCGCGTTCCAAAACACAGGTTTGTAGCTTCAGCGCCTCTTACAGGGTAACATGCCCCTGTGTGTGGGCGGAGCATGGGGTTTGAGGGTTTTCTTGACCTGCGCGATACCTTAAGTAC
Organism: Eremochloa ophiuroides; assembly: GCA_038502445.1. Lineage (NCBI taxonomy): Eukaryota > Viridiplantae > Streptophyta > Magnoliopsida > Poales > Poaceae > Eremochloa > Eremochloa ophiuroides. The sequence goes on from JAHLJS010000003.1 coordinate 29,148,789, forward strand.
AAAATTGCAAGGGATGTCTGCCGCTGCAGGCCGAGTTTCTTGTATCGTCTCTATGTATTTTTATCCAAAAAAAATATAGTTATTAGCATATATAGGTATTATCTACTGACAATTAAACATGATCTTAGCTTAAAGAAGAAAAAGGCACTTCAGGGTTTAATAAGGAACGATTTTTTTATGTGGCTTTCTTATTAAAAAAAACTGGTGTCTTGCTCGTTTAGACGAGGGGTAAGCATGGTGTTTTTTTTTTCGTGATTTTTAATAGACAAAAAGTTTTAGCTTCAAGCCTCTTCAAAAAAAGAAACGTATGATCCTTAAAAGTACAACTTAAGAGGGAACGAAAAGCTTCTAACATTATTGACCGATACAAAATCTAAAGGATCGTCCACAAGAAGCAAATCATTGCATTGCTATCATTTCATAAAAGTTGGAAATTCAAATTAATCAATAAGATGGGAATGAGCTATACATATAACTCTGTACGTGCATATGCGACAATATAGAATTATATGTGAAATTGACCGATAAGTGGTAACTGTCACGAGCCGCAATAGCTTCCGCTATTTGAAACATTGCATCCAATCTTTACTAGTTCCCCTATAATACATTACGAAAAGGGGCAAAATGGAAAATAAAATACAATCTGAACACATCATTATCTTACTGCCAATGTATTTGGTCGATCAGTCTTCTCTGATGACCCATCGATCGAGGGCATAATTGCGATGCTAACAATTCAGCTGCAAAAGGTACACCGTACACGTGCAAGTTTGGCAGCATTTTTTGTCCATCCACATGAAACCGAGGCATCAACAGACCACCGTAGCAGCGTGAATTTTCCATGGCTGGAGCTTCAATCCAGGTATAGGTGCTTTTTTTTTCACACGAGAAAGCCCCATTTTCATTATGAAATAACAGAAATATAAGCATTCGGAGAGATTACTGAAACCAGGTACACGTACTAAAAGACTAATCCTATCATGGCCTCTTCGTGTCGGGCCTGCATTATATATTATGACGTTCTTAATCTTTTGCAATATGTATTATGAGATGAAAATACAAATTGGTATATACTATATCGCTACTCAACCTTCTCAGATAACTTTGATCTTGTTTCATACAGTTTCACCAACAGCTTAATTAGTTGTTGTTAGCTGTTTCTTTTTTTTTTTTCCAAACACCTAAATTGGGATAAAGCTAGAAAAAAGAAGTTTTTCATAATTCTCTCTCCATCATTTCCCAATCTCAATAAGTTGCTGATCAGCTGATGAAGTGATTTTGCCGAATTATTTTTTCAAAACAGCTCGGTTTCACCTACAAAGTTGTCCGTGAAACTATTTTTTAAAAAAAATAAAAACAGCTGACACATCCATTGTCGACGCCGGTACGTATAGCTACGATGGTAAGAGCATTATTATATTGTATTGTATACCATATACAGTATTTTTTACATGGAATTGTGGCACTACGCCACGTCTATGTATCCACAGACCACGGAAGACCATGATGATGATGACCGTGGCTTCAACTCAACTCGACACACGGCAGTGGCACACTGCACTGCGGATAAGAAGTGTGCAGCAAGTAGCATCGAGCTGTCATGGAAATGGATCCCTTGAGCTTTACGGGGCCCGGTCCCTTTCAGGCCATCATCATCGCAGACGTGGACATGGTTGAAAACAAAAAGGACCCCAATTTCTCCCCTTCGCTGCTTGTCTGCTTCGGCTGCGTTCGTTCGTTCTTTGTTTAATCTCGTTTATTAAGCAACCTCGCTTTAAGCAAGCTCGCGTGCATCATGGTATCTTTCAACGCAATTAGCTAGTGTTGCCATGATTTTTAACGACTTTTTTGGGGCAGCTCGATCCATCTCGCGCGCGCCGATCGATCGACCAACCCGCACTCGACATGTGTGTGTGTGTGCCCAACTTCTGTTGACGACGAGAATCGATCGGTTCGTGGACAAGTAAGCCAACACGCCGCCTCCCATGGCTCGTGTCCTTCTCAATCTTCAAAGGCAAAATTGAAAAGTCGTGGCAGCCTTTTTGCATTGGACTGGCTGGCTGGATGAAAAATATCTTGATAAGTCAAGATAACGCAACGCGTTTCAGAAAAGAAAAGGACAGCTAACACGCATAGAAACTTTGCAAGTCAGTATAGTAAAATAGTGGTATATAATCCTACTAAATTATAACTATTGTGTGCATATACCAGAATAAACGATTCAACTTACTACGTTCACATTTATTCACTAGTACATAAAAGCTTTTTAGAGACGGTCAAAAGTGATCTTCAGAAACGGTTAAGAAAACCGCTACTATACCATCGATTATAAAAAAATATTCATATAATAAATATAAGAAAAAATTATTTTTATTATAGCCGAGAAGGTCTAGGACCACCCATAACTCACAAGTTTTATTTTTTTGATTAAGTGCCGAGACTGAGATTTAAACTCCTCTCAACCTCTCTCTCTCATAGTACCTCCTCTACCACTACAACATACGTTCACTTGTGTCTGAACCTAGCATGTTGTCTACTTGTATTAATCTTCTTAATACGAGTCACGCACCATTCTCTGGGCAAAGAACACGCCACGTCGCTGGCTGATCTCGGCCATCCGATCGGCCGAACGGAAGGCCCAGATCGGACCAGCACCGGTCATTTTACATAAAAAAACTCTCGAACTAAAGAGAAATTAACCCGGCGTCCAACCTACTCTTATAGGTTTTCTTACAAAAAAGCCCTTAAATTTTTTCGAAATCAACCCGCAGACCAGGATGGCCGGCTTGCCACCGCGTTTGGGCTAAACTGGGCCAAATTCAGCCCAAATGGCTATCTTCTTTTTTATTTTTTTATTAAATCTCATAACATGCTGATTTTGTTTATTTCATATAAAAATAAATAGAACTTCTAAAATCATTAAAATTTTATGTAACCTCTAAATGATGTACTTAATATAGGAAAAATATGAAACTTGAAAAATAAAGAATTTTGAAATAATTTAAAATAACCTCTTTTAATTAATAAATAAACCTCCCATGATTTCTATTATATTTTGTTTTCTGGCTGCTTTGTGATGTTATCAACCTCTACAAAAATTTTAAGACAAATTTGAAATATTCCAACAAATTATTATTCCATTCTCAGTTAATAAATTAATTTTAAACAAAAGGAGCTCATGCTTGATCTATATAGGACTCGAAATATATACAACAAAATAAAAAAATCTACGGTTAACATGTACAATCGTCGACAAATTATCCTTTCCAAATAACATAGAAAAAACACAAATGCATTGCATAAAAAAACTATTTAGGTACCATCATTGACACTCATTTAAAAAAAGAACTCATGTTTGATCATTATAGGGCTCGAAACATATATACAACAAAATGAAAAATCCATGGTTAACGTGTACAATCATCCACAAATGATTCTTTCAAATAATATGAAAAAAACAAATACATTGCATAAAAAACCATTTATATATCATTATTCATACTCATGTGTCTAACTACAAAGCAAGAACAAATATCTAACAATGACCACGTATCCCTTTAACAATGGCCATTGTTGGCGGTCCCTAAGTCCCATTTTATACCGCCAATAATAATATAAATCCATGGAACATCATAGAAAAAAATTCTTTAATTAACAAGTTCTACGATTTTTGGTGTTTTCCACTATGTTGTAGGAATATCCGAGTTTTCATAACATAAAAGTATCTCAAATAATAAAATAGACTACACCATTACGGAGAGCTCGTCGCGCTGATCAAAATGCATATATTATTTGTATATTTGGAGTTCCCAATAAAAAGATATATAAATTCGAATCCAATTTAGAACTCCACGAGTATGCTTGAGTATTTTGGCCATAACTCACTCATCCGAACTCCGTTTGGGCTGAATCACCAGTCAAAATGAAGCTATCGACGAGGCCCACGTGCTCCCAAAAGGCGGTGGCCAGATGGGCCCACCAGGGGACCGGCCGCCCCCGGGACCGGCCACACCCCTGGTGGGGCCTCTCAGGCCCAGTTTTCTTCTGACTGGTGTAAGGCGGTTCCCTAAGGACGGTCCCACCTACGATCAACACAGATGGCAAGTGGAAACCGCCCTTTGGAGGTCAGTTTAGGTCCTTCCATGTGGGGATGATCCTTTTGCATAGAACCCCCTCCTCTCAAGCTATAAAAGGAGGTCTCCTCTCTACACCTATAATGGATTCACCAACACAAGAGGTCACAATGTAGAGAGGAAGAGCAAGCTTCATTCCATTAGCTTCTAGCTTATTTAGTATAGGGAGTGAGAGAGGGCAAGAACTGGAGAAAAGAGCGGAGTCGAAGCAGTTCTGCCTCCAGGTGGACAAAGTGTCGGGCTTGTCGGCTCTCGATCCAACTTGTACCTCTACGATCGTCTTGCTACTTGAAGTAAGAAGTTCGTGTTCAACTTTGGTTTGATTCATTAAGCATGTTACTTCCATAAAGCTACTTGTTTGTGGGATCGTCGTTCGTCCTTTGGACGGATGCTCTAGTAAGAGGACTCCTGATAGAAACGGATATTCCTATACACCGTTAGAGTAGTAGTCCCCTTCGTAGACGTGGTGTCTAGGTCGGAGTCTACCTTCGTATGTTACGCGCGCCCACGGGCAGAGGGGTAGGTGGCAGGTGGTGACAGCCCTGTCCACTTGTACCAGCATCCCCCATGTTCGGACGCGGAATATCGCTGATACTGGTATCGCCTGACAGATCAGGTGCGTCAGTGGACTTGAAGCAAGCTAGTAGTAGGGAAGTTACCATCGTTTATATGCGTTTGACCTTAGAAGAACCTCTCTACCCAAGCTATCCCTTCCGTTTCTTCTGAATAAACTAGTTTAAAAGACTAAGTACAAAGACCGTTCCTCTGGGAAAATTACGATACCCTGAATACTTCCGGGTGAAGGCTACAACGGTACTTCCGTGCGCTTGCGGACTTTTCTGATGACGCTAAGAAGCGCCAACAAGCTTTCTGGCGTCGTTGCCGGGGAACGGTTGTCGTATTTGTCTCTAAACCTAGTTCACCCGTGTATCCTTGTGTGTTATAAATAAAAAATCTTTTATCTTTTCTTTATATAAAAACAAAATATTCCTTTTTATCCGATCCCTTCACCATGAAGCCAGCTCCAAATTCAAAATTCTTCTGCTTCAAAAGGGGAGTTCTTTGAACCACATTCTTTTTCAAAACCAAAATTTCCATCTGGTTGTGAACTCCACCCTAGATTCAAAGCTATGGTTCGGACAAAACCCTTCTTTGGTCACGACAATGAAAATTCTTTTGACCATTTGCAAAAATTCAAGGAATTGTGTTCATGCCTAATCATTCCTGACATGACACAAGAAATTCTTAAGTGGAAGTTGTTTCTATTCTCCCTCAACGGGAGGCAAAATAATGGTACACTGATGCCGTAGAAAGTACGAATGGAGAATGGGATGAACTTAAGATCAAGTTTTATCTTGCATTCTTACCCATGTCTCGTATCACCGCTCAACCAAGGACAAACCTCGATTTTGAGCAAAAAGAGAAGAGATCCATAGGTGCAGCCTAGGCCAGGTTTACAATGTTTATACATGCTGACCTAGACTTGTCTTTATCCAATAATGTGCTTTTGCATATCTTTTGTTCGGATCTAGACATAGATGCTGCCCTATGCTTTGACATAACCGTTGGAGGGCCGTTTTCATAAAAACCATGACGGAATAGAGGAAAATCCTTGTTTGCATCCTAGAGAAGCACGCTTCTCCTGTCATTGTATCCAAACCCCTCCATACAAGGGCATGCCAAGTTCTGAAGAGCCCTCAGCAGCCGAATCCTTTCCCTTGCCACCCTTTGATTCGTCTGTTGAGCCCTCACCCGAACTATGAACCCCGAAGGAAGGAATGTTTTATCCTTCGGAGTTCGCTATCAAAATTCGAGGATTATGGCAAAACTTCGAAACATTTCTTGGCACAAAATTCTGACATTTCTTAGGAAGTCTCCCCTAATGCTGAGTCATTGAAAGTATAGTTGTTGCTTGTTGGAAGTGAAACGTTCTTCTGAAGAAATTCATATTCTTTCACCTCCCACAACTATGTCTTGCTCATTAAGGGGGACTTCTGTGAAAGCCCTACACAACCTCACAGTTGGGACTACTTTCATTCCAGCGGAAACCCTTTTAGGGCGATATGCTGCTAGTCCCGACCGACAAACTTTTCAGAAGTCCATCCGGACTCATTTTTGAGTTTTGTGGGATTGTTAGGGTAGCGCCATTGGAAATTAACGGAACCAAAGTTTCTTATACTTCCTCATCTATGCCATCCTTGATTTTGATCTTCTCATTGGGCACCCTCTTGAAAATCTCATTTATATATATAAAAAAGAAGGGAGCCCCGATGAGAAGTTTAAAAGTTTTGCTTCTGCCAGCCATAGCACTTGCTCGAAAACCTAAAGGCGAAGCAAAGCTACTTGTTCAAGCATGCGAATCCTTCTCCTGCGCCCGTGCTCGAACAAGATGCATGTCCCTCTGGCCATCAAGAACATTGTTCTCGATAATGGTCAAGGTTAAGTGATCATCCTCCATGATATATCTTTTGAGAATGAAAACTTTCGTGTCACGGATATGCCCGAAGCAATAACTCTGGAGCCAAGAAGGGGCCCGCTAACAAGCATGGCTTTGAGGTCCCTCACGTTTCATGCTCAAGGTCTCCAGAGTTTGTTTCGCTTCGGACCACCTGCTTCTACGAGGATCTCGCAACCATCTCTTGATTCTAGTTGTTCAACTTTTTGAGAGAATGGTTGTGAATGCTTAGGTTTGTCATGAACATTGCAAATCCTGTAGTAGTACGATGGTGCGTACCTTACAGTTTGAATATTAATGCCTATGATTGGTGGTAAAGCTGGGAACTACACCACCATTGATTGCTGTAAGAAGAAGTTCCCACGGTCAAGCTTAAGACCATAACTTAAGCATTGTCGGGAGATACCCCAGATTATCCTTAAAAAAATATATTTTATTATTATTATTACTATTGTTATTTTCAATATATATATATATATATATATATATATTCTTTAAATGGTGAGGGCATGTTATCAAGTTAGTATGCACCTTCGGGTATGTCGCTAACCATTTCAGGAAAGATTAAGAACTCGAGTCATATGATGCTTGACGACATGGAACGACATCAACTACAAAAGCTTGATGCACTCCTAGATAATAGAACACACTCGTAAGAAGGCCCTAACTCTGCACTTGACTTTTATGCAAAAGTCCTAGTGTGGGGGAGGACGGTGAGAAACCCAAGTTACATGCACACCAAAGGGTCATTCAAAAAATGATGATGAAGATATCAGCCTCGCCTTGAAAAAAAAGAAGAGAGAGTTAATATATATATATATATATTGAAAAAAAGAGAGAGATGATATAAAAAAAGAGAAAAAAATGAATGAAAGAAAAAAAGAAGAGAGATGAGGGAGACTAAAAAAAGGAAAAAAGAAAGAGAACTAGAAAAAAAAGATTGGGAGTCACCCTCTTCTGAACCTTTGCTAGTATCATCAAGGCCCCTGGCCCATGCTCATTGATGTGTGTGTGGCCTGGCTTCGAAGATCACCTGAGCAGAACCATCATGCTAGCTGTAACAACAACTTCAACGCCTCATACATATATGTTGTCCGGTACATATACTCAGGTATGCAAAGGCTAAATAAATATTCACCAACTTCTTATAATTGTCTTCATTTGATCATACAAATTCATGCTTCCTTTGCTTATGTTATAAACTCTGGTTTGGGTGTAGTCTTATAAGGTACATCCATAGGTCTTTTTTTTTAAATTAAGCATGGTGCTTAGGTTAAAATGGCCTTCTTTGATCAAAAAATTTGACATGGTGTTGAAATTTGATCAATGAACTTTGAATTGTTGACATAATTAATGAAAGTAATCTGATATGGAGATAAACCAAGGCATATCTTTCTCTGCATCTTTATCTTGGCCTTGTTTATAAAAAGTTGAGTGAACAAGTTTTCAATAAAAAAGAAATAAAAATAATATCTTTCTTGCTCTCTGGTCTTATAGCCAATAGAGTCCTTACTTGTTGTTGTTACTCTTGTTTTGTTTTCTTTTTATCAAAATAAAGCAGGTACAAGAATAAGTGTGGAGGAGATCTCTCAAACATACCTAACACACCTTCAAGATCTCCCCTGCACGTTGCACAACACCGAGTGACTCATCATGCAACAAGGACAGGACACATGACTTCCATAAACCTCCTTCATCTTCAACGGTGGTTTGTGCACCTCTACCCTCACATCTCCCTAAGTTCTGAAGTTTTAAATCTGATAATCTAAAAATGCAAAACTTCTGACACGCCATCTCCATGCTATCCTTTGATAAAATTTACATACTCCTTATTTCTCGCCAACATTCCTATAACTTATGAACAACTATCATAGGGACCCCATGTTGTCTAAGTAATTAGAGTATGTGATATAGCTGGATGATTTGAACCTTGCTCTTTTTATGATAGACTTGGGATTTATTTTATAAAATCAAAATGAGATGGCATGCTCCTCAATGATAATCAATTTCTCACCAAGGCCATATGACATGTTTAACTTCTGCAAACCTTTAGTCATATGCTGCTTGTCGGATCATTGAGTTTGGTCAAATTGTTGTGACCTATGTGAGATTATGGTCATGCACCCATGATTGAGATTCACACGTACCCACCAATAAAATGCCGACTCTTACACTAAGAGTTGCGCACAACATGCACCCTGTCATCCACCAAAAACGCCAACTCTTACCCTAAGAGTTGTACACTCTTCCACCAAATAAAAATGCCAACTCTTACCCTGAGAACCGCGCATTTGTTATCCACCAAATAAAAATACTGACTCTTACCCTAAGAGTCGCGCATTCATCCTTCCACCATATAATTACTCCTCGCATTCCATCAATGATATCTCTCCATTCAAAGTTTACATTAAGAAGAGGTATGGGCTATGTTTAAAAAAAAGTATGCCAAGGGACAAAAAAAGAAGAGAAAAAAATATATATATATATATACACATGCCAAGGGGCACGAAAAGAGAGAAAAAATTTTTAGCAATAAACAAACGAGAAAGTCCAAAGCCCCGTTCAAGAAAAAAATACATATATGAATATTTCCTTTTATAGCCCATACTTTTCAAAGAATCATCCATCTATCCAATAAAGAGAGTCATGATGCATGGAGTATCAAAAACAGTTAGAATTAGGAATCATCTTCCATGCCACACACTTGCATATCTCAATCTAGTGTATGACTTGTATTTCCGTGTGGTTCGGTTTTTGACTTGAACAATATATGTGATGCAAGTATGCCCACTCTCATACCTACCCAAAACTCCACTCAAAATCTTTAGAGATGGGTTATGAAAGAAGGCCATTCCAAAATGCCTTGGTGAGGAACCAGACACATATATAAGTGATTTGAGAGTATCATTTGAGGAGCAAGGCTATCTTTTCTTTTTCAAAAATCTTATAAAACCTCAAGTTTCTGAGCTAACTGATGCAAAGGGATTTGAATCCATGTTGTTCCATTATTCAATTACCCAAGAAAATGTGGTAGACACTTTGAAGTTCATAAGTGCAGATGAAGCTTGGAATATCTTGTATGCAGGTTATATATCAAGGAGATGACCCATCTTAGTCCTTTAAACCTTTACTCGAGGACGAGCAAAGGACTAAGTGTGGGGGTCTTGTTGGCGGTCCTTTAAGTCACATTTTATACTGCCAATAATAATATAAATCCACGGAACATCATAGAAAAATATTCTTTAATTAACAAGTTCCACGAGTTTTGGTGTTCTCCACTATGTTGCAAGAATATCCGAGTTTTCACAACATAAAAGTATCTCAAATAATAAAATGGAATACACCATTGCGGAGAGCTCGTCGCGCTGTTCAAAATGCATATATTATTTGCATTATTTGGAGTTCCCAATAAAAAGATATATAAGTTCGAATCCAATTTAGAACTCCACGAGTAGGCTTGAGCTATTTTGGCCATAACTCACTCATCCGAACTCCGATTGGGCTGAATCACCAGTCAAAACGAAGCTATGGACGAGGCCTACGTGCTCTCGAAAGGCGGCAGCCAAATGGGCCCATCAAGGGACCAGACGCCCTCCGGGACCGGACGCACCCCTGGTGGGGCCTCTCGGGCCCAGTTTTCTTCTGACAGGTGTAGGGCGGTTCCCCAAGGACGGTCCCACCTACGATCGAACACAATGGCAAGTGGAAACTGTCCCTTTAGAGGTCAGTTTGGGTCCTTCCATGTGGGGATGATCCTGTTGCATAGAACCCCCTCCTCTCAAGCTATAAAAGGAGGTCTCCTCTCTACACCTATGATGGATTCACCAACACAAGAGGACACAATATAGAGAGGAAGAGCAAGCTCCATTCCATTAGCTTCTAGCTTATTTAGTATAGGGAGTGAGAGAGGGCTAGAACTGGAGAAAGAGTGGAGTCGAAGCAGTTTCTGCCTCCGGGTGGACAAAGTGCCAGGCTTGTCGGCTCTTGATCCAACTTGTACCTCTACGATCGTCTTGCTACTTGAAGTAAGAAGTTCGTGTTCAACTTTGGTTTGATTCATTAAGCATATTACTTACATAAAGCTACTTATTTGTGGGATCATCGTTCATCCTTTGGACAGATGCTCTAGTAAGAGGACTTCCTGATAGAGACAGATGTTCCTGTACGCCGCTAGAGTAGTAGTCGCCTTCGTAGACGTAGGTGTCTAGGTCAGAGTCTACCTTCGTATGTTGCGCGCGCCCACGGGCAGAGGGGTAGGTGGCCGGTGGTGACAGCCCTGTCCACTCGTACCAGCATCCCCCCACGTTCAGATGCGGAATAGCGCTGATATTGGTATCGCCTGGCAGATCAGGTGCGTCAGTGGGCCTGAAGCAAGCTAGTAGTGGGAAAGTTACCATCACTTATATGTGTTTGACCTTAGAAGAATCACTCTACCCAAGCTATCCCTTCCGTCTCTTCTGAGTAAACTAGTTTAAGAGACTAAGTACAAAGACCGTTCCTCTGAGAAATTACGATACCCTAAATACTTCTGGGTGAAGGCTATAACGGTACTTCCGTGCGCTTGCGGACTTTTCTACTGACGCTAAGAAGCGCCAACAGCCATGCGCGGGAAAGCCGCTGCGGCTTTCTAGTAATTATGAATCTTATTACTGTTGACGGTAGTTATACCATGTTTTTACCCCACCAAAATCGTCAACGAGACATTCTTTTTAGAAGTAAACCACTAAACACATAGTGACTTAGGTACAAATAACTTGGTTCTACATGTACTTGTCATTATTTGATCGCATGGCACTCAGAACAGGTACTTTTCAGTATCTGGAAGCTCCGTATGAAGGTTGGGCAACCAACCAAGTATGGCCAAATGACAAACCAACTTCACATTCATTAATATCATAACTTCTGGAGACAATGTGCAAAAGATGAGCACAATGATGGGGTCGGCTGACCCTACCTTGGGCAAGACAGCACCACCATTGTACTTAGAATTGCACGTAGAAGCCACCTGCAGAAGATAGACCTTTGGTTCCACCAAAGGGAGATCGACCGACCCCCTTATGGGACTTTCCCAGACACTGCCAGACCACCAGGATCCTCCCAACACAGTCCCAAGCAAGTGCCACCCTTGGATTACAAGTGAGCTTCATCTCAACGGTAAAAGATGAAGCCACATGGATCCACGGGCCCACAACGAAGGAACCGACGTGATAAGGATATAACCAACACCGGGAATGGACTCTATGACATGTGGGGACACTCACCCATGGTCCCACGTAACATAGAGGGGGTCGGCTGACCCCCACTTGGTGGGACCCAAAGCTCAACTTCACTCCACCGTCATAGGAAACCTTCTAGAAGACTCTGGCTAGGCCCACCTGCCATAAGGGGGGTCGGCCGACCCCCTCCTTAGGCCCAGCCAGGTCGGTTGAACCTCCACCGCCTTCCTCATATTGAACACGTGATGAAAAAGCTCCACCCTTGATCCTGAAGCGGTTATATGGCGGTTTGATCCAACGGTTGCATGATGGAGGTTACGCGGATTGATGACATGGCAGTGGAGTGGCGCCGATGGACCAACGTAACGGTGAAGAGCAACCAAGTCAAGGATCGATGAACCAAAAGCCACGTGATGATATGAAGTGGATCATATCATTCATGAGGTGTTGGTGCATGTGTTGCACCGGCATCGATGGTGTCGGAGACGGTGATGAAGACGGTGATCGAAATGGAAAGCGCAAGGCAAAGGTATAACCTAGGGCATTTCCATTTCACCGGTCTAAGGTTGAGTAGAGAAGTACTTGACCGGATTTAGGATAGATGGCCGTACTATCATGAGGGGCAAACTTGTTTGCATATCGGTCATCTAGTGCCACTTGAATGATCTAACTTGCATACGTTGTTAGGATCGAGTGGCGAGGTGAAAAGAGAGAAAATCCTTTGTGAAAATGTTTGTAAAAAGGTAACACACTTGCACTTAAGGTTGAACACTTGTTGTGTTAGCACTTTTGCAAAGGTGAAAGGTGGTTTAGATCTCTCTTTCTCCTGCCGAGCTTGCGAGGCAAGATTCAGAGGTTTTTGGCAAAGTAAAAGGAGCGTCGGACTGTGTGGAGGGATAGCGTCGGACCATTGAGTAGAGTCCGACGCCTAACCCTAGTTCTGGCCAATAGCGAGCGTCGGACGCTCGGTTAACGAGCGTCGGACCATTGCCCGCTTCAGTCCGACGGTGGCGAGCGGTGTCGGCGTGACGCGTGGCGTTCGGCAAAGCGTCGGATGCTAGAGATTCGTCCGACGGTGAGCGTCGGACTGGAGTCCGACGGTTTTGAGCGCTCGGGGAGCTCTCTGGAAGCGTCGGACCGTGGTGACCATTGGTCCGACGGCTAACCGCGCGAGAGTCCGACGGTGGCCGAGCTGTGGCCTGTCTGTGAGAGTCGGACGGTCCGACACCTGGAGCTGTGCGCGCGTCGGACCATCGGCTTGAGCGTCCGACGGTTGGAAAAACGGCGCGAGAAATAGCCGTTGAGATCCAGCGGCTACGGTTGAATCGAGCTGACACGTGGCGGCCATCGAGAGCGTCGGACCGTGGGCTTTGGTCCGACGGTGGCGCGCTGGTTCGGTCCGACGGTCGGTCCGACGGCCGTTTTCAGTTGGCAACGGCTCTTTTGAGCTGAGGGCTATAAATAGAGGGTTGTGGCCGGCTGTTGGATGTGTCTTGCACCTTGGGAATGTGTCTCCCTTGTTTGTGCATGGCTTAGTGCTCTCCAACTCACTTGTGCTCATAGAATTCACATTCGAGGAGTGAGTAATCGATCGATAGTGCGTTGCATTGAGAGATTGCATCGTGTGGCACTAGGTGATCGAGTTGCAAGCCGGTGGTGCTTGTTACTCTTGGAGGTCGCCACCTCCTAGACGGCTTGGTGGCGAGAGGCTCCGTGGAAGCAAGCAAGAAGATTGTGCTTAGCTCCGGAGAAGTTTTGTGAGGGGTTGGAGCTCACCCCGCGGGAGATCGCAAAGAGCATCGCTAGTAGAGTGAGACGTGAAGAGCGACAAGTGGTCCGACCGAGTCAAGTGCTAGAGCTTGTGGTAAGCACTCCACGTGGGAGAGTGTGACTTGCGGGTCACCACTAGCAAGAGGACCGGCGGCAACCTTGGAGCTTGTCTCAACGGAGGACGTAGCTTGTGGCGACAAGTGAACCTCCGGGAAATAAATCACCGCGTCAACATCTTCCCATCCTTCGCGGTGGTTTGCTCCCTTCTACACAAGTTATTTATATTGTGCATTACTTTATTTGTGTAGTTGTAGTTGCTCTTGTGAGACCGGTTAGCTTGTGTAGCTTGTCACTCACCTTCTTAGCTTGTGTAGCTTAGAAGTAGTTCTCACTTAGTTTGTGTAGATAAAGTGAGTTGCGCTCTTTGATTTGGATTGTGTATCCTTATCATTGAGCAAGTAGTGAGCTTAGGTCTTAGTGCGTTTTTGCTTGCTAGTTAATAGAAGTTTCCCCGGTGTTTAAAGTACTAGCGCTTAGGTTTGTGTGATCTTGCGCTAGAACGGTTTAGGGAAGCTCAAGTTAGACTTGCACCTTTGCTTCCCGCTAGGATCTTTGGCAAGGTGTTTAGAGTCTTAGTTAGAGGGGTGAATTGTCGCTAGAACCGATTAGGTTTTATTCCGCTGCGATTAGTTGTTATAAAGGACTATTCACCCCCTCTAGTCCGCCATCTCGACCCTACAGTAGCCTCTACTCCACTTCCCCCTATAAATACCCCCTATAGACCTTCACTTTAGAGCATGATTTATAGGAGAAACCACTATGTAGTAGGTTTAGCTGTGCTAGTTGGAAGAGAGTGAGGGAAGTCTTTAGGAGAAAGCGCCGGGCCTGTCGGGAATCTTCTCTAAGGTGTACCTCAGCGGATGCAAACCTTCAAGTAAGTTTTACATCTGAGTCCTTCTAAGTATTTGATATTCTGGTTCTGATACTATAAGTATATACTTGCTTTACTTGTACATTGCTTTACTTAGTGAAGTGCTCTAGTCTTTTACAAGGATTAGAGTAGTAAGTGTAGTGTAGACGTGGTGTCTAGATTATATCTTATCAGTGTAGGCCGCTTGTCGCACGAATTGCTTGTGGGTGCTAGCAAGTGGTAAACCTCTTTATACTTAGAACACCAAGACCAGATATCTTTGCTACATAAGAACCTCTCTACCCAGTTATCATAGATCATTTGTCTCATCGCTGGACGGTCTTGAACCTAGTTATAACACTTCGCGTTCCCCGTGGAAAATACGATACCTGGAATACTCCTAGTGAAGGCTACATTGACTACCGTACGCTTGCGGTATATCCGTTTGCCACTTCTGGTGTTAACAATTACAAATAATTTAACTCATATAAACAATCTTAAATGAGAAACTTTTCAACTACAAAGTTTTAGATCTCATCGAGCACTACAACTTTGATACAGAACATTTCTCCATCCATGATCGTTTGAAAAATTTAAAAATCTAAAATCCAAAATTTGAGACTTAATTTATATATTTAGAACCCTAAATGGTCTCAAACAAAAATGTAATCAACTACAAAGCTTTAGACCTCGTCGAGTTGAACAATTTTGATATAAAGTTTGTCTTCATCCGACTACAATTAAAAAGGATATAAATTTATTTGTGTCGCAGTTATTTTTAAAAGCGGTTGCGGTTGACTAAGTCAACTGTCTCTAAAAATCAATTTTTAGACGTGGTTTAGTTAACCGCCTCTGAAAATCAATTTTTAGATGCGGTTGACTTAAGAAAAACCGTCTTTGAAAATCACTCATTTTTAGAGGCGAATTTTTTAATGAAACTACCATGAAAATCGATTTTCAAATGTGGTTGACTTAAGAAAATCGCTCTAAAAACACTCATTTTTAGAGCCGGATTTCTTAACGGAACCACCCCTAAAAATATATTTTTAGCAGTGGTTATGGAGCTACAGTGCTCCCGATAAATATTAGAGGCGGTGTGCTAGTTTAACCGTATCTGATAAAAAAGAGAGAGACATTTCTAAAAATCTTTTCTATACTATTGATTTTTTCCGTGGAAATATTCTCAAGTTGAACTCATAAGATAGCTTAATTTACCTATATATACGGTGGAGTTGGAAGGAGAGTTATGGACTACTGTCTCTAAATAGGGTGTTTACGACTAGTATCTACTTTGATAATCCGTGAAAACGAAATGCAAACTACTTTTTGGTGATCTGCTGTCTGTTGTTTCGTTCTTCAAACAAATGAGAATAGTATGATTTAAAGAAAGACTGTTTTAATGACCAGAGAAAAGTTTAGTCCAAAGAAGGCACGGTGAAATCAACAAATTACAAAGACACCACGAAAGCTCAAGACCCAGAAAAAAATTAGGTAGGGACCATCCCTACCGTGCACTTTAACGATTATACTGCTGACATGTAGAACTTGTGCAGGTGATTGAAATAATGTTGTGACCTATATGTCAACAATACAGATCTCATCATGCACGGTAGGATAATCCCTACTAATTTTTTTTTTCCGGAGCCTATTGTGGATCATCAACATGTGACGCACAGTCGCACACACAGCCTCGCTGTCCTCTTGCGGCCACACGAGCCCACTCCTCTAGGATCCACCCAGCAGGCGGCCACAGTACTCGCATGTACTCCATCTGTTCAGACTTTTTGCTGGGTGCCACAGTACTCGCATGTACTCCATCTGTTCAGACTTTTTATATCTTGTTTGACCATTCGTCTTATATAATTTTTTATAATTATTATTTATTTTCTTATGGTCTATTTAATCATTAGAGATATTTTAACAATATTTTTATTATTTTATTATTCGTATAAAAATTTTAATAAAACGAGTGGTCAAACAAGAAGTTCAAAAGTAAAAAATGACATTATCAATGGGATGAAGGAAGCATGTATATATATGTCTTGTTTTATGGTGTACTACCAAAAGTGCCCGTGTATTCCAACATAAGAGTATCAAAACTAAAATTTTGATTAACTCAATAGTTAGTGACCGTGCGTAGCAGCAGGAGTGTCAAAATAAATTTTCGTTAATTCAATTGGTTTCGTAACCAATTTAGAAAAAAGTAATTATTATGCGTATTTGACTTACGTATCAACATCTCTTTGCCAAAAATCCAAGAAAGATATGAGTTTTCGTAACAGAATGTCTCTTGTTTTATTTTCATCTCAGCTGGTTGCCCTCCCCCCACTTTACCATATATGGTACTAATGTCAACCGAGTACACAGAACTAAATCAGACCAAGTACACGTCCTATTAAGATTTAAACATGGCCCATTAAAGATATAGACCCTCTAAGTCCAACCGTATAAACTATCATATAAGTAGTTATTCTATTAAATTAGATTGGTTCGGCCCAATCTCAAATCAAATTAGATTGATTTGGCATAATCTCAAATTAAATAAGGCCCAAAAATAAATTTAGCCAATAGACTCTAAGGCTTGTGATGAGTTGAGTGGAGTGAACCGATAGGTAGGAAAGGGTGGACGAAAAAAAGGCCTGGAAATTTTGCCACGATATAGCCTGACAAAGTGCATATAACCGGATATGATTATGCTAGACTATAGGATAGCATGCATGTCAAGTCAAGTATATACGGTACATGATTTTACTTGATTTTTTTATAAATCACTATAATATTATAATAGTATATTAAAAGATATGAGCTCTTTTGAAAAAAAAATCAGGTAGTAAGAACGAAGTATGTACAACTATAATACAACTAAGCCCCGTTTAGATCCTAGTTACAGTTGTAATTTTGCATCGTAACACGTTCGTTTGTATCTGACAACTTTTGTTCAATCATGGTCCAAGTAGGTTTAAAAGATTCGTCTTGTGATGTATATGAAAAAGTATAAACATATAAATATTTCGTTTATATTTAATACTCCATACATGTATCGCAATGTTGATGTGGACAGTCTTTCGTGCCACGTTCTCACGTCGCTCCGTCGCTCCGCCTCCTTGCGATACCGCGACTCCCCACGCGATGATTCCGCCGAAGAAGGAAAGAAAATCGTGTGGATGCGTCGCTCCACCATCTTCGTGCGATAATTTTGCCTCGTCGTCCTACCTCGGCGTCGCTTCCCTTTCCTGGCACCGGCAATCTCCTCTCCGCTCGCTTCCTCCGGCCCACGCGCGTGATCCTGTTCCCGTCCCGCGATTCCTTCCCATCCCGTGGCTTGAGTTCATCACTGCCACTCCACCACATCTTCCTTCTCCCGACGTCTCAGATCGCAGACCGTTCGCCACCATGGAGCCAGACGCCAAGGCGCTGCCCACGGGGACGAGGGACCCTGTGGTGGCCCGTGGCCATGGCGGCGTGGATGCGCGAGGTGAGGGACGACACCGAGGCGCGACGTGCTGTCGGATGCGTGCGCTGATTCAGTACATGGACTCCGTGCCCTACTCTTCCTCCTCAGCGAACGGCTCCGTCTCCTCCTCCCAGTCCGGCGGACAACAACGGTTTCGGCTGGCGGCGGCCGCGCCCGGCATAGGATCCTCCGCCGGCCACACCTCCTTCTCCTCGCCTCTAGGGCCCACGGTGCAGGGCCCGCATGCGCTCACTATCTCGTGCGAGGTGACCGACCTGGTGGCGGCGGCCAAGCGAAATAGGTCAGGTCTCGACATCTCTCATAACATGTCCTCACCGCGTTCATGCCCCTTTCCCTCCGTCGTCTCTTCCTCAAAACCCCTTTCCATCCCTGCAACTCCTATGCAGACTACAGCGGAGGCAGTCTCCATGGACGAGGCCAATCTTCCAGTAGTCTCCATAGGCTACACTCCCGGTATGTACGCACGCACGCGCTGCTTGGTGCTGTCTTCCCTTCCCTTCACAAGCTTTTGATATTAGCTGCTTTAATGTGAAACATTGGGGATCTAATCGGAGTGAGTTGGTATATCTGTTGGGATTATTCAGTGATGTCTATTTACAAATAGTATACAGAAATTTTAATATAGGTAAGAATGGCAAATGTTCAGTCACCTGATGCATCTATCATAATTTAGTTTGCTAATTATCAAGCTAAATGCACTGGTCTCTACATCTTTTTTTATCATGTTCAGATATTTGATCCCATATGCAAATTGGTCTCTACTTGGGATTATTCTGTATTTTCCGTTTGTTTTTCGCAAAGTTCAGCTAGGCGCTAGGCGGAATCTAGACGCTGACCCTCCGCCTAGCGCCTAGTCGGGAGTACTCGCGCCTAGGCGTTTCTAGGCGTTTTTCTAGGCGTTTTGGCAGTACAGCAGGAGAGGGAAGCAGGGGAGGGGAGCAGCGAGCAGGACTGCAGGAGAGGGAAGCAAGGGGAGGGGAGCAGTGAGCAGGGGAGGGGAGGGGCTGACGGGGAGGAGCAGGACCGACGGGAGGAGCTCATCTCGCGGGGAGGAGCTCGTCCGGCGGCGAGGTGGACCGGCGACGGGGATGAACCCTTTCTCTCCCTCTTATCCTTCCCGCGCCGCGCCAAATCGCACGCGCTCGCGGGCACAAAATGCCGCGGGCTCGCGTGCGTGTCCGCCTCGCGTGTCTGCGCCGCCTCCGCTGCTGCCAATCGCCGCCTCCGCGCCGCCTATCGCCCAGACGCGCGACTACCCCCCTAGTCGAGGCGACGGGCCTCGCCCAGCGCCTACTCGGGAGTAGTCGCCGGCCTAGCCGAACTATGGTTTTTCGTAACCCATTCATTTTGCACTCAGGTATTTGAAGAACGACCAATTTACTGCTTGTATCAATCTCTAGCCAATCTCCCCATTGAAACTCTGTGAGTTGCTTGCCGAGAACATCAATTAGAAATCAAGGCTTTTATTATCTTCTCTCCGTCTGATACAACAAAGCTCATTATGTCAAAAGGAGTTGCTTGACAAAATAGCTGATATATATAGACATATAGTCAAGAAGCATCCTGGCTTCTGCTTATTTCTTTGGTTTATATGGAACTTTTAATCAACCTATCAACTTTCAGTCGATGAACATCAAGACATGTATATTTTTATTTTTATTTTTATTTTTGCAGGTTTTATCTGATCAAATTTATGAACATATTAGCACTGAAATAAATGAGGTTTCCAGGTAAACAACGAATCTGTGACTATGACTGTATGCCATGGATATTACCAATGACTTTTCTCAAATGTGTACATAGGAACTAGGAAGGCATAACTAATATGAAATTGTAATAGTTCCTTGATGCAGGTTTCTTTTGGAAATAGGTTGATGCTGCATGGGTTTCCTACAGAGAGGTTTGTACTTGTCTCAGTATATTTCATTGATAATTTGTGGCGACCATACTTGAATATCTCACATGTATTTAGATATTGTAAACTAATCAAAACGATCCTATCAATTATTCATCATTGGTTTGGACAACATTTGCTTGGGTAAAAAAAGTTGATGAATTTCAAATGCCTGAATGGAGGGATTAAATAGGTGCATAACAATCTGGAAACGTCCTGCCTTTGGTTTGTTTAGCTGACAAGCCACATGCTTACATTACGGTCCATTCACATAGGACTTTGCTTAAGCGCATGCTGTTCTTTCTCCTTTTCATTTGTATTCACATGTTCCTTTGCTTCTTTTTAGTGATTATTGGAGTTCAACGAGAGCCCTGATTTGGTATACATAGTGATTTTTTTCATTCTCCCCTTTTCTTTATCATTTCCAGACCTCATAACAACTTTGATTATGTATTACGTAGGCAAGGGAACAGAACAATATTGTAGATGAATGAGTTCATGCGCCAATTGGTGAAGCTAGATAGGTTGTAAATTTAAGCTTTCTGTTTTACAGTTTTTCACTTATGACGTCCATGTGTAAGAATTGATGTCTAAATTATTGTACAAATGTATTTGACACTTTCTTTCAATCTTGCAACTTGCATTATAATTCTTTAATAGAAAACTAGAAACTTAAGTTTCTCCTTTTTATCTGTAGTTACTGATCCCACTGTTCTGCTGACAAATTTTCACGGAATCTCTTATTGCAAAATTTGTTTTTTTTAGTTAAACAATATTATTATCATATCGTGCGATTCGTGTGGTTTAAGTATAAAAGTTTAGCTGTCCCGTAGCAACGCACGGCCATAGTTTTAAAATAGGAAGAAGTCCACTTTACCTCCCTCAACTTTCGCCAAAGTCTGTTTTGCCTTCCTCAACCGTAAAACCGAACAAACCACCTCTCCCAACTTTTCAAACCGTGCACTTTACCTCCCTGGAGCGGTTTCGAAGGCGGTTTTGCTACAGTGAATAGTGGTTTTTCTACAGTGGCAGTGGTTTTGTCCTTTTCTTTTTAAATTATTTCGGCTGAATTTTTGAAAAATCACAGTAAATCACAGAAAAATCATAAAATGAAAAATCCAGTTTTGTTGGACTCCACATGAGTAGATCTATGCAGTGAACATATAGTATGATATGCTTTAGTACAAAGTTTTTGCTATAAATGTTTTGTCTTTTTCTTTTTTATTTATTTTGGCTAAATTTTTGATAAATCATAGTAAAATATAAAAAAATCATAAAATAGAAAATCTAATTTCTTTAGACTCCACATGAGCATATCTACACGTGAACATATAATATAGTATGCTTTAGTATAGAATTTTTGTTGTAGTTTTAGATCGATGTTTTTCTGTAATTAGTTGAAATAATTCATAGCTGTAGCTTTTATAATTATTTTGTTAGACTAAAGCATACCATATTATATGTTCACGTGTAGATATGCTCATGTGGAGTCTAAAGAAATTCGATTTTCTATTTTATGATTTTTCTATAATTTACTATGATTTATCAAATATTTAGCCAAAATAAATAAAAAAGAAAAATACAAAACCTTCATAGCAAAAACTTTGTACTAAAGCATACCATACTATATGTTCACTGCGTAGATCTACTCATGTGGAGTCCAACAAAATTGGATTTTTCATTTTATGATTTTTCTGTGATTTTTCAAAAATTCAGTCAAAATAATTTAAAAAGAAAAAGACAAAACCACTGACACTGTAGCAAAACCACTATTCACTGTAGCAAAACCACCTTCAAAACCACTCCAGGGAGGTAAAGTGCACGGTTTGAAAAGTTGGGGGAGGTGATTTGTCCGGTTTTGCGGTTGAGAGAGACAAAGCAGACTTTGGCGAAAGTTGAGGGAGGTAAAAGTGGACTTCTTCCTTTAAAATAACTATATAAACATAATATACTCAATCGAACTAATGGGCTGAATTGATGTGGGCTGGCGCTGGACAAGCTAATGGGCTTTAGACGCTGTTTAGACCTGCTACCTCGTGGGCCAGAGACGAAGAAGGTTCCCTGCATCGACGCGCCGCCCCACGCCACACGAGCCCGCCGCCGCCGCCGCCTCACCTTTCCCGACCCCGTCCCGTCCCGTGCCCCCTCCTCTGTTCGGCGAGACTGCTAGAGAGACCCTCGCGGGTTGCCCACCTCGACCTCCAAACCCTAACCCTAGTCCAGTTCTCTCGCTCCACCCCAAACGCATCGAAAACGCTCGGTGCCCGGCCGATGGGGAGGAGGAAGGAGCGCCGCCTGGCTGCCATGGCCGCAGCGGGCCGCAGGGTCAAGCTCGACCTCTTCCTCGATCACCCCCCCGGTAAGTTCCGCTGCCGCCCGGTTCGGTTCGCTGTGGTTGTGTCTAATCGCGCCGTGTCCTGGCTTGTTTTGACATGGTTTGAGATTTGGTATCGATCTCTGTTCGCTGGCCCTAATTGTCCAGCTTGAAACTGATTGCTCTCGGTTCTGCTTGATTGGTACGGAAACTAGGAGCTCACCGTGTCATGGACATGGCCCTAGTGTTTCGCCAATAGGGTTTGTCCGGTCCTCTGAATCCACATAGCTTGATGATTTAGGGCAAATATGATTCACTGCACCCTGGGCTCCGGACAGTTGGATACTGTAGTCATTGGGTTGGTCGTTATCACCAGAAATTGCTTGCTATGAGCATCGATGCCAGCTTTTGCGCACTCACACAAGGCGATATGACATACCATTTGGCACTGACCTGTTGGCATGGATTGCAAATATGGGCTGACTCTTGATAATGTAATTTGCAGGGGAGGCATCACATAATGATGGAATAGGAGGTGAAAACCGTGACCAACAGACTGTGGTTCCCACTTCATCTTCTTCAGGTGGGTTTCATCAATTTCCTTCCAAGGGATATGTAAAGAAGACATGCCTATGGATAATGGAACATAAATATGGTGGAAATTTGGATTTGTGTACAAGCATGTATACCTCGGCACATCTGGTTCTGAGATACATGTAGGGTTGCCGGCCTGCAAGGAACATTCTTCAGACTGAGCTGCCACTGTCAAAATTGAGTGAATGCCTATGGGTAATTCCTCATTTCTAAGCGTGGGGATTTCAGGATGTGATTGTTCCCTCCTCGGTTCGTATGTCTCTTTCTTTGTATGTAACTCCTAACCTGGTCTTCTTATTTATGACCAGATTTCTGTAAACTTCACATTAATAATTTGAACAGTACAATTTTCTGTTTAATTGTTACAACACTGTTGGTTTCATTATGTATGCTTCAGAAAGAGCTTCACTGTATTTTGCCACACCACAAAAACCTTTTTATTTCTGAAATTTTCATGTAATTTTATTTTCAGAAAAAAAGGAGAATCCTCTAGCATTGCTTGGGCAATATAGTGATGATGAAGAGGAAGATGAGGAAGCAGCGGATCAACCCACTAGTGAAGCTAAGGAGAGTCCAGGAGATGCTAGTGGTCAGGTAATTCTGTATTCCTACTGTCCTGTCGGTCAAACTTTTTTGGGTAAACATAGAAATCTAGTCTAGTTTTGTACTATATGTACCAAATATGCCAAGGCTATTGTAACCAGAGTTTCTGGAGTGTGGAGTTTATCTATGGTCGTTGTACTTTGTACTCCGTTCCAAATTATAAGACATTTAGGCATAACGTATATATAGGTACGAAACAAAAACTATGAATCTAGAAAAGCCAAAAGCCCAAAAGGCCAAAACATCTTATAATTTGGAACAGAGAGTGTAGTCAGTTGGAACTGGCTTTAAGTTGATTTATTTTGGGAGTTTGAATAGCCGGCTGAAGCCTGTGCTCAGAGGTCATGGTTTTTGCTTCCATTTCTTTGTCTTTGTGTATCAAACCTAACTCTTGCAATTTTGTTGCTTCGTGGTAATGAATTTCGGCTCTTCCATTATGGAAATTACACGCCAAAGCTAGCAAAGTGCTTATTGGCTGAATTCTCCAACAATGTGGCCTTAAATATACTGAGCTTACTTTTGTTATGAGTAAATTATGTTAATTTATATTGTTCAGACCATAACTGTGCTTCACGCAATGCTTTTTGTTCAGCAGCTTTGTAAATTGTAATTGCATGATTGCATCTATCTTCTGTTAGAGGCTTAAATGACATTATTGCAGCTAAGCAACATTTCCTCACTTCGCTGCCAGCCTTTTGGGTGTTGCAATAATATATTTTGCTTATTTCAGTTAACTAGTCAGTGTGCGGATACAGCTGGTGATAATGGCGTGCCAAGAACTGAACCATCGGCTTCTGTCAGTGATCAACAAGCACCTCAAGCTGGTGATATTAAGGACTATACCCAAGGTGTTACTGAAGAAAACACTACTGCTCCCGAGTCAACTCTACAAGAAGAGAGTGTGAAAGCAACTGAATCTGTTCCTGATTCATCTGGCATGCAAATTATTGGTGATGTCGGTGGAAATTGGAAAGCAGTAATGCATGAACAGAGTAATCAGTGTTATTACTGGAACACAGTTACTGGAGAAACTTCTTGGGACATACCAAATGGATTAGCTTCAGGAGTTGCAACTGCTTCTGTTCCTTCAGATGTAGGCTATTCAATAGAAGCTCAAACCCATGTCCTTCCTCACAGCACACTGGAACCATATCCAAGTGACATGTCTGTTGGAAATGGCACAGCAACTTATGCTAATTTTGGAATGGCATGTAGTGCACAGGTTACTCAAGATGCTTATGCTTATCCTGCTCCTGTCGCCAGTCATGAGCTTATAGACATTGATCCCTTGTATCTTGCAAAATATGGTGATGATTTGCTGCAAAGATTGAACCTGCTAGAAAGGTGCTTTTATTATCTTTAGTCGGATCTTGCATGTATTATTGTTCCTAGAGTGTAGAAAACTAATGAGTTATTATCACTGTAGGCTCTGTGGCTCGAACGAAGGTCTTGAATTGATAAGAAGAGAAATCGGGATACGGATTTCGGACTGCAATGCGCTCTCATCATATGGATCTTCTTTGCTCCCATTGTGGTTGCATGTTGAGGTGCACCTTAAGCAACTAGACTCTTCCATTTCCAAGCTGGAAAGGAGCTATCATGCAGATGCAGAACCTAGGAATTCAAAGACAGAAGTTGCTGAACACAAGGCACCTGATGAAGCTGACATGACACCCTCCAATGGTGAGGCTTTGAAGTCTGAGGTTGGTGCTGGGATTACTATTGATGAAAATGTGGATATTGATAAGCCAGCTTCAACATCATCTGCTCAGAATTCACAAGATAGGGATCTTGCTGCAGTTCCTCCAAAAGTTGAATCTGACAATGATGAAGATATGGATGTGGAAATGGAAGTTGATGAAGATAATGTCGAAGAGCAGGCACATTGCAGTCCTGTACCTAAACAGGAGCATCCTCCATCAGAACAGTTGAATTCATCTAATTTGCCATCATTTGAAGATCCCTACACCACCTCCTGAGGATAATTCTGTCCCTCCGCCTCCACTAGAAGAGGAATGGATTCCACCTCCACCACCTGAAAATGAACCAGCTCCTCCAGCTCCCCCAGAAGAGCCAGCTGCATCATATGTTCAGGTGGATACAATTCCTCAGCCATATATAGCTCAAGCAAATGTTGGCTATGCAATTTCAGGAATGGAGTACTATGGCACTGTCGGTACAGAAGGTACAAATGCCAATTACTATATGCAAGTGAGTGAGCCTCATGTCATCCAGGCACAGCAGCATTCTTATTATGCACCAGTATCTGTGAGTGGCACATCTGTTTCTGTTGATGGCACATCTGTTGCCCCGGAATCTTATTATGCATATCCTTCAGTCACTATGGCTTCCAGCACAATAGCAGCTGAACATTCTGGATACAACGCTTCATCAATCTCTAGCCATTTCTAGCAGTGCAGCAGATGTCAAAACATGCTCAGCTTCTCTTGTTTCTGCAAATACCGATTCGGATCTCAAAGGTCTTGACAAAGTTATATCCAATGATGCAAGTATTGTGCCTTTGACCAAAGCTGTAGTAGCAACATCAGCTGCAGGAACGACATCTGTTCTTGAAAGTTCTACAAAGTCTTCTAGCAGTACTACAAATCAGACGAAAGGTAATTCTATTTTGAATTTCTTTATTTGGACAATTCATCTTACCCTCATTACATTGTTTAACCATCTTTGCCATTCTGTAGTTATTCGTAGCAAGAAGCGGGCTGTTGGTATTACATCGTCTCTGAGGTCTAACAAGAAGGTTTCAAGTTTGGTGGATAAGGTTGCTCTCTACAACGAACCTGTCTATGCTGTTATCACATATGTGTGCAAATATTGAGTGGTGGCTTGTGCCTGAAATTTACAAATTTTTAGCATTTTCCTGTATATTCATGGAATCAACAAATCCTAGTTTCTTTTGATTTGAGATGTGCTCTCCAAAGTTTTGCTAGGCGCTAGGCGAGATCTAGGTGATGACCCTTAGACTAGGGACTAGTCCAGCCTAGGCTAGCCTAGGCGATGCTAGGCGTTTTGCCAATTTAATATAATATATGCATATATAGCAGAATTCATTGAAGGGTGGCCCTGGTGCAAGTGGTAGTGTCTTACCGCCTGTTACCGGTTGGTCCAGGGTTCGAGCCCCAGCCTCCGCATATTTGTGCGGGTAAGGCCTGTGCGCTGATTTCCCTTCCCCAGACCCCGCGTCAGTGCGGGAGCCTACGGCACTGGGTACACCCTTTATATATTAGTTGTAGTTTCATACAAAAGTAATGTTCCTACTCCTGCAGGCTGCAGCATCCAACTGCAATAGACCAATGTACAGCACTTTTAGATACAATTGGGCATCCATACAAGTGATACAAAAAGTCAAAAATAGGAAATATCAAGTTAGGTACTTATCTCAGCCTTGTCCCCTCCATTATCAGCATTTCAGCAACCAGCAAGCAGCAACACAGAAGTACAGAAGCATGAAGGGACAGCAAGCAGCAACACAAAAGTACATAACATAAAATGGATAGAAGACTAGTATAGTACAGCACATGATTATCAGTTCTCAGTTCTCACAACATAAAACACAAGCACACAGCAGCAAAGAGTTCTAAGTTCATAAGTTAAAGATGCATGGATGCATAATAAAAGCTAAAACATGACATGATGGCATGATGCTGCCTCACACTTCTTCAGTAGGGTTCCTCCATCGCATAGTCATCCTCATCTTCATCAAACTCTTCTTCTTCGGACTCAAAACTCTTCTCCTGCATAGAGCTCTCTCACTCGTCCACTTCTACGCAGCTCTAGTTGTTCTTCTGCTCCCACTGCATCTCCAATCACAGACCAAGGTATCCCTGTACCTTCCATCTCATCCTCATCTTCCTCATCTGTAAAGACAACTAAGGCACAATCATCTCTATTCTCTTGGAGGAAACCTTGAGCTTCAGTTGTATCAGTAGACAAGAGAACATCAGTAATTTTCTTTGACTTGATCTTTGCTCTCTTATTAATCAGCCTGTTGTTGAATTGAATGTAGACCAAATTGTTGATGCGGTCTGTAGTAAGCCTGTTTCTCTTCTTAGTGTGCACCTATAAATTTAAAGTAAGAGCAATTTTAGTCCTGTTTCAATGCTGCTGAAATTTTGATAACAGATTAGTACTAAGTAGTAACCCCATCAATCCACTCCAATTCCTTTCACAACCAGAAGAGCTTGCTGTCAAAGATAGGATCCTTGTGGCCATCTTCTGTAGAGCTGGTGTTTGAGTCATGTGATATTACAGACTTTCCAGTCAATCTTACGCAAGAATCGAATCCATTTCTTTCGTATATGAACTGCAATTTGCCTAGGAAGCTGACCTAAAGGTCTCTTTCTCGGAACCAGCTCTTAGGTCTTCTTTGCCTTATTGATTAGAGCGAGGCTTAGGGCGAAGGGCTAACGGAAGACCGACCCTTACTTTCCAATCTTGAAATGAAAATAAAAGAATTTCATGTGTGTGCGCGTGAGAGCCTTCTGTTTCAACTTTATTGCATGTGAGTGGAGACAATGGCTCTTCTTTGCTTTGGTTATGCGATTAGGAAAAGTGATCCACTTAGAGATGAATGTGATGTTCTTTCGCTTGGCCCAAGAGCAGGCACCCCGCCTGTATGCTAATCCTTGGTATCTGTAGTATTCTGAGTTGAATTCAATATTCAAGTCATTTTCATTGTTTGTTTTTAGTTTTGTTGTGGAGAAAGAGGGCTACTTAGGAAGCAAGGTAACTCTATCACCTTCTGTCCGTCTTTTCTTGAACATTTGACTTCGAATCCTAGCTTTTATAAGGCTCATGCTTTGGTCCCGCTACCGCTCTACCACTGTGCTAGACTCCCATCCATACCGCCTGGTCTTAATTTTGAAGATTGGATTTCCAATCAACGAGTAAGTAGCTCCATTTGGGCTAGGTCAGAGCTGGCTTAAACATATATGTCTAGTTCTTTTTCCTAAAGATAACCTATTACACAATGACGGATCTTCTCGAACCAGACTGACTCATCACTCATCTATCCAAAGCTTGAAATAGCACCGCTTACCTGTCTCAGCTAGCATAGGACCAAGCAATCCCCATACCCAGACCCCTCTTCTCCTTTTAGAGCCGCCACCATGATGCTGAAATTAAAAAAGTCCCTATTAGGTAGTAGGTACAACAGATTTCTTGTTAGACAAACACAACAAACAACCATGTAAAATCAGCAAACAACTATTACCTGGATTATAATCAAAGTTTTCAAAAACCCTTGCCAGCTTCTTGCTAAATGGTCCTTCTCTATTCAAAAACCCTTGCCAGCTTTCTTGCACTTTTCTTGAGCCTCCTTTAACTTCTCTGGGGTGGTCTTCTTGCCCGAGCATTTCTTCGCATTCTTTCCTTCCTGGACGATAGGCTGCTTCAACCTATAAACCCCTCCAAACATCACCTTGTCACAGAGTATGCACTTCACCTTGTCCTTGTTGTTTGGATCAACAAGGACCCCAAATTCCCATCCCACATCATTTGAATTCCTTCTCAAGACATTTCCTCCCTCTGTTCCACTTGCAGTTTCAGTTTGAGCCTCTGTTTCCGTCATCTAAGTTCAAGCAATCACCAATCACTCAACCAATCAACAAATTACCAGTACATACATGCAATTAGCCAACATATTCATAGAAATAATGATATATACATCATGCAATCAGCCAATCAGTTAAGAATTTCGTAGATACATACATGCAGTCAACAATTTCATAGATTCATCAAAGATTCAATAATATATACATGGAATCAGACAAGAATTTCATATTTCAGAAAGGAAAGGAAAGGAAAGTGAGGAAAGGAGAGAAGAGGAGCAGGGAGGAGGACATATAGAGGAGAGAAAGGAAACATATGAGAGAAAAGAAACAGAGGAGAGGACTGAGGAGAGAAGGGAGGAGGACATACAGACCTTGGTCCTTGGCGACGACCAGACCGCCGGGGAGGAGCAGCTGGCGATGACCAGACGAGCGGGGAGGACTGGAGGAGCAGCTGGGTCGTTGAGGAGGAAGTTCCAGGCGGGGAGGAGCACGAGCCGCGTCGCCGGTGGGGAGTAGTAGTGCCGCGGGCGTCGCCGGCACGGAGGAGCACGAGCCGCGTCGCCGCGTCGAGGCGAGTACAGGCAGGCACAGAACTTTCTCTCCCCCTTCTGCCCCTTATCCTTCTCCAGCGCGCGGCTTTTTCCCGCGCCTGCCCGCGCGAGCGCGCGCTGCCCGCATCGCGAAAATTTCACGCGCAGTCGCCCGCGTCGGCCGCCTAGCCCGCCTCCGCGTCGCCTACGGCACCTGGGCGCCGCGGAATCGCCGCAAGTCGCCGCCTAGGCGCTCCGCTCGACTAGACCCCCGATTCCCCCCTAGTCCAGGCGCCAGGCCGTAGACTAGCGACTAGTCGCGCCTAGGCGAGACGTAATCGACGATTTTCAAAACTTTGGTGCTCTCAAGTCTCAACTATCTAAGAATCCAGTGTAAAATATCAAGGGTTTAACACCATGGTATGTTTGCAAGATTCCCCATGTATCATGTCAAAATAGTGGGCTCCATGTTTTAACCTTTGTTTTTTTTGTTTATTTTTCCATGGTAACCATTTACTAGTTAGTTTTATCAGTCTGCTTTCGTGGTAAGTTTAAACTAACGTTAGTAGTGATTGTGTAAATAATTGTTGCCCTAGCAACATATCTTCGCTGAATCAGCCTGTTTTACTTTCCTCTTAACAGTGGAAAGCTGCAAAAGAAGAACTTCGCGAAGAAGAGGAAGATGAGCCTGAAAGTGCTCTGGAGGCATTAGAAAGGAAGCGACAAAAGGAAATAGAGGTAAATTGTTCTTTACCTCTCTTTAAAGCATGCATGCAAAAATTTCTCAGAAGTTTTCTGGATTTAAATTGTGCCCCATTTGATCCAGGAGTGGCAGGAAACAACAGATCGCTAGTGGAGAGGCTCAGGAAAATGCCAATTTTGTTCCTGTTCGTGGTGATTGGTACTCCTTCTTTGCCTTGTGATTGATTTTAAATTTTAATAGCTAGATACAAAATTTCCAATTTTCCATAATTTTTCTGGCATTTGTCATGGTTATGGCCAGTTTTGTTCCTCTTTCACCATTTCACTCCTTGTGATGTCCTATTTGCTTAAAAGTAGTCACTTAAATGTTGGCCTGAGAATATTTTTAGAAACAGAGAACTTCCTGCATCTAAAGTTGTGTTAGAAAGAAATGTTCTAACTAGTTTGTGTACCCACCTTTCTCATCAATGTGGATTTTTGGTCTCTCTGGCACACCTAATCGTTTCTTGAATACTGTGCATACATGTGTACCATTTTTTCATGTAGATTTTCTCTTGCATCAAATGATTTGCATGTTTTGTATTAGAGTGTAAAAAATTGAAGCAACATCCTATGTTCTCTGCATGGCACCAATGCTAGCTGGTTCGAGTCCAGTCAAAAGACATGTTGGAAAGCTTTTAGGTTGCTGACATAGCTGGAAGACGATGAGTCAAAGGGAATATTTTTTCCACCATGGCCCAAGCCAAATTTCATTAATTAAAAGCAACGAAATTATAGAAGCCTGTAACAACGAAAATAAAACACGGCGAGTCTAAGACAGCCACGTTGGACTGAACACGGGTTTAATCAACTGGCGCACCCCAAACTACAAAGCCGAAGAGCGTTTAAATTGCACATACAATGTCACCCACAAAAAAGCATCCAAACATGCGCAATCAGAACTAAACATATTACATGCCAATATGGCACCAACTGCACACATGCTGTGCCCAGGTTTCAAAAAAAAGAGGCCTCTGCCCTCGCAGCAAACACTTATCTCAGACGATTGCCATCTGGTTGTCGACTCCATCCATTGGGCCCTTCTGATGAAAGTGTAGTGCGGTCTTCTTTTAACACTTCTGCCTCTTGCTCCACCTGCGCACAATAGGCTTATGTTGATCACCTTCTTCATGCCTGGCAATATCTTGCTAGATACCTTATTCATTCTCCAGCTTCCACCACCATTTGCACAACAAGCTTATGTTCATCTTCCTCAAGTCTTTGATTACTAAACCCCCTTTATCTTTAGGTTTAGTTATAACTTACCATTTTACCAAGTGGTATTTTCCTTTGGTCCCTCCCCCTTGCCAGAAAAATTATTTGTCTAACCCAAAGAAGTGCGGCTCATGCAATAAGTGTTTAATTCCATGCTTAGTGTACATTCTTCAGTTTACATTAGAGCAGCCCCATTTTTAGCTACATTTAATAATATAGGCTCTTCAGGACCCCCTTATGACGATAGCTGAGAACCTTGGTATTCTGAAGCTGAACATCATGAATGGCAACATGGTTTCTTGTATGTTTTTTACCGTGAAGCTGTAGCGATGATTGTTTGAATCTATGCAGGCGTGACCGTGTAAAACGTAGAAGGGCTGAAGCAAAAAAGGAATCAAAAGACGACATTGTTGCTGCATCTTTAAGCAGTTCCGAACAGCATAAAGGACTTCCAGATCTAGCAGAGCTCTGCAAGTGTCTTCCTACTGGTTGGCAGGTAAATATTCTAGATTGTAGCGCAGCAGATGCTTACATACTGAGCTGTGTTTAATGTTACATACATACATGCAATCAGAGGGACCTCCACTGCAGCTTCCAAAAAAAAAAAAGCTTCCGCTGTAGCTTCCAAGAATTTGATATCTATCCAACTGATACAAAGAAACGAACAATCAGGAAGCACTTGTCATTAGTGTATCCTGTATTCCAGTGGAGCGTACTGTAAAACCTTTTTTGTCAGCCATGCCATGTGTTACAGAGTGCTTAGCACTGCTTGCGTTATCATCTCTGCAGGCATACTTGGATGAGTCTACTAAGCAGGTCTATTATGGGAACAACCTCACGTCAGAGACGTCGTGGGAGCGGCCAACAAAATGAAGATCTACAACCTTGGTGTGCGGTCAACCAAACGAATAGTACTAATCTGCATGTATATGGTGCTGTTTAATGCGCAGCTCAATTTTGTTGTAGATATCTCCTTGTTGAGTCCTTTAAAAGAATGAGCAGAAGTGCCAAAGCATGTTTAGAGAATGAATACGGAAAGTAAAGATTTTATGATGATTCTCAATTTCTAGTTCCCTATCTCTCAATTACGAGATCGGCTAAGAGCAATATCAACATTGTCTCCTAAGCTATTTTTGGTGATTGGATAGCACGGGGAGAAAAAAACGGCATGGCCTTTACTTTAAAAGTAGTATTAGGTCCTTAATTTCTAGGGCTTTGGATGAGGAGCTCATAGGGGGTTTGTTTTTTTAGGCGAATCAAACCATTTTAGATGAGGTGATATGTTATGGGTTTATTCCAGGAATGCAGTGGATCGATTCTATTTCTCCTACTAAGGGCTAATTGTTCCCTCAATCCTCTTCAATTTCGATGGGAAATGATTGATCCAAAGGAGCCTTGATGCTAATTATTACTTTCATTAGCTTTTTCTATTGCACTAAAAATATATGATATATTTAGAAAAGTTAAAACGATATGTAAATTGGAACGTAGGGAGAAGCTTTTAAGGAACGAGGTGATAACGGAGCGTCCTAGCCTGTGTATTGATAGCTTACAAGCATCCACCCTAGGCTTAGGGAATAAGATACTTGAGCATGATGTCTGTCATAGGCAAGTTTACTGAGACAACCTCCAGATAGGCCCTTCATTTCGCAATTAAATAAAGAAAAAAAAGAGTGGAAAAAGATTGACTTATTCCTCAAACCAAACAAGCCGTTTGAATCCTTTCATTTGGAGAAATCGAAATCTATTTAACAGCTTAGGCTAATTCATTTGAATATGACATTCCATTACTTTCTAAAGTTCACATATTAGCCTACTTCAAATTTATAGGGTAAGAGATTAAATTTGATTCTATAGATTACTATGCTATATTTTTACTTTGCAATTTATAGCGCGTTCTTCAACTCGCTTCCTACACGGTAAAAATATAATATATAATTATCTCTCTCGTATAGACAATAATAATATACAAATATAATCTATATATAAGCATATTAAATTTAATTAATGTGTGTAAGTTATGATTCTTAGAATGAATTCAATTCGAAAAATCTAAATGAGGCCTAATCAAGCGGCCTCTTTAGATGAGTGGTGCCTAACTCTGTTTCTTTTCGCCACTAACTCCCTAGCTGTCCCGACATGGCTCCCTCCTCCATGGTGCCACCCCAGCCATCTTGGTGTCAGCTTTCTTTGTCCCGACATGGCTCTCTCTCCCTGGTGTGGGTGCGGCTACATCCCTCGTCGTTCACTCCTCTCTTGGCGTGGGTGTTCCTTTACCAATGCCTAGCCGCCTCGAAATGACCTCTCTAGCCTCTTCTTTGGTGGCCTCACTCTTGCACCTGCTTTAATCTATTTTTTAATCTTTTTTAAAAGATATTTAAAATTAACTGGACCCAAAAAGATTTTGCAGTTGTAACCCCTTTGGTCGAAGGGAGTTTATACAAATTAACACATAATCTGGGTCGGATTAGTTCCAGGCCATGGTTCCCTAGAAACCAAACATGCCCTTAATGGAAGTACCTGTTTTGTTTTATCTTGCTGTGACAGAACCGCCTTAATCATAGGGCCCACGTGCACCGTTATCATCCCTAAGAACCCACGATCAGTCTGCACAAGTTCCCCTTCACCTAGGTGGCCTGCCGGGTTTCCTTGGGACCCTAATTCACCCGAGCATCTCATTATAAAGACCTTACAAGTATTACAACAGTTTGCACAAATTATATAAATCAGAGTGAAGCGTGCGGAGGTATTACATAAACATAGGTTTATAAATATAAATGACATTATCCCGAACCAGAGTTTCGTAGTGGAGTAGCATCATACAACTAGACATCCTGCCCAAGGGTTATATCATACACCTCATCATCTATGCCCGATCCGCCAACCAGTATGGTCTCAAGCAGAACTGTACTCTCGGCTCACCTGCAACAGGGGTTAACAAACCCTGAGTACTGGGGTACTCCGCAAGACTTACCCGACTAAAGAAAAAAGGAATGAGGCTCAGAAATGCAGGTTGAGGGGAGTCAAGGTAAGGCTTAAGCAAGAGTCAAAGTATTTTAGCGGAAAAGCAATACTAATTTTGGATCCTACTTTCAATATTTTAACTCCATATCATTTTAATCGATGATCATGGATCTTAATTCTTTCACATGTATCCTTCAATTCCAATCACTTAGTTATTCTCAAAAACATCCTAATTCCGAACCACTTTTCGATATAGATGTGAGGATCAAGTCTCCATAACCGAGGAGCAACGATGATTCGAATCTATTAAGTACCTAGCTGAGGATCCCTAACCACACTGCATATGTAGCACCTAAGCTTGCATATAACAACCCCGTCTACCTCAGCTTTTCTATCCCTAAACCGGTCCTGCGCCACCCTGAAAGCATAGGACTCCTCTCGTCTCCAGACACGCCGGCCACGAGGGTACATGCTACTTTCGCTATCTCTCCACTCCCAGTGCGTGGTTATCAGTTCAAGCAATAGAGCCACCGGAGATAGGGCTTCCCGGAGTATGTGGCTAGTTGCAAAGTCTCGATCACAACAGGCCAACAACGAATGGTCCCTAATTCTTTTTCCGTTGGAAACCATACATTGGGACTCTAACCCAAGTACACTGGTGACCACTCGGTTTTCACATCCCTTTTCCTCTGGCGATGATAAGTTGGGACTCTAACCCAAACATATGACCACCAAACAGAAAACCCATTCCCATCGGTGACGATGGACTGATCAGGTGCACGGTCACCGAACAAGAACATTACCAATTCCCTTTATCAATAATATATATCACAATAGCTCAAAAATAACATTTGTACAAATCTAAATTATTCAAGCAGGACTAAGCATTTTTCAAACATTTTATTTTAAAATGATTTCTGGATATTTCAGTGGTCAAGGTTGGTAATGCATCAATTGGGTTATCAATCAACTCCTGTAAACCTAATGCAGTAGATTAACTCAAGTTATAAACATTTTGTAAATCACAAGGGAGGGGCTGAATGCACCGGGGCTTGCCTGTGTTGCAGGTCTGTCGCTTCTGTTAGAAATCAGGAGAAGATCCACTTGACTTCTCCTGACGGATGATCCTTCCGTCGGGCATCAATCATGGCTTCCGGAAACCAGTTTACTACATGAAATAAAAATGCATGATATGTATGCCATGATATAGGAGATGCACTAAATTATGAATTAATAAAAGTAAACTTATTTTAGAAAGTTGAGTACAACTTTCCTTCACGGTAAAGTTGTAAAACAAACTTCATTAGACAAGGTGGTGGTTGTATAATTCATTTATTGACCATTTTAATAGTCATAGAAAGCCGAATTAATCAATTCATTCTACTACTAGACAATTAATAATGAACTTACTAAAGGTTCCAAGGATCATTTTTAAGTTAATGACCTAGGGTCAACAACAAATCCGGAAGTCACACAAGGCCTAGGTCGCTAGAGTTCCCTATTTATCCTTATTGATCAGTTGATCAATTAGGATTTCATTTTAACATTTAATTACTACCCAAAGCAATTCATTTTATGCTCACAAGGTAAATGACCAACAAACTTGGGACAGCAGGGGGTCATGTGTGCCAAAGTATTTAATCAAACCTTAAAAGATTAAGCAAATAATTAAATTTAATTCTAATAATCTTTTCTTAATTAATCAATTAATAGGGTATCAAATGACAAACAATGAAACTATTTCCAGTTGAAGCCAAACTTTTTCAACAGATAGCGTTAAGCCTAAAACATTGCCACATGAATTTTTAGGATTTTTGGATGAGTACAGATTTCATTAAAATTCATCAAAGTCGCTCTTATTAATTAAAATAGGTATTTTTACTATCTATAGAAATCACTTAAAAATCGGGTTTAATATTTTTATTAAATACATCATACTGCCCAGAGTACATAAAATTATTTTCATGATTTTTGAAGCAGTAAATAAATTCCTACAAAAATAACAACTAGCAATACTATTCACTTCAGCAGAAAATTGGAAAATTCCTTTAATTCGCGGGAAAAATAAGAAAACTCAATTCGGTCCGCGTCGGCCCAGCAGCGCAGCAGTTTGGCCCAGTGCGGCTCAAGTCACCAGCAGACTGGCCCAACAGGACCCGGCTCGGCCTCTACCTCCCTCCTCCCTCTCTCGCCACTGGCCGCTGTGCTCGACGCCACTGCCCGGCTCAAGCTCGCCAACAACGAACCTTTCGGCGAGGGGAGGGTATAGGTGTCGCCCCCAAGACCAGGCGGGCTGTTCCAGTGAGTCGGATGGACACCTAGGGTTTTGTGGAAAGCTTGATGTCGACCATGGCGACCACGGCGGACCGGCACATGGCGGCGTGATGGTGCTCCGATCGATTCGACACGATATAGTTCAAATGGATGGGGCGAAAAGGTTAATTATCTCACCTTGAGTCTCGTGCGTGCGTTTATTAGACCGGAGGATGGCTGAAGCTGCCCGGTCGACGATGGCGGCGGATGCAGAGCCGCGCTCCGACGGCGAGGCCCCTGTCCTGACGATTTCGGAGCATAAAAGGGAACGAAAATGAGCGCATGAGCACCACGGGGTCACTGGAAAACTGAAACATGCAAGGAATCGAAGCTTAGTTCACCGGAATTGTCCGGACACTACTGACCGAGCACGGCGGCGCCTTTTGCCGGCCGCGAGGAAGATGACGGCGCATCCGACGGCTCCGATGACTAGAAGACGCTTGGGTGGGTTCTATGGATGCGCAGAGAGATGGTGAGGTTTGCTACAAGCTGGGGAAAGTGGAGTCTGCCGAGGCACGGTGAATTTGCCGGCGACCGAGAGCTCTCCCAAGGCGGCAATGGAGATAGGGAGAGAGAGAACGGCGACGTCGTCTTTATAAGCGCTAGAGGGGATGGAAACACGGGGTCGACAGGGCTCCCGGGGCCCCCACGACCACTGCGTTGCGGTCGACAGCACCGGCCGGCCCCGGGCGGCGTCGCCGGCGTCCGTCATGCGCACGCAGAGTAGCAAGGGGGGGTCCGGTACAGTAGTACTAAACCCCTTTCCAGTTTTCATCTTCAAATTACTTCCTATTTTATATACTAAGTCGAAAAATTCCCAAAATATGAATTGTGGAACAATTCAAACTGAGCAACTTTTGTTTTGGAGGAAGCTTGAAATTTTGAATAATTTAGAAGGGGGTAATTTGCCCTTTTGAAACCTATTTCACTTTCAGGTTAAAACTCAAAAATTTTCTCAACAACTTAAAAATATACCAAAATAAAAGTTGTTCTACTTGTCAATCTCTACAACTTTCATTAAAGGAGTTTTGTCAGATTCTTCATAGTTTTTGAAATAACATTTCAAATTTAAATTCTAAAACACTCATTAGGGTTTAATTTGAAATCTCAATGTATAAGATCAAAATCCCCAAATATACAAGTTGTTCAACTTGAAAAGCCTTACAACTTTTATTAAAGGAGTTTGCCCAAATTCTTGATAGTTTTTGAAAGGGCATTTTAAATTTGAATAAACAAACACTAATTGGGGTTTAATTTAAATTTCCACTGATAAACTTCAAAATTGCCCAAAATAAAAGTTGCTCAACTTTTAAAGATTTACAACTTTTATTTAAGACCTAACGCCTAATTCTTTTTAGTTTTTAAAGTAGGGTTTCGGGTCCGACGTAGGGTTTATAAATAATTTTCTTTTTATTTTCTAATTGGATTTAGGTAATCATACACCAATAACAACATTTATATACTAAAACACTCTAAATCACTTATGCACAACCACATGTGGAAATAAAAATTATTTTAGTGATGCACAGTAATAATGAGTTTATGCGAGATGATTTGCATGCAATCATGATGACATGGTAGGTTTTAGTTACCGTAACACCAGGGGTGTTACACTTGCCCAATTTATATCTTAGAATCTTACAGTAACACGATCCCATCAAAGCAAAATATAGGGTCTTGATTTGCTGGAGTTATAGTAGCTTTCACAAAGTAGAATGCAAGTTTTACAGAGGACCACAAATTTGCAGACGCTAAATCCGTTAATTTACTTGTCAAAGTCAATAGAATAACAAAAGGTAACATGTGAAGAAAAGGACCTTTATTCAAACACATCCTTGAAAAATGAAACCGCCGAGTAGAGTAATAATGGATCTAAGGGCACCTCTAATAGTTCATCATATCTCTTCCCTGTACTTGTGTTTCTGGGTGGGGTCAAGAGTTTTTGATATCTCTTCCTCGTCATCTTCAAGAGTTCTCCATATCTTTTTCTCATCATCTCCAAGAGTTCTCCTTATCTCTTCCTCATCTTTTGGCAATTGTCAAATAGGTCGGCATACTTAGCGTGCATCCGACTCTTCCTCGTGACATGTTTCTTCTTCCCGTGTGGTGGTGTGACTTCTTTCCTTCCTTCCGTAGACGCTGCTTACAACCGATGGTCGTTGCCTCGTTGGTGGCCACGGCAGCACAACCGGCTGCAGCCACCTCCTGCAGGGGAACAACCGCTACATGTTCTTTTGACTGAAAATAAGCGTTGATTTTTGGCTCGTGCTGATTTGTTGTGAGAAAAAATACTGTTTCGTGGCTGAAAATAAGTTGTGATTGGCTAAAAGAACAAGCTGGCCCGGCAGAGGCCGCCATTGGCTGGCTGCACCTCTCTTTGTCCGGTCCTGGCTAGCTACGCTTCTATGGCCGGCTAGGAGGGGGGTGACCGGCAATAGGGAGATGCAGGCTAATGGTGTGAAATGGAGGGTTGGGAGGTGGCGAACCTGGCTGCGGTGCTCAGGATTACGTGCACAGCAGCAGCGCGAAGAGTAGGGCACGACAACGACCATCACTTTACCGCGAGAACGAAAAACCCTTGTGGCAAAAATATATTCGTGTGTCCAAATTATGGCTTTGGGAAGCTAAGTAATGAAAACTCTTGGAGATGGTCTCTTTTTTTCTCTCTCCGTACTTGTCTGGAAGTTGACAAAAAACAAAGATTTAGGAAACAAAATATGAGAAATTCTTTTTTAAAAAAAAAGATTTCTACTAAGCAGGCCATGTATTATGATTCAGCTAGCTCGCAAATCACATTAGTGTTTACACAAACTGGGAGGGAACCAGTCCAAACATGTGACTGTCCCAGATCCCAACTGAAACCCAATCTATAGCCAGCTTGTGCACAGACGAGTTATTACATCCTGGAACAAGAGTAAACTCTGGACAAATAAATGCTTAGTGTAGATAGCCACCAGGTGCCTGGTCCAGGCCATCGGCCGTAGCAGCATCTCTCAGAATACTTGAATCAACCTCTACAATGATACGTGAGATACCAAAGCTTTCCGCTGTTCCAAAGCTTTCAAACAGCCTGGAGATGCTCTAAAACAAATCTTGTTGCAAAAAACGAGATAGGGATATATTACCTAGAATCCTAGATTCATGTACATTGTCAAACCAAATCAATGTCAAACAACACAAACCATAAAATCACAGAATTTAAGTAAAAGCCTTCTAAAACACAGGACTCGCTCATCCTGCCTTACAAATTGCAAGCTTCAAATTCAGATGTTTGTCCACGAAAGAGTTTGGTAGAGTGCCAAAAAAGAGAGCTTAAACATGCTGCACCTGGCCTGCATTTGCTTGGAACGAGAGCACGGTAGTTGACCTCATGAAGCTCCACAACACCTTCACATTGAGCAGCAAAGACCAATTTGTCATAACAATGCAAGGGACACAAACTATGTTATGGTATGCCAGCAAGAATCCAGAGACAAAACGGGAAAAAACCTTAGTCCCATCATACACCAGAGTATCCTCATTTTAACAACTAAAACTGTGAGAGATCATCCTATCAAAATATACATTTCGTCATTAAAAGCATATAATACTACAATGCTGTAATATTACTCTAAAATCCTACATATTCATATAGTAGAACAAATAAACAATGTGTGGGTTATCATCCACACATAACCATATTTAAGGCATTACAACACATGACACTAGCAACAATTGGAAATGTTATCAAAGAAAGGCATGTGCAATTTAGTAATGAAGCAGTTATTGAAATTCTAAACCTTTTATATCGTTTCTTAGAACCACATGGGCAGAGAGCATTCCTACTTATTTGACCACTTTTTGCCAGATTAGTTCTGCCGACATCCAGTGGTGTAGAACCCATTAGATTTTGGATCTACAAAAAAGGTATGATTAGAAATATCAAAAAGTGCATCACAATTAAAAAACCTAAATAAAAAACTATTAATGCAAGGTAATCAAGGAGATAAAAAAATCTGATGTTAATAGAAGAAAATGAGAATAATATACAGTACCATCAAACAGTTTTACCATCCCAGGTAAGTTACATTGAGCTGTTTACAAAGTTTCTTAAATATAATCTTAAAGCTGTTTACAATGAAGAGAACACTAATAGTAGCAATTGCTGAGCAAGTCAGATATATCAAACACAACCACACAAAAACTGGTTTTCGAGAAAAACCACACAAAAACTGAAAACGTGAAAAATGTGCCAAAGCATAACTAACCTTTTGACACTTGGATGTACCAGCTGTATAAGATGTTCAATGATGAATAATCTCATAATGAGAATGAAAAACAAAAGATACTGCATTTCCTTCTCTGTATATTCACAACACCACACCTCAATTTTTGTACGGTATAATGTTCTTTATCCAGCTGAATGTGCCTATAATTCTTCATTGAGATTTTGGTGTTTCTGCCCCTACTTCAAAGTCCAACTGTGATTTTACCCGTTTTTTTAACTTTGTAATTTTGCCCTTCACTACTTGCAAGTCAACGCGATTTTGCCCCTGTTTTGACCGTTGACTGGGGGCAAAATCGCATTGACTTGCTTGTATGGAAGGGCAAAATCACAAAGTTAAAAAAAGGGGGGGCAAAATCACAAACACACTTCAAAACAGGGGTAGAAATGCTCAAGCCCCTTCATTAATCAAAACATGCTATGTACTGTATTGGTATTTTTCTTTTTATACCTTCCTTCTGTTGCTGGTATGCGTTTAGTTCTTATTTTCATTATATCCAATGCCATTAGCCCACTTCAATGCACAGTAGAATCTTTACCTTCCGAAACTCGAGTCCAAGCTCGAGCACGTCACTGGGCCACGTCTCCTCCAAAGCTCGACCGTCAGGTCTGGAATAGCATTCCATGAAGCCATCAAAACCGGCCTCCTACCGTCCTACGCTAGGGAATAGGATCTCTTGAACCTTTGCTGCTTCTCGCCTCCTCCTATCGCTCGCGAGTCGCGTCGAACGACAGTCACAAGCTAGCGCCACCGTCGTCGCTGCTGCTTCTCATCAGGCTCTTATCCACTGCAGAGTTGTAGCGCTTCCGCTCGTCCTCACCGGCCCCTATTGGCTATTGCGCCTTGGTATTCTGCAGTCCATCACAATCGCACCGCCGCCGGTGCGAAGAAGGATGCTGCTGCCTAAGGTTCCAAATGAAATCGCCACCTCCTTCCCATCGCCATCTTTAATGTATCCACTGGGGGCTACCTGCTGCGCAATGCGGGCGGGTCCCCTCTCTGCTTTGCTGTCCTAGGATGATGAGGAGAAGCTCCTCTTCCTTCCCTGTCAGCTCCAGCTGACGCTCTACCTGTGGCCAGAAAAGTCGTGGTCACAACTGGGCTTTTCCTCCCATTTGCTTGGCAGCAATAACAGATCCACCTTTGCCACCAGCCTCTGAATTCTCTGATCAATTTTATCTGAAAGCAGAGTCGCATCGTCTTCTGCAGAACTGAAGATATACGCATCGAAATGTTTCAGTTTCACATTTTCCAGGTACTGTATTTCATAGGACAGCTGAGACTGGCAAACAGACATGAACGAAAGAGATGAGCGGAGTTGCCGCTCAGTGAGCTCTCTGCCTATATCGTCGCAGGTGCAACCGGCGCTGGTTCGTGACGCGTGTGGCAGCCTGGCAGGGCCAAGGCCAAAGCCAAGGCACGCCGCTCACCTGCTCTGTACTTCTGTGCTCGATTCTGTGAAGCCTACCTTTGCCTATACTTCAAGTTGGAAGCTCTCCATTGGCTCTATTCTTGGAGAATATGGTTTCAAATGAACAACCTGGAGGTTGTGCATATGCTTCTAAATCTAGGCATTATGGTTATAATTCCAAGATTTGGGTCGCATCTACATCCTACATTTACCTAAAATAAATGCATTTTTCCTACTAATAAAATGACCGAGTAGGGAAAAACATATTGCAAGGTATATAAAATGATCTAACATTCATCTCAATAAATCTTTTTTTTATTTGTATATCTGAAATCATTTGTAAACTAAAGATGTTAACTTGCAATCTTAATTTGAGATTTTGAAACTCCATTTCTCAAGTTTGAAGCTCTTACATTGGTACGTGCTAAGTTGAATAGACTGAAAGCAATGTTTTTAACGATAACAGATAAGCATTTTCGTAATTTATCATCTAAAATTTCAGTCCAATTTCTGCAACTCATGTACTTGCTTTGGTACAATGGTTTGATTTGTAATGTCCTTAAAAGTGGACAGTTCTTAAAAACATAATATGTAACTTGTTTTCGAGTTGCAGAACTCAAAACGTCAATACTCGAAAGTATGTTATTGAGCATTTACTAAGAGCATCTCCAACAGTTTTGCAAATGAGTGTTCTATCCTTAATATTTGGAAAAAAAAGAGAAAAACTCTTCTCCAATAGTTTTGCAAATCACTTAACAAAATTTAGGAACTTGGCAAAACCTACCCCTTTGTGCGTAAATATGCACGCGCGGAAACAGTCGCGCATCCGGTCTTCCACATCGCGGTTTCCCCTTCATGCAGGTTCTTCCCGCGAAGCTTCGGTTCCACCGTTCCAGTGCGCGGTGTGCGGGAAGGCCTTCGCTTTCTACCAGGCGCTCGGCGGCCACAAGTCCAGGCACCGCAAGCCACCCAAGCCGGAGCAGTAGGCAGCCGCTGCGCACCAGGCGGTTTCCACAGCCGACGACTCCGAGGAGGAGGCGATGACGACGACGTCCCGGGATGTACCGGTGGGGCTTCGCCACAGGCCAGACGCTCGGTAGCCACGAGCGCTGCCACTACTGGGACCACAGCTCGGTGCCTCCGTGTCCGCCTCCATGCCCGCATCGGCGTCCGCAATGGGGTCACCGGGCCTCACCGTCGGGTGTCCATCGTTTAATTTAATTAATTAACTCTCACTACGTGCGACTGAGATCGTGTGTCCATCGATTCATGTAAAAGGAAGATTGTTTCAAAGATTATTTAATTCATTGGTTCTTTGTGGCCGGCGGGAAGCACAAGGATTAGGCGGCGGCATGGCGGAGCCACCCTGTGGCCTCGTGACAAAAAAAAATAAAAATAAACAGCACAACAATTAGATGGTGAGACCCAATTTAGACATTTGGGGAGTTAAATATAAAATACTCTTGGAGATAGCCTTCGTTTTAACTCCCCATATTAATTTAGGAACTTCGTAAAACACTATATTTGGAGAACTAATTTTACAAAACTGTTGGAGATGCTCTAATTTAATAGACTTGAGGGACAAAGTATGTTAAAATGGAAATTCCAACACTGCTGCCCAACAATCCTTGCTTCTCTATGGTATTT
This sequence comes from Eremochloa ophiuroides, assembly GCA_038502445.1. NCBI lineage: Eukaryota > Viridiplantae > Streptophyta > Magnoliopsida > Poales > Poaceae > Eremochloa > Eremochloa ophiuroides. Next base: position 29,192,809 of record JAHLJS010000003.1, read on the forward strand.
CATGGATTCATTAACAATTTGGGTTCAGTTTGATATAGTTCTTTCTTTTGTTGTTAGTAACAACACAACTTTCCCTTTATCAGTGAGACAATGATTCTCAGACTATTTTCTATGCATAGTAAACCTTGGTTGGAAGTTATAATAAGCCTATGAACATACTTCACTATCTAAAAAAAGCAATGACACTACCTCAGTATAATTAATATGTACTGATAATTTGAGCGTGTATGTATTAGATGGCAGAAAAGTACCACCTTGGATTTAGACACGCTGATATTCTACTGTCATAGCCATTTTGTTTCTTTTGCTGATTCTTATTTACAAGTTCCTAATTACTAGGTTTCTATTTCCTTTCCTTATTTATATCAAGAATTAGTTTAATGCTTGTCTGCTTTACGTTGGATAGTAGTACTAGATGTACATAAGTATGTAATCTCATTTTGGAGGCTATATGTAGTACTAGATGTACATAAGTACATTGAGGCTATATGGTCATATTTTCAAAGGCTTGGACTGGACAAGATGCGTTAAACAAAAGAGTACTACAAATAGAAGAACAAAAGAGTACTACAAATAGAAGGTTTAGTTTTCTTATAGCTACATCAATCAGTAAGCTAATCCAGAGAAATCTAAGATCATATGGCAAGCCTTCCTATCTTTTACAATGGTTTGAGAACACAAAATCCTTACATGGCTCAGCCCAGTTTTCTATTTTACGTTGATTATAGAGTCCGCACAACACTACAAGTATCTTTTGAAGATATAGGATAGTTGCAAAGAACTCGAGCATCACTTTGTTCAGTTAATAGGACATGACAACAGGTCTCTTCAAGAAATTTTGAATGGCATTAGGCAATCCTTCGATGCCCAGCTTTAGCGTTCTCAACAGTCCATAGTAACTTGCTTTGTTTAAATGCATTTCTCTTGAGACGTGGGTCCAGTTTGTCTTGAGACGTGGGTCCTCTAATATTTCTTTGTAGTATGTCAAAATCGGACAGAGTTAAGTACTTCTCTATAGCCATCGTTCCCATTAAAGTATTTCTTAGTAACTTTTTCTCGAAAAAAGTATTTCTTAGTAACTAACATATGTTTTTTCAATTTTGAGCTTTCATAATTGATCTCAGCTACTATTATCTTCAGTTAACACTAAATCACATCACATTAATGAATGGACAACGAATGATCTTAACAAAGGAGGAGAAAAAAAATTCTCGAAGAATATTTGATCAAACATGTTTCACTTCCCATGAAAAACATTACCCCACCTCTCTCCAATCAATGAGATCTTATCATTTGTAGCCATCACACGACTAAACTTAAAATATTGTTTCTCCACCAAATTCTTGAGCACTTGATTCCACACAAAATCACAAATGGTCACTTCAAAGATGGCATGGCAACACCTCAGCCCGGGATTTCTTGTTTATATAATAAACGTGATAACAATCCCCAATAGTCCAGTAGCATTTTGCATATTATACCACACAAGTATAATAAGACAACGGCTAGGTATCGTTGTTAGGCTTCTTAGAGTTACCTCATTAAATGACTTGGGTAATGGCTTCCCTTCTTCCTTGAGCTTTTCCATCTTCTTCTGAGCCTCTTTAGCCCATGTGTACTTGGCCAGAATGTGCTCCACATCAGCAATCGTGCAGTTGCAGTGCTTAGTCGCGTTAATCTTGTCAGTGTTTCGGAGTTTCTGCATAAAAATTACGGTACAGACAATTAATCTATCCCCACCCCAAATAGCAAGCACTGTATCCAAAGAATGGAAAGATAATCAGATCAGTGTGTACCTCGCCAGTGGGGTCGATGGCGCCGAGGTAGCGCAGCACAGCGGAGTGCTTCTCGAAGGTGTTGACGACGGTGGCCTCGCTGGCCCGCCCGGCGACGAAGTTCTTGAACGTCCCCAGCTTTCTCGCCTGCTCCATCGTGTCCGCGAACTCTGCAAATCAAACCGAAGCCGGGGAGAGTCCGGTCAAGCCGCCACGCCGCCAGTAGCCTACCTAAAGGTAACCGAGGCGACTTACGGATGAGGGTGAAGGAGGATGCCTGGGAGGCCTCCTCGGGCTTCTTCCCAGTGATGGTGGACTTGATCTTGTCGAACCAGCCGAAGGACGAGAGGTGCGGGGTCGAGGCGATGCCGCGGGAGGGCGTGAGGATATGCATCGCCCGGTCGGAGGGCCTGAAGATGTGGAGCGCCCGGCGGGAGGCCATGGATTTGGATGCTGTCTCCGGTGAGCCGGCGGCGGCCAGGCACGGTGGGGGGTTTTCTTGTTGGTGGGTTTATGGCGGCGTCCGGGCCCAGAATAACATGGGCTTCAAACACAGCACACACATTTAGGCCTTTTTGACGGCCCAAAGTGGCCCACCATTTCCTCGATCCCTCCCTAGGTAAGGCCCTGTTCCGTTGCAAATTGATCAGGGGGTTGGAACCGGGCGACCATTCTCCCTGTAACTAGCTCGTAACCGTCCTATCGAGTTCATCCCTCGGAATCCTGCCGTGTTTGTCTGATTTCCTTTCCCTTCATGCTCCTTCCTAGTCCAAATTCCTCTTCTACTGAGTGAGTTTCATAGAGGTTCAGTTTCTGGGTAAGCTGGATAAATTTCGCAGACAGTAAATCCATTGATTTACTAGACAAAGTCAATAGAATAATAAAAGGTAAGATGGGAAGAAAAGGACCCCAATCGGCTTTATTCAAATACATCTATGAAAAATGAAAGTTACCGAGTATAGAACATAAAATGCTGAGTAATAATGGATTTAAAACAAATCTTGTTGCAGAAAATGAGCTAGAGATATATTACCTAGATTAGTGTACATGGTCAAACCGAATCAATGTCAAACAACAACACAAATGAAGAAATCACTGAATTTAATTAAAAGCCTTCTTCTGAAACACAGGGCTGCTCATACTGTCGTACAGGCTGCAAGCTTCAAATTCAGGTGTGTCCACGAAAGAGCTTGGTAGTGTTTTTCAAAAATATAAAAGGCTTAAAAATGTTGCACCAACCTGCATTTGCTTGTGAACGAGAGGATTGTTGTTCACTTCATGAAGCTCTACAACACCTTCACATTGGAGGCAGCAAAGAACATAATGTCATAATAATGCAAGGGGAACAATTTATATTATGGTAAGCCATCAAGGATCCAGACACACAAAAGGATAAAAGCCATAGTTCCATCATATCATCGGAGTATCCTCATTTTAACTAATAACTGGACAAGGTCATACATCCCATCAAAATACGCATTATGTCTTTCAAAGGCATATAATACTACAATGCTATAATATTACTCGAAAATCATGCATATTCATATAGCACAACAAATAAACAACGTGTGAGTTAGATAATCATATTTAAGGCGTTACAACACATGACACTTGCAAAAATTGGAAATGTTATCATTCAAAGAAAGGCATGTAAAGTTGAGTAATAGAAACAATTCTTGAAATGTCAAACCTTTTATATTGTTTTTTAAACCACATGGGCAGAGGGCATTCCTACTTATCTGGCCATTTTTAGCCAAGAGGGCATGAGGTTTATTGTGGCGACCAAGTGGAAAATATGAATAGTACATCTTTCACAAATAGGCCCGTTTGGATCCTTGAAATTAAATTTATTTTAAGAATAATAATTTATACATATATTAATTAACTTAATATGATTGTATATAGATTTATATATTATTGTTGGCTATATGAGAAAGATACTTATGTGTTGTATTTTTACCATGAGAGAGTGAGTTGTAGAGCGTGTTATAATTGTAAAGTAGAAATATAGTATGGTGATGTATAGAATCAAATTCCATCTCACCCTATGAATTTGAAGTAGGCTAATATATGAACTTTGGAAAGTGGTGGAATATTATATTCCAAGTGAAATAGCCTCACTTGTTAACTAGATTTTAATTTCCTCCAAATGAAAGGATCCAAACACCCCTTATATTGTTTTTTAGAACCACATAGGCAGAGGGCATGCCATTTTTAGCCAAGAGGGGCATGGGGTTTATTGTGGCGACCACGAGGAAAATAAGGAAGGCCTTTTTTACGTCCCAAGTGATGCTTAAAATATCCACTAGCGCAAAAGTGTTATTTTTCATCCTTTAATGACAAAAGCATAGTAACACGATCGCATCAAAGCAAAAGGGTACCAATTATACTATATACTCTAAATTTCATCAATCCTATGTAAAGCTTCAATACCATGGTATTTGGATACTAGGAGTATCTGTTTGGATCGATGCTTTCTAGGGGTTGCTAGGCACGATCTCATCCCAAGGTATTTGAAACCAGGATGTACGTAATGCTGTCTGGACGGGACTATAGTCAGCTCTTAAGAGGAGCAAACCAAACATGGCCTGACTCTACATTGTAAGTTATTTTGTTATTTGAGAGGAGCAAACCAAACATGGACCAAAGGTTATGAGCTTAGGAAAACTAAAACTTATTATAATTTAGAATGGAGCGAGAACAAATAATTGATATAGATGATATTTTTTAATGGTTTAGTTGTCATGAAATATTCTTTAAACTCAAAGGTTCCTAATTTGCTATACATATTATAGGCAGAAAAACCTTAAATTTGGTGTGGGGGGGGGGGGGCACTACTAGAAAGTCGAAATTCCTTTATGGTTTCGAATTTTTTGACAGTTATTTCATAAACCGTCAGGGAAAATACATTTCCTTGACGGTTTTTGGAAAAGCACACAGGGAAATTCATATTATTTTGATGGTATCTTGAAAACACACAGGGAAATTAAATAACCGTCAGGAAAATTACTAATTAACTTGTGAGTACACAAAACCGCCAAGAAAATTACTAATTCCTTCGCAGTTTTTATTTTTTCTTCACGGTTATTGAATAAACAGTCAGGGTAAATAACATTATCTTGACGGTTTTCAGAAAAACACACAGGGAAATTAAATAACCAATTGGAAAATTTCAAATGAATTGTTTGAGGGACCAAATGAATTCAAATTAGCAATTCAATAATTCATTAGAAAATCCTAAATTTTTGTGTGGTGACATGTTTTGGTCACCTAAACTCCTCAAAAAAGACTCAAATGATTTCAATGATGTGGCATTATAGATTGTTCACAAGTTAGTACATCTCTCATAGAGTTTAAATGAGAATATGAAAAATTGCTCTAAATGTGAACAATATTTACTTTGATAGTGTCAAATAAAGGAATGACCAAAATAAAAAATTTAGATCATGCTGTTCCCTAAAAGTTTGATATTCAAAATTTTTCATTAGAGACAAATTTAAATCTCTAAACTGCATAAAACTTTCTCAAAAATTTAAAATTTAAATCTCCAAACTTACAAACAGTGCCAAATGAAGGAATTATCTATACAAAAGTTGTACATCATGTTGTTCTCCACAACTTTTTTATTCTATACTTTTTCATTTGAGATCATTTTGTGTCCCGAATTTCAGTTTAGAGGTCTCGTGCTTTATAATTTCTAAACAGTAAAAAAAATTAATAATTCAATAGTTTGTCAGAAAATCCTAAAATTTTGTGTGGTGGCATGTTTTGGTCAATTAATCTCTACAAAAAAGACTCAGATGATTTCAATGATGTGGCATTATAGATTGTTCACAAGTTGGTACATCTCTGATAGAGTTTAAGTGAGAATATGAAAGATTGCTTGAAATGTGGACAATGCTTAGTTCAATAGTATAAAATGAAGGAATGACTAAAATGAAAGTTTTAGATCATTTTGTTACCTAAAACTTTGCTATTTAAAACTTTTTCATTAGAGTCAAATCTAAGTCTCTAAACTGCATAAAACTTGCTCAAAATTTGAAATTCAAATCTTCAAACTTAGAAACAGTACCAAATGAAGGAAGAACCTATACAAAAGTTGTACATCATGTTTTTATACACAAATTTTGTATTCTATACTTTTTCATTTGAGATCATTTTGTGTCCCGAATTTCAGATGCGCGGTCTCATGCTTTAAAATTCATAAACAGTAAAAAAATAGTAATTAAATAGTTTATCAGAAAATCCTAAGTTTTTGTGTGGTGACATTTTTTGATCAACTAATCTCTGCAAAAAAGACTCAAATGATTTCAATGATGCGAGATTATAGATTGTTCACGAGCTGGTACATCTCTCACATGGCTATATGAAACTATATGAGAAATGTATCCATTTATGAACAATGCATAGTACCACATTGTTAAAATGCTTTAAAATTTTTATGTCAAGCCACAGGAGGTGCTGCTGATGGTCTCATTCAAGACATGGTTGTGTAGCATGCTGGTTTCATCTTTTGAAGTACTAATCGTCAGCTAGTACTTAGTGATGTGGATGTTGACAGTTAGCACTAACCTTCAGCGTGCTGGTGGTGAGTTGATGCCAAATGTTTGGAAAAGTTATTCTGGATAGATTGGTGCTAAATGTTGGGACATCTTATATGTATTTATCTTTGTTCATGCAAGCAAGACATCTTTTTATATGTAATGGATTTATTAGACTAATCAATCTAAGTATCCAGGATTATGTGATTCTGTGTATATTACATTAATTAAACCCACAGGAAAATATTTTTTTTTCTTGGTGGCTACAAGTCGACAGGGAAAATCAAATACCGACAGGAAACAAATTCTTTTTTTTTTTGACGGTTATGCCACCGACAGGGTAATTGTTCATATATCTTGGCGGTATTAAACCGACAAGGAAATTATTTTCCCTATCGGCAGTCTACATTTTTTTGTCGGTTAAAACCAACAGAAAAAACGTTTTATCCCTGACGGTGGTACATTTTTCCTGTCGGTTCAACACCATCAAGCAAATTAAAATTAATTTCCCTGACGGTGCACCGTCAGACATTTCCTAATTTCCCTGTCGAGCTAGCCCTGACGGTTATTCCCTGACGGTTCACTGTCAGGGAATTGAATTTTACTTTTTCTTGACGGTATTTTCAATTTTCCTGACGGTAAGTGCACCGTCAGGGAATTTCGACTTTCCAGTAGTGTTGGGGTTGGGGGGGTGGGGGGGTTCATTTTGCCTCTGTTGAACAAGGAAAAACAGTACAGACAAATAGAACAGTTATGCCGGGTAGAGGCCGCTGCATGTGCCGTTTGAGGTTCGTGAACTACTAAGCAGCAATGCAGCATGCATGGTTGGTTTAGAGCATGTACAACCTAGGAGCGCTTGAACGAACGTTTAAGGAAAGAGAATAATCAACAGACTACTTAAGAGTCTTAACTACAACGGCAAAGCTATAGCATCCCGTGCTAATCTTCTGCTCCGGTCCGCGTAACCTTAAGTTTCCAAGTCAAAAAATTCCCTAGCGTCGGATGCTTACCTAGGCAGCGACGCTCAGTCTAAATGCCCTGCTAAATGTCCACGGTGGCAAGTAAACATGGAACTGCTGATAAGCGCCTTGCTAAGCAGCGGCGTTGTACGTGGTCTTATGCATGGTTGGCTTCATGACAACTAAACCGTATACAAGCACTCGGTAGCAAAAGCAAAATTACATGGTTTCAATTCAGAGATACACAGACCCGCACCATCAGAGCAGACTCACAAAATTACAACTGAAATAAAACCATTAAATTCACAGGTGGAAACTAGGACTCGACGTTGCGCATCCGGCTATTTTACATTTCAGCACTGGACGACTGCTGTATGCTCGTTTCGTTTCCGCGCGCCCACCAGTTAGATTTTGGCCTGCATATATCATCAGGGGAAATTAAAGAGGACGATGAAAACTGTTAGCAAGCAGTTTCACACGTCCTGCGGCTCTCCTTGAATGTAGCTAGATTAGTTAGCTCCATGACCGTGATGTACTTGTACAAAAGGCGTAAGCCTCAGGGCGACAACGACTGGGTGCAGAACGACTGCGCCATTGTCTCCTGGTTCTACAGCCGCATCTCCACCGAGCTTCTCTCCATGGTCTCCGAGGACACCGACACCGCCTACTCCATCTGGCGCGGCGTCCGCAACCTCTTCCGCGACAACAAGGACACCCGCACCGTCTACCTCGGCGCCGAGTTCCGCAACTTCTACCAAGGCAACCTCACCGTCCTCGACTACTGCTCACGCATGAAGGTCATGGCGGATCGCCTTGCCGGCCTCGGAGCACCGGTGCCTGACAAAGACCTCATCCACAACATCGTCCGTGGCCTCAACCCCTGTCTCCATCATGTGATCCCGCACATCACCCTTCGCCGTCGCCTACCGTCGTTTCTCAAGACTCGATCCATGCTGCAGCTCGAGGAGCAGCGCATCGCCGAATCTGCGAAGATGCAGGCTGCGGCGGCCATGATCACCCAGGCCAAGTACAAGGACGCCGGGTCCTCCTCGTCTCCTGCACCAACTGCGAACCCGTCGGCTGCACATCTTCAGGCTGCCGCCGCCCTCATCTCCCATGCTGCACCCGGCGCGCCCGCAACGCCAGGCAACACCGGCAAACAGCCGGCCGCGCCGCCGGCTGCACATCCCCGCCCATCCGCGCCATTCTCCTCCACCAACAAAAAGAAGAAGAAGAAAGGCGCCCCACCGCCCGGCTTCTGCCCGACGATGAATCCATGGACCGGCATGGTTCAGGCGTGGCCATTCCAAGGGCCACAACGCGATCCGATGCCCGGCGTTCTAGGCGCACGGCCTGTGGCCCTAGCACCCCAGGCTCACGTCGCTGGCGCTACCTCCCAGCCGGATCCACAGCTGCTCGCCACGCAGAACCAGCTCTCTCTGCAACAGCCGCAGTCCACCGGCGACTGGTTCTTCGACACCGGCGCCTCCTCGCACATGTCACGAGGCTCTGGTAACATCACTTCCCTCTCTCCCAACTCTTCCTCAACACGAATCGTTGTCGGTAATGGCACCTCTCTCCCAATTACCCGCACTGGTTCTTCCTCTCTACCCACTACCTCCAATCCTCTCTTCCTGGATAATGTTCTTGTCTCTCCCTCACTCATCAAGAACCTTATTTCAGTTCGTGCTCTTACACGTGACAATCCTATCACAGTTGAATTTGACAATTGTGGTTTCTCTATTAAGGATCGGCACACCCAAGCGGTGATTCTCCGCAGTAACAGCGAGGGCGATCTCTATCCACTGCACCCGGCGACTCCTGCATCCAACCACTGCCTCGCCGTCGTCTCTGCAGACTTGTGGCACCAGCGGCTTGGCCACCCCGGGAACGAATCCTTCCGTCGTCTTCTTCAGTCTTTTGATTTCAATTGTAATAAGGAGCCATCACATACATGTCATGCTTGCCATATAGGCAAACATGTCCGTCTTCCATTTCATTCATCTACTCATAAAACTACAGTTCCTTTTGAATTGATTCACTGTGATGTTTGGACCTCGCCTGTCTTAAGCTTTACTGGATTTCAGTACTATCTTGTTCTGCTAGATGATTTCACACACTTCGTCTGGACTTTCCCCCTGCGCAACAAATCTGACGTTGCCCAACATATCATGTCTTTTCATGCTTATGCTCGTACGCAGTTCAATACCTCCATTCGCGCTTTCCAAACAGACAATGGACGCGAGTTTGACAACTCTGTCCTTCGTCGATTCTACTCCATGCACGGCGTTCTACTCAGGCTCTCCTGCCCCTACACTTCTCAGCAGAACGGCAAAGCTGAACGGATCCTGCGCACTTTGAATGAGGGCGTCCGTGCATTGCTTCTTCACGCTGCTCTTCCTCCCGTCTTCTGGGTCGAAGCTCTCCACACCTCGTCCTACCTTCTGAATCGCAAACCCTGCAAACCCCGATCACTGTCCACGCCATTTTGCCTACTCTACCACACTGATCCCGACTACATGTCCCTGAGGGTTTTCGGTTGCCTGTGTTACCCAAACACCCAAGCCACAAGCTCTAACAAACTCTCACCACGCTCTGCAGCTTGTGTGTTCATTGGTTACTCGCAGGATCACCGTGGATACCGGTGTTACAACATGTCGACGCCGGAAAGTGCTCACCTCCCGGCACGAAGCAGTCTTCCCCTTTCGATCGGGCGCGGCAACAAACTCTCCAGCATCCTGTGCGTACGATCCGTAGCGTCCGGATCTTCACGCAACAGAAGATGAGCCACCTCCACAAACGCCGCCAATAGCGCCAGGTGCCCATGGCTCTCCGTCCACTTCGCCACGATCCCCTTCGCCAGTGCACGGTGCACACGACTCTCCGTCGGCTTCGCCACGAACACCGTCGCCAGCGCCCACCTCGTTGCCACCAAATCCGGCGCCCAGTACATCGTCCTCGACACCAAATCCTGCGGCTCCTACCTCGTCACCAGCCCCGGCCGCCCCTCAAGCCACTCACCCCATGGTGACCAGGGCGCGTGTGGGGACGTTCAAGCCCAACCCCCGCTATGCCACGACAGCAACCACGACGACCATCTCGCCCATCCCGCGCACGGTGAATCAGGTGCTCAAGGATCCCAACTGGACCAAGGCGATGCAGTCCGAGTTTGATGCCTTGCAAGCCAATAACACGTGGGAGCTGGTTCCCCGTCCCCATGATGCTCACATAGTCAGCGGCAAGTGGATCTTCCGTCACAAATTCAAAGAAGATGGAAGCTTTGACCGGCACAAGGCACGTTGGGTTGTCCGCGGCTTCACCCAATGCGCCGGCATCGACTACGGCGAGACGTACTGCCCGGTCGTCAAACCAGCCACAGTGCGCACGGTGCTCGCTCTCGCCGCGCAGCGCCAATGGCCGGTTCACCAGCTCGACGTCAACAACGCCTTTCTTCACGGCGTCCTCGACGAACAGGTCTACGCTCGACAACCCGCCGGCTTCACCGACAACCCGAACCTGGTGTGCCGCCTCTCCAAGAGCCTCTACGGCTTGAAGCAGGCACCCAGAGCCTGGTACCTGCGGCTGGAGACATTCCTCGGCTCGATGGGATTCCGGGCCACACGCTCTGACAGCTCCCTCTTCATTCTGCGCCGCAACAAGGAGTCTGTGTACCTTCTCCTCTACGTGGACGACATCGTGCTCACAGCCTCCTCCAGCGAGCTGCTGCGCTGGGTAGTGAGCACCATCAACGCTGAGTTCAAGCTCAAAGACATGGGGGCCGGTCCACTACTTCCTCGGCATCCAGGTTCACCGCAACGCCGATGGCTTCTTCCTCCAACAACAGCAGTACGCCCTCGACTTGCTTGATCGCGCTGGCATGACAGACTGCCGGCCCTGCGACACACCCGTCGACACCGCCGGCAAGCTCTCCAGCGACACTGGCTCCCCTCTGTCAACTGCGGATGCCTCAGACTACCGAAGCCTCGTCGGCGCGCTTCAGTATCTGACGATGACTCACCCCGACCTGCAGTATGCCGTCCAGCAAGCATGTCTTCACATGCACGCCCCCACAACGGCGCACCAAGGCCTCGTCAAGCGAATTCTCCGCTACGTCCGCGGCACCACGGCGCTCGGGCTTCATCTCCGGCACAGCAACAACTCCGACCTCGTCGCCTACTCTGATGCGGACTGGGCTGGATGCCCTGACACCCGGCGCTCGACCTCAGGATTCTGCGTGTTCATGGGGGACTCCCTCCTCTCGTGGTCGTCAAAATGACAAACCACGGTCTCCCGATCAAGCGCCGAAGCTGAATACCGCGGCGTTGCAAACGCTGTGGCTGAGTGCACATGGCTCCGGCAGCTCCTCAGCGAGCTCGACTGCCCACTGACTAAGGCCACGATCGTCTTCTGCGACAACGTCTCCGCCTACTACATGAGCTCCAACCCGGTGCACCATAAACGCACCAAGCACATTGAGCTCGATGTGCACTTCGTCCAGGAAAAAGTCGCTGTTGGCCAATGCCAAGTTCTTCAAGTACCCACGACACAGCAGCTCGCAGACGTGATGACTAAGGGCCTACCGACGGCAAGCTTCAGAGAGTTCCGAGACAGTTTGTGCGTCGCCGGCAACGACGCTCACACTGCGGGGGGTGTTAGCAAGCAGTTTCACACGTCCTGCGGCTCTCCTTGAATGTAGCTAGATTAGTTAGCTCCATGACCGTGATGTACTTGTACAAAAGGCGTAAGCCTCTGATGAATACGATTGAGTTGTCCTCATTCTTCTCACTCCCGCTTACAAAAACAAACCAAGGTGCCAAATCAGTGGTAATAAAAATGGATAAATTTCACCAACATCATGCTTGCTATATATATAGTGCTATATATATGTATATATAAGAAAAAAAATACTGTGGCAAAGTCGAGTTGAAGAACGAAATGAAAGACGTACGCATCGCATACACTGCAGGGAACGGAACCGCGCGGGCGGTGTCTAGCTAGGCGGCCGTTCGTTCTCCGGGCTCCAGGTCCAGGGCATGCCGCTCCCGGGCGTCGACAAGCGCCTCCTCCAGGTCGCCCCACACGGCCTCCAGCCGCTTCTTCTCCTTCTTGACATCGCCGGCAGCGGCCAGCAGCCTCCTCCGGACGGCGCCGGCGGCGCCCTTCCTAGTGTACAACGCGCCGGGATCGTCAACCGGCACGCCGACAACGACAGGAGCGGCGGGCGGCGGAGGCGGAGCCCTCCGCCGTGGAGCACGCGCGCGCCGCTTGCCACGGGACGCCGCGGCGATCTGGTCCTGCAGGGTTGCGCGCTTCGAGTCGAGGCGGGACAGCGTCCGCTGCACGTCGCCCAGCACGTACTCGATGTCCTCTGCGCGGGCATCCGGCGGGAGCCCGAGGAGCAAGCTGCCCTTGACCTCCGCCGCCATGGTAGTGGTACTGGTACACGTACGATGGATCGCGCTTGAGCGTGCGTGGGAAGTGGCAACTGCTGGCAACACGAAAGTGCGCGCGGCGTCTGTTGGGTGAACTTGGATTTGTCCGGTGATATATAGATCGACGACGTCGGGAGATCGAGTGGGAGTGGAATTTTTTGTACTACGTAGGGAACTGGGAACGCCAGGGGGCTGGGGCTGCATGCATGCTGCAACCGTTGCGTCTCCATGGCGTACGTACTTGCGGTTGCTTAATGGTTCGACATACAGACGCACTGATTCGTTGCATGGTGACGAGTGACGACCCTGGCGATATGCTCATTACTCGTACGGTCGTACAACACAAATTTAAGTGTCTCTGCGTGTGTTTCATTTCATCTATTGCTCATCTTCCGCCATCCGTCCAAACCTGAAGAAAATATTAGCAGCATTCTTGCTTGTTCTCGGGCTAGCCTTGCAAGGGAGGTGAAGGAGTAGCACATTATGTTAAGGTTGTTGCTTTAAGTTTTAGAGTTCAGTTCATGCCTCTCTAGGCCATTTGATCATTTCGCCTCTGTCACAATTAAAGGGTAATCGATGAAAAAATGGTGCACTATATTTATTGCATTGCCTTGGTAAATTAAGCTAATTGAAGGGACTGAGATACCTAAAAGAAAAGGTTGGGTGTGTGGGTGGGTGGGGGTTGTTCAATTAGGTCACTTCAAAACTATGCATGGCTAACTAAAAAGACTTATAAAAAAACCGTATATAACATAATTTAGTTGTGCACTAGGCCTTTCTATGTGTTATCTCTAACACAAAAAGAGTTATGCACCGTAGGTTCTTATCAGTGTTTCGAATCGACACCAACGAGTAAATTTTTGATTGAGCATTTTTAGGGTTCGAATGGTGTGCTAGCGAGAGACTCCCTCCGTCCTAAAAAGATGCAATTCTAGAGTTAGAAGAGTGTCCGAGAAAGCATGCAATTTTAGGTGACAGGAGCAATAGGGTAGCCTGTACCATACGGGACGTGAAAAGCACAGTTGTCGGTGGTGTCCTTAGTCCGTTTAAAATATTTGTATGTTGATGTGCTGGAAGCATTTTAGAGGCCTCCGTGGATGCATGTTGAGTTTAATATTGATATTCTTGGATTTTGTTACTGCCAGCATCGTTGCTTTGTCAGTCGCATGCCTCGTCACTGCTGTGGACAGAACACCAGTCTAGGGGCAAGTGAGTCATTTTTCCTTGTGACTGTGTTCTCCTTGGTAACCGAGATTTGCTTCCTTTTGCCGACAGAGGCAAGCATTTATACTGGTTCGGGCAGAATGTCCTCAGTCCAGTCTTCGGTTGTTTGTGCTAGCAGCACTATGTTTACAGCAGAGGTTACAAATGAGTGAGAGAGTGGCGAGCTCCAAGTCTCTAGTGAGTATTGTGTGTGGACTTGAGGGCTTGTGAGCTGTGTTGAGAGTCGATGCCCAGCATGAGGCCTCCAGCCTTCCCAATTACATCTTAAGGGAAGGGGAGAAAACAAGTGTGAAGGGTGATACAGAGACAAGAGCCAAGAGGAGCAGGAAGAAAGAGAAAAGCAAAAAAAAAATGGATGGTGCTATCCTTCTCCTTCTTTGTTTGGATCCCTCCGGTCTTGTTTGTCACTATCGCCACGCTCATGCATTGCGAGATGGTCAAGGTGTCCCATACCACTTGTTCATGCGGCATGGTTAACAGAGCGGGCCATCAGTTGACCCGACGTGGAGTCAGACCAGGTTAGGCAGTATAATGACCCCTAGTGCAATGATGTAAGCACCTGGGTATGGCCTGTCATGATGGGGAGTTGTGTCTTGGTATGCCTCTATGCACCTATTGGTGGAAGGGGGCATGGGCTTGACCCCCTATTGCCACATCGTAGTTGTTGGTGGCCGCATGGGCCTTCCTAGATTCTCGGCTACTTATACGCTACGGTTAGCCGAGGCGTAATATCCTTTTGCTAGGTGGATTATTCCCCCAGGTGGTAGGGCGAGGCAAAACTGTCCCCCTGGAGTTGGGTGAAATGTAGTATGATCTGTGTCATCGGGAGTCAAATTATATATATCCCACTCCCGTGGGTTGAACGAGGCAGAGCCCTACATCCATGGGGTTGTGGCCTCTCTTGGATTGCTCCCCGCGCGTTCATTGGCGATCTTCTGGCCAAAACACCCTAGGCTGCATTTCCTTAGTAAAAATGAAATGACCTACATTTCAATCTTGAGCTTGGAGTTCGTGGAAAGATCTCTGAGTCCTCTACAACGTTCTAGTTCAGTTGAAAAACTAATTTGGCAATTAAGATATCAAAAGCTATGGAACAACAGAAATTGCCAGATCCAAGAACTTTAGAAAAACATGGATTCGAGGTCTACCGTAGAAATTTGGCCTCTAATTCTTTCAACGGTATACTACACCAAATCTACCTTAAATGAAGTGCTATGGCAAACGATAAAACCACACATAGGGTTCCCTTGTAGAACAGTGAGAAGACACCGTGGAAACCGTGGAAACCACAGATCAAACCACTAATCTAGCACCTCTCCCTGATCCTCTCATCGCCTTTGATCCGCTTTGCAATCCACCTTCAAGTTTCTTGCACCTTTGGAGACGAAGAATAGTGGGAACCGAGTGTTGCCATGATAGAGGGGGAGGAGATCACGTAATGGGGATGAAAAGGGGATGGTGGTTAGAGAGGAAGGGGGACTTGCCTAGCACTAGGTTTATCTTTATTTTTTAATCTCGTGTGTCTAATTCACCACTTTGTGATCCAATAATCTCCAAACAAGGTGTATGAGTAGTCAAACTTGAAAACCACCATCAGTAGTGGTGCGACACTGCTGCTCATTCACACGGCACTGCGAGGTGAAACTACAGTGGTACCACACTGTCAATGTAACACAAAATCACAATTCAAAAACTAGCCAGTGAAAAGTAGATAGAGTAAATTTACAGCCCTCCTGAGGTAGAACAAAGCCTAGTTCACCACCTGAGCAAAGTAGAAAGTGTCGAAGTAAGTAGATTGGGGTCAAACCCTAAAACACTAACCAAACATGAGAGCACAAAACGAGTAAATAATAACACAGGTGTCAAGGTAGTTATCCCGTGGTTCAAATCATCATATAGACTTGTCTACACCCATGTTGTTGAGGAAGCCATCAAGCTGAGGCTTGAGTTTTTCACCGTATCCTCTTCTCAAGATTAGCTTTGGTTGAGCGCAGAGCGGTCACGAGGTGAGCTCCTCCATATCCAACGAGCATGGGCGCAAGCTCGTCTTCTAGCTCGGGCAAAGGCAACACGGGCACCGGGCAGTGAAGGCACCTGGACACGTAAGCACTTTGGTACAGTGGGTGAGGGCGCGCGGCAACAGCCAGTACATGGGCACCTTGCGGCAAGGACAAGGGCACAAGCACGGATGACGGCGAATGAGCAACAATTAGTGCACAGGACAACCAGCGTGTTGGGCCGTTGGCACCGGGTGTCCAGCAATGGCGAGAGAGGAGGGAGAAAATATAAAGGGCTAGAGGTAACAAAGACATTTCATCAGGTTTTTATCTCCCCTCCGAAGACGATAATAAATTGTAAGTGATTTTAAAAATTTTAGAGAGTCAAAGCATCTCAAGTTTAACCAAAATTATAGAGAAAAATACAAATATTTATGATACCAAATAAATATATTATAAAAATATATTTGATAAATAATCTAATGATATTTAGTTCAGATTGTAAATATTATTGTCTTATTATATAAATTTGGTCAAAGTTGAAATATTTTGACTCTCTAAGATTTTTGAAATGACTTCCAATCTAGGACGGGGAGAGTAGTTTGTAACAGTACGAATTCACTTGTCATGTCCTGCAACATATTCTGTCTTTGTGTAATTATACTAACCATGCATGAGTGGAGGGGATTGTTTTTTAGAAGGACGGCAAAAGTTTTGCCGGATTTTTATTAGACGAGGAAAAAACAAAAAAAAAACACAAAACACAATTACAAGTTTAAAACACATGAAAAGGCGGCAGTCCTCTACTAAGAAAGCTACTTTTACCGGCAACAAGCACACCGACTCCGCCGGGACCATGGCTTAAAACCAAACGGGACAAAAAGAGGAAAAAAAATAGAAGATCGAAACAAGAAAGCCCACTCTACTCTATACATTCTACTGCGTTGTAATTTCCACCGCGTCCGCCATATGTTGTTGATAGATGTCTTCTTTGCATAGGAAAGCTACTTGTCTTAGTTGTAGAGCAGTGCTTTGAAAAGTCTGCCTATTTCTCTCATTCCATATATTCCACCAAAAGTAAATCATGATTCCATCAAATGTCCTTCTGTGTTCCTTCTCAATTTTACTGCGGCATTTTCGCCAATGGTTGTGGAGGGAACCGTTAGGCATCACCGAGCTGAGGCACGAGAGTCCCATCCACTGTTGACGAATGCCCCAAACCTCTTTGGTGAATCTGCAATCCGTGCAGAGGTGGGTTGGGGTCTCGGGTTCGAGGCCACACAATCTGCACAAAGGGTCGCAAGGCCATTGTCTCTTCATCAAATTGTTTGCTGTCAATATCTTCCTATGGAGGAGTGTCTATGCAAAGAATCTACACTTGGGCTCTGCTTTCGCTTTTCAAATTGGCATTAGTCTTAGTTTACTGAAAGAGCCTTGGAACTGCATATTGTAGGCACTCTTGGTTGTGTATTCTCCATCTGCTGTCCATTGACAAATTATGCTGTCCTCCCTAGTCTCATCCAACTGTAGTTGACTGACAAACTCCCATAACATGACATACTCATTTAGCTCATGGGGCGAAGAAGTTGGCGTGATATGTGATATCCAGCGATTTCCTTGAGTTGCCTTATACACCGAAAGATTCTTCTTACGTCTAGCTTTCTTGAACAACGAAGGGGCAATGTTTTTGGGAGCCTGTTCTTCCACCCAGGATGATGTCCAGAACGATGCCCATTTCCCATTCCCGATGGCGACCGTTGTAGATGCCGCAAAAAGGTCTTTGTCTACTAAGTCGCACGGTAATTCTAAATTTATAGTTTTATCTTTATGTTTCCAACGCTGCCACAACCATCTCAGTCTAAGCGCCCTAACAAAACGCTCAAGGTCCAACACTCCTAAACCTCCTTTTTCTTTGGGTCGACAAGTAGTAGTCCAATTAATAATGGAATGCCCCCCAGAAACCCTGTCCAGGTTTTTTTTCCCTCCACAGGAAACTTCTTCTGATCCTGTCTATTCTCTTAATTAGCCACTTTTGTTCCTCAAAGGCCGTTAAATGATAGATCGGTTGTGACGACAGCACAGATTTAACCAAGGTTTCTCTGCCCGCTGAGGATAACAACCTTCCTTTCCAACTCGGTAACCTATTTCCCACCTTGTCGATGAGGGGTTGCACGTCTACCCGGCGCAACTTTCTTGTGTGTAGTGGAAGGCCCAAATATCTTCCCGGAAATTTACACACCTTTCCTAGGAAATTTGGAAGCAGCTCATCTATAGTACTCGCATCCATGCTTATAAGGAAAAAATCTCCGTTTTGACTAGGTTCACTTTGAGTCCCAAGCAATCTCCAAAAAACTGTAGAATTTTATGCAAATTGTTTAACTCTGTTGTGCTTGGATCCGCAAACAGTGCCGCGTCATCAGCGTACAGGAAGCACCGCAGGGCTGCGTCTCTTGGAAGCAATGGCTTCAGGATCCCCTGTTGTGCTGCCTTCTCGATAATGCGATGCAGGGGTCAATGGCCAGGATAAAGAACATGGGTGGCAGAGGATCTCCCCGCCGTAATCCTCTGGCGTGCCTACTTTGATCTGTTGGTTTACCATTCACTAATACCTTTGATGAGGAGGTTCCTAGTATATACGAGATCCAATTCCTCCATCTAATGCTGAACCCCAGCTCGTCTAGCACCTCAAGTAAAAACCTCCAATTGACCAAGTCAAAAGCCTTGGAAATATCTAGCATATATGATTGTAATGTCTTATGTAATGTCTGTATCACCCGTTGTGCATATATGATTGTATTAACAGAACTCTTTTTGATACATAATCATACAAGCAAGTACAAAGAAAAGTAAGTTTAATTTGCATCCAGCGGCCCAGTTTTGGACGCCCTCGCCTCCCTGATTCCACGTAGCAGCACTCGTCGCAGGCGCAGGTGCTCGCGCAGGCGGAGCCAGTCGTGCGCGGCGTCCGGCAGCATTCCGGCGAGGCACCACAGCAGCTGGTGACCGAGAGCAGGGGTGCAGAGCGCGCCGTGGCCTATCCAGCGCGTCGCAGCGCGAGCGTAGGCGTCTGGCGTGGGGACGAGCGGCGACAGCCAATTGTCTCGCACCGCGCTGCTCATAGCCTGGTCGCCACGAAGAACGGGCCCTGCATTCAGCGCAGACCACCAGTGAATTGAATTGAGCCGCCGCCGCAAGGACTCGTCGCCTCGAGGGGTGCCGACGAGCGAGAGGTCGAACACCACGGTCCTGGTCTCCACGCCGTGGCGAGACACGACCGTGGAGGAGGTCTCCTCGAGGTTGCCGGCGTCGAGGTTGACAAGGAAGAAGTTGAGGCCGCGGTGCGCGAGCTCTAGAGCCATGGACCGGCCGATGCCGGACGTCGGGCCGGTGACCACGGCCCACGCGCCGTACTGGTGGCAGAGGTCCCTCGGGCGTAGGGACATACTCGGGCGGCACATGGAAAGAGCCAGGTAGGAGAGGAGGCGTAGCAGCAGCGACGCCGAGTAGACGCCGCCGACAAAGAGAACGACACGAAGAAGAACAACCATGCTGGCGGTGGCGGCGCTTGTTCTGTCATATCCTCGGAATTCGGCAGAAGCGGCGGCTGTCTTCCTCCGAGTTCCTGCTGCTACACTAATCTTTTTTCAATTTTGAGGCTGACTACCCCATCTATTGTTGCTACTATGGCCCTGTTTAAATTCCTTTCAACTTCCAACTCCAATTAGTCACATCAATATTGTAGCACATGCATGAAGCATTAAATATAGATAAATTATTTGCATATTTATATATTTTACTATAAGACAAATCTTTCAAGTCTACTAGATTATGATTGGATAATTATTGAAAAAGATTCCCTACTACTATAGTGTTAAAATTCTAAATCCCAAATCGATCTAAACGCAGCCTGTATCTCGTGATCATGACTGACCCCAACTACCAGTACCAACTGTATGCTCGTAACATCCCAACCAGGCACCATTGGTCCTTCCGTATATCTCATGTCGTGCCATTGCCCCCGCTGCCACCAGCCATCATCCAACCGGCTAAACACAGACACATGTGTGGAAAACGGAATACGCATGTAATCAGATAGTACAAATATCAGTACTTACCATGTTTTTTTTGTTCCATATACGAATACAAATATTAATATTCACGCCAAATCCTGTTCACTTGTCTACATTTTTCTTTTCGGATATAGAACAGTGTTTTCTATCTTGTGAGAGCGGATAGAGTAATCATCTCTATGTTTTTTATTTAATGTAAATATGTAAATATTTATCGGAGGTGCTAGTCCACGGAAGTCCACGCCTCCATATGCCTTTGCCCCGTCCTGTCCGTCCTCTTTTTCTCTCTCTACGTCTCACTACTACGTGAAATCTTTTGCGAGACGTTTCTCTTTTTTTTTTAGGCGGGCATAGGGAATAACCGCCTCGGTAGGTGGTCATTTTTTTATTAACCGAATCGATTAAAAAAACTACTTTGGTTAATAGATTTACGGAGGTGGGTAATCTAAAAAACCCGTGACAGTTAATATATATTAACCCAGACAGTTTATTGTAGCACAACCGCCTCGGTAAATCATTAACCGAGGCGGTCTTCCTAATACACAATCGTCTCCATAAATCAGGCCCAACCCGTTAGTCCACGCCAGCCCACAATCTGTCTCCATATATTACTAGCACTTAGGGTTTCTCGTTTCATTCACCACAGCCACCGCGCCCCTTCCTCTCCCCAGCCACGGCGAGCAGCTATGGTGGCGGCGCGTGGATGGGCTCAGCGGGCCTGCATGGATGAGCTCGTTGGGCTTTCTAGTGTTTTTTTTTTCTTTTTTAGTTTTTGTATTCTGATTTACTGAGGCGGGCACGCAACCGCCTCGGTAAAGGCCATGATTAACCATGACTTTTGATCCGAAGCGGTTACAAAAACCCCCTCGGTTAATGGTTTTTGTCCGTCTCGGTAAAGTTTAGTGTAGTAGTGTCTCACCCCTCTTCCTTCAGCCTCGGCCCCTCTTCTCTCGACTCTGCCCCTGTCCCACGCATGCAATCCGCCTCCTCCCCTCTCTCTCTCTCTCCGCGAACGGCACTCGACAGCAAGGGATGAGCAGTTGAGGACGAGCACGACCCCAGTGCGCCCCCGACCGCGGACAATCTGCCCCTTGGTCGCGGACAGTCTGAGACTTTCCAACCGTGAGCAGAACAAGTTCTCTTGGTGTGTTTTCTGCTGGGAATATAACGCCGCACAGTCCGCTACCACTCCCGGACAGTCCGAGCCTGACTTCCCAACAGCGAGCAGTTTTTGTCCAGTGCACTGTTTCTCATCTCATTGTGCCGGTGGACAGTCCGGACTTCTGCGGCGGACAATCCGAGCTTCTTCCAGTGGACAGTCCGCCGCCAGACCGCGGACAGTCCGAGTCTGTGCAGTGTGCACTTGTATGTGCTTTGCTTTCGCGTCTTCTCCGATCTTTCGAGTATCGCGCTGTGCCTCTTTAGGCACCCAATCACTAGTTGATGCGTGGATATATCTCGTCGGTGTTTGTTTGCTTCTTGGGATTGTGGTTTGGGATAGTGGCCACTTAATTTTGAAAGAATTTTTTGAGGCTCCTATTCACCCCCTCTGAGTCGTTTCTCAGTCTTTCAGTATTCGTACATGGCGCAAAAAGAAAAGAGATAAGTACTGATATTTGTATCTGATTACATACGTATAATCCGCACCTTTCCTATATTTTAGGTGCCTGAAATTTTAGATGATTTCAGGATTTCAGGCACCACTCTATATAACCAATTAGTACAAATACATTGTTACTTTTATGATTTGTTAGTTTGTCTTTATGTCATGGTATATTAAATTTTTATCTTTGTCTTCCTATAGAAATAATTGTAAATTTTTAATTGTCTTTGTTCTATCACAAATTAAATTTTGTCAGGTTTGTAGATTTGTCTAATGAGTTTTTATTATCGGTACCAAAAATTGTAGATTGCACCTACAGAAATTGCAACGAACAAAACCTGCAATTTTAGTATAAACTATATGCAATTACTGTCACCTGAAAGACAACTAAATTTCAGCCACCTAAATTTTAGCAAATACGTTTTCCACACCTTTGTGCCTTGTCTGAATTTTAGCAAATACGCTATCCACACCTTTGTGCCTTGTCTGTGTGTATCCGGTTGGATGACGGCAGCCGGGGCAATTGCACGCCATGAGAATGAGATACGGAAGGACCATTGGTGCCTTGGTGGATGTTACGATCAAACAGTTGGTAGTTGGGGTGGGGGCAGTCATGATCGCGAGATAGTAGTAGTAACAACAAATGCGGGTAGTCAGCCTCACAAAAGATAAGTGTGGCAGCAGGAACACGGAGGAACACAGACGCAGCTTCTGCTGAATTCCGAGGATGACCGAACAGGCGCCGCCACCGCCCGCATGGTTCTTCTTGCTGTTGCTCGCTTTCGTCGGCGGCGTCTACTCGGCGTCGCTGTTGCTCCGCCTCCTCTCCTACCTGGTTCTTTCCATGCGCCGCCCGAGGGACCTCTGCCACCAGTACGGCGCGTGGGCCGTGGTCACCGGCCCGACGTCCGGCATCGGCCGGTCCATGGCTCTAGAGCTCGCGCACCGCGGCCTCAACTTCTTCCTCGTCAACCTCGACGCCGGCAACCTCGAGGAGACCTCCTCCACGGTCGTGTCTCGCCACGGCGTGGAGACCAGGACCGTGGTGTTCGACCTCTCGCTCGTCGGCACCGCTCGAGGCGACGAGTCCCTGCGGCGGCTCCGGGCGGCCGTCGAGGGGCTGGACGTCGGCGTGCTGGTGAACAACGCCGGGGTGTCGAGGCCGTCCATGGCATACCTGCACGAGGCCGACGTGGAGGCGTTGGTGCGGATGGTACGCGTGAACCTGTGGGCACTGACGGAGGTGACGGCCGATGTGCTGCCGGGGATGCTGGAGCGCCGCCGGGGAGCCATCGTCAACATGGGCTCCGCGTCGTCCGAGGCCATCCCCTCCTTCCCACTCAATACCATCTACGCCGCCACGAGAGGTACGTATCTCTCGTGTACTATACACTGTATGTATATGTCATCACATAGAGCAGAGGCTGTTTGTTGGGTTGGGTTGGGTTTCCCTGTGTCTCTTTCAGCTATAGCATCGGTTCATCTTAGGCCCTTAGTTGCCAAACTTTTCAAAAAAATTTCTAAGAATTCTTGTTACATCAATTTTATGGTATATACATGTAGCATTAAATATAGATAAAAAAATTAATTAATTACACAGTTTGTCTGTACATATCGAGACGAAACTTTTAATTCTAGCATGTTTAAATAAAAGTTATCAAATTCAAATGACACAAAATTTTTCACTAACCAAACAGCCCCTTAAGCGCAGGTACGTTGCCAAGTTCTCAAGGGGCCTTCACGTCGAGTATAGAAGCAAAGGGATTGACGTGCAGTGCCAGGTAATATTATTAACCAGCCAATTTCTTTATTCAAAGTTCAAAAAGATTATTCTCTGATTACCTGCTGCATAATAACTTGAGAAAGTAATTTCGCTGCGACAATATAAAGTTTTTTTACAAAATGGCTTCATGTACAACTTATTTGGTGAAGCTGAGCTGTTTTGAAAATATTATTTGATAAAATAGCTTCACCAACAATTTCATGCATGGTTAAGACTTAGGAGAGAGAAATAAGGGAGAAAGCTATAATAATCTACTTTTTTTTTAAAGCTCATGATGATTTATCCTTTTTTTTAGAGGAAGAGAAAAATAGGTTTACCCATAAAACTGTTTTAGAAAAAAATTATTTGAAAAAAAAATAGCTCGCAACAGCTTCAGAAGCTATTATTACGAGCTATGCCAAAACTGTGACCGTACTCTGTATCGCTAGCACGAGGTGGCAGATCTGAGTCAATTGAATTCGCGTAACATTGGGTAGTTGCTCACATTCAATTCATTTCACTGGCGTGCAGGCCCCGTTCTTCGTGGCGACCAGGATGGTGATTTGCGCCGTGCGAGACAATTGGCTGTCGCCGCTCGTCCCCACGCCAGACGCCTACGCTCGCGCTGCGGCGCGCTGGATCGGCCACGGCGCGCTCTGCTCTCGGTCACCAGCTCCTGTGGTGCCTCGCCGGAATGCTGCCGGACGCCGCGCACGATTGGCTCCGCCTGCGCGAGCACCTGCGCCTCAGAGCGCTGCTACGTGGAATCAGGGCGGCGAGGGCATCCAAAATTGACGAGCACTAGCACAGGGGGCGCGCTCCGATGCGCCGGCTCATACTGCATGTACTGTATATAATCGGAGCTTTGACGTGCCATGGGTTCATGGTTTCGTGGCGCATCATTTTTTGGCACAAGTGTTTGGCGCACCGGCATAGGCCTGTGCCTGTGTGCCCGCTGCCCCCGAATAGTCCGGTGTAAATAAAGGCATTGACTTAAACAATTCCAACTACTCGGATATCACGGCATGCCGACGCTCGCCCCCGGTGGGTCCATTTAGCATTCAAAACTTCTGCAAAAAATAAAATAAAATAAAATAAAACACACTAGGGTACATGTGTTAACTTTTACAATAAGTGTTTAATCATGACACATGGTCTAAATAAGTTTAAAAGATTCATCTCGTAATTACATGCTAACGTGCAAAAGATTTATCTACATTTAATGTTTAATGCATGTGTTCAAATATTCGATTTGATGGAGGCTTTAGAATTTTAAAGTGCATTTAAACAGGACTAAACAATTCAGCTAATCATGTCGTTCGTCTGGCTAAAAAACGCCAAAGATCCCAAGTAGTTCCAACTCGAACCCCTGGCTCAGAAAGCCAACGATAAGGAGTAGTTTCTACCCGGATGAGAAAAATCTGGCCAGTAATGCCGACGCTCGCCTCTGACAAAAAAGTGCCAACCATGAGTAGTTCCAACTCGCATTAAAGAAAACCGGCTAAGAGCATCTCCAAGAAATTAAAAAAATTATTTTATAAAGGTAAATTTGATTATTATTAAAGAAAAGCGTCCCCAACAGACTCTGTAAATAACTCCAAATTTAGTAGATCTTTATTTCATCTTATTCGCTCTCTATTTTTGGATAGCTCACCTCACTAGCCATCCTTTATAGAGTCTGTTAGAGAACTCTCCAAAATGCTAATGCTCGATCGCCCTCGGCCAAAAAGCGTGAAAAATTCTGAGTAGTTTCTACTTGGACGACGGAAATACGGTTAATTATACGGATGCTTGCCCCTGGCTAAAAAACCAACAATCCCGAGTAGTTTTAACTCGGATGAGAGATATCCGGCTAGTCATGTCAATGCTCACCCCTCACTAAAAAAGCCAATAATCCTGAGTAGTTTCTACTCGGATGAGAGGTATCTAGCTAATCATGTCTGTTTGCTCCTGGCTAAAAAAGCAAACAATCCCGAGTAGTATCTACTCGACAAGAGAAACACAGCTAATCATGTCGACGCTCGCCCCTAGCTAAAAAAAGCAAATATCTCGATTCGTTTTTCACTCAGATGAGAGATATCCAGCTAATTATGCCGACGCGCTTGTCCACGACTTTTACAAAGTCACCGTTCAGGAATAGTGTCAATTAAACATATTGATGTTAAAGATAAGGATTATTTCAGTTGGACTCCTCTTAGGAGATAGCTAGTTAGTTATCTTGTTGTAATCTAGTTCCAATTGTATTCCAATTATCTGTAAGCTGGACTCTTTGTACAAGGCACCGTGGGGGCGTTTCCCACGCTATATTAACACGCAACCGAGATGACCGAGAGGTGAGCCTACTTCCTAACGGAATTCATCCATGGCTTTCGCTTCTTCATCCTTAGGAGTTGCGGCGGCCATATCCCTCACCACATTTCTTCCACCTGTCACGGAGAAACTCACCCGTGCCAACCATCAATCATGGAAGGCGCAAGTTTTGTCAGCGCTGAGAGGTGCTCAGCTCGCTGATTGGCTGGAGGACACCGCCGTGCCCCCAGAGAAGTTTCTGGCGCGAGAAGCCGGGAAAGATGATGATCCGCCCAAGATCAATCCAGAGTATGCTCCTTGGGTAGCAAAGGATCAGATAGTTCTAAGCTATTTGCTTACGAATCTCTCCAAGGAAGTCCTCGGTCATGTCAATACCGAGGTCACGGCAAAGGGCGCATGGACGGCGAATCGAAGCAATATTCGCTTCACAGTCACGCGCCAAGGTTATTTCTACTCGCATGGCATTGGCCAATGCCACAAAAGGTACTTCTACTGTTGCAGAGTACTATGCCAAGGTCAAATCTTTGGCCGATGAGATGGCGGCGGCGAGACGGAGGCTTGAAGATGAGGAGCTGATTTCTTATCTCCTCAATGGGCTGGATGAGGAATATGATCCGGTGACAACTGCAGTAGCAAACCGGACGGAACCCATCTCTCCCACCGAGCTGTTCACACAGCTCGTGAGTCATGAACAACATCTTAACCGGCGCAATGGAGGCAATTCATCGTCAGCAAACATTGCGGCCAAGGGAGGCCGCACAGGAGGAAATTTTTCCTCGCGAGGAGGACGCAGCGGAGGTGGTCGCAACAGCGGGGGTCGTCGTGGTGGCCGCAATTGTGGGCAACCACGTCATCCCTTCGAAGCCGGACTCTTTTGTCAAGTCTGCAGCAAGGAGGGACATCCTGCCTATCGCTGCTTCAAGCGATTTAATGCCAATTTCACTGGTCCACCACAGAAGTCTGCATCTTCAGCGACCACATCTTCGTACGACATCGATACAAATTGGTACATGGATACTGGGGCTACATATCATATCACCGGAGAACTAGAGAAGTTCACAACTCGGGAAGAAGTACCATGGCGGTGAACAAGTCCACATGGCTAGTGGCTCAGGTATGAAGATTCATCACATTGGTCATAGTGCTTTGCAATCCCCCACTAGCTCTATATCTCTCAAAAATATCTTGCATGTTCCAAAAGCCAACAAAAGTCTTCTCTCTGTGAACAAACTTACTCGAGATAATCATGTGTTTTTGAGTTTCACCCTGATCACTTTCTTGTCAAGGATCAGTCCACGAAGAGAACTATCCACATGGGCCGATGTAGAGGCGGCCTCTATCTAGTCCAATCAACAAATAAAGCAGCGTTTGGAGTCACCAAGCCTACAGAGTCCTTGTGGCATCATCAGCTAGGACATGCGTCTACACCTGTCGTGCAGCAAGTCCTCAACCACCACAAGCTCCCCTTCGCCATAGAGTCCAATAAAGATAGCATCTGTGACGCCTGTTAGAAAGGCAAGAGTCATTAGTTACCCTATTCTAGGTCCTCAAGTGTCTCTATTAGACCTCTTGATTTGATTTTCTCCGATGTATGGGGCCCTGCCCCTAGTTCAGTTGGTCGAAATTCCTACTATGTTAGCTTCATAGATGATCATAGTAAATTTGTGTGGATTTATTTGTTGCATCGCAAATCTGAAGTGTTCCAATGTTTTTGAGATTTCCAAACTCTTGTTGAATGCCAATTTGATCAGAAAATTCGCACTATTCAAACAGATTGGGGTGGTGAATATCAATCCTTAAGTTCCTTCTTTACTCGTATGGGAATTCTTCATCATGTCTCGTGTCCTCATACTCACCAACAGAATGGATTTCTGCAAAGCACAGGCATATTGTAGAAGTTGGCCTCGCTCTCCTTTCCCATTCTTCCATGCCACTTAAATTCTGGGATGAGGCCTTCCTCACCGCCGTTTATCTAATAAATCGGCTCCCATCCAGAGTAATTAACAATGATACACCCTTCTTCAGGTTGTTTGGCACTCATCCAGACTATAATTTCCTTAGAACCTTTGGTTGTGCCTGCTGGCCAAATCTTAGACCCTATAATGATCGGAAACTTGAATTTCGATAAAAACAAGTATGTGTTTCTTGGGTATAGTAATCAACACAAATGTCTTGATCCTTCCATTGGGCGCATTTATATTTCACGAGACGTCATCTTTGATGAACATGTTTTTCCTTTCTCTATGTTACATCCCAATGCTGGGGCATAGCTTCGTGCGGAGATAGCGCTGTTGCCTGATATTCTTCTCAATCCATGCACTAGTACCGAGGCTATGCAATCACGTGATCAATGTCGTGTTTCTTCTAACACCACTAACCCCAGTCACGCGGCTGGAAGATCTGATCTTGATGTAGGAACAAATTTGGATTCAAACATTTCGGAAATGGCTTTGAACGGAGAAGAAATAGGTGCTCTTGGTCGTTATCGCATGTGTCCCCACGAACGCAGCAGCACGGAAAACCAGGGAGGATACGCCTGCCATGCCTGACGGTGCCCCCAGCGAATCGGCCTCGGGATTGGGAGCGCAACACTTCTCTCCCGATCTGACGGGACACGCGGTGGAAGGCGATCCACCTCCGACATTGCCTGGCAGATCTTCTATGGCGACTACGAGCACCAGCGCTGGGTCACAGCATGTGGCTGCACAACCGAATCCCGATGGCGCTGGAGATCAGCCTTTGCTGGATTCGATGCTAGGTGCGGCAGGATCTGGTGTGGTTCACACAGTTTGGAGGCACGCCTGCTGCTGCTTCATCATAGGCTTCTCAGCTCCGCCCTGTCACCCGCTCTCAAAGAGGTATTGTCAAGCCTAAAATACATACTGATGGTATAGTTCGTTGGGGATTACTTGATCATAATTCAGGGGATGAACCAACAAGTGTTGATGAAGCTTTCCGTGACAAACGTTGGGTTGCTGCAATGGATGCTAAGTATGATGCGCTCCTCTGTAACAATACCTGGCACTTGGTTCCTCGGCCCCAAGGCAAAAATATCATTGATTGTAGATGGGTGTACAAGGTGAAAAGAAAGGCGGATGGTTCCAATGATAGGTTTAAGGCACGACTCGTTGCAAAAGGCTATAAACAAAGGTATGGTTTAGATTACGAAGACACATTTAATCCCATAGTCAAAGCTGCTACAATTTGACTAATCTTGTCAATAGCAATGTCGAATGGTTGGTCTTTGAGATAGTTAGATGTGCAGAATGCTTTCCTTCATGGCATATTAGAAGAGGAAGAATATATGTTCCAACCTCCTGGATTGTATGAACCAAGTCTCACAGAAACTAGAGGAATAAAGGTAAAAAGTAGGCCAAATCAACCTTCTAAAATGTGAATTTGTGGCGGGCAATCATTTAAGCTTCCAAAAAATACACTAACAAAAATCATTCCAATTATGTGTGCAAGTTGGACAAAGCTTTGTATGGTCTAAAACAGGCACCCCGGGTGTGGTATGCAAGGTTGTATTCAAAACTCTTGGCTCTCGGTTTTCAGTCTTCAAAGGTAGATACTTCACTTTTTTACTACAATAAAGGTGGTAAAACTGTGTTTGTTTTGGTGTATGTGGATGATATTATAGTGACTAGTTCTTCTCGAGAAGCAACGAATGCTCTGTTAGTTGATCTACAGAAAGATTTTGCTCTAAAAGATTTGGGTGATCTGCATTATTTTTTGGGCATAGAAGTTAAAAGGAAAAACGGTGCTCTAGTTCTCACTCAAGAAAGATATGCTTTGGATGTTCTAAAGCGATCAGGTATGGATAGGTGCAAATCAATTGATACACCTATGTCGAGCTCAGAGAAACTCAGTGTTGAAGCCAGACACAAGCTTGGTCCAGAAGATTCAACACGTTATAGGAGTGTTGTGGGAGCATTGCAATATTTGACTGAGCTTAGAGAAACTCAGTGTTGAAGCCGGACACAAGCTTGGTCTAGAAGATTCAACACGGTATAGGAGTGTTGTGGGAGCATTGCAATATTTGACTCTGACTAGGCCTGATATTTCCTTTGCGGTCAACAAGGTTTGCCAATTCTTGCATGCACCTACTACTGTTCATTGGTCAGCTATGAAAAGGATCCTTCGATATATTTGTGGAACCACAAATCTTGGGCTCAAAATTGGAAAGTCTGGTTCTATGATGGTGAGTGCTTTTCAGACGCAGATTGGGCAGGAGATGTTGATGATCGTTGGTCGACTGGAGGATTTGCAGTGTTTCTTGGCAATAATTTGATTTCATGGACAGCTAGAAAGCAAGCTACAGTGTTGCGGTCAAGTACCGAAGCTGAGTATAAATCATTAGCAAATGCTACTGCAGAGATGATTTGGGTTCAAAAACTCTTAAGAGAATTAAAAGTTCCACATCCTCAGATGGCGGGGCTCTGGTGTGACAATTTAGGGTGCCAAGTATCTCTCTGCAAATCCAATATTCCATGCCAAGACGAAGCATATTGAAATTGATTATCATTTTGTCCGAGAAAGGGTTGCACATAAGCAGCTAGACATTCGGTTCATCAATACTCAAGATCAAGTTGCAGATGGGTTTACTAAACCGTTGTCAGCTATGAAACTATGGCAATTCAGGAACAATCTCAACCTTTGTAGTGGCCGAGATTGAGGAGGGGTGTTAAAGATAAGGGTTATTTCAGTTGGACTCCTCCTAGGAGATAGCTAGTTAGTTATCTTGTTGTATTCTAGTTCCAATTGTATTCCAATTGTTTGTAACCTGGACTCTTTGTACAAGCCACCGTGGGGGCGTTTCCCACGCTATATTAACATGCAACCGAGATGACCGAGAGGTATCTCGTTAAGCTATTTTCACAATTGACACTAAATCTACAACACCCGGATACACCAGCTACGACTATCGATTGGCTCACATCCAAGCGGCTATATTTCATATGCCGAGTTTCGGCACTTAGCCTTTATACCAAATGTATGCCAAGCCCAAAAGAGATTACTGGCTAAACCACTCTCTAGCAATATGGACAAGTATTAATAGTATATTCTTTCAAGATCCTCTATCTTAATACCCTTACAATAGGAAAGTACTCGGATTCAGGCTCGGAACTGTAGAATATCCACATGTTTTTAATTTTTATTTGGCACAAAAGAAGCTTACAGAAATGACCCTCTAGCTTTTTATACCAAATAGAAAAAGCTTCGGAGCTACACTCAATGAGTGCACTTTCTTCCCAAAAGTGCACATCACTTGAAAAAAATCTTCAGAAAAAACATGTCAAGGTTTCTCTCCAAGAAAAAACCCGGTCAACCTTATTTCTACTTGACAAGAGCTGCAGGAACAAGAAGGCTTTCAGGTTCAACCATAAAATACTCATGGGCTTGTTGTTATGAGACCTTAAGGATTCCCCACATGGAAGAGAGAAGATCTAGTTCGACTAGAATTTTCTACACGTAATCCTAATAACATTGCTATGCTATAATTCTATCAGGACTTTTAGGTAGTAACCGACTACTATATAAAGGAGCATAGAGCTCTCTAGATCGGCACCTCTAGAAACAGTAATTATAATCATTAATATAACGTAAAGGCTAACGTTGACTTGGACATAAGGCTATTACTCAATTACGATGGCTCGTCGACTATCTCTCATGTTAATTGTCCAGTTCATGAGTTCGTCGAAACCCAAACAAGCGTCCTGAGTTACCCCGTGACGGGTATCGGTGATCAGACATCAACAAATAAAGCCAGAGAACCAAACACTCCCTAAGTATCCCCTTCTTCAATCTAAATAAAACCTAGATAAAAGCCTAAGTTCCAAAATTTTTCACTAGAAAAATATGTTTTAGTCGATAGTAAGGGAGGAAAGATAGTCCGAATGCAATATGTTAATAACCTTACCAAACTGGTTATTAGAATCGCATGCCTATAGGCTATAGCCCGATCCACCAAACTGCAGGCTACAATATCCTCCGGGAAAGCGAGTACAAAGCCAAAAGATTATTACTACACTAATAATAACCACATTACCATTAACATAACCGTCATAAGTCATAACCCTAGGACGCATTCAGTTTACAGGTTGGCCACGCACATTGCTAGCTCCTCTCAAGAAGTCGTCCTAGCTAGTCGTCGGGGTGCACGGTGCAGCCCTTCTTGCCGACCTGAGCCGCTGGAAGAGCGCCCGCTGCCGGAGGTGCTCGCGGAGGCGGAGCCAGTCGTGAATGCAGTCCGGCACGACAGGCAGCGAGGCACCGCTGGACCCGGTGCCCCGCGTTGGGTACTGCAGAGCGCGCCGTGCCCGATGCAGCGCACGGCCGCCTGCGCGTACGCGTCGGACGTTGGCACGAATGGCGAGAAGCGCTTGCCCTTGGCGACGCTCGACGCCATCTTGGTGTCCACGAACAGAGGGGCCTGCAGCATCCGTCACCAGCAGTTGTTGTCAATTGTTTTTTTTTATTTTATTTTTACATGAGGCAACCCCATTCCAGTGGTTGTCAATTGATGGAATTAATACTTATAGCAACAAAAAAAATTTAGTCACTCTATCCCAAATTGTAAGTCATTCTAAAAATATTGGACAGCTAAAACATGTCAACTTTGACCAAGTTTATATAATAAGATAATAATATTTACAATATCAACTAAGTATCATTAAATTCTTCAATTAATATATTTTTATAATATATTTATTTGGTGTCATAAATATTTGTATTTCTCTCTATAATTTTGGTCAAACTTAAGATATTTTGACTCTCTAAAGTTCTTAGAATGACGTAATTACAATTTGAAATAGAGAGAGTAAATTTGACTAAATTTATGCAAAAATTATAAAATTGAACTAGCAGTATCATTCGATAAACCATAAAATGTATTATCATACTATAGTTGATTGGGTTCATAAATATTGATATCCTCACTAGTACACAGGAGCTCTGTAGTGGCGCCATGTATTTTTTTTACTAGCTGTTTCACTTGACGTCCGCCACTAAAAATCAGTGCCATTTTTACAGGTGGGTCACTTAAGGAACCGCCACTAGAAATCGATTTTTAGTGGCGGTTCCTTAAGTGACCCGCCACTAAAAATAGCCCATTTTTACTGGCGGGTCACTTAAGGAACCGCCACTAAGAATCGATTTCTAGTGGCGATTCCTTAAGTGACCCGCCTGTAGAAATAATCTGAATTTTAATTTTTTTAATTTTGCAAATGATCTCCTATGAAAAAACTGTCAAAATAAAAATTTTAGATCTCGAAAAGTTATGAAACTTTGTAGTTGAAATTTTTTTCATTTGAAATAATCTTGTTGATGTAAATTACGGTCAAAGTTTGAAATTTAAAATTTGACTCTTTGATAAAAGCCTCGGATGGAGAAACACTCTACATGAAAATTGTAGATCTCAAAAAGTTACTCAACTTTATAGTTGACAACTTTTTCATTTGAATTCATTTAGGGCCTCAAACAATCAATTTACTCTCGGTTTGTTATAATATGTGAGGAGCCGAAGTGAGATATAGTCACAAGTGAGAGTATGGTGCAGTGGTAGGGAGGG
Organism: Eremochloa ophiuroides; assembly: GCA_038502445.1. Classification (NCBI taxonomy): domain Eukaryota; kingdom Viridiplantae; phylum Streptophyta; class Magnoliopsida; order Poales; family Poaceae; genus Eremochloa; species Eremochloa ophiuroides. The sequence goes on from JAHLJS010000003.1 coordinate 29,226,052, forward strand.
GTACGCGCGAGAGAGAGGTCGCGGGTTCGAATCCCACCGGTTGCGTAGCGCACGAAAAATACCGCGACTTGCGACTTTTGGAAAATAATTTTGCACTGGCCGATGGGTCCCTTCCTAGATTTAATTTTTTTTTGTTTTGCTATTTTTAAAACACGATTTTTGAAAAATAATTTGTACTGGCGGTTCGCCAGTAAAAATCGCCGATTTTTACTGACCTCTAACACTGACGGTTGTCAAAAACGCCTGTAAAAATACGTCTACAACCGCCAGTGCAGACCTTCTCTGTACTAGTGCCTCCTCCGGAGCCTATAGCTTGATTATTTATTAAAAGATGACCGGGGCCTATTGTGGCACTCCAAATCACCGTTTATTTAATTAGATCAGATGGTTAAGATTATCTACTACTCTTTCTCTGTTTGATATGGAGGAAGCTAAAACAACCTATAGCGATATAAGTTTGTTTATAAAACTGATCAGACAAATTCAACTTAGAAGAAAAAACAACCTACCTTTTAGAACCCAAGAGATATTTGTTAGTGCCTCTATCACAAAATAATCAAGGCACAATTTGATTTGGTGTAGCTTTTAATATGATACTTTGGGCGCTAATTTAGTTTATAAATATAAAAATTTATAGCACACAAGTTTAAACATTAGAAAGTATCGCTAAATCCAAATCAAATATGTCATATGAATTTTCCATATAATTATAATCATTATTGACTATATTATAGATAACATTGATAATTTTAAAAATGTGTCTATGTCCTATATTTTAGGATGGGAGGCGATAATATATATAGAAAATACTCCTTCTGTCTCAAACCAAAAAAAATGATTATCACTTTCTAATGAGTGTAATAATGTCAAGTTTTACCAATTCTACATAAAAATATTAATATTTTTGGCACCAAATAATATTGTTAGATATACCTATCGAAAAAATTTTATTCTATTTGAATGTTGATATCATTCTCTATAAACTTGGTGCAACTGGGAAATGTTTGGCTTGTCTTAAATCTAAGATTGTCTTTTTTTTGGAACAAAGGAGTACAATAATCATGTAGCACCAATTCAAGGGTGCGCCATCATGCACAATCAAATAGAGCTCTATCATTTGCCTTGGTTTAAGGGGCTTTTGTCTGCAGGGGCGGGACACCATGTTTAGATGTCTTTTGTAATACAAAATGCTAAATGCTAAATCTTTTACTGTAACAAATGGTAAATGCAAAAATTTAGTTGTATGTCAAAAGTTTAGACATACAGACACAACACATGTCCCATGACGTTTTTTACCCTCTTTTGGATTTGTTAGATGCCAAATGCAAAATGTAAAATACTAAAAATTTTACTGTTTACACCATAGTGTTTAGTTCTATTTTGAAAAAAAAAGAGCCAAAACACCAAAATATTTTTAAAATGGAGGAACTAGACACTTTGTCCACAGCAGCACATTATTGAACTCATCAATAAGCCAGGATGCCAGCAGGTAAGCCTTAAAAGCTACTCGCAATTAAAACCTGACATATGAATGCAACCTAGGAGTACGGACTGCGGAAGCTGCTACTACCAGCAGCTGTATCTGGTTAAACGGTGAGGTCATCGATTTAGTTTTAACCGTAAAGAATTGGTTAAACCGTTGGTTTGATAGCTGTAGAGCAAACAAATTGAACCGCCTACTTCAAACTAGTGTAATATGAAGATATACAATACATAATTAGCAACATATATAGTTGATCACACATTCAATAAATTATTGAAGAACGTGATTACATAACCAACTTTCAACTAATCTACCCGTCCCCAAAGGTACTTCATTATTATGTGATGTTGGTTCATAACTCAAATAATTTGATCGCCAAAGTGTATAATAATAACAAAATAACAATGTTTCATAATGCATCACAGCAAGATGGGTCTTAATTTTAATAAGTTTTGCTTCTCTACAGTTGTTTTATGGGATATGCCAAAAAGCACATGAAAAAATTATGTATATATATATATATTGCATTTATGAATAAAAAGAATTATTTAAAATATTTATAATTGTAAAACACTCTCAAATAAATGAAATGCACCAATGCAAAGAGCTTGTCAAAATAAAAATAGACATATTATTTGCTAATTTGTAACTCATATATATATATATATATATATATATATATATATATATATATATATATATATATATATATATATATATATATATATATATATAAACTGGTCGGTTCAAATGGAGCCAGCTGGTTGACCAGTTCTTGCAAAAACTGGCTGCTTCAATCAGTTTTTACCGGTTTGGTTGTATGGACGGTCTGTGAGCAAACCAAACCGCTTCTATGGTTCAGTCTTTCACTAATCGGACCGTCTATCCTCCAAGAAAGGATGTGTGTGTGTGTGTGTGTGTGTGTGTGTGTGTGTGTGTGTGTGTATATATATATATATATATATATATATATATATATATATATATATATATATATATATATATATATATATATATAAATTGATCATACAATGTTATACAAAACAATAAAAAAAGTTTTAATATCAAAATTTTAAAATATATTATCAAATCTGTAATTCTAAAGCATGATGACTATTCTACTGCTCCCTCCATTCTAAATTATAAGCCGTTTTGATTTTTTTAAATATATTATTTTAAAAATGTATCAAGACCTAGTGTATATCTAAGTGCATCTCAAAAGATATGTATCTAAAAAGGTCAAAACGTCCTATAGTTTGGAATGGAGGGAGTACTATTTGTTTTAAATATTAATTATATATGAACGAATATATAAAAAGGCTAATTGTTCTAAGTTACCTGACATTGGATATCAATCCCTTTGCTTCTGTACTCAATGTAGAGGTTCCTCGAGAATTGAGAAACATACCTGCTTGAAATTTGTTTATCGAAGAATTAGACACAAATGTAGTAAAGCTTACCATGAATACTTTATGTTTTGGATAGTGTTGACACACAGCTCCATACTCATATAGGGTGCGTTTAGTTGGGCAAAAAGTTTGGGTTGTATTACTGTAGCACTTTCGTTTATATTTGACAACTTTTATCTAACTATGGACTAACTAGCTAGATTCAAAAGATTCGTTTTGACATGTACAAATAAACTGTGTAATTAGTTATTTTTACCTACATTTAACGCTCCATATATAGGTTTAAAGATTCGATGTGACGGGTATCGAAAAAAGTTTGGAAGTTTGGGAACTAAATGCACCGATAGCTAGCTCAAACACTACTTTATAGTAAAAGCTTATTAATAAGTCCTACAATAAATTTGTCATTGCAACGTATTTTTTGAGTGAGGTGTAAGCGTAGCTTTTTGTGTTTTCAAACTCAAATAACTCTAGTAAAAACTAATGATAGTGAAAGTTATAATTTACTAGAATCTTGTTGAAGAATGATCATCTTTACAGAAACTTGTAAAGCTTACTGCCGAAAAGAAACCAAAAAAAAGTTGCAATAATTGTAATAATAAAAAAAATAAGTAGAGGGCAGGCAAGTGAGCAGACAAGACCTTGATGAACTACGATAACGGGTAGTAGTAGTTCACCAAAAACCACAGGATGCCAATCAAATTAATAGTAAATTAGTATTACCGTTTGGTGGCAGCATAGATGGTGTAGAGCGGGAAGGAGGGGATGGCCTCCGTTGACCCGGATCCGATGTTGACGATGGCGCCCCTCCGGCGAGCCAGCATCCCGGGCAGGACCGCCGCCGTGACCTCGGTGAGCGCCCACAGGTTGACCCGTATCATCTTCAGCCACGCGTCCACGTCGAACTCATGCAGGTACACGGCGCAGGGCTTCGCCACGCCGGCGTTGTTGACGAGGACCCCGACGTCGAGCCCGTCCACGGCCTCGCGGAGCCGCCGCATCGCCTCTTCGCCCTGCGCCGTGGAGACGAAGGAGAGGTCGAACACCACCGTCCTGGTCTGCACGCCGGCGTGGGTCCTGGCAATGGCGTCCGAGACGTCCCGGAGCTTGCTGGGGTCGCGGCCGACGAGGACGACGTTGAGGCCCCGGCGCGCGAGCTCAAATGCCATGGATCTGCCGATGCCCGACGTCGGCCCCGTGACCACGGCCCAGCCGCCGTAGCGGCGGCGAAGGTTCGTCGGCCGGCGCAGGAGAAGGTTAGGGGAGGGCCAAGTAGCCAAGCAGGCGAAACGTGACGGCGCCGAGGTAGAGGGCGCCGAGGACCACCAACATGTGGAACCATGGAAGAAATTGCTGCTGGATCTGGATGTCACTAGCGTCGACATCCATGTCTCTCCCCCCGTTGCTGCTGGAAGAAATTGCTCCTGCGCTCGCAGCCTTGCTCCCTCTTGTTTTATATGCAAAGGTAAAGCAAGAAGAACTTCTAACAAGGCGCGAAGCAGACAGACAGACAATAGTTCGTAGATCAAATTGGTGCAGATATTTATTACTTTATTTATGGGAGGGCATACCAAAGGACGGTTAGCTACATCTGTGTATTGGAATATATCACTAGTCTCATAGTACACCAGTGTGTTAGGATACATTGTTAATCATAGTGCTCCACTATGTCTGAAACATGGCATTAGATGTGGATTCAGATGTGCCTATCGCTGTATCGCTTAATGTATGCACATGGAGATAAGAAAGCATAACGACGGAACAATATATGATTCGCAACTAACTGTATATGCTGGGCTAGGAAATATTTACATTGTGCCAAAGGAGGACTGACAGAATAAATAACACCTCTCCATTTTTTTCAAGAACGTGCTATGCACGTGTTAGGGTGTACGTTTCATGGAGAAAAGGATGTGAGTTGTGCTTGTGACCCGTGAAAGTATAGCTGGATAGTACAAAACAGATAAGACACAGACCAGCACACAAAGTGAAAACAATGAAATGCGCAACTTACCAAAACTCTTATTTCATCAAGGCAGAGGAAATACACCCCAAAAAAGAGATCCTGTTTCTTGGTATTCAAAACTGTGAAGCCTTGAAGGTCACAACCACTACCCCAGCCGAACTCTTTCCCTACAGCCGAACTGTTAGAAATCAGCTGTATGCACACAATCATAAGCACACATATGAACATAAAGACAGAGTGAGAAGAATGGGAGTTTCTTGCTGTATTTCTCTTTTGATGCTTGTTCTTACATCTGATGAAAAGAGCCTCCTATTTATAGAGGATGGAGGATAGATGGGTACATATCACAGTGTATCTTGATTCTTTTCCCCTCTCTTTACATAATTTGGCCACACTCAAAGTCTCCCTTTCATGTACTGTTTAGAGACTTTGATTTACAACACTCCCCCTTAGCCAAATTTGTGCTATGTGTATGCCTCGTTAAAAACTCCCCCAAAAACTGAGTGGGAGAAAGGGTAGGAGAAAAGAGCGCATCACATGCATCACTTTATGTTGCACCTATTGCCTCGTCAAAAACCTTCCACGAGAAAACCCAAGTGGAAAAAACTCATTAAGGAAAAAAGAGTACATCAATTGATATTTGAGTTAGGTCTTCGAGACCAACTCATGATCTTCAGGATCACGATTTAATAACACTCCCACTTGTGCAAATCTCGCGTCTTGTGTATGCCTCGTTAAAACTCCCCTAAAAACCAAGTGGGAAAAAATGTAGGAGAAAAGAGTACATCACATGCGCAGGCTGTGTTGTACCTGTTGCCTCATTAAAAACCTTACATGAGAAAACCCAGCGGGAAAAACTCATCAAGGGAAAAAGAATACAACTGTTGATTTACGGATCGGGTCTTTAGGATCAGTCAATCTGGTTTATGCATTTTAGGTCTTCCGGACCTACCGGTCATCAGGACCGACTTGTGATCTTCATGATCACAATCATGAGCTATGATGTCAGGGGTTATCTCCCCCTGAACCCTGTAACTCTCTTTGCCAATTCCACGAAAACACTTGTGGAGCTAGAGAGGGCATAGATTTTGTGAATATCCTGCCATATTTTCACATGAGTTTGCTTACAGGATCTTCATATCCTTGCTCTTCTAGAGCTTATGGGTATAAAAGAGTTTTAGAAGCAATATGCATCATGATATTGCTCTTGCCGTAGCCCATATGCATCTGTGCAACACAAGTCGCATTATCTTCATAGATAATGGTGGGGGTGTGTCGATGATGTTCATACCACATGACTTCTAGATGTAATTATCCGTCATAGCCCAACACACTCTCATGTGGCTTCATATTGGGCAATTATCTCTTTAATTAGTGGTTGATTGACTCATCAACCAGGGTTTGCTCCATAGACCGCCATGAAATAGTTATACCACCACATAGATATGTGAAACCAGTCTGTGGCCTGGCATTATGCAGGTCAGACATATAGCCAGTCATCCACATACCCCACCATGGTTGGGACTTTGGTCCTTTGAGAACCAGGCCAAGGTCTCAGATACCTTGTAGGTACTGAGGATAGTCTTAGCGCAAACCCAATATCCTTTGGTTGGGCAGCACTGTACCTTTCCATCAGCGAACGCAATATCATGCCTTGTGCAGTTCACTAGGTACATTAGTGCACTAATGGCGCTTAGTAGGGAACTTCAGGTCCCAAAAACTATATCATCATCACCCTTGGGTCTAAGCAGATCTTTATTTGCTTTGGAGGATCGAACCATCATGGTGGTTATCAGAGGGTGGAATTTGCCCAAATTAAACTTCAAGTACCCTCTTTGTAGACCGGTGTACAAACACTCCTTTAGAGAGGTGCTCGAGCTTCTGGCTCAAGATCAACTTGGTTTACCCAAGTCCCTCATCTCGGATTCTCTCTTGAGTGAAGCCATTGCTTCCTCAATGTTCTCTGCAGTGCCAATGATATTCAAATCATAGATCGAGATGATGCAGAAACCCTTCAGGGATTTCTTCATAAATCTGTAGGGACAATCATCATTGTTTGTGTAATTCCTCTTTAGGAGGAAATTACTCAAACGGTTGAATGACATCCTTTCGGATCGACTACGTCTGCTGCAGGCAGATGCTATGTATATTGCGGGTTTGATTCGGTCTAGGGATCTGAGTCCTTCAGGGACTCTCATATGGATCTTTGAATCAAGTGACCCATATCAGTATGCGGTTACAAGTTTACCAACTACATTTTAAATTTAAGTTATTAGCTACCATAGATATTAAGTGTCGAAATATTTTGCCACTATCTGGATAGTAAATTTCATCATAATCAATGACGGGTTTTGTAACAGAACCGCCTAAATCATATGGCCCACAGGCACATGTCATTGTCACTAATGACCTCTGACAGCCGGGCCCGTGTCCAAAATGATTTAGGAGGCCCTGCCGGGTTACATCAGCACCCGTTTCTCCGACAAGATCCCATTGTGAAGCCATTACAGAATTACAACATTTCATAATAAAATACATCAGAGTAAAAGTGCGAAAGATTAAATAGTACTTAGATTACAAACCGGTTGTTCAAATAAAATTCAAGTACAGTTATTACATACCATAATTAAAATAGTGGCAGTAGCAGTAGAACAACAACATAGCATTAATAGATAGGTGGTAACACGAACCCTGCCCGCAGGTTCACTTCACTCTTCCTCGCTATCCTGAATTATGGTCACACAGCAAGGGGCAAGGCAGACCTCCTGCTGCTGACTACCTGCAACGGGGGTTAACAAACCCTGAGTACGGGGGTACTCCGCAAGACTTACCCGACTAAGAAAAAGGAACTGAGACTCAGGAATGCAGGCTGAGGGAGTCAAGGTAAGGCTTTAACAAGAGTCAAAGTATTTTGCGGAAAAAACATTACTAATCCTACTTTCAGTATTTTACTCAACATTATTAATAGTCAATATCAATAAATTCATAATTCTTTCACATATAACTTTCATTATCCAATTACTTATTCATTCTCAAAAACATCCTACTTCCGAACCACTTTTCGATGTAGGTGTGAGGATCAAGTCTCCATAACCGAGGAGCAACGACGATTCGAATCGATTAGTACCCAGCTGGGGATCCCTAACCACACTGCATATGTAGCACCTAAGCTTGCATATACCAACCCCGTCTACCACGGCTTTTCTATCCCTGAACCGGTCCTACGCCACCCGAGAGCACAGTACTCCTCTCATCTCCAGGCATGCCGACCATAAGGGTACACGCTACTCTCGCCATCTCTCCACTCCCAGTGCGTGGTTGTCGGTTCAAGCAATAGAGCTACCGGAGATAGGGCTTCCCAGAGTATGTGGCTAGTTGCAAAGTCTCGATCACAGCAGGCCGACAACGAACGGTCCCTAATACTTTCCGTTGGATACCATGTATTGGGACTCTAACCTAAATACCCTGGTAACCACCCGGTTTTCACATCCCTTTTCCGTTGGCGACGATAAGTTGGGACTCTAACCCAAACATATGACCACCACCCGGAAAACCCATCCCCATTGATGATAATGGACTGGCCAAGTACACTACCAACAATGAAGACAATACCCTTCCCCTTTCAATGATTCATTCCTTGCATATCATCATAGTTCAAAATAGCATTTTATGCAAATCTAAATCATTAAGCAGGGCTAAGCATTTTTTAATACTTAATTAAATCAGGTTCTCGGGGTAATAAGTGGTCAAGGATAGGTAATGCATCAATAAGTTATCACTCAACTCCTATTAACCTAATGCAGTAGATTAACTGAAGTGATAAAACATTTTAAACACAAGAGGGGCAAATACACCGGGACTTGCCTTGGATTGCGTAGAGTGTCGGGTCAGGGTCAGTGCCACAAATATCAAAGCCCTGGATCTCCTCGGGAACCACCTCCGTAGCAGGAACCTCGACTTTGACTTCTTCGTTGTCGGTCACTACACGCATGCAATGATGTATGTTTAATATGATGCGGATGTCATGATGTGCAAGGTACAATACAATAATTAAACCACCTTGAGTAACTTTCCCTCACGGTAAACTTACAAACTAATCTACCTCAAGTAAGTAGGCATGTCCCACAATTCTTTTTTATTGACCATTTTAACAGTCGTTAATGACAAGAGTTATATTTTACCAAACATACCAGATACATCATGACAATGTGTTAGGCTAACCTTCCCTTGGTCTTCAGGGTGTTTGACCAAGGTTTATCAACCAATCCCAAATCACACATTACCTAAATACTAGGGTTTCCACTAATTCTCATACCACAATAATACAATAATATTTATTCCACAAGGCTAATTATTTTCAAATGAGCCCAAACTCTACCAACAGATAGGTTTCACCCCTAAACAGAGCCAATTAAAATTTCATGATTTTTGGACTAACAGAGAATTTATCAAAATTCCTCAAAATTGTGATTTCCATTTAAAAGATGTATTTTTAGCCCCTTCAGAAAATACCCAAACACTACATCTCATATTTTTATAATATTCTACACTTAACAGAGAGTACACTCAATTATTTTTATAATTTTTCTTGCAGTAGATTAATTCACACAAAAATGGTAAGATACAGCACTATTCATTGGAAAATTGAAATCGAAAAGCATTTGAATAATCACAGAAAAATCACAAAGCTAAACCAGCCCGAGCCGGCCCAAAACCACCAGGCCGGCCCATCTGGCCGCGCCCTCCCGCTGCTCACCCACTGAGCCACTGGCAACGGGCCCCGCCTGCCAGGACCCTCTCTCTCTCCCTCACATGCACTCACAGACCGACGGGGCACGGCGGCCCGACCGCGGCCACTTACCGCCGGCGACCCCTCTGGCGAGACCACGGGACAGAAGCTCTCTCCACTCATCTCCGCACAACCCCAGTTAGATGGACCAACACAGCCCGGCTCGGACTCCACCGCGGCCATGGCAGATCGACGGCAACCGGCGCGGCGGAGCACGCGTTCCGGCGACTCAAGAACACGAAAAGGCTAACCGACCTACCCAGGGAACCAGTGAGCTCACCAGAGCGTCATGCTTGCGCAGGACGAAGGTGAGGAGGTCTCAAGGCTAGTGGTTGACAGCGGCGGCAGACACGACAGGCTGCACCGGCGACGAGGTCCGCGTTTCGATGAACCTATGACAGTAGAGGTTAGACCATCAAGCCCAGAAGAACCAGGGAATCAAGAGAAACCCAGAGCATTAGATGGTGCGAGACAAAGTTCACCGTAACACCCCAGAGACGACGCGCGGCGCAGGGCGGCGTTCTCGCCGGAGCCGGGGATGAGAAGTGGCCGCGCGGTCGACACTGACCATGAACTCCCGCGCGAACAGAATCAGTCGAGGCTTAAAGGTGTGGTGAAGAGGTGGGCGAGATGGAGTGGACGGCGGTTGAGCAGGGACGATGAATTTGGCGGCGGACCGAAGCTTGCCGGTGATGGGAGAGAAAACGGGGAGGAAAAAAAGAGAAGAGCCCATCGCCTTTAACGGCCCCGGGAGGAGAGGATAGGGTCGACACGTGCTCCGAGCCCCCCAGCGACTCTCCACGCGGCGGTGCCCCAGCCCCAGCTGGCCAGACGGCGGCCGGCGCGTGGTACGGCACGCGCGTACGGCGGCGCTGCCAAACAGGGGACCCCCCTAGTACTTTAGCTAGAGGTTTAGGTCAAAAGCTATTTGAACCCTTACCTCCAAATTCCGAATGGTAACCAGAAAAACTTAAAAAATAAAGTCTGTAGAGATTTTTGTGAAGAACATCTTTGATTCTTGAACCATATTCAAATTCGGCAAAATTTTGAAATTACAGAAAAGGGGGTAAAAGTTGAATTTGAGTTTGATTTGCAATTCACTGAAATTCTCCAAACTTTTCCATAGAACTTGAAATTCTATAAAAATGAAAGTTGTTCTAAGTGTTGAGCTCTACAACTTTCATTAAAGGCGTTTTGTCAGATTCTTGATAGTTTTTAAATTGATGTTTCAAATTTGAATTTCAAGTCACTGTTTTGAGTTTAATTAAAATTTCTAGTGCATAACTTCAAAATCTCCAAAAATCAAATTTGTTCCATTTTAAAATATCTACAACTTTCATTAGATTCCTTATAGATTTTGAATTAGGTTTTAGGATCCAATTAGGGCTTAATAGCAATTTCCTTTTTGAATTAATTTTTGATTTTCACAAAGGGGGTTTAATTGGGCAATCAATCATGAACATAATCAAGTCACTCTAGGAGCCCTAAGCACAATCACATGCAGGCAGTTAAATTAAATATGATGACATGGCAGATTAATTAAATGTAATACCAGAGGTATTACAGCTTTCTATGGGAACCCTTGTGCCACTAGCCTCGCTTGGTGCCATATTCTTCTTCAGGAGGAAGACCCATTTGCATCCATTAGGGATGACTTCAGGAGGTGTTAGGACTACAGGCCCAACAACCTCCTTTCATTAAGTGAGTGCAGCTCTGCCTCAATAGCGGCTTTCAATTTGTCCCAATATGAGTGCTTTCGACACTGGCATGGACTATGGTTTTAGATCCGGATCGATTGAGCCAACAATTTTGGAGGCAAAATATTTGTCGACAATAATGGTCTTTCAAGTATATAACTGTCCTGATCCCACATAATTAGTGGCGATCTCATTCATATCCTCTACCTCATCATGATTTCCCATAACGATCGAGCTAGAGCATTCCGATCTTCCAATGCGATATTATATGCGCGTTGCAATAGGATTTCCATCTTTAGGATGGGGTCCTTCAGGGACCATCTCAACTTCATGTTGAGTCGCCACTTCAGGGGCATTCTCGACTTCGGGCCAAGCTTCCTCAGCTGATTCCTTAAGTGATGCAAGTGGCTTGAGAACTTGTCTATACGAATGTTTCCGCGGACCCTTGTCCGAGCACCCGGAGGTCTCCCCCTCAACCTAGGATCGGGTGGAGGCAACAGAGTTGGTAACCTTCTGGGTTACCCATACCCTTTCCAGCACATTTACTACAGGTAAATGCGACATTGTCACTCTTTTTATCAGGGAAAGCATTTGGCAGCTCATTTGCAACATTTTACAAATTCATAATCCTCTAATTTTCTGGTTCAGATTTACTAGTGCATAGGTCTAAGAAATACATCCCAGATGAATTCTTATTCAATTTCCTAGCATTCTTTTAGATGCATATCTCCCTGTAATGCTGGGAAATGCAATCATCGTACCGAGCCTTATGAAGATCCCCAATCATATGCTCATATATCCCTAACTTCCAGTGGGATCTCAATAATGTATGCTGATGTGGTGGTACTGGCACATATACCGCACAATTAGATATACACAGATGAGAAATACTTGATTCTTTCCCATGCACTAGCTTCATGGGGGACGTGCAGTTGGCCTAAGTTGGATTAGTGATGCAATATGAACTACAATATGACATCCCCTTTTACAATGCATATATGTGTTGCTAAAAGTCCATATAAATGTTGCTGAGGTCTATACCAACGCATTAATTATGTGTTGTTAGAAATAGCGTTGGAAGGGTTTATTGCAACACTTATATATGCGTTGGTAACACCTAGAGATAACTGTTGCAAACTTGCAACGGATATTTATGAGATATGGCAACGCTTATATGTGTTTGTACCAATAACGGACGAATGACTTGTGTAGTTTGCAGCAACGGATATTTATGAGATATGGCAACACTTATGTGTTTGTACCAATAACGCCTATATAAACCACCAATAAACCACATTTCAATTCGGGGCCAAATGCAGAGATCACGCACTTGCAATTGGGAAATTAAAGACCATCTCACACATGCTGATAACGTGTTAGAAATCAGTTGTTTGCACACAATTACAAGCACACTTATGAACATAAAGACAGAGTGGGAGGAATGGGAGTTTCTTTCTGTATTTCTCTTTCGATGCTTGTTCTTACATCTGATGAAAAGAGCCTCCTATTATAGAGGATGAAGGATGGATTGGTACAGATTACAACAACAATGTGTGCTTTCTCCCCTCTCTTTACATAATTTGGCCACACTTAAAATTCCCCTTTCATATACTGTTTAGAGACTGATTTACAACAACAACAATGCCTGCATATATTATCTATATCTATACCTACTAATAAAATGAGAAGATTTTCGGCTTTTTTTTTTCGTCCAGCCTTCCTAATTAAACGTGCTTTCCTAACTACCTGTCCGTGTAAAACAAACGAGTCCAATCAAAACCAAGTGCAAGGACATTCTGCCTTTTTTTTCGTCCAGCCTTCCTAATTAAACGTGCTTTCCTAACTACCTATCCGTGTAAAACAAACGAGTCCAATCAAAACCCAGTGCAAGGACGGCACTAGAGAACTCTTCGACTACCCCCGCTCTACGGTAGGCACGCATGCTGTTCTGTTGCTTCTGCCCACCTAACCCAGCCCAGCCCAGCTCCATCAATTCACGACCTGGCAGCCCGAGGAGGCCATGGACTTCTGCCTGGGGGGCGCCCATGACAGGTTTCCTCCTCCTCGATGCAAATTCAAACCCATCGGTGGGGTGATGTGGCGGGAGGGCCATGGCCGTTTGATGTTTTTTTTCTTGTCTTAGAGTTTGTTTGAGTTAAAATTGGACTGAACCAATATAATTTCTACTTAGAAGGATCTATATATCTTCAATAGGCCATTTTTAAATCTTAATAAGATATGCACTTAGTCTGGTTTAGTTTTGTGTGTCCGGTTGACATTAGTACCATATGGTAAATTGAGGAAGGACAACCAGATGAGACGCAAATAAAATAAAAGGCATTCTGCTAAGAAAACTCATATCTTTCTTGGGTTTTTTTTGACAAAGAAGAGATATTGATACGCAAGTCAAATACGTATAATAATTACTTTTTTCTAGATTGGTTACGAAACCTATCGAGTTAACGAAAATTTATTTTGATACTCTCCCGTTACAAGCACGGACACTTTTTGCTAGTACACCATAAGAGAGAGACATTCAATCTTTGTTTGGTCAATGGCGACAAGACGGCAACCCAGATTAGTCTGAACCCCTTATGGTTATTTCTTTGCAAATCACTTGCCTTATATATATAACAACATAAATCCGTAGCCACAGAACTGTGTGCAGATTTGACAACTTGCATCCAACGCGACAAAACAATTATACACACAAAAAACGGCACACGTGCTACTTCTTAAAATAAGTTATATAATACCATCTTGATCATTCGCGAGATATATAGACTGTACTACTATTATTAATACCACTGTTGAACATGAACAGGTAGCTGCCGAGAGCATGCAGATCTGGCCCACCTCGCCCAGCTGGCTGGCTAACTAGCCACACTGATCTTAATTTGGCCCAACTGATGCATTGGCGTTGCCGTTGGGTGGTGTTACAGCCTGCTGCTGCTGCTCGCCGCGTGAATGGGCGTTGGCGATCATCACGGCTTGACGACCGCCGTGGAGGACGGCTCGGTGCTGCAGGTGCAGGCGGATGCGGTACCAGTCATGGACCCAGTCCGGCACGAAGCCGGTGAGGCACCACTGGAGCTTCTGGGCGGCGCCGGGGACGCACAGCGGGCCGTTCCCGATCCACCGCGCCGCCGTGCTGGCGTACTCGTCCGCCGTCGCCACGAACCACGGCCGGAGCTTGGCCTTGACGGCGCTCGACAGCATGCGCGTGTGAACGTAGAACGGCACCTGCAAGGCCGGCGTATATACATCATATGAATCAGCTCTACTTTTAGCAGATGGATCGGGTTAATAATGATGACCGGCCTCGATCGCCAGCTGACGGTCGCTCAGCTAGAAGATGAAATTTGTGCAGCGGTTTGACCTGATATTGGACGTCAATTCCTTTGCTCTTGTACTCGACGTACAGGCTTCTGGAGAACTGAGCGACATACCTGGATAGGATGAACACCACACGTTAAATTAAATTAATATAAATATAAAGACCACATGTGTAGCTCTAAACGTACAGTTAATTAGTTGTTCAAACTTTGATGAGAACTCCGCCGACGCTGCACGCTACTAGCTAGCTTGTTTTCGTAGCATGCATGCATGTAAAATCGTTAGAACGAAAAAGGAAACCAAAACCTATTACTTTTTGGTGGAGCTGTAGACGGTGTAGAGAGGGAAGGACGGGACGGCGAGGGTGGAGCCGGAGCCAACGTTAACGATGGCACCCCTCCGCCGCGCCAGCATCGCCGGCAGCACGGCGGCGGTGACCTCGGTGAGCCCCCACAGGTTGACCCGTATCATGCGCACAAGCCGCTCGACGTCCGCCTCGTGCAGGTACACGGCGCCGGGCGTGTTCACCGCCGCGTTGTTCACCAGCACCCCGACGTCCAGCCCCTCGATCGCCGCCGGCAGCCGCCGCCGGATCGCCGCCGCGTCGTCGCCTTCCGGGGTGCCACCGGCGAGGGAGAGGTCCAGAACCACGGTCTTGACCTTGGCCTCGGGGTGGAGCGACGTGATGGCGGCGGAGGTCTCCCGGAGGTTGCCGGCGTCGAGGTCGACGAGGACGAGGTTGAGGCCCCGGCGGGCCAGCTCCATGGCCATGGACCGACCGAGCCCGGAAGTCGGGCCGGTGACGATGGCCCATGAGCCGTAGCAGCGGCGGAGGTCCTTGGGCCGGCGCAGGCACCGCGCGAGGTAGGCGAGGGGCCGCCCGCAGATGGCGGCCATGTACAGCGCGCCAAGGCAGGCCAGGGAGACGAACCACACAGGCACATCCTCCATTATCTCTGCTTCTGCTTCTGCTTCTTGCTCCTGCGATACGACTATGTAGTGGTGCACTGGCGACAAGAGGAAGCCATACATATATATGAGCTCTCCAACTAACTCGGGATAGGGTTAAGCTATTAATTCATCATTTATAGTTTCATACCAAGCAGCCCAAGATGATCTAGTGGGTTAAGCAACTGAATAGGACTGGCGGCCTAGGGTCGCCGAGCCTAGGACCTTCTGTGATTCATACCATACGGACCGAGAGTATTTATAATTTTGGATTAGAGTAAAGAGAACGTATGCTATGAAAACTGCAAACTATGGAAACTCTAATTAAGGTCATACAAATTTAATCCGATTGCTACAGGTGGGGTGGTTATTTTAGCACTTAAAGCCCTTCACTCATCCGATCCTAAAGATGGGTTATTTTAGCACTTAAACCCTCTCACCTGTAGCCATCGGATTAGATTTGTGTGGCCTTAATTAGAGTTTTTATAGTTTGCACAGGAGACTGGTTTCCATAGTACATGTTCCCTAGAGTAAAAGATACATGATATATTAGTCCATCAACTTGTCTGCCTATATCAATTAGGTCCACCAACTTTGCATATTTCATTTCTGGGCCTGAAATGTTTTTAAGTGGTGCACAAATTGTCCATAATGTTTTGTTTTTGTGTTTATATTCGTCATGGACTCTATAACGTGACTGATACGACACAGAGAGGTCACGTGCGATGCGTGTGAGCGGTAGGATCAGTGACAGATCTATGATTTTAGCAAAGGGTATGACACAAAAAAATTACTATCTGCTAAGTCAATAAAGAAATATAAAAATTTGCAACATAATTCGGTATACAGACTAAATAATATGGTAAGTATTAAATTCAAAGATTAAGTTCAAACTTTTCATAACTTACAATGAGAAGTTCAAACGACATACTGAATGTCTAACCACTTATTTGTATATGGATTTAAACAGTCTTCTGTTAGTTGAAACTGAAAGCTGAAAGCTGATAATGGCTTATACTGATTTCTTGTGAGAGAAAAATACCATTCTATGGTTAAAAAGAAGTCAAAATAAGTGCTTGTAAGCTAAAGCTATTAGCTACTTAATCCGGTTTGAACCACTCGTCTTATTCAATAGATTTGCGCAAAATGAGATAAATTTAACTTATTCTTAAAGAACTATTATTAATAAAGCAGGTCATAACAAAAAAGTGATATTTTGCATAAATTTTTGAGGTCAAACTTGAATTAAAAAAAAAAGTCAAACGACTTATAAATTGAAATGGAGGGAGTATTAGCTAACTTTTACTGCTATTGATTCAAACAGGCAGGTCCAAACCATTAGTCTTCGGATAATCTATTCCTTTTTATTTATCATCGTTGGTGTGTACCACAAGTTTGGCTCAATACGTAGAAAATACGTGCAATATTTATATCTCATAATAAATTTATTAAAAAAACTAGATTCAAAGATTTTTGCGATGACACTAATTTTATACTATAAATATTAATATTTTTTAAATATATATTTAATTAAAGTTGTTTTTTAGAAACGCAAACAACAGATATTTTCAGAGGCAAGGAATATGTGGCCACCTGCCCGCTTCAGGTTACCTGACCGCCGGATTACCGTCACTCTCTTGACTCTGGGATCCAGACCATCAGTATGTGTGTGTGGGCATGTGTCTCTGACTCGAAAAGTTATATCTTTGGATTGATTAGCAGCTACTCCATCAATTTCAAACTATAAGCTATCTTAGCTTTCTAGATAATTCTTTTTTATTTAAAGCTAGCATATATCTAACTACCATGTATTATGTAAAGCTAAATCGATCAACTTATACTTCTGACCAAAGAGAGTAACAGTTACTTGGTTAATAATACAATATATCGAATAATAGGCGACTAACTATTAACCAAACAGTAGTTAGGCGTTATTTGGAGACAAAAGCTAAAAAGGTGGATGTATTGGTAGCTTTGTGTGTACTACGCACGAGATACTCTCTCCATCCCGACTTAAGTGTCACCATGGAAATTATGGCAATCGAACTTTTAAAATTTGACTAAATTCATAGTTAATATTAGCAATTTTTGTATCTATGAATAAAATTATTATAAGAACAGATTCAATGATCTACTATATTTATTTATTTAGTTAATGTTTAGTAGTGAAAGGACCTAGGATGCCGCCTAGAGGAGGGTTGAATAGGCGTTTCTGAAAATTTACACTTTTAAATACGGAAACGATTAGAACCGGAGTTTCTAATTACTTAAAAACTTCTCACAAAGAAACAAACTCCCCAAAGGAGTAAACAGAGTATATAAACTGAATATGAAACACCTTGGAGCCTAACACCCGCACCACAAAGGATTAGAACAAATGGCACAAAATTCCGCACAGAGAGCTAATACCGGACGCGTCCGATATTAATACCGGACGTGTCCGGTATGCACGGGCTGTGCAGGTTTGCTCCAAAACTCTTGCTGCTCTCTTCTCCAATCTCTCACACAGTCCCCTGGTGATGTATATA
Organism: Eremochloa ophiuroides; assembly: GCA_038502445.1. Classification (NCBI taxonomy): domain Eukaryota; kingdom Viridiplantae; phylum Streptophyta; class Magnoliopsida; order Poales; family Poaceae; genus Eremochloa; species Eremochloa ophiuroides. Next base: position 29,244,208 of record JAHLJS010000003.1, read on the forward strand.
TGCCTTTATAACCTACACAGCAACTTGCACAACGGAGACAATCATAAATATTAAAAGAATGCAAAGTGAGACACGATATTTGTTTTACCGAAGTTCGGCACCCCCTCGGGTCCTACTCTCCGTTGAGCCGGCTGCGAGCAACCACAAGGGTTAGCTCTAGAGGACACCACAGGTCAACTCTAGCCGCGGTCTATTTCACCCGCTATACTCCTTCCACTAGGTGATCTCTTTTGCGGAGAGATCGAACCGTTACAAACTTTCCGAGGCACACCACAAGTTCTTGGGTGCTCTCCGGCGACGCCTAACCGTCTAGGACCGAAGTGTCCAATAGTAACAAATGTGAACCACGAGATCGACGATTTGCACAAGTGCTCAAGTGATGGCTTGCTTTCTATTTTGAATTCTCTCTAAACCCACAAATGGATTTGGCACTTTAGGATCAATCACTCACTTAGAGAGGGTTAGAGAGTGTTGTTAGAGCTCAGAGAAGGTCAGGGAAGTCAGTAGTATCGGCAGCCTCCAAAGGTGGAGGCTTGGGGCCTTTTATAAGCCACTCCCCGAAATTAGCCGTTAACTAGCCGTTGGAATACCGGACGCGTCCGTTATGCATATCGGACACGTCCGGTATTGCCCCAACGGTCACCTGTCAGAACTCAGATCTCTCTTGGATACCAAGTCGTGCCAGTACTACCGTTCTTAGGGTCGGTACTACCGCTCGAAAACCGGTACTACCGGATTAAAATCCGGTACTACCGAAATATATTTTCTGAAACCCGAGAGCAGCGAGTTGGCTGGGAGGAGATTCGGCGCCAAGTGCCAGCGGTACTACCGATACAGAGTCAGTACTACCGGCACGTCGGAACTTCCAGCCAACACCGAAACTTCCAACAAACAAACAACATGAGAGTTAGGGAAAACTCTGCTGAAACTGCCAATACCGGACATTCCGGTATTCTCAGCCTGAGAGCTCTCAACTAGTTGAAACGCTCTACCTCTCTCATATTTCACATGGGTTGGTTTGAGCATTTATGTATCACCATCTATCATCATGATGCATCCCTCTTAATAGTACGGCTTTCCTATCAACTCAAATTTAAATGTGAAAAGAATTTAAGCCTTGGAGTTGATCTTGAAGTGAAGCAAGCCGTTTTTCTTCAACCTTGTAACAATGGGATGTCATGAGTGATTTTGAAATTCATCTTGAGCAAAAAACCATCTTGAGCATGTAACTTGATTGCAACATTTTATTTGTAGGATGACCTCAATGCATCAAGTTACTTTGATTGCTTCTTCTCGAATAAGTAAATTTGATTCTCCACCACGTCATGTCCTTCATGCTTGATTAGTCCATCGACTAAATGCAAGTACTTCTCTTCTTCACCCTAGCTAGGTTCTTCGGCCGCCAAGCCCTTGCTTGCCCTTCACCTTTGCTTAGTACCTCAAAGACTTTTTCTTGCTATCTTCACCAATTCAAGCACTTTAGTCACAACTAGCTTTGAATCATCCATTCAAATGTGTTGTCATCTTCACTTTGATTGTTTTGATTCCAAGTGAATCATTGATACCTCATAATAAATGAGCCTTTGCTATAACCTCATTTTCATTGTTGTCTTGTGTTTGAGTTTGATTGAAACATACAACAATCCATCATTTTGGCTTTCAACAATATTTCAAGCACATATGAGATATATAATTCCCTGTTTCACACTTAGCACACGGGTTAGTCCTTTAATCAACATTGTCATCAATTCATCCAAAACCCACCAAAAGGTTAGATGCACTTTCAAGTAGTTTGACTTCTCAAGAAATAAGAATGATAGATAAAAAAGGACTAGGAGAATATGTGATAAGACAAAAGTAACTTTATTAACATATTAGCTCCTACTGGCTAGTTAGGCTGGGGCACCTAGTGGGACTATTGCTAGCTAGACACCAAGCTAACAATCATTTAGACATGCTTGATTCAAACTAACCAATTTTTGTGAACTAACTATTAGCCAAGTGCACTAGTACAGAAATTGTTTCTCTCGGTGGTGGCTTTTTTTCACTAGCGGTTTCCAAAAGCAGACGCCAATACAAATTAAACGGTTACGAACCATCACTAGAAATGCATCTTTAGTGGCAAGTTGCAAAGAAAACTGCCATTAAAAATCGTGTATTTCTAGAGGCGGTTTTCTTTATGAACCGTCACTAAAGATGCATTTCTAGTGGCAGTTTTCTTAATAAATTACCACGAATAATTTAAAATTGATTTTTTTTTTTTTAGTTTTTCAGATGACCGCATATGAAAATAAAAGTGGTAGATCTTGAAAAGTTATGAAACTTTGTAGTTGACAACCTTTTTATTTGAATTCTTTTAGGATCTCAAACAATCAATTTATATTCAGTTTAGGATAATATGTGAAGAACCAAACTCCGATATAGATATAAGTGAGTGATAGGTGAAGTATAAAGGAGACTACATGCAAGTGTGATGTCAGGGGTCAAATCCCTACGGCCACGAAGCGCACCAATCACCGACCATGAAAAAAATGATTTTTATTGGTCTATCCCACTAGCGGATAAGAAAATCGTCGGTACAAATGAGTCTCGAGAGTATTGAGCTTCTCTGTATCAGTGGTGGTGCAAACATCTTCCTCGCTGTATCTATTAACGCGACACAAAAGGATTCCCCGTTGCCCGTGTAATCATGTTTCTGGAGGTAATAAGTAGTTGATAAGCTCATATTGATCGCTCATAAATATGGGTTAGCGGGAATAAAGTTAAGTTTCTTTGATGTTTGCTGGCCAAAAAAAAAACATGAATGATCGATAGGAACGTGCAAGCTCTCCTAATTTTCCGTCACATTATCCCTCCGTCTTTTTATGTGTCATTTTCGTTTTTAGAGAAGTCAAACATACTTAATTTTAACTAAATATTTAGAAAAAGTAAATTAGTGATTTTCAATTTACATTATGTGTGTAGAACCATGCTTCGTTATTGGCGTGAAATTGTTCGGGAGCACGAGAAAGGAAGTTACAAGTGAAATTCAATCCAATGAAGTGAAGGCCCTTGAGGCATGTTTGAAGGATGACAAGAACGACGACGACATAGCTAGGGAGGGGATACATCAGAAGAACTGTGTTGACGCCGAAACGGAACAGCACACTAACAGTACTGAATCGCACGGTCGCACACGAGACGAAACTGCGCGAAGTAACGGAGCCCGCAGAACCCGGCCTAGCCGGCTTTTCCGGCCTGGCCGACTTTGACAGTCGGCTGGGCCGGTTTCCTCGGGTTCGGCGAGGAAGCTAGGGCCTGGATTTCTTGGTCGTCAGGACGACCGGTAACTGCAGTAGAGGACATTTGGTGGTCGATGTAGCACCCGTCCTTCGCCAGAGAACTCCCGAACACCCCTCGAAAAGATCCGTCAGAGAGATGCACGTGGAGATTGCCTTAGGGACCGCAGAGGCCGCCTAGAACGTCGACTAAACTCGCGGAGAGTCGAGCCGAACAGCAGGATAGAGATGAACCACCGCGAAAATCTACTTTGTAGATGTGTTTTGACGATTGGATGCTTAAGATCTCAATCGGCCACGATCCTCTCATATATATAGAGGGGGTGGTCTTATCCCAGTAGAAAACACGTATTTAGGCAAGTCTCCAAGTTTTCCATGTCCAAAAACAACCAAAAACCGATTAGATCTATTAATCGGCTCGGACTTGACCAAACCCGGTCAAACCGGGTTTCACGGGGCCTCTGGGGGCGCCACGTGTCAGCCTGCAGACAGGTCGGCACTGGGGCCAAACCCGGCCAAGCCGGGTCACCAACCCAGCCAAGCCGGTTTCGCCGACCTGTCCAGTTTCGGGTGCAAACATATGCCCCTCTGTTTTCAGGCAACTTTGGTGCATATGAATCTAAAAACACAAGTAAAACCAAATAGCAACGATAACCCAATGGTCGTTTAGCGACTAAGGGCGATGTATACATCGGCCATTTTTTGTTCTAAGGGCGATACACGTATCGGCCATTGCTTGGAGAGCTCTCAGGCTTTTTGCCAAACACTTGGAAAGTATTTTTTCAAATACCTTCCGTTAATTGCTCTTGGGAGACGATCACCTTGCAAAGTCTCTAACACATAGGAGTTTCCGAATATCACCTTGACCACTTTATAAGGACCTTCCCTACTAGGCGACCACTTGCCGAACTTATTGCTCTTCGTTACAATTGGTAGTATTGTCTTGCATACTAATTCTTCAATTTGAAACGACTTGATCTTCACTTTCTTGTTATAAGCTCTAGCAACTCAGGCTTATCCTTCTCTATCTCCTTAAGAAACATCAATCTTTTATCGGTTACCTCATCAATATTGTCCATTATCAAATCATGATACATAATGACAGACAAGTCATCTTGCTTAGCGAGCCGATATGCATTTAAATTCCCCACAACGGGTAACACAGCCTCTTGTCCATATACTAGCTCAAAAGGAGTCACTTTTGTAGCACCATGACGAGATATACGATGAGCCCATAGAGCCTCAGATAATACCTCGTGCCACCTCCTTCGATTGTCCTCAATTTTCACTTAATAAGCTTAATCAAAGTCTTGTTACTAGACTCAGCCTGGCCATTGGCTTGAGCATAATAGGGAGAGAAATTGAGCAACTTAATCTTATATGATTCGGCAAAGTCTCGTACTTCTTTTGATATGAAAGATTTCCCCTAGTCTGTAGACAAAGTCTGAAGAATGCCGAATCTATGAATAATATGCTCAGTAACAAACTCAGTCACCTCTTTATGTGTCATATTCTTCAAAAGCACCGCTTCGATCCACTTAGTAAAATAATCCGTGGCCACCAACACTTGACGCCCTGAAACTTGTTTCGGTGCCTCCCGTGGTTCGCCGATAATCACGTTCTTCCCTGCATGGTGTCGGCTTGCTCCGGGCGGATCAAAATAGCGAGCCCCCTTTCTCGATGACATTCATCAGAAAAAGCACATTGTCAACCATCATCTCAGTCAAGTTCAATCGTCCTTCATTGAGGGCCGATTGTATCTGTTGACAAAAATAGTTGCAATCGTTAGTAACATGACTAGAAGAATTATGAAATTTACAATAAGCCCGCTTCTTTAATTCTTCGCTAGACGGCAAGGTATGTGTAATTCTAATGTTACCAATTCTAAGCAATTCATCATAGATCCGATCACATTTAGAAACATCAAAAATATATTTAATTTCATCTTGCCGAGTTTTAGAAATCGTTTTTAAAGATGGGCAAGAAATTTCTTTTTTATTTGGAGGCCAAACAAATTCAGCAGAGTTGCACTCTAAATTCTCAGCATCCTCGTTATCGGAATATTCTAACACATGAGTCTGACAAGATTTTTTAGATTCACTTGCTAAACGAGATTCTACAGCAATAGCTTTTTGCAATAATTGATTAATGCTATAGAAGTCATAGTGCTCCAATTTCTCTCTAATATTAGAATTCATAACATTAAGAAATAAATATGCCATATCTCTATCAGAAATATTTAAATTAAAGCATTGGTTCTTAACGTCTCTGAAACGCTTAGCATAATAAAGGACGGAATCACGCCCTTGACGAACCGATGTGAGATGTGACAGTTTAGTTTCTTGAACACCAGTAAAGAAATAATTATGAAATTTTTTCTTCAGATCATTCTAGGTGTTAATTGAATATGGTGGTAATGAAAAAAACCATGCAAAAGCTGTACCAGACAAAGATAAAGGAAAACATCTAATTTTCATATAATCCATAGCACTTGCTTCCCCTAACTGAGCCAAATACATGTCAATGTGTTCCATAGTGGTTTTACTATCATCATCGTTAATTTCTAAAAATTGGGCATCTTCCAACCAGGGGGAGCCCGAAGAACATCATAAGTGGAGGGATACGGTTTTTGGTATTAACTCTGAATATGTTTAATTATTATCCCCAAATTTCTCTCAATTGATTTAGTCATCTCAGATTTAAACCGATTCACAATAACATCTATATCGGTTTTAGAGGGATCAGAGGTAACATTATTAGCAACTGAAATCTGGCTAGGTGACGGCGGGGAATTAGGTAAAACAGTGTTACGACCCGCCGATTGCCTATTCAGATTCACCTGTCTAGATGACGAGCCAGCCAAACCGCGATCGGTTTTATCGGTTTCATGTGCCGAATAACCCGATTGAAGTTGGCTAGCTATAGCATAATCAGGTTGATTTTTATAAAAATCAAAAGGCATACCAAATTCGGGTTGATTATCATGATCTGAAAAACCAATTAATTTTTCCTCAATTTTAGATATACGCTTGCCAATTTTAGCCTCAGATACATCAATAGAAATTTTAATTTGTTTACCATATCTTCAACTAAATATGTAAGACCATCATGGGTAGTAGAGGAGGGTTTTTCATCGTCATTTACCTTTGCCTTGAGCTTTTTCTCCTCCTTAGCAGCCTTCTCCCCTTCGGTTTTCCCGCCTCCTCCACTGGATGAAGAAGGCGAATCTCCGAAGTCAGGCTCGCAGAACTGTAGAACCCTGTTGTGCCGATTCTTGCTGCAACTTTTCAGGAAGGCTTGAGTATCGGCAGCAATCTTGGCGTCTAGCTTCTTCCGAGGCTCCTCGGGAAGCTCATCAATAGTCGTGGGGCGGACGACATTGTCATCGTTGACGTTCTTGTCGCTCTTATTTCCATCGTTGCCTGCCATGTCGCTAGTAGATTGGATCTGATCTTTAGCTTTCGTCCCCAGCGGAGTCGCCAAAAAGTGTGTTGACGCTGAAACGGGACTGCACACTAACAGTACTGAATCGCACGTTCGCACATGGGACGAAACTGCGCGAAGCAGCGGAGCCCGCAGAACCCAGCCTGGCCAGTTCTGGGACCCGGCCTAGCCGGCTTTTTCGGCCTGGCTAACTTTGACAGTCGGCTGGGCCGGTTTCCTCGGGTTCGCCGAGGAAGCTAGGGCCTGAATTTCTTGGTCGTCGAGACGACCGGTAACTGCAGCAGAGGACGTTTGGTGGTCGATGTAGCGCCCGTCCTTCGCCAGAGAACTCCCGAACACCCCTCGAAAAGATCCGTCGGAGAGATGCACGTGGAGGTTGCCCTAGGGACCGCGGAGGCCGCCTAGAACGCCGACTAAACTCACAGAGAGTCGAGCCGAACAGCAGGATAGAGATGAACCACTGCGAGAATCTACTTTGTAGATATGTTTTGACGATTGGACGGTTAAGATCTCAATCGGCCATAATCCTCTCATATATATAGAGGGGGTGGTCTTATCCCAGTAGGAAACACGTATTTAGGCAAGTCTCCAAGTTTCCCACATCCAATAACTACCAAAAACCGATTAGATCTATTAATCGGCTCGGACTCGACCAAACCCGGCCAAGCCGGATTTCACAGGGCCTCTGGGGGCGCCACGTGTCAGCCTGCAGATAGGTCGGCGCAGGGGTCAAACCCGGCCAGGCCGGTTTCGCCGACCTGCCCAATTTCGGGTGCAAACAAACTGTGACAAGCAGGAGCTTGTAGACCATAAGGCCAGCATCTCTGATCTCTCAACGGACGACGAGACAAGTTGAGTGAAGGATGGCGTAGACTTGCGCGGCTATTCGCAGGTGGAAAATGACGACTTTAATTAATATAGGTAACGGACCTGATCACTTGCACCTTTCTTGTACAGGTAGTGCTAGAAGGCCTTTTGCTTCTGATTGTACAGGTAGTGCTACAAGACCTTTCTTGTACAGGTAGTGCAAGCACTAAGTAGCAGTCGTTCAGGCTTGATGGTAGGCTGGTGGCAATATGTGGGTAGATGTGTGCTTTTTTTGGTTTCATGTGTGAAAGTGGTACGGATAATCCTCCACTCTAAATCCGAATTTTAAGGATATGGAGAAGTTTTTTCATTGTCCGTGAGGATGCGGATAATCCGAATCCGATTACACGCGGATGAGGAGTAGTAGGATAGATTCTGGATGCTGAATTGTTTCGACGTTTCCCGTTGATTCCGAAGAAGTTTTGACGTCAGACCAGTTCTGTTGGCTTTCTTATAAAATTATCTTTTCAACCATATGTGGTTGGTCGAATCCGAATGACTCAGGGAGACCAATTTTATGACAGACTGGTCCTGAAGGCCGAGATAGACTCAAAATCATGTTAGACTGGGCCTCCGGCTTCTGTTGCACACCCTTGCTAGTCTTGCTGGTCTCCACCACTTTCCCCGAGTTCTTCATGACCCTCTCCCATGCTTCTAAGACATATGACATCAATAGATAGTAATATATTGTAAAAAAAATATAACAAGAATCGCAATTGAGCTCACCTCTAAATTTACTCGTCGTAATCGAGCTCGAGTCATTGGACCTTGAATAGTGGTTGGAGGATCAACGGGTACAACCGAAGGAATGATGTCCTCATCAAGAACCGACGTCGAAGTGGAGAGGCTAACGAGGTGGGGCTAGTTCGGCCAAACCAGGGGGGTGGCTTGGCCGAACCCCCCTGACTGTCATCTGGATCCTGCTTTTGCACGTGAGTCTCTCATGTTTTCTAGAATATTCTTGATGCGGAGTCCATGTGAAATTTGACATATTAGTCTGACGTGTGGGTCTTCTTTGGTTCTTTTCCTGATTACTCTCTGCAAAACACACACTAGTAGAGAACAGACCTTTGATTCATCTTCGCTTTTGGGCTGTAGTCCTAATATTTTTTATGTTCGGGAGTAAAGAGAGCATTAGTTCTGGTTCTAGATACCAACTGGGACTAAAGTCCCCTGCACAACGGCTATTGGCACGCGATGCTGCAGCAGGGGACTTTTAGTCCCGGTTTGGGTTACCAACCTAGTCCCGGTTGGTGCCCCAAACAGGGACTAAAAGTCCAATCCCGGTTGGGGCTACCCGCTGGGACTAAAATCTATGACTTTTAGTCCTAGCTGGTGACTCGGCCCGGGCCTAAAAGTCCCTGGGTATAAATTCCCCTTCTTCCTCCTCTAGACCAAGCATTGCAAGCTCTCTGTTCTTCATTCTTGCTACAGGCTCTGCTGTTCTTCTCCGGCCATCTCAAGCTTTGTTCACTTCTACGTCGAATTTTTGGTTTTACAAGTTACTAACTTCATCCTCACGCCTTCATCACTACCACATATATATATATATATATATATATATATATATATATATATATATATATATATATATATATATATATATATATAGTTTTTATGGTGCATTTCTTGATTTGTGGCCATTTAAGTTTAAATTCACTTGATAGTTTGCATTCTTGGATGGATGATAAGCTTATAGTAGTTCATTTTAACTAGTATGCACCTTTTATTAGTTTGCATAGTATATTTCATGGTTTAGAGAAATAGAGAATTTTAGTGGTTTTTGAATATATCTTTTTAGAAATGAGGAATTTATAGCAATTTAAAAAAAATGAATATATAGACTAGATGGCGACTCATTCTGGATCTTCGACCTCTCATCTGGTTTCAAAGCGACTTAGGCTGCACCTCTCTCTCATTGCGTGCGGCGAGTGTAAGCATAAGATTGTCAATATGATTATAAAATCAATCATCATCGCAAAAAACTAGAGCATGAAACATGAGAGACAAATGATTTTATTACGATTTAAGGACAAATCTATATCCAATCTTGAACGGGCAGATTGATATTGCTGAGAAAATAAATAACACGCGCCAGCAATAATCGATGACTTAATGAATCTATCCTAAGTGACGCCTTAAGATAGAGCCGATAACTTTGATCTATACTATAACTTGTAAAAGGTCAGTTTAGCCCGATGTAGCAATATAAGATACAATACAAAATGATAACTAGCTTATACCAGATTCACACGAGGTCAGACTTAACCGATGCAGCCTTACAAATAAGATATAAGTCGTGGCGGTACTTACAAGCAAATTGGAGGTTGCTCGATGCTGATGTAGCCCTGCTTGTTTGAAGGAACTCACCGGAATCTACATTACTCCTACTTGGTTGGTCAAAGCCAAAAGTTGTATTGTTTGATTGACTATGTGTCCTCTTACAATTGCCTAGGTTTATATTTATACCTAGGACTTCCACACAAATCCTAATCGAATAAGATTAAAAAAAAAAGAGAAAATGAAAGATATTAGATAATTTGGACTACAATATTTCCTTTATGGTGAAGTCCGACATGATTAAGCTTTCTTGCATCAGTGTAGGCTTCCTTTTCCATGACTATTCCTTTTCTTCATCACCAAGCCGATTAGCCAATCTTGACACAAATAGCTGATTTGGATAATAAATAAGCCGATTCTATCTTCTTTCCTTCATGGATTTGCAAACAAATATATCCACATACCAAATTCTGGTGTCAACATGAGATATGGTGTTATATAAAAAAAAAGCAGGAGGTAAAACACATCTCTAGTTGGTTCTAGGTCTCGACCACAAAATCATATAGGTCACTCATCTCTTTTTTGCCAATCATCTTCCGTGAGATCTCTGAAAATAAGTAGCACATGCGGTCATGGCCATTTTCAAGAACTCTAGCTTTATAGCCTATCACACCCAAAAAAATCAATTTTAGGATGTGAATAGAAAACACTAAATAAAATGAATTATTTAATAATTTTCTAAAATTAACTAAGTTTTATTTGTATCAACTTTGTTAAATAAAAATGGCTTTAAAAAGGTTTTCTTAATTAATATTCATAGGGTTGTTGCATTCATGTTGGGTGCATTATTTTATTTGACTGAAATGAAGGAGAAATTCAACAAGTGTTGGTCAGATGTGCATGGTTTGATGGCTGCTGCTGTCGTCCTAGATCCTAGGTATAAATTACAACCATTGAATGCTCTATTTCTGCAAATTCATGAGTTAGAAATTGTAGCTATGGAATCTGTCAATAAAGTGAAAGACTTGTTGTACAATCTGGGTTTGGAATACCAAGATACTATAGAGGATGTTGCCACAACAAATAGTGATGAGACTAGATCTAGAGCTCCCACTCAAATATCCAACATTACGGAAAAATTGCACGTGATGTCCTTACTATTCCTGTGACAACGGTGGCATCCGAGTCAGCCTTTAGCACTAGTGGAAGTATAATTAGCCCACATAGTAGTAGGCTTGCACCAAATGATTGAGGCACTTATGTGTATGCAAGCATGGTCTCATAACGACATGTTAGGTAATTGCAATTTTAAGCATGTGGTCTTCTTTCTATATAAGTTATAGAACTAATTTGTGAAAATCACATCAATGCAGGGTCTTAGTCTACTTTTGTTGGTGCTTTGATGACTTGTCTTGATGAAAAGGATGAAGAAATGGTATTGTTGTTTTCCTTCTATATTCAACTTGTCAATTTACATTTAAGTAATGAACTACTCTATTTTTATTTCACAGGATGAAGATGATTCCACCATAATTGATGTGTGATGAACTCTGTTATTATCTAGACAGTGTGTGCCTCAAGCGAAGATGGATGTCTATTTGATTCAAAAACTCTTTTCTGTAATTCTGTTATTTGTTTGGACTGTGATATGTGAGCTGTATGGAAAGTTCTCTAGTACTCTACATCTATTCCTTTGTGGTGGTGTTTTTTAAATAAACCTGATGTGTTAGACTGAATGTGTTGTACTGTACATCACTAAATAGCTTGTTAGGGGCCTGCTGCAGTTCTGCTGGCTGGTGCAGCTGTGCTACATGAAAATATTGTATAATATTCAGTCCCATAATATGAGCTCTATGTTTTGTTCAATGATATATGCTATCCCTCTGTTGGGTGCTGACTGCTGAACTGATGGGTGATGATGTATTGTAACAATTTCGGATTTCGAATTATCCATCGGGTTTCAGATTATCCGCGAGTTTCAGATTCGGGAATGGATTTTGACCTGAATCGGTGTTCGGGTCAGATTCAGGTTTCAGTTTCGGGTTTGGGTGCCTAGAGACATCATTCGATCCGAATCCGCCACTTGCCATCTTTAGCATAAACTCTTAAAATCACCATAAAGAAACACTTCGCAGAATCATGAGAAGCTATTTTTTTTCAGCTCAAGGCCTTTTAGTTCATTTCAGAGAATCAGCAGAGAAACAATTTACTCTAGAAAAACCGTTTGACAGCGAGAGAGTGATTCTCTTCAAGAATTCGTTCCATGAAAAACACTCCCAAACGCACCCTCAGTGAGAGAGAAACATGGATTCAGTGAACAATGTCACTACAGTAGTGCTGTTGTCAGGTGGAGGTGAAGCCGGCAAATCCATGCATACTAAACGGGCCCCTATGTTGCTGGACAGATCCACGAGGTCAAAACTGTGAGTAGCGAATCATGTGGTGGTACTGTTTTCAGCAAAACAACCCTCTCAGATATTTCCGAACTCCGTTTTCAATGGTTGCAACGACCCAGGGGGGGGGGGGTTTGGGGTGGGGCGGAATTTAAATAGTATTAACCCAACAAAGCACTTCCCTAGAAATGGAGAAGTGCTTACGGCCACTTTGGTCATAGTATACCTATATCCTTTTTTTCTAGATTCGAGGATGCATTAGGCCAAAATTATTACAAAGGTAGCCAGTGGTAGTAAGACACGAGTCACCGATACTACTGGTACAACTAAAAACAAAAATAAAAACAACTGACGAAAAAATACATCCCCAACGAGAAACTCGAGTAGTCCTAAATCACGTCTGTCAAACCTAGTAAAGGTACCGAGAGATCGTAGAACACCGACCACAATTGGAGACTCCGGATACTAAATCCTGGCAACGGCACAAAGCATGAGCAAGTGCAAGGGAACCACCATCTCAATGCCAGCAGCAAAACCGACGACCCAAGGGATCTTCCAAAAGCGACGTCTTCAATGAGAAAATGACATCCAAAGACGCCATCATCGCTCAATCAGAGACACTTGTGTTGGGTTTTCACAAGGAGAGATCCTCAAGAAGGACAAGACGACGCCTCCAGCGAGGAAAGTGGCACCCACAGGCGTGACCGCCATCGAAACATGGTAGTGAGACCACTGCCACTGCCCACTAAGAGTCATGCCGTTACGCCAGATCCGTAAAACTGGGTGCCACCGATGAGCTGCCCACTGTGATCGTCAGTATGCCACCACCATCATGGGCACCGCCCTAGGGCCGCCGGATTCGGAGGCCAGGCGCCGAAGCCAGTGCCACCTGCTGATGCTGCCGCCTCCGTCTTGATTGTCCACAGCAATACAGCACCGGCCACACCGTCCAGCCAGCTAGCTGCCCGGATCCGGCCGCCTAGACACCGTATCAGACCGCCTGAGCAACGGATCGAACTGCCTGAGTTCCAGATCAACAGCCGGCCAATGCCACCACCGACGACAAGATCTGGAGAAGGAAACACGCGAAGAAGGACCACGCAGTCATCCCCTGCACCAGCTAGGGCACCAACCAGCGTGGCCGCAGTCATGGCAGCCCTCCCCGCCGAGATCCACGCTGCTGGCACAGGAGAGAGACCGCGATTGGCTGCTGCGCGCGCCGCACTCGAGGGAGAGAGGGCCTCGCCGCCACCATCCCAGCCAGCCGAGCGGCCTTGCCAGCGGCCGGCTCCGGCAGCAGTGCGACCAGAGAAAGAAGGAAGAGAGACCGGCAGCTAGGATTATGACTCGCCGCCCGAGTCGCTGCGTGGGGGAATGGATCCTAATATACCTATGTCTTGCAATGGATTCATGATTAGCACAAGACAATATTTTAGTGGCAATAAAATCCATTTATTTATAATATTTAGACGGACATACTCAGTATCTACACCTGCCTCTGAAGAGGACAATATTCAGTTCTCGAGAAACGTAAAGTTCATGACTGTACTCTAAAAAGCCAGGCATACTAATATTAATTAATAAACCATACAAGGCCGCAACGCTCCGTCGCCATTGAGCCTATCCATGTCATCAGCATTTCACAGCCGTCCGATCCGGCGCACGGACGGCTCCGATCGGCCAAGTCCCAGTTATTTTGCAAAAAAGTCCTCGGACTTTAACTAAATCAACCCGCAGTCCGGCTTCCTCTCACAGAATTTTTTCGACAAAACCCTCGGACTTTAGAAAAAACAACCTACAGTCCAGCCTTCTCAATGGGCCGGCCTGCCTCAATGGGCCAAAAACGGCCCGTGGTCCCCTTCTCTTTTTTTTACGTTTTAATACTTTCTTTTAAAGCTAAAGACCTCTCAAAATTCATATAAAATCATAGAAAAATCATAAAAATACCAAACCAATTTTGCTGGGTTTATTATGACTAGATCTATGCATTAAACTTAAAATATCCTACTTTTAGTGTATTTAATTAGGCATAATGTAGATCTATACTTTTACGTGATTGATTGATTTGTGTTTTGTATCACATATAAACTAAAAATAGCTCCTCTACCTTAACTCTAATATCATATACCTTTTCTCATAAACTATAGTGGCCAATTAATTTAACGCCAAACGAAATATAGATACTCGAATATAAATTCTAACGTAAACATTTATGCATATTAAAAAAATACTTGAACACAGAATATATGATATTCCGTACATTCGTATACGCGAGCACATCATATCCTATACATAAATATTTCAAATGAATATACACAACCAGAATAATGTACTTGCACTATGCGTGATGAACTTTCCAACACCTATCCAATTAACAGTTAAAGAAATCAATTTAAAGTGTTATTGCTATTATCAAAATTTCATACTATGGTCTTATTTTTCTCATAAAACTATAGTTAACGGATGCCTTCGTCCTTATCATGCAACTGAATTTAGACGTGTTTTCACTTCACGCGCGCGAGGACGCGTGCCTTCTACTAGTATATTATATACATACAATTACTCTCTTCGTCCCTTATTACTTGTCGTTTTTTGTTTTTGTGCCACGAGTTTGACTAGACTTATAGAAAATATGTGTAATATTTGTATCTCCAAATAAATTTTTAAAAAAACTAGATTAAAAGATGAGTAAAGTGCACCAGCGGTCTCTAAACTTGCGCCGCTGTGTCATCCCGGTCCCTAAACTCTCAAATCGATCGTTTAGAATCTTAAACTTGTTCGGCTGTGTCATTCCGGTCTCTAAATTTGTTTGGCTGTGTCATTCCGGTCTCTAAACTTGCAAATCATTCGTTTAGATCCTCAAACTTGTTTACTTGTGTCATTTCAGTCACTAAACTTATTCGGCTGTGTCATCTGGGTCCGAACAAGGCGATTTAAAAACTTGATATAAAAAATAATTCATAACTTTTTCATATGAACTCGAATAAAAACAAACTTTATATCAAAATTGTAGCTCTCGATGCGATCTACAACTTTGTAGTTAAAAAGTTTTTGAATTAAAACGGTTTAGGGTCCCAAAATATTTTTGTATGTTTACAGATTTTGAAATTTGAAATTTAAAATTATCAAACAAACTTGGACATTGATATGGCCTATATAAAAGTTATAGTTCTCAATATGGTCAACAACCTTGTAGTTGAAAATATTTTTATTTGAAGTCGTTTACTATCCCAAAATTTAGTTTTAAATTTTAAATTTTAAAATCTGTAAACTTTCAATAATATTTTGAAATATTAAATGACTTTAAATAAAACTTTTTTCAACTACAAGTTGTAGGTCGCGTTGAGTACTATAATTTTTATATAAAGTTTGTCTTCATTCAAGTTCATATGAAAAAGTTATTAATTATTTTTTGATATCAAGTTTTTAGATCGTGTTGTTTGGACTCAGATGACACAGCCAAACAAGTTTAGGGACTGTGATGACACAACTGAATAAGTTTGAGGATCTAAATGGGTGATTTACAAGTTTAGGGATCGGGATGACACAAATGAACAATTTTGAGGACCTAAACGGTCGAGTTGAGAGTTTAGGGACCGGGATGATATAGCAGCGCAAGTTTAGGGACCACTGGTGCATTTTACTCTTAAAAGATCTATCTAATGATATCAATTATGTATTATAAATATTAATAATTTTATATATATAATTAATCAAAGTTATTCCTTGGAAAACGAGAATGATAAATATTTAGGGACAGGAGTATGTCTGTAACCTGGCAGGAGTCGGAGAAAGTGAAACGCGACGTTTTTTGTTCCAAGAATAGGCGCGTTACCTGACTTTCAGTTGCATGCTGGCCTTGATAGTTCTCGTCCAGCTTGTGCCTTTCATCGCTTATTGGACAGAGCTTGGGTATACACTGCAGGCGTGTCATTTTCGGCAGCTGTCACTACCTGAAAAAGAGACACAATCTGTGACCGTAAACAAAAGTGATAGAAGCATGTAGTACCGTTTCGTTACAAGGTGTTCCTTGTGTGGGATGCCTAGATATTATGGCTTAATTAAGCCTTTGTGGTTGCGTATGCATGGAAGATATCCTCACCGTCTCAATTAACAACTGATTTAAAAAGTTGACGTGTCGCCTTGCCTCATGCAAAATTTTCATGCAACCACTCAAAGCTGTACTTACGTGGTATATATACGTAGGACTTAGGTTAATTAAATGGGTTATTTAAATCATGCCATTATAAACTTCAGGTTTATGAGATACGCTACTACTCATCAAATAGGGCCGAGGCAATTGTAATTTCTCTAGAAGCAATTATAATTTCTCTAGAACTTGAAACTTGTCATTTTATATGTTTGACATGTTTTTGCGCCCACATGTAGACATGTGAACGGCTTTGTATTTTCCTGTGGACGAAATTGCCCTTTCCTCATCCCTCTCTCACACTCGATGACATGGGGCTCACTCATCAGCCCTCCATGCAATCTCTCTCCCTCTCTCTCTCTCTTTTTTTTACAACAAACAGCTTTATTCATTTAGCAGCAACGTCTTGCTAAGATTGTTACATCATTTAAGCTTACTCCCTGTAAAGCTTGCCGAGCAAGGGAGTCAGCAGTAGTGTTTAGTCTTCGATGGACCTTGTAAGCATTTGATGTTGTGCTTGTAGGCTTGTAGCGTTGTTGGTGTAGAGTTGTCTGAAGGGTTTAATTCGCCAATCAGGGGTCGGGGATTGGTGAGATCTGGCTTGTTTAGGAAGTGAAATAGTTGTTCATCACTATCCGACAAGAAATTGACCCCTGTGAGATTGACCTTCTGTGATGATTGAGGCCAGGGCAAGGCTTGCATCCTCCACCATAAGGACAGAAGTGCAAATAGTTAGTCTGGCCCTGATTTATAATATGTATGAGCGGGACCCTAAACCTTAAACCCAAGTCCAACAAGTCTTGGTTGCTGATTCGGCTGGTCCGGGGTAGTGGACACATCTACATAGCATCTACATCCTTGGAGTAGTGATGGGTCACCCTGGTTTCTTGATATGTGCTCGATGAAGTATATTGGTGACGCCATAGTTCCTGTATAATGATTTGTCGTACCTTAGTGAGACCATGTCGTATCTGCATCATTTGGCTGTTGGTGTCCCATGTCGTCGTTGTCTACACTTTCAGAATTTGGTAGGGTTAGAGTAGTTATAAAGCCCGCCACTACGTGATGTACCTGCATTGGGTTCCAAATTTTTCTTTCGAACCTCTGATCAATTCTTGCCTTCCAAATGTACCACATAGGATTGAACTTTTAGCAAGGCTGGGTGAGATGACCAATTGCAGTATGAACTGGATACCATCTTGCTCCTGTGGGAGCCATTAGCTCTAAATGATAGTGTAGAGGAGAACCAAACCGCTCGTGGCAATTGGCAGTGGAAAAAGAGGTGAGCATCATCTTTCACCTGGCCACATATACAGCATTGCGGATCGATATGAATTAAGTACCTGACTATCCTTTGTGTTGTAGTGAAATCGGGTTTTAATTTTGATACTTGGTTTAGGAGATATGGTTTTTTATTCTAAAATGATGGAATATATGCTGATGTCATCAATTTCGAAGAGAGGTGAAAGGGAGAGGAGGTGGTTAAAGTGCCGCTGCATTCTGACCATGTCGGCAGCTAGCAGACCCCTAGATGATCTTTAGTGTCGGGTGAATTCACAAATATGAAGATGCTCTTTTTTATAAAAATATATAGAGGATCCAGATTGTAAACATGAAAAAGTAGGAACTTAGCGGGTCCTTACTCCCCTTTATCTGATTAGAGCGGAAAGGGCCCGCGGAATTCTTATTGTTATAACGCGGTTTTATTCCATAATCTAGAAATTGGTTACCTATTTCTATTTGTAAAAATAACAAAGAGAAAACCTTTGCTCTGATGGTTGGAATCCCTCTATTTATTCTTTTGTTTGTTAATGATGTTAGTGAGTGAAGCAATCCATTGGTCGATTTAAAGCCCCCGCCTTTCGCCCATAAAATGGATTCACTCTTATGAAGCAACAAGAAAGAGGGGAGAGGATTCAGTATTTTATTCCATGAAGGAAGTATCCTGCAAATCGTTGATTTAGTTTAGAGTAATAAACTAATAAAATCTTAATCAAAACTACTCAACTAGCCTAAAAATAAAAACCACCCTTCCATGGGAGGGTATAGATTTTTTTTTACAAAATTTCTGTAAGTTCAAAGTTGAACTTAATTGAAAAAGTCAAGCAATTCTATTTGCTCACAAGAAATTTGTCCCCCGCCATACTTTCTTTCCCTCTGTTTGTCCACTACCGCGCCTGAACCTAAGCAAAGGAAGTACAAAAGACAGATCCGAATAAAGAATAAATAGTAATCTTTGACAAAACAAATAAGAAGAAAAATTATTCTTACTTCGATACAAGAAGAATCGACACAATTCCTCCTAAAAGGACTTGTTGCTTTTATTGTTTCCTCTTCTTTTGCGTGAGATAGAAATCAGGAATTCCAGAAATTGAGGCCATTTCTAACTTGATGGTAAGAAATCCCAGGATCTAGAAATTCATTTCATACAATTGAACCTTTTCAATCTGTTTCTTTTTTAGAACCAAAAAAACTTGTGCCAAAATAACAGATGCGAAGAAGAACAAAAGGCCTTGGACGCGCAATGGATCCTGACATGAAACAAACTAGAATAGTTCTCCTTTTGGAACGGACGAAACGTGAATGGGGTAGCTCAGATTTTCTGTGTCGCTCCCAGCCATCTATGAAGCCTCGTTTACTTGAGTGTTTTTTTTTTTTTAAAGACCCTTATACTCAGAGAGTTGATAAATCTTACTATTACTAATTAGAGGCCTCAATGAAGGCATCACGTTAATTCTCACCAGATACGATAAGAAAAAAGATAAATCCTAAAAATTCTCATAATAATCAAAAACATCTAGCCTTTAATTTGGTAGACTCTAATCATCATTATCAATAACAACCATTGGATCTATTGTTATTTGAATAAAAAATTACTCACCTCTGTTATTATGAAAAATACATAAAGTAACCTCCTAATTTTGCAAATAAATTACCCACCTTTGCCATTATGAAAGATAATTCATAATAACCCCCTAAGTTTATATATAAATTAGCCACATCTGTCATTATAAAACATAATTCAAAATAACACCCTTAACCATTTAACTTTGTATCTATATGCCCACATCGGTCATTACGAGAGATAATTTAAAATATAACTCACCAATTTTGTAGATTACTCACATCTATCATTATAAAAGATGATTTAAAATATATTTGTATCTAAGTTACCCACATTTATCATTATAAGAGATAACTTAAAATATAACTGAGTAATTTTGTATTTGGATTACTCAAATCTATCATCATGAAATATAATTTAAAATAAATAATAATTATTTTTAAATTCAACCTACATATATATGTTGTTATCAAAGAATATAAAGTATTAGCTTTATATTTGTATCTGCCTTAGTTATTATAAAAAATAAAAAATATTAAATGTACCTGTAAATAGTATTGTGTGCTACTACAAACAATAAATCGATATTCATAAAGTTCGAGTACATATTCTAAACTATAAATTTCTACGACCATGAAATTCGTAAGTTGCTATTCTGAATAAGTTTAAATATTTTAATTAAAATATTATGTCATATTAGTATTAAAAATTAAACTTTGTGCACTCTATGATATATAAAACAATACTAGACACATATAGGTATGTGATATAGCAAATTCAACAAGTTCGGTGCTAATATATAATCTGAATTGTAACTTAATTAATATTTGGAGGAACAATTCTACTAGGACTTAACCTCTTTTAACAAAAGCTATTTTTTTGAATACCTAACATGTGAAAAAATTGCACAATTTAATTGAATGTCGATCAAAAGCTAAACTATGATTTATGAAGTCATAGAAAAAGATGAAAAAATTGAACGAAAAATTTAATTGTAGGGTTGAATTATTATGAGAGAAAAATATTGTTTTGTGACTGAAAATAAGCTGAATCTAGCTCAAGCGAGGATATTAAATAATGGACCATCCATGTTAATCCTCATGAGACATGTTAATCCTCACGAGATATGATAGAAAAAACGATAGATCCTAGCAATTCAAAAAAATCAGAAACATTTGACTATAAATTTGGTATAGTCTAATTACAATTGATAATAATATTTATTGTATCCATTTTAGAAATAATTAAGCACCTCTTTTATTGCGTAAAACAACATAAGACATCATATGACTCTATATATATTCAAACTACCCATGCATGCCATTAAGAAACACGATCTGAAGTATATATAAATTTGAATCTATTTACCTATGTACTCTTATTAAGAAAGATAATTTATTAACCTAATCTTTATCTTTTTATCTTAAAAATAAATATCCTCTAAACCTACGTCTAAAATTACACATATCTTATATTAAAAATATTGAAATAACATGTAAAGAAAAAACTAAATATTTGACATGAAGTATGAGAGTCCATATTTTTCCAACCCTTTAAGATTAAACTTGATTATTATAAGTATTAAAATTCTCTTTAGCTTAGCACCACTGCCCCTTCTGAGATCTCACATCAAGTTCTATCACTTAACTTAAATAACACGGTGCATGTTTTAAATGATTGCTTTTGCTATTGCAGTATTTAAGAACATACTGTAAGACCAAAACCCTTATTGTTAACAAGCAAAAGATAGAGTTAACAAAAAAATATAATAATCACAAAAATTTTAGTTTGATGGCAAAAAAAATATATAGTAGCCAACAAAGAATAAAATTTAAAAAAATAAATTAAGATTCATGACTTCATAAGTTTCTGTGAATTGGATTAGACTACATGAAATATTTATTATGTCTAAAAACAACAAAGATGAAATTAAACATTCAATTTAATATAAAAAATTCTTTATTAATTAGCATTAGCAATATATGCCTTAAAAAATTCTAATCCGTGCGAGAGCACGGGTTGATGGACTAGTTTTATAAATGATTAATTGAGGTATGGAAATGTGCCCCGGCAAGAGCGAACAGAACTGCTATTGTACTGTAGAATAGATTGAATAGAATAGAAATAAACTACACTAACCAGGTCCCACAGGGTTCGTGCCTTCATCCCTTAAACACGTGGCATTAACAAGTTTCTTTCCACAATATAAACTGTGTACAGTACTAGAGAGTGACAGCAATCCTGAATCAGGGCTGACGGGCGTAAGGAGTTCAAAAGATCCTGTGCACACTACGCTATCTATCACACAATGTCCATGTTCGATTGAGGGTCCGTTGATGAACCGGCAATATCTTCCGCACCTCTGCTGCCAATTTTTTCAGTACCAACATCCGCCTTAACTTTGCGTTTCATGTCACGCGATCCCTCGATAGCTCCTGCTTCAATTGCCTCTAGATACATCGCCTTCACCAGGTTGATGAAGCGTCTCCTGAAACTCGGTACTCGGGACATGTTTGCCACAATCCCTTGCAACCTATGAATACATGGATTTGTTACTTGGAGTTTGAAAGTAGAGCATGTCGAATTAAGGAGGGTGCGCTTGTACCTTCTGATAATCGCCTGCAGCTGACCTCTCTTTACATTGTCGTCTGACGGAAAACCGGAATCGTCCCAGTCAGATGGCTTCTCGTTCTTGTTTGTCATGATGAGCTTTCTCAAGCACATCTCCTCGTCTTCAGTGATCTCCAGTTTCCTCATCTGGTCCTTGATGACCAGAAGTGGCCCGAGCAACCAGTCAAACACACTGTCTTTAGGCCAGTTGAGGTTTGTCACTTCGACATTATCAGCTACATGAACATATGAGCTATGTTGGTGAAACAAAAAGATGAAACGGCCAAACAGGGACAGTGCAACCCAGTTTCCACTTCAAAAACTGGACAGGGGCACTTGCCTTCTTTTTGTTTTATTTGTCTAATAGAAATCGCGGCAAAGCTTTTGCCGTCCTTTCGAAAAAAAAAAATGGGGGACATTCATTCATATGTTGGGTACAGAAGCATACATATGAGCAATCCGTCTGAATCAGAGTTTGCAGATCGTAAGAGACACTGGAAGAGACACCAGGAAGGTAATCTAATGCCCAACTTCTTCCATTTTCCTTTGGTGATATATTCCTCCATGTCTTCGGCAGTAATCAGGCCCTCACTCAGTAATATCCTTCCATTCAGCTCACAGGACCGGAAGAGCCAATCCCATATCTATGGAGTTCAGTCAAAAAAGAGGAGAGGTCGATAAGTCTTTGTTGCTAGAACATAGATATAGATGAGGCAAGATTAAGGGAGATTTGTATACTTGAATCGGTCTTAGTCGCTGGACAGTTTGCATGAATGTCTTTGATCGATGCAACACCCTTTTATGCTTGTGATGGCCAGTTTGTTGCCTCTCTGCAGGTTCAGTCATAACCTTAAACCCTTCCTTGCCAGTTTCACACTTCCTGATATCTGATTTCCGATATTTGGGCCTGTCTGTCAAAAGTGGCTTACTGACAAATTGAATAAAAAATCTTTGCACATGGAAGAAATGGCAAGCAAGTAATAAATAAATTGTATAAGGTAACTGACAAATGTAGTGGAAATGTGAAATACGCACAGAAACATACCTTGGAAGGCATGATCCTTCTCTTAGGTAAAGCAAATCATTGGTGTATTCATCAAAAATTGCTACTGCTGAAATCATGTACGCAAGTCCCATCTGGAAAGAATCCTCCTGCACATGATTGTGCAAGCATATGAGTAGAGCTTACTTCGTGTGTATTCTTGTTTCAACAGAGGAAATACTAGACAGACCTGATAAGAAATCAGTCCTGCACGAAAACCGAAAAAGAAGCTGCTGAAAAATGAAGCTAGTAATCCCCCAATCACAGCAAGTGGCCATAGTATAATTGCCAAACCAGCAAAAGGCACACAGACAGTTTCTAAAAACGGTCCTTCCCTTCCAACTAGATCCTCACATAACCTTTGCCATCCTTTCAACAACATGCAGGGGCTTTTCCACAAAGCCACTGCACTTATCATCATCACATCCACTGGAACAGCGATAAGAGCAATGAGCATGCTCCGTGGTAGATAAGACAACCTACATCAAAGCATCCTATAATGTTAGTAACAAAACTGCACACATGATTTGATCTTTCCTCAGATCATAAATGTCCAAAATTTATGTAGATTGACAACAAAATATTGAGATTAGTAGATTCTTAATGGAAAAAACTGTATAGTATACATAATCATTTCAGTTAATACAATACGTATTTTAAGTTAAGATGAAAAGGGTTTGGCCTACACTGGCCTTGGAGGCTAATGGATGATGTTCTCAACACCATGGTACAGAAGGAACCACTTGTCAAGGAACTTAATGTCCACACCAATGCACTAGCAGCAGCTGGCTTTGTGAACCTAAGCCTGCTTCAGTGGAACACCGAGAACTAAGCATCGAGCAAACTACTGCACAGTCTGGTTTACAGCATCTCCTCTGACAGCTCAATTGTAAATGCAGATCACCAATGCAGCAACTAGCAGTGATGCAATCTGAAGGCACTAAATCCATCTATACTACTTCAACGACTGATTGTGTTGAGATACAAGGATGTGATCAATTCCTCCTTAACTACACTATCAGAACCATTAATAGCTGCATCACCTACAGGGAATACAGAGTAATCAACGAAAAAGTAGTCAGCTAGCTGATAAAAGCCAAGGAACTTAAGAGAAATTACTATCCGGTGGAGACAAGAATGTAAAAGAAATTCGGTGAACTGTCACCTTTCTCCAAGAATATGGGTTCTGATCTGTTCAATCATTTTGCACAGCATTTCAAACAGCCCCTTCCCAAGATGAAGATGGAAGCATTAATGATTTTTATTGGACATGGAATACACTTCAAAAAAGAAGGGAAGAGCATCCAAGGCCGTGGAACTGCCTTGAGGATCTGTCATTGTGTAAGGCCAGTATACACTAGTGATCTGGCCGGAAGAATCCTGGTTGCTGCTCTGTGATGTCGTGCAGACGTGCAGTGGCTTGGAGAGGTAAACATCAGTTTGCACAAGGCTTTAATATCCTCGTTACATGTTTTCTCTTTAAATATCTTTGGTCGGAAACATTGACCAGGATGAAGGTTTTCATTTTTTTTTTCCAGGATCGCTTTCAGTGTGTTGGGTTGTTAGTGGTACTCATTGTTCTAGAGTGAGTTTGCCGTTGTGGGGTCATCTCTTTTCAAAAGTTTTGCTTCTGTAGTTGTTTTTTTTCTTGTTTCTTAGTGGTGTTTTAGTAGTCAATCCGAAGCAAGTTGTTGTAGCAGTTGGCGGGTACTGTTATACCAGTGGTAAAGTTTTTAGTTGTGCTTAGTGGTGCTCTGCTTCCTCCTGAGAAGAGCCGGGTAGGTGCTTGTTTCTTGTAAGGTTTTAGGCTCGGTTCCCATATAAACTAGGCCATTTCTCTTCTTACATAAATAAAACTATGATAAAGTTCTTCCCGTCCAATAAGTTAGATCAACTTAGGACAAACCTAGATGGACATGGACTTATATTTGTAATAGGAGGAAGTATAAGTAAGCCTAATAGGGTGCAATGTTTTGAGATTCAATTTCTAGTTGAAAATATGCATGATTAGCATTGCGTTCTGAATAAGATGAAATAGTTGGTCTTGATTACTGGGAGAGGGTAAAAAGTATGTTCAAAAAACATACTTGATGTCAAGAGGAGCTTCATCGTCCCCCATTTTCTCAATAAGATCATCCATGAAAGAGAAGTAGGAGTGGAAGCAGAAATCAGTGACATCACGGACAACCGTGCAAGCTCCAGCTACCGTGCTTACAGTTCCATCCTGCAGCAATGAGATGATGTCAATAGAACTATTAAATGACTCTTACCATTACATGACTCCTACCTATCCAAAGTAAAGAATGTGAACCTAAAAGCACATCCATACCATAAAACAGTGAGTCAGCTTGTCAGTGACAGCCCTCACCAACAGCCTCAAAGGTCGCCATAAGAGGTACAAAAACTCCATAGCCTATACCACCCAGAAGACTCCCAATGATAGCAAGTACTGGCAACAGAAACAGTGGTAATGGCAACAGTGTTCCAATAAGAATCTTCAACTCCAGCCCGATCCTTTCGGTTCTGCAAATCCAGAACTAACAGAAATGATCACATCATTGATTTCAGTATTCATTTAATTTAGCCAGGATACAGATGAGCGGCAGGAAATCAAACGAAAAACTTGCCAATGTAGATGAAGTTACCGTACTTAAGCACACAATAGTATGTCCAGATGAAATGAGCAGGCCAGAGACCAATAATAACCGCAGAACATCCGAAGAATACGATGGAAGCCGTAATCGGAGCGATTAGGACAGCTGCAGAAGAGAAGAGTGAATCATTTGGATCTGCCTGAACCACACGTGATGATATATAGACAATCGTCAGCACTAAGCACAATACTACAAATCAAATCATCCACACGGAGACAATTCATGAAAGCAGTGGCCAATCTGTGCTGCTGCTGTTACCTTTGATGGATCCCAGGAGCAGGAGGAGGATGAAGAAGGGCACGAAGGACAAGAAGCTCCAGAGCTTGCCGAGGAAACCCACAGGGACCTGCATGGATCAGAGCGAGGCCTAGCTAGGTCCTAACCAATCGCCTCGCCTCGCAGGTCAGTATCACGAGCTCACAACTCTGCTGCTCGTAGCCTTCTTGGTGTGCCCTGCCCTGGCAGCGAAGCCGGAAGCCTCTGTGACAAGCTAACAGCAGGCGTAAGAACAGGAGAAGAGAAAAGGGAGTTGGGGTTTGAGTTCATCGGCATGTGAGAATCAGAGGCGGTGTATGCCGTGGAAGCGTTGGGACACACCACGTGTTGGTCTGCATGAGCCACGGCGACAGCCGACAGCGTATCCCTAGAGATGTGCATGGCATCACAATAGATTAGAGGGGAGGAAATCACGACCTTCTAACGCATCAGATGAACATACTTGATTTTTTATTCAGGATGCAGAATAACCTGAATCAAATGCTATCAGGAGCATTGACCAGAGCTACAGGTTCCACAAACATTGACCAGGATGAAGGATAACAAAGCAGGGGAATCAAATGTCACCCTGCTAATTATTTTTCCCCCATAGACAACAAACTGATAATACCTCATGTGAACATACAGAAGCTAGGAGAGGACTACATGCTACAGCAATGTTACAGTGCCATATATGATCAGCCCAAGGAAAGAGAGGCAAAATGGCCATGTGTCAACTGCCCGCACTGGTTGTTTCCTGCCAATGCTGCTCGTGACGATAAATTAATAGTGGCGCTAAACAAAATGCTAATTGTTCAGATAGTCCATGGCCTTACTACAGAGCTATCTAATGTGGATGATCATCTTGTTGAAGAAATCCTTGTTCTCAGGAAAATACTCCAACAGCTCATCTTTGGTCACCCACGCGAAGTCCTTGCATTTTCCAATATGGTATTTCGTTGTGCCGACCGCTTGTGACTTGAAAAAGAAACGCTGCAAAAAGCATAACTGGATTAATGATACAGAGAATTGCGAACGAACAGATCTTCCTAGCAGCATACAAAGCCTAAACAGAAATGCAAAAAACAATGCCAACAAGCAGTAGGAAACATGGCAAGGATATTAGTGAGCAAATTCCTTGCAACACGCAAGGAACTACAATGTATTGCAAAGAGCTTTCATCAATTGGTCAAATGAATTAGGCACCTTGAATGGTGAGACACTTGAATCAGTTTGTTCAACTGCCATATGAGCCATTGGAGCATTGCCAACAAAATATGTATGGTCAAGTCCCCCAAGAACAGATTTTAATGCAGCCTCGGCACACTGAAACAGAAACCAGTATATAAGGAAACCACAAATAACTTCTTCAAATCAGTTGTGCATTTAAGGATGTGATGTAGGCAAAAGAAACTGAAAGCAGACTATAATTAATTGATAGTTTTTGAATTATAAATTTGCATGAACTGCATACCAGTCGCATAGTTTCTTCATTTTCGTATACTTTTTCTGGAAAATGCCATTACAGGCTTTCCATCGGGAGCCCCGTAAGCGTTGCCATACAGCAGGAGATAGAGTTTATTATCAAGAGCTCGTTGTAAAGACCTACATCAAACAATAGTTTAGTAGCGGCTTGTACAGTGCAGTACTTAAAAGCAAAGAAATGCCATGGAACCAACTCAAAAAATATATTCAACTTTCAGCACAATTGTATGGTGCCACGCTTGTGAATTGAAAAAAAAATAAAAATTGTTGTGTATAAAGTTGCCCATGACAATGCCTATTGCAGTCATCTTTGAGCAGACACAGAGAACAACATCAATGAATGTGTTGGCTATGAACCCATCCAATGAGGTTCTCCTATTTCGGCTTTCACAAGAGCAGAAACATTGTAAAGATTGTGAATAACTTGTAATCTGCATTACTTGTCCTCAGAACAAAAGTAACTTAAGACTTCGACAGCTGGTACTGTGAATCATATGAAGCTATACAAGTTGCTGTAGCACAGGTCATGATGGGCAACTAGCCAAGTACAACTAAAGCAATACACATATTTGAAGATTGTAAATCAAAGTCAATTATAATGTGTACCACTGTAAGAAGCAGAACAGGGAAGCACCAATGAATTGCTAGAGAATGAGAGAAATCCATAGTTTTCAGGGTTAGAAACTCTCTCCATAATCCACATTCCATAGCATTGGATAAATCCAAGAAATGCTACCACAAAGAGAGACCTATGATTATTTCATGATCAAATTGTAATGTGTATGTAATGATGTTTTGGGTGTTATGGACTTATGGTTGCCTAACAAGTGGAAGCTCTATTTTAATTAGAGACATTGCACAAACAAATGTAATTTCATGGCACAATCACATCTGCAGTTCAGCTAGTTATCATAGTCATTAAACATGAAGGACACGTGAGTGTATAGATACAAATAAGGATGAAAACGGTTGGAAACGAACTTATGAAATAGAAAACGAAATCGGTTTGTTCGGTACATTTCTATATTTTAGCAATTAAAGAGTACAAAAAATGATTGAAAATGGTCGTGAAACCAATTGAAACTGACAATTTTTTATGTTCGAAAACGGAATCATAATATAGAAAACGAAAACGGTCGGTTTAGGATACTTCCTGTTCCGTTTTCATCCTTAGATACAAACAATAACCTTAAGACATGACAGTCTGCCAAGAAGAATCATACAGAAACTAATAAGACATGGAGGTGCAAAACTTACTTCCGGTCATTTGTTTTGTCAGCCTCGGTAATTCTTGGAGCAGGCACATAATCAATATGATAATCACCCTTACCCCTACAGAAAGAAAAGAGTTAGGATATTTTTCACACCGCAAATAACAAAGGGGTAAAGGGATGAAACTGAGAAGAAGGCCATAGTAAAACTCCCATGTATCAAAGCCAGAGAGGAGTAATAGCTTATAATAAAACATATAGTGATCTGATTCACGAAATGAAGACATACATAAGTTTATTTATCACTTCATTTTTTAATCAAGTTCCAATCTAGTCTGTTCTACGTTTAAGTATAGAGCTCAAGAATGCCATATCATCTATCATGAGTTCATTTGCAATTTCTAAGTGTAACCCAACATGGGTACCTTTTTACGTTTCATTTTGGTCCTATTTTAGTAGAGTAGAATCGTTCCTCTGCCATTACCAATAAGATCATGGTATTAGGGCTGCCCCAATATCACTTTCAGGTTTATAGGAGAAATTATTATGTTTCTAATACACAAAATTCAACGTCATTTTAAATTCACAATTCCCAAATTCAAACATAACATACAGTCTAATAAATGCATAATAAGCTAATTCAAACATAAACATAGGGCTCGGACACAGAGCATCACACACTACCATTTCCACTCCCACTCCAGCTTCCTCCATTCCTGATGCAATTTGAAAATATGTTTGCATTTATTGACAAGTTGTCAAAACACTAAGATAGTTGCATAGTATATGTAATACTCCCTCCGTTCCAAATTGTAGGTTATTCTGGCTTTTAGGTGCATTAGCTTTGTACCTACATATACGTTATGTCTAGATATATAGCAAATGCTATGTATCTAAAATAAAAGCTATGTATCTAAAAAAAAGTCAAAATAACTTACTATTTGGAAAGGAGGGAGTAGTTATCACCGCCTATGTCTTTTTTTTTTTCTAAATAGTTATCACCGCCTATGACTTAATAATCAAGACCCTATGCTAATGCACCACAAAAGCGTACTCTTTATCTCTCTTCTAGCAATTTTGGAAAGATTATTTTAAGACTATTGTGCTAATGCACAACGAAAATGCACTCATCCCTCCCATTTTAAAATTGAATTTGTTACCATACCTTCACAGCAAAATCAGAACAACCAGGAATGTGGGAAACGGAGGCGGTAAATTAGGAAAAATAAGTCTACCGACACGAGACACAAGGGAAGGAGAGGGGTATCACCTCGCGTCGGCCTTGCCGAGGACCTCCTCGGGATATTGCCGTCTGTACTGCTGCCTCCACCGAAATCTAAATAAACAGAGCAACGCAAAACCAAATAAGCATAAGGAAGCAAGGTCATATAAGGAGAGAGCGAACTGGATGAGCGGATCTGCCGTACGAGAATTCTTGGAAGGCGTAGACAACGGGGTGGATCTTGGGGATGACGACGGGGAGGCGCTCGAACAGCACGGACGCTACTAGCTTCCCATCGGCCGTTTCCTTAGACGAAGCCGGCGCAGAGGATGCCGAGGAGCTGAATCCGCGCGGTTCCCAGAGCGATCGGCGAAGAAGGCTCACCGTCGCCGGCGATCGGGACAACATGGTGGCGGCGGTGGTCGGGTTCGGCGTGGTGCCGCGCCGCAACGGTGTGGGGAGAGAACTGGGAAGATGGCAAAGGAAGAACCCTCTGCCTAAACCGTAGCTTCGTGGGCCTTGTTCCTACGGGCCGTAAGCCCACAACAATATGCAGCCCCCCCCACCCCTACTAAGGCTGTATAGAAAAAAAAAATTTGAATTTACAGAAAAAACGAATAAATAGAAGAAAAATCCAAATAGGTACTCTTTGTTTCTTGTTTTTCTTATTTGTAGGGAAAAATCAGTATGGATAATCTTATAGACCAATTATGCACACCTATCGTGGATCTTTACATGCATATGTAGTCAATGTCTAGAATTGCATAAATTCAGAATGTAGTAGTAGAAAACAAAAACTATGTCTCTCAGTCATTGAATACATGTATACACATTGATACGTATCACAAACTTTTGATAATTGTTTCATGGGACCTTCTTCATGATTTTTCTCTAATTATGTGACTGCTTTATTTCTTTAGAAAAATACTTAATGATTCAAGGTGCATTCTGTACCAACAAAATACTAATTTGCATAAGCAAGGTTGCCTCTTCATCTCAAAATAATTTAACTTTTTACAATTGCTCAAGATTAAATTAGATTTTACTATCTTCGTATAAATGAGTATCACTGTATAGTACCAACTATGAAAATATATTTCATGGTGGATAAAATAATACTAATTTGTCATAAATATTGTTTTTTACAATTTAGTCGGTCAAATATAAAAAGATTGACTTAAATTAACTCTAAACATTGGTATATATTTTGTAATAGAGCGAGTCTTACAACAAGTTTACTCAGCAGAAGGTGAAACAATTCATCAGGTTAACAGGTTATTACAAATGCATGGTAATCTGGGCATAGACATGTGCACAGTTACAACGGAATAAAATATATACTTCATTCATACCTGTAAAGAAAGTCATTTAGAATAACGACACAATCTCCAAACTTTAACTTTAACTTTATATTTCTGCTAGGTAGCGTGTCCGTGCGTTGCTACGGGACAACTAAACTTTTGTACTAAAATACATATATCACATAATAAAATAAGGATACTTTGAAATTAAAAACTAATGTTAAAGCGACATTTAATCAAGAGTAAAGCCTATCACCGGTCCCAAAACATGTACTGTTGTGGCATCCCAGTTCATAAACTTGTAAATCGACTGTTTAAATCATCAAATTTGCTCATCTACATGGCCATCCAACCAACTATCAATCCAGAGCTCCTTAAGGGCTGTCCACACCAAAAAGTGGATGCCGAAAATCATCTACATGGCCAATAAGGTGCAGTTCTTTCGTCAGCATCCTCTGGCCTACCTGCAAAGGCACCAGAATTGATTTATTTTCTTTTCACCATGAAATAAGTAACCATTCGTATTTAGGAGACTACGACAATCAATATTTAAGTGGAATGTAAAAAGCATGACTACCCTAAATATTTTTAGGATAGTCTACCTCAGGAGAGAGATACAGAGATAAATATTTTCAGGATAGTCTACATATAGGAGAGAAAGAAATGTACCAAAGAGTACAGTATCCATTCCAAATATGTTAATAGTTGGAAATGGGACCTAAAATTGGCCTACTAACAGCAAGATACATTGTGTAATAAAATATAGGATAAATAAATAATTAAAGATGAGACCTGAACCAGTACAGTATTCAAAGCAATAATTTTATTTTCTTTTGCTTATTTCCTATTTATTCATGTGTGCCTGATCAATTTAGTGTTCTGAACCGTTGGTATTTTTTAAGATCCATATGAATTATTTTAGTTCCAATTACAATGGTTGCTTATTACAAGAAAAGTACTGAGAAAGAACATGTGAATCCATGTTTACCTTGATTTTGTTGTTGCCATCTATTTGTTTTAACCGGGAATGTCTTCGTTTTGCCATGGAGCTTTCTCTTCAGAACTGGACATGGATTTGGAAGGTATTTGTAATTCTATACACAGTAATAGTTGGCATACCAGAGATAAGCAGTGGACTACCAAAGGACGTATGGGGAAATTAGATAGCAATATAGCACCAAGTATTACGAAGAGTGGAATAAAACCAACCATGTAAAACCTACCAAACATACCCTAGGTATCAAGTTGAATCGGCATTATAAACAAAATATGGGTATGCAAGGATATATAAGCAGGTAGCAGCCAGTTTGAGTACCTGCAATTCAGCATAAGTACAACCTGACTGCATGCTACCAAAGGGCATATGAAATCCAAGGGGAAATTAGATAGCATAAGAGAAAAGTATTACTAAGAGGGGAATAAAACTAACCATGTAAAACCTGCCAAACATATCCTAGGTATCTAGTAGAACCAACATTATAAACAAAATATCGATATGCACGGGTATATAAGCAGGCAGCAGCCAGTTGAGTACCTGCAACTCAGCAGAAGTACAACCTGATCACAGAAGTATATACCTCTCTGCGAATACAGATAAAAGCATTTATAGTCCATTTTTGAAGACATGGAAGCTTGTTTAGGATGCCACAACCAATGAACCTCAGTAATGGTCTTCAGATGGTGAAACAAAAAGGATAAGGAGACTATATGCATCCATGAGTCAAAAGATAATGAATCATTTTCTCTGATTTCAGTAATCTTTGCCAAGCAAAATAGCCATGGTCCTGTACTGAACACAAACTATCACTGTGGTTGGCCCTCTTCGCTTGTCTAAAAGAAGCAGATTTCAAGCTAATGATAATTTGTTGTGAAAGGATAGTACTGTTATATGACTGAAAGAAGTTAAAATCTTGGCGGATTGGACAAGCGAAAAGGGATATATTCTACAAATGCACCTAAAGTGGTAGTCTGTGTTCTACATATTTCCATAGCTACATACCTTGATCCTCTGAGGGACATTATTATTTTGTTTTATTTGCTCATCATGTGTTACCATATACTTCTCTTCAAGAATAAATGCCTTGAACCAACCTGAAGCCTTATCCCCTTAAATTCACCAGAGTTAGCGGGCTCCCACTCAAGCTCTTGCTTTCTTAGCACTAAAAACAAAGCATAAAAAACTGAATAATACTAATAATAAGGAAGCAAAACTGCTCCCTGATGGAGAAAACTACACATCCCATAATCAGCGAGGCAGAGTCAACAACATAAAGAAATTGCAGGAAAAACAGACCGTCAACGTCGTTGTCGCCATAGGTGGTTTACATCGTTGTTGTCCCTACTGTGAGGACCTAGCTTATCTATGCATGCATCCCCCTTCAGAAACACAAGCATCGAATAAATCAATCAAGATCATCCAATCCCCTGATCAATTCATAAAGGAGTGGAAAGTGCATCCTGCATAACAAGGCTCGTCGTCTGTTGTCATATACTTCTCTTCAAGAATAAATGCCTCGAACTCATCCCGAAACCAAGGCATTGTGAGGAGAAAACTAAAGCAACATAATCCATGCAAATAAACACAAGTATGAAGGCGTGGCCGTCATTCGCATATATGAGGGAAAAAACTACCATGTAATATTATATTTTACAGTGGAAACAAACAATTTTAGATGCGCTGATTTTATTATCGCATATATCGTACAAGGTGTGTATCTGTGGTAAAATCTAGAGGTAACAATTGGTCAATAATTTAAGAGAGTGTGACATGGTACATAATGCATAAGAGGTCCTAAATTCCAACCGACGCAAATTAAGTACCAGAGATACATAATGCCGGTGGGGAAATAATCTAAATCATAGATGAACTAAAAAAATTACGGGTAATAACGAAATCTGGAATGAACATACTGCCAACAAAAACAACACATGTCATCTCTTTATCAAATCACAAACCAAAATCATGTATTGGCAAGAAAGAGAAAAAAATAATCAAATCAGATTAAAAAATTGATTAGGAACTTAGGATCCTCACCGATTCAAAAATTACAGGAAAGCCATAATTTCAGTGCCGCGGTCCTGTCCGACCTCCTGAGGATGGTCACCAAATATGCGAGAGCAGCCGGGCAGCAGGGAAGGCGGCGGCCAGGAGGAGGATGGCTAGGCTTCTGCACAGCACGCCGTCGCCATCCACGAGCGCAGCCAGGGCTGCAGCCAGGAGGAGGAGGCCAAGTCGAACCTAGAGTGGTGACACGGGCCTACCTTGGCGCCATTGAAGCGGAGCGGTGAGTCAGGGACGGCGTGCCACGACTTGCGCTCCCCCACGGGCTCCATCTGCGGCGGGGCGGCCCTCCCTCTCCCACTTCACCGTGGAATCGAGATGTGGCGATCAAGAAGGCTTGAACCAAATATCATGCCGGGGGCAACTGGTGCTGCCCAGGAAGCCGCACGCGGCGATGGCGGCGCGTGTGACCCTGGCAGGCGTGTGTGGCCCCGACAAGATGGCACCTGGCGAGGATCGGTTCCGCGTTGGATGGGTCGGGCTGCGAGCAAACCCTAGCCGGGGATAGGAAGTGCGACGATGGCGGAGGGTGGCGGCGTGAGAAAGGACGCAGGATTGGGCGGATTACGGGGAGGGATGCGGGATCGCAGGAGGAGAGGGCGGACGGACGGACGGACGACCCCAACAAAAGTCGCACCAAAAAACTGCCTCCTCTTTAGCCTTATTAGTTGTAGATAGAGATAAAAATATTTATAAAAAATAATATATGCATACTTCCTATAAAAATATATTTCAAAACAAATCTATCTATATAATTTTCACGCTTCCAGAGCCACTTAAAAGTTATTCGTGATTTATATTTCTATATAACCAAAACTTTGCCAAAACCACATTTTTTGAGTACTTCCATCGGTCAAAAAAAAACATACAACTATGGGTTACGTGACAGATAAAGTAATTTATGGTTGACCGAGTTTCTATCAAATAATATTCATATTTATAACTCTAAATTAATATATTATCAAAATATACTAATGATATTTATTTGACATTATAAATATTTCTAGCCTTTTATTTATAATTAGTTAAAGTTGATATAATAAAATATGCTACTGTACTGGAGTCGTTGTATGTTATTTTTGGGACGGAAGGGACTATTAGACCAACCGCAGCGGCTCCGGTAAAGGGATCCTGAAGGATCCTTTACCGAACGAGCACGCCACACTTAAATATGGCAACGGGTAGAAAAAACCCACGTACCCGCGGGCACCCGACCCGGTGGGTGCGGATATGGGCGTGAACTTGTGCCCGTTGGCACGGGTGTGGGCGTAGACTTATGCCCAACTGGGCATCTGTACATGGGTAAGAAAAGAGCGTGCCCGCACCCGCAAACCCGCGAAACCCGCCTGACATGTGGGGTCTCACTAGAAGATGTATATAATCTCAGATTCTAGGGTTTCACTCATCTCAATTCCCCATCCCAATCCCACAGCCGCCGTCATCCTCACCACGTGACTGCGTGAACCGCGCGGTCGCGCCTCCCCACTTCCCTACTCCCAGCCGCCAGCCGCCCAAGCGCCCCAGCCGCCGCCACCGTCCTGCCCGCAAACTAGCCATCCACCGCCGCCGCCGACCCCCATCCGCCGCCTGCCATCCACCGCAACAGCAACTCACCGCCGACCCCGTCCTGCCCGCGGCCCAGCCATCCATCGCCACCGCCGACCCCCGTCCGCCGCCCGCCATCCACCGCAGCAGCAACTCGCCGCCGACCCCGGCCGCCCGCGACACGATCCGGTCCAGCACCGCCAGTAGTAGCACTCTGGTTGCGAGGCGGCGGCCGCGTGGCACGAGCACGACTCCAGTAGCCCCGTTGCGCGCTTTCGACGGTGGCCCCGACCTCTCCCATTCCCCAGTCCCCAACTCCCCACTCGCGACGACGCAGGGGGCACGGCCCCTCACGGGTCGCTGAGCGGGCTCGCGCCGCAAGGGTCCCGTCCTGTTCGGCCACCACCACAGTCCCACATGCTCGCCCTGTCGGGTATGCGGGCATGCCCGCGGGCATGTTTTGCCCACGGATAGCGGGTGTGGGTGGAAGGTTTTGCCCGTGGCGGGTGGCGGGCGCGGGTGCGGGCACGAAAATATTCTTGCGGGTGCGGGTTTGTGAGACCCATATCCGCGCGGATTTTACCCGTTGCCATCTTTAGCCGCACTGGCTCCTCTATCCCATCCGGTAGGAGCGCCGCGTTCGGCAAATATGGTTGGGTAGCGGACGCCCGCTACCGCCAGGAGAGACCCCACGACGAGTTAACAGAGGAGAGAGAGAGGGGCCAGGTGGGGAGCTCGCCGGGGAGGTCGGAGGGCAGCCGGGAGGTGGAGGCCACCGAAGAGGTGGAGCTCGCCGGGGACGTTGAGCTCACCGTTGACGTCATGGATGCCCGTTGGAGAGAGACCAAGGAGAGAGAGACCGTTGGCCGGAGGAGGAGGACCGCGTCGTCGGTCGGAGCTCGAGGTTGCCGCCGGGGCTCGGCTGAAAGCCCTAGTTTGGTTTTGATAATTAATGACATCCTAAGAAATAACCTAAGTTGCTAAGTGATGGACAAGGTTTAGGTTAGTCAAACCATGGAGTGTGGAGCCTAGGAGACTATGTTGATCAAGATGGCTCTACCATGGATCAAGTGAACAAGAAGTGAGGTGATCAAGTGTTAAGCAAAGGCATGAAGGCAAAGGTATAACCTCAAATAGGTTTTTCTTTAAGTGATCAAGACACCTAGAGGGTGTGATCACATTTAGAATAGATAGCCGACTAATAAGGGGAGAACGAGTGTTGGATTACTTTCAGGTGCTCTAGATTGCATCTCATGTGCATTGAACCAACCAACCTAGAGAACATCTTTGAAAACCCTTGAAAAATGTTTGCAAAATGCTAACACACTGTGCACAAGTGTTGAAGACCTTGAGTGTTAGCACATAGAAGTAAGGGGTGAGAAATAGACTTGAAAAACCCTGAGAAATGAGCGTCGGACTGTTAGCAGGGGCAGCGTCGAACTATTGTCCAAAGTCCGATGCCTAACCCTAGCTCCGGCCAATGGCGAGCGTCGGACGCTCAGTAAACGAGCGTCGGACCATTGCCCACTCCAGTCCGACGGTGCCGAGCAGCGAGGTGTGACGCGTGGCGCAATCTGAGAGCGTCGGACGCTGAAGCTTAGTCCGACGCAGTTTTCTGGGTTTCAAACCTCTCTTGGAAGTGTCAGACTGTACGTTTCGTTGGTCCGATGGTGTTCGCTTAACAGTCCGACGATACGCGCGTAATGTACTGGCAACAGGGCGTCGGACGGAGCACTTTAGTCCGGTGCCCCCAGTCCGACGGTCCGCAGTTGAGCGCGAGAAGTAGCCGTTGCGATCCAGCGGTTGAGGTTGAACGAGAGTTGACACGCGGCAGCCATCCGAGCGTCGGACGCGAAGGATTAGTCCGACGGACTCAGTCTGACGGTCGGTCCGACGCCCCGAAAATCGTGTTAACGGCTGTTTTTCAGTGGGTAACGGCTAGGATTGCACTTAGGGGTATTTATACTCCTTCTCTGGTCACTTGGTGACAACACTTGCACACTTGAATCATTTGCATACTCTTTGTGAGCATCCTAAGCCTCCCACTCACTCACTTGTTCATCTTTGATCATCTTTGTGAGTTGAGTGATCCTCAAGTGCATCATTGCTTAGTGAATTGCATTCTAGAGCACTTGAGAGCAAGCCAAGGCTAAATTCTTATTCTCTTGGAGCATTGCCGTGTCCCTAGCGGCTTGGAGGTGATTCCGGTATGAGGTTGATTGGAGATTGTTTAAGCCCACACCGATGTGATTGATTGTGAGAGGTTTTGTGGTTATTCTCGGCGGAGTGCCAAAACCAACTCTAGTGGATTGCTCGTGGTTGATAGCCACTTCTCTTGTGTTGGTGAGCGGCTCCCGGTGAGGGATTGGCGTGTGAAGCCTAGCTCGCAATCCACCAAGGAAGACCGGTGCCACAACGAGGAGTAGCGTGACAGCGATCACGTGAATCTCGGTAAAAAATCGAGTGTTTTTTATCTTCTCCACCATCGAGTGGACTCTTGGCTTTCTTGTATTCTATTGGGTTTGATCATTTAGTTTTCATATTGGATATATCTCGGTGATTGGTCTTCACGGCGTGAGGACTTCACTTCAATCAAGGTCATCGGTATAATCCTCTCGATCTCTCTTCCTTGCGCTTAATACTTGTTTAGGTGCCATCTCCTTAGGTTCGGGGGAGTTGGTTTCTTGCGTGTTGAGTGCTTATATTTGTGAGTAGCATATATTGATAGGTGGCTTGCATAGAATAGTCTAGAGCTAGCGCTTTGTCTCGCTTGCTTATCAACTAACTTGTGGTCTAGTATTTTGCTAGAATTTTTAATAAGCTATTCAACCCCCCTCTAGCCTATACGGTCCTTTCATCGGCTCGCTCGAGCTCGCCGTCGTGCCAAGGCTGCCTGCCGTGGAGGCGCGGACGGTGCCGGGGGACGCGCCGCCAGGGCTGGAGGCCGCTGGAGCACGAGGATGCCGCTGCGCCTCCTCTGGCCCGCCGCCGCGCCTGCTCTCGCCTGTCGCGTCGCGAGTGCGGAGGAGGATGGAGAGGAGAGAGAAGAGGGATGAGAGAATGGGGAGGGAGGACATCCGATGATTAAAAAAGAAAAAAAATTATAGAGTAGATATATAGAGGATGGATGAGTGCAGGAGAAAGTAGTATAGAGGGGAGAATGTCGATGACTAGGACAGAATATTTCTTTTAGAGGATAGATTTAGGAGGAACATATGCTAACGAGAACCAGTCTCTTGTGCAAACTATAGAACTCTAATTAAGACCACACAAATCTAATCCGATGGCTATATGTGGGGGGTTTTAAGTGCTAAAATAACCCACTTTTAGGATGAGATGAATAGGGGGATTTAAGTGTTAAAATAATCACCCTCACCTGTAGTCCATCGAATTAGATTTATGTCACCTTGATTAGAGTTTTCGTAGTTTGCCCTATATCTAGATTAGAGGATGATGTGTTATACACGGAGGTGAAACCTACGCTACCCTAAACAGTAAACAGCGAACACCTCTCGCGACCACAACAGGCCGACCCCAGAAAGCAGCCCTGTTCTGCTGCCCGCTGCCGGCGTCGAAACTGCAGGTGAGCTCCCCCTTCCCCTTCAATCACCACCGCCGCTGTTACGACTCCCGTAACCCTAGATTGCAGCGCCCCTTAGCTCGTCTCGCACTCGGAATGTGGAAACCCTAGCCACCGTCGCCTGCCATGCGCCCGTTCGATTGTCCGGATTTATGATTCTTCGCCTGTCTCGTAGAATCGGGGAAAACCACGAATGGAGGGTGCCGTGACGGAGAATGCAGCGTTGCCCGTGGGAGCGGCGGGCCCCGAAGCCGCTGTCCACTCGGATCAGCGCGTGGAGAGTGGTGCGGTGGTGGAGGACTCTGCGGCGTCCACGGTGGCTCCAGAGTCAACTTCTGACGCAAATCAGGCTATCGAGGACGCAGCCCCGGAGGACGGGGTGGACGAGTAAGTGATGCAGATTTATGTAGCAGCTATTGTTGATCTGTATCACTCTATATGGGCATTCTTAAATGGTGGTTCTGTATAAAATCTCGATTTGCTTTATAGAGTACATGTCCTTGTGATGCAATTGATGTCATCAGGGATAGACCCATCCTAATTTTTGACGAATTCTCATTGAGATTTGAGAAGGATGTTCATTTGAAGCAAAATCGTATAACTATGTACAAGTAAATAGCCCTAAATGGGACCAAAGTGGCTGGGTGACAAAGAAAGCTCGCTTTGCTATAGGATCAAAATGTGGCCATGGCCTGGTTTATTGTACAGACATTGGACAAGTGTGTCTTTCTTTTTACCCCTGTGCTGTGGCATCTCTTTGACTCTGCACAGCTTGCACCGAAATGCTAAATTTCAGCAGAACTTTGGATACCTTGTAGACTTGAAACAAAATGGGTATAAGGGTGACTACCTCAATGGACAGAAAGATTACCAAAAATAAAGCACAACAAGAAAGATGAACACAAGGTGGGCGGGCGGGGCGGGGGGCGAAGAGCAAATGAGATCTTTTACCCTTATGTTGTCATTCCATCTTTGTCTAAGTCAAGTACTTTCTTCTTTCGTCATTAAAAAAACAGGTTTTCTTCCTAGTTCTTATACAACATGGTATCCAAAATAGACTTCAGCAGTGCATTGCAAAACATAATTTGAGGTCAATCTTTTCATATACATTGCGATATCAAAAATCAAATATTCACTCTGATGATATTTAAATTCAAATGGTGACTGCATTTCCCTCATGGCAACACCTTTTTTGACACAGTGAAAAGTTTTGCATGGACTCGAATTGTCTAGGAATTACAGCATGTCCACTTTGGCAAGGGTTCTTATTTTCTTCCATGTTTAAAATAAATAAAGCATATCTTTGGCACATTTTTAAAAAAATTTGGTAGGACAGCATAAATATTGCTTGTCTTCGTCTCCAATTTTGTTTACTGACTTTGGCATTAATTTTACTTCGCTTATGAGCTTTAGTGCAATGCATTTTCATTTCAGGGATACAGTGACAAATGTTGATGTCAGTCCTGAGGACGTGAGAAGCATCATTGAAGTTATAGCTGACACCGGAAAGTTCTGGTATTAAACTTCTCCTATACTGCTTCATAATTCCTGTTCATGGATGACTGGATGAGTTTTATGTTCTTTTAGAGTTTTAAGCTTTAAATGTGAGTGCTTCCATCATTTTGCACAAAAAATAATTTAGTTTATTGCCCCATTTAAACTGACGGTGTATGTGTTTTATTGTCTTTGAGTAGAATCGGTTGTAATTGTAAGATGCTAACCAGGCTTGTGCCAGGACACTATGTTGATTATGTTTCTTGCATTTTGTTTTAAAATGCATTCTTGCTGCATCCAGAATACTGGGACAAAAGGTTGGAGCTGGACATTTATACTTCTGACTAACTCCTTTGCAGGCATGACTGGAGGTCCCTCAAGAATGTATTGTCCATTCAATTGAAGCAGGTATGTGACTAATGGGTTTGGGTATGTTGGCTGTAGTGTGTGGTAATTTGTGTTGTATATGTTTATCAATCTAAGCTGATGTTCATCATGTGAAGGTCTTGGATGAATATTTTGATGTTGAAATGATTGAGCCAAAATAATGAACAACAGAGATCTTTCTCAGAGCTATTTAGCCGGCTAAATAGTGGTACTGACCTTCACACTTATTTTGTGCTATAAAGTTTGATTAAATTTCTGTTGTTGTAGCGTATATGTATTTCTGGATATTTTCAAGGTGGAATTGACCTATTATCCTGGTTGACTGTAGATACCAAATTCTTCTTCGTCCGCCCTTTGAGTTATGCAGTAGCTCATGTTCTTAGCCATGCATAGAAATAACCTATTTTGGTTGTTAAGAACTTGGAGCACTGAAATAGTACTCTTCCATGGCATTGGAAGCTAGACACACTAATCTGCACTGCCTGCCTTATGATTTGCTGGATCAAAGATTCAATGGATATTATTATTGGTAAAAGAACTAGTGGTTGAAGCTATTGGTGTCTCGCCTCTTGCATGAGTTTTCAACTCAAAGTTAGTGTAATGGTGGCATGGTGCTTTATATTTATGTGATATAGCTGTACTTTTGTTCTTTTATTACTTCTGTAGAACATTATTAAATTGAGAATAGCATTTCATGGATCTTCAACTTGTTTGTTAACATTGCAAAAACACTTAAATATATGATTAGACCAACTAGGTACTTGCACATCAGCTAATTTATTTCTTACAGATAATTAGAGATAACTCCTGTTGCAATACCTGTTTTTTGGACTATTTGCAAATACGTGATTGTTTGTTGGATTCTTGGATTATTTTGCAGCCCTCGAGAGGTTTGAAGAGGGTCCTCCTTTCACACTGCAAAGGCTTTGTGAGGTGGGACTTTTGCCTTCATTTTAACTTGTCCTAAAAATTTAGAGTGAGTTTGGTTTGAGGAATCTATTCCTCAAATTTAGTGGAATGACTCCATTCCTCATACTAGTACTAATTAGTACTTGTGAGGAATGAGGTGTTGATGTATCAAACCATTCCATTCCACAAACCAAACAAAAAAGTGTAACCCAATCCTAGTTTCCATTCATCCTATTTCGAAGAAAATAGTCTTACATTAGGTTTCCATTGACAGATTTTGTTGGACCCAAAAGGAACATATACAAAATTATCAAAGCTTGCGTTTGCCCTGGAGAAGGTTTGTCAATTGAGCTTTCACTATTGCTTAGATATCATTATGCTGCAGTTCTTAGTTATGTTATTGTGTACTCTGAGTTTACCCTATTGGTCTAAAGTGCAAGTTTTTTTACTTGTTTGTTTACCACCTGAAATGAAAAAAAAAAAAAAACTCGGCCGGTGGGGGTCTTCCCACGGTAGTTATACTAAGAAGCAGCACTCAGTAACACCGACCGAGAAAACCCCCGAATCCCAACCCCATACCATAACCTGGGCCGGCGACCACTGCCACAACCCCCTGGTTGGGCCGTGCCATTACCACAGGCCGGTTTCCACAGCGGGGAGGCACGACGAGGGGATTTTTAAAATTTTCCACAAATTGTGCAGCACCCAGGGAATGAACCCTGGGCGGGAGCTCCCCAGCCGGTGGCCTTGCCTCTGCACTGTGAACCCCTTTGCTTACCACCTGACATGAAAATAATGTACCTTGGTTTGAGTTATAATTTTTTGAAGCAACATCGAGTGCACCTTAATAATAGATAGATCAATTAATATACAATGTACCAGTTGCTACAGTTCTTCTGTAAGTAAGAAAAGACGAAATGAGGTTTCCCATGTCTAGGTGGACATTAAGTTGAGAGAGTGTGCTGCCAGTTTTCTTCATTCATTATGTTCTCTGTTCTGACATTATCCAAACACTTTCATGAGTAATTATTGATTTTCTTGTTCTGAAACATTCATTGCCAACTATGGTCTCTCTTGTTTGTAGAATCTCCTAGTTACATCTACAATAACCAAGTGCACTGACCCATATCCAGCTGCTCATGGGCTGCCATGTTCGGATTGCACACAAATTACAGAAATTTCTGGGCCTGCTGATGTAGACTCTGTGAGCACACCTGAGCATACAACAGCAGTACCAAATGGAACAGAGCATGTAGCAGGTGATGTTGATGAAGAGATGGCTGATGCAGAAGCTGAGGAATCATCTGGTAGCCACGATGTAGAGATGCAGGAGGACAAGCCTGATCATGTTGACAATGTTAATTCTGATGCTAATCCTGGT
Source organism: Eremochloa ophiuroides (assembly GCA_038502445.1). Taxonomy (NCBI): domain Eukaryota; kingdom Viridiplantae; phylum Streptophyta; class Magnoliopsida; order Poales; family Poaceae; genus Eremochloa; species Eremochloa ophiuroides. Next base: position 29,287,602 of record JAHLJS010000003.1, read on the forward strand.
GCTGCAGCTGCTCCTGAAGCAGTTAATGCCAGTGAATCCACATCGCAGCCACAAAGTTGAGCTTGCTAGAAAAGGAAGTCGTAGAACCAAGTTTCTAGCACAGCTTTCCATCTAGCAAACTGCGTGTTGCTCTCCAACTCGTGGGACTCGCTCTCCTTGCCTCCTCAAACAACCAGAAAGGGGATGTGGATTCAGAAGTTTACAGGATGTACTAGATGCTGGTCATGCCGGAAACACTTAAAATTTTCCAGGAAATGCCTTACTCACAAAGGCCATGGTATGTTTTGATCGATCATAGCTCTGTTTCTGAGGTACTACATAGGTCAGAAGTTTGTATGGGTTGCCAAAATCCATGAAAGATGAGTAAAATGAATACTTAGTCTACTGAACTTATGATGTATCATGAGAAAGTGAATTTCATGCACGTCTTGACCCGTGTCTCCAGTATTTATTAGTGAACCCTGGAAAAAAAAAAATCTCATCCCACCTGTTCATTTGTAATGACTGTGCCCTGATGCCTCAAGCAGGAATCAAACATTTTGTACCACGGATTGCCCATGCCTGCAATGTGCTTAAGAAGCTACTTGGCTCATTGCTGATGTGCACTAGATTAATGATAATGCTAAATTTGTCTTCATTTTCTAGTTTTCTAGTCCTAGAGCAAATATCTATCTTCGCTTGATAGTTTAACAAGTCACAGTGTTTATTCCTTACCATGAGAGAGTTCATCATAAGAATACATCAATTTCGTTGTTCACAAGTGCACTTCAGGCTATCTGTCTTATGCTTTCTTCCCCATATCAGGTGGTGGAGATAGGATAGTCAAATGTATGTGAAACGTAGATAAGATGTGGTGTAATGGTTCATGTTGCTATCAACTGCGTTTGTGTTGGTTCTTTGGTTGGGTGTAGGGCGACAATTAGCGGCATTGGCTGGATGTCTAGCCTTACCTAAATTTTCTACTTAGGCAGCTCCGTTTGGATTGGGAGATTTTTCTCTCATTTCTATGTGATTCCTGTGAAATTCTTGTTTCAAACATGCCCTTATTCTTCGTTTCTTTCAATGGTTACGGTTTTCTTTGGTCATGGCCCTGGCGAGTAGTTTGGTGTCAGCTCCTGCAATTTGGGGCAAAGTCATGGGTAGTGGGAGTTTTATTTTAAAACATTGTTATGTTCGGGTGAGACTTATTATAGCATTATAGCTGCGGCAATCAGGAACATGGGTATCTGTAATGTGATCGAGGAAACAAAAAGGAAGACTATTACTCCCTCTATTTCAAATTGCAAGTCATTCTAAGAATCTTAGAAAGTTTAAGGATCTCAAGTTTGGACTAAAATTATAGAGAGAAATACGAAGTTAGTATGACACTAAATAAGTGTAGTATGAAACTATGTTTGATGAACAATGTAAAGATACTTAGCTGATATTATAAATATTATTATTTTATTATATAAACTTGGTCAAAGTTAAGATGCTTTGACTTTCTAATATTTTTGAAATGACTTACAATTTAGAACGGAGAGAGTAGCTTATACTTCGCGCTATACAAAAGTTGTGGCGCCAAAATGGGTTGTTGTTGTTGCACACTAAATTTACAGACGCAGGGCGCTTTGTAGCGCCAAGGACGTACGCAACGCGACGCGACTCCGGGACCGGGAGCCCAGGCCACCCACCACCTATCGTCTCGATCGTCAGGCGCGCGCGCGACATGCATGGCAGAGCGCCAGAGCCGAGCGGATGTCTACTACCACGTAGTACTACCAGCACTGGTCAGTTTCCCAGCGACGCACTCGCATGACGACGCCGGCGCCCGGGCGCGGCCGGAGCGAGCGATCGTACCGCGCTCGGGCGTCCGGGTCCGACAGCGTCTCGTACGCGCGCTGGATCTCCAGGAACGCCGCCGCCGCATCTTTCTCGATCCGGGACGATCGGGAGGAGGCAGAAGTGTCGGGGTGAAGGCGCTTGGCCATGGCACGGTACGCGGCCTTGATCTCCACCTGCGTCGCGGCGCGCCCTACCCGCAGCGCCTCGTACAGGCTCCCCGCCGCCGCGAGTGCCGGCGCCGTGGCCAGGGGCACGGCTCCCGCCATGAGAACCGCTCCTCCTCTTGCCTCCGCCGCTTATTGCTCGTGCTCGCTGTTGGGAAGATGTAGTGAGCTCTGCCTCGCGACTTCGGCGAGTTGGAGCCCCAGTGGAGGTTTGGGCGAGGCGGATTGTTCCGTGGGTTTATAAAGGGGGAGGCCCGGGCCCACCAGCAGGCTCTCAAAGGCGGATGGAGATGGAGGTGCGATGTCGCTGGAGAAGATGAGTGCGCTCTCGGCACTAGGCGCTGTCTTCTAGGAGAATTGGTGCCGTCGCGGCCTCGCGGGATGGGGCGTTGCTTTCTTCTAGAAGAACTGGTTAGCTTGGGGGCGTGCTCCTTTCACCGTGGGCTCCACACCAGGACTTCAAGAAAGTGACAATACCCATGAACCCATCCATGTGTATCACCTGAGCTGGTGGCCTTATCTGCTCTCGGGGCCATTCAGCAGTATATAAAAGGTTAACTCTAAACATATACTCCCTCTGTCCTCCTAAAAAGCAGGTAAATCTCGTTTCCCGATAAGTCAAAGAACCTCTAAATGTAAATAAATTTATAGAAAATATTATCTATATTTGAATCTCCAATTGTGTTTATCATGAAAATATATTTCATAACTAATTCAATAATTCTTATTACACATTATATTTATAAATATTTTTTTATTTATATTTAGTCAAAATTTAGAATCTTTGACTCCTTGGAATGTGAGATTTACATGTTTTTAAAGACAGAGGTAGTATTATTTTATACTTTAATGAAAAAGAGAGAGAGAAGTTATTTCTACACACTCGAAGATCATGTGAAATTATTCATACGAGAATGTTGTGGAGGCTTTATTATTTATTTGTCTTTCCCAAATCAGAAAACAGCCTTCCAATCCTTAACCCAAATCTTTGCTAATCTCCCTTTAAAATTCCACTTCAGCTCTCCAGGTTTATGACAACAGCATTGTCACATAAACCTGTACATCTGATGTCCTTTTTTTTTTTCCAGAAAGCCCCTCATCAACAGATAAGAACCAACCAAATTGTAGGTAGAAGAAAAAAAAACCCAGAAAATCATCGATCCACCTATTCCATTCCAGTGGCATAAAAACAACATAAACATCTTATATCACAGATCAAAATGCTCCATTCTATTTTTTTCTCGGCAGATGGATTTTGTTTAGTCTCATAATTACTATGACACGAACAATTTTTACAACACGACAGCCTTTATCTATCTATCAGCAATGTTATATAAAAAGGAAAGAAAGATTATCAGTAAGAGTGCAGTAACATGAAAGTACAAAATGAACAAGCCTACAAAATCTGGGCAACGAGGCATCATGTAATAGTTCCCCCTCAGGTATTGCCAATTCTTGGTGTTTTATTATGTCCTCATCTCCGCCTGCCTATTTACAGCTTCAGTCACTCCTTTTGTGCTCATCATTATCGATGTTACTCACCGACACAGCAGCACCGCACCGAATCATTTCAAGTTGGATTTGTAACATCTGGGATGAAAAGCTATAGCTTTGAGTTCTTTTGGATACAGATAGACAATATCAACAAATTATGTTAAGCCTGCGACTGTATACTAAAGTGAAAGTAATAGCCACCATGCACACACGAATGCAACAACAGGCTGGTACGATTTAGTTACCGAGTTTGCTAAAGCAGAGAAGCATTTCTAACTTAAGCAAAATTGCAAACTATGTAATCTGGCAGTAATGCTGAAGACTAGCTGTTCAAAGCTCATCAACTTGCAGTCTACAGTAAAATGCGGATCATAGATGCCAACCAAGATTTTTAGAAACACTAGAAAAGATACTTGCATGCTACATACTATTTTGTAGGATTCAAATGGCAACTAGATGGCGATATTTGCATACAGCACCTAATGTTTCAAATTGTCTAACCGATTCTAGTCACCAAGGGACCGATCAGACGATTAGTCAACCTGTCTATATAGTTGTCCTGTATATACCAGGACCAATATGCTATATGGCATGCAGTATAAAACAAGAGTATAAAAGCACTAGAGCAGCAGATTCTTGTGAAATTTGATGGACAGTAGAGCTAGAGCTACAGGAGCAGTAAAGCAAGAGGCAAAAGAGCAGTAGCAGAGCTAGAGCAAGACAGGGTCGCAGATCAGAAATCAATAAAATGCAGATGCAGCAAGATGGAGGGAGCATTGGAGGACAGGAGCTCATATTAAGGAAGGAAGAAGGGACCAGGTCCAGGTCAGTAGCAGGTAGAATCTTGATGAGGGACATCATATAGATGGATCATGAACATTCAAGAGTGTTCAAGCATATGAATTCAAACTAGATTTTGACACTGAGAGTTAGAGGAGAAGTCTGACTTTACTACTAGGATGAAGAATTCAAACTGATTTTTACCTCTATGTTTCATGGAGTGTTGCTTAGTAAAGTCTATCTTAAGAACTCAAGTTTCTATCTTAAGATCTTGGACTAGATCTTGTTCTTGATCTTCTAGGCTAAGCAACCCTCCATGAAACATAGAGGTAAAAATCAGTTTGAATTCTTCATCCTAGTAGTAAAGTCAGATTTCTCCTCTAACTCTTAGTGTCAAAATCTAGTTTGAATTCATATGCTTGAACACTCTTGAATGTTCATGATCCATCTATATAATGTCCCTCATCAAATCTAGTGGTGCTTGGCTGCCACGCTGGTTGACGAGCGAGAAGCTCCTGCAGTGATTAAGGAAGGGCACCTGCCAGAGGTAGGGACAAGTGCCGGTAGCAGTTTGGGATCCAGCGACAGCAGCGGAACTGCGGAAGGGAAAGTAGACGGCAGAGTGGCGGCTGCACGAGCTCAAGGGGACACATGTATCTAACTATCTGGCATCTCCCATGGACACATGTATAGGCTTGACCTTAACGTGCCTAGGGCCACCCGGCGCCGACAGAAAGCCAGGGTTTTCCGTCCCTAGTCAGACTAACTGAGATTAAGCAACGATTAGTTTGACTACATGAAAGCTAGTCCACCAAATCAGGGCAGTGAACCCAATCGGGGGCAGGGGACCAATCAGGCCAATTAGTTGAACGACTTGACACAGCTAACAACATCATGACAAGCAGACTGTTACATATCAATAACAGTGGCTTACGTTAACATAGGCTGGAAGTACTAAAACCATGACACAGACATACCTGGAATAAACTCATCTTTGTGCCAATTATGCAAACTACCATATAAACCCATTAGACATACAGAGATTGCAGAGTATTCAGGTTTTCATGATTGCAACTAAAGATGAGCGGTCAATGTTCACCTATCTGCCTCGCTAGAGTTGGTATGCAGCGCTTCTTGCTTGCATCACAAAGTAATGTAGAAGATATAAGCTGAGTGCTTTTGGAATCAAGACTCTTTCTTACCTCTATCTGGCTCTTTATAAAGTTCTCTTGTGCCTTCTGCAGTGAATTTTCAAGACTGCTGGTGCTTGGTCCTGAACCAATGGCATCATGTGTGTTAAAAGGCAAAGGTGCTAAACGATCACTTAAGTTTTGGATCTGGAGTTCTTGGTCTTTCTGTGATCGATTGGAGTTACTTGCTTCAGATTGTGGTGTGCTTGACATAGACTGAGGACCTGACCTGATGATTGAATATGGCATACTTATTAGTATTATGCCTTATGAAAGAACAAAGCAGCCCCAACAATGCTATCAGTATAGTAATAATTAGATTAGAATATTAGATTCAGTGATTGCAATGTAAATAAAAGTAAAGCATGGTTAGCCACCCATTTTAGAGAAGATATGTAAGCGAAACCATAAAAAGCTTTGTGTATGGACTGTTCCAGAAAAATTACCTATTTATCAGGGTATTTGCTGGAGGATAAGAAAAAGATCTTCCATATAAAGCAGCAGCTGCTGCAGAAGCTTCGAGTTTTGCTTGGCGCTGGCTCATATTGTCACCAGGTGCCCCTTCTGAGGCGGGAGTGTCAATACCTGCAGCTACTTTATCAGAAATCATAATCAGAACTTACTACATAGTACATTACTCACTGATGATATGTTGGACGAAAACAGTTATCAGATCATATGACAAAGAAAAAAAAAAAGAACAAATCAACAAAATGAATCTCACCAGGCTGAACACCCGGTTGAACTCCATGTTGTCGTGCTGATGCAGAACGTCCATTGTCTGGGGGAATAATTGGAGCTCTGCATGTGGGGCAAGTGTGTTGGCGCTCTAGCCATGACCTTAAACAATGCACATGGAACAGATGCCCACAAAGCAGCTTCTTTGCTGTAGTCATTTCCTCACGGCAAATAATACATGTAGCATCACTCCTGAATATAATGAAATGTAAATAATAAGAATTTTTACAGTGGAGCAAACAAGCGAGTGCGAATGGAGCAATATAAAACTCACGCATTGAGCTCTTCTGCTGTAGCATCTGGAAAGCGTTCATTCATGTTGGAAGTGATCTTTCTGTAACGTACATAATCTGCAATGCGAATTCTGAAGTTGCGGAAGGTCTCATATAACTCACGAATCAAGTGCAGTGGGACACCATAGTTCCTGATGTCATCAGTATAATGAATCATCAGCCATAGTTTACACTATAGTTTCAGAGGAATAGTACCATAGAACTTACAGGAAGATAGCTATGAAGAAGAGCATGTATAATGACAAGTGCACAAGGTCACTAATCAGCTCCAAGTAAAATGTATACACTGCCTTCCTCTCCCATTGACCTTCCATTAGCATGTCACTGACATAGAATATATATTTCACAAATGTAGATACTGTGGATGTTGCTAGTATCATATACCTGAAACATGGTTTGTATTTAGTAGCTACTATATGAATGATTAGAATCTTAACATAATGCATCAAAAAATTATTGCCAGGAAGTTAGAAATCCAGAAGCGCATCTTCAAGTCATCATAAGGTTACCTTGCCTGGAAGGTATGCCCCTTGCTTCAGAAGCAAGAGGCGAGAAGAGATTCTTTAGCTAGAGTTTCATACTAAATGCGGCTAATACTGTGCAGTGCTATCACTTAAAAATGTTGCTCAAATCTAAGCAGACAATTGCACAAGTTCCTAGTCTAAAATTTTCTAATATAGTCATAAAAAAAAAATTATGTGAACAGGTCAGAAGCTTGATGCAGTTGAGGTAGTGAACGTATCTATATATCTTATATCGATGGAAGCAACTAAAGTTAATAAATGTTATTTCTCTACTCTCGCGTTGTGCCAAGTCACCTGTAAAACTAAGGCCGCCCGATCATAAGCGCCAGTTTAATCATGTCTGTAAGTTTGTCCGATCATGTCCATAAGTTTGTAAGGAATAACCCCTTTATATTTTCTTGTATCCTCAGTATTAGCCATTTACTACCCCTTATATCTCATCTAGGAGTGAAAATCGACAAATCCCTGCCAGTTTCATTTGGCCCTTCCATAATTTTCAGAAATCCATTTTGTTCTTACTGTATTTCAGTATTCTGTTGTACACTGTATCTGCTATCTATAGTGTAATAGCCTCTTCTAAAAACATTAAAAAAATTCATGTTGCTTCTTACAAATTCACACAGCAATGCGCAGGGTATCACCTAGTAAAACTAAGATATATTCATGGTAAGCCATGAATCTATATACATCAAGTGAATAAACAGAAGCAATAACTGTGAATCTGGTATTGTTTATAGGGTTCAGGAGGGTCAGGCTGAGTGCAAAGGGCAGTAAACAAAGTGTAAAGAAGATGCATTACTAAAAAGTCAAGACCTTTGTGGTAGGCTTCATATAATACAACTACAAAAAGATCATCATATGATATATGGACCTAATATATAATCCTTTTTTGCAAATATTTGTCCATTTTGTTGGGAATTGCCATTGCATAGTGTTTGATCATATTAATTAAACCCCCCACCCCCCCAACTCCTACTGTAATGTCGTGAAAGAGGAAAAAAATGTGGTAGTGTGTCACATTGACATACGGAGTAGTAACATGGTGAAGACGGAAATAGCACAAATACATTTCAAGCATTTGCGGCAGCACAAGGCAACAACAAGGACAATTCAGTGCAGCGTAAACTAAAAATCGAGCTTACTCAAAGGAGAAGAAGATGGCGACGGATGCCTCCCGCTTCTGAATGAGTGACCTGAGCGAGTTGGACAGGAAGAGGCAGTCAACAATGAGGAGGAACGCCATGAAGGATACGATCCTGATGTGTGAGAGCAACGGCACTGAAGGTGTTGTCTCGATGTACTCCACCCTCTTCTGGGCCAGCCAGTGCAGCGCCTTGATAAGGAGCAGCGCGGCGACCATGGCGAGGAAAGAGACCGAGAAGTCCTGCCGGAAGATGGTGACCGCGAAGAGGATCTCAACGATCTCCCGCCAGGACTGCTCGTTGAGGCGCTCCACCTCGGCCTCCCGGAGCGACCCCAGGAAGAGGCGCTTTGACGAGCTGCCAGGCGACGCACATGGCGACGAGGCCCGTGTTGAGGAGCAGAACGAAGCAGATCTTGGAGGTGGAGAGGTAGACCATGGCCGGGTAGAACTGCTCCCGGCTGCTGAAGGCGTAGTATACCGCCGAAGCCGTCGCCAGCAGGCTGAACGCCGCGTACGTCTGAAGACGGATCATCTTCACCTCCGGAGCTGGCGCCCGCCGCAGCAAAATCACCCCCCAAAAAAAATTTCCGCAACAAAACCGCACCACAGCACAGTAGCACACCACCACCGAATCGGATATCTAGGAAGAAAGTCCAAATTATCAAGCAAAATAGGAAATACGTTCCCCGAAATTAGCCCGCAAATCGAAACCGTAATTTGGCGGGCGGCTTACCACCTTGTGAGGCAATCACCTGATCGACTCCACGCGAGCGCGGTGGAGACCGGCTCTAGGAGAGATTCCGCAGGCACGCCATGTCGAAGCCCGGGAGGCTTCGATGAAAGTGGATACGCTGTAGCCCCTGCGATTTTGGGTGGTGAAAGGGTTTGGATTTTGGAAATTTTTTCTTTTCGTTTTTCTTCTTTTCTATCTACGCCGTCGAAAAGGAGTGACGAAGGCGAGATCCATCAGGTTCAGGTTAAGGCGAGACCAACGAGACTGTAAATTTTGCATTTTTGCCCTTTTTGGAAACAATTTTTACAAGTAGCCCCATGACGAAACATTTTCCAGAAATGGGATAAAAGGTCGGCGTCAGAGGAAGAAACACCGAGATATGTGTCACGGCGTGGTGTCAGCCCACGCCGACCTACTACCACGTCAGCGACGACCTTAGTCGCACTCGACAACGCGACAGTAGGACCCAAAGGTCTCGGTGTCACTCCAGTTAACGCCTAGATGTATACATTCGGCGTGCCACAACTCGACGCCGAGGTCCGGCCACTATATTCACGGGCCGACCTTTTTCTTCTTCCCCACTCTCTTCTTTCTTTCCTAAGTCCCGCCCCCTTCTTTCTCTCCCACTCTCCCCCCAAACCCTAGTTGTGTTTTGGAGGTCTGGAAACGCTGGATCTGAGTTATTGACGTTTCCCCAAGGTAATGTTAGCTACTCTCTTTGATGTTGACCTTGTAGTTTTAGTTTGTTTGGTCTATAACTTATTGTCCTAGCCTAAATATTTAGTGGTGTTGCAACATGTATATGTAGTGTTCAATACTCTTTCTCTATGATGACAGTATTAATGTTTTTGTAAGAGTCAGTAATGATGGTAGTAGTTAGGGCATGCTGACATTTGTGATTTAATTTAAGCAATTATTTAATTGGTGCATTGTATTTGTTTGTGATTTTATACTGTTCATAGATGATTGGTCCACCATTCTTGCGTAAGGAGAAGTGGGACAAGAAAGGTCGCCCGAAAGAGTTGTATTATGACGTATCATGCAAAGATGCACCTGTGCCTCCTGAGTATCCCGTGCCTATGTGTGACTGTGGCAGACCTGCAGGTGTTAGATAGTCTAAGCACGAGGACACTGCTGCACGGGCGTACTATGCTGTCTGGATTACCGTGTGAGTTTGTATTTATGTTTGGACATAAATTTTGTATTGTGAAATTTATGACTTGAATTTATTGAAATTGATACTGTGAATTGTAGGATTGGGAGGCTTGCTACTTTTTCCAGTGGATTGATGGTCCCGACAAGGTTGATTTGAGGTACCTGCTTTTCGATCACTTGATTGGAGCACTACCTCACGATGGTTTCCAGCGCTGGGTTCCTCCACCTCCGGACCCTCCAGAGATGACCAAGACAGAGAAGGACTTGGCCATATCGGAACGTCTTGCTAGCCCCCCGCTATGTGATTGTGGAGTTCCAGCTGAAGTTGATTCTTCCGGCTTTGAAAGTGAATTTAAATGTTCCGTAAAGAATAAAGTAAGTTGTTCATTTCCCTCATATCGTCTCTTCCATTGAATATTATTTTGGAAAACATGTTTGTGCAGCTTGGCTCTCGGAAGTGCTTTTTTAGTGAGTACCTCTACGGACCGAAGCTGCGTTGGCCTAAGAGGAAGAAGGATGCTGTTCGAGGAATTTTTGGTAGCCGTCGTGTTGCTCGAAAGTGTCCATGCGGTGTAAGGGCTAAATATGGATTAGTCCCTTCGGAGCTTGGAGTGGGCCTATATTGTGGCCATATGGTTGACGATGACAAGGTGAGCATTTTTTCGGTGTGAATGTAACAATGGTATTTGTTTGGATATTTGTAAACATTGAACCAATTCTTTCCTTATGTAGAGCACAAAGAGATGTGGTTGGGAGGAATACTGGGAACAAGAAAAAGGTGGAGAAAAGGATAAGAGCTAATGGTCCAAATCTGGAATTTTATATTAAGAATCGCAAGAACAAGTCTCGCAAGATGGCTAAGTTCATTCTCGAAAGCAGAGAATGCAACGAACACATTTTCGGAGAGGATAAGAAAGAAAAAATCTAGGACAAGATCGACGCAGAAGACGACGCATTGAAGAGGATGTACGCTCTTGTTGGAGACCTTCCTCGACCTGAGGGTTAGTTGGAAAACTGCAGTAGACCTTCCTTAACTGGTTTCTTTTATTGAAAAGAACTGAAATAGATCATCTTCACTTCCATGCAGGTCAAGTGGACAATACTAGTGTCCACGCTGCAGAAGTTGCGGAAGCTAGGCGTGGGAAAAAGAAGGTGGACGAAGGAGTTGGCCAGTCCATGGTGTCGCAGCTACATGACGGTGGTAGTGGGCCTTGCGTTGAGTCGAGAGATGCTCTGTTGCATGGTGTCATCGATGATAATCCGCCTTTGGCTCCAACAGGGGGTGTTGTCGAATAAGACAATGTCGTGCCAATGGAGGATGACATAGATGATGATCTATTCAATCAAGAAGCTGAGCGAGTAGAGGCCGAGTTCGCGAGAAGGCAGTCCATGGTTGGTGACTTTGACGACGACTTTGATTCTGAAGCAGCTGATTTAGTGGAGGCAGATTACGCCTCGCGTAAAGCTGCCTTATCCAAGGTGTTGCCTCCGGACGAGGATGATTCCTCCGATGAAGATTTACTCCCTGGTTATGTTTTGGACTATTGATGTAATGCTTGTTCATTTCGCGTAGAAGGCTTGTAAGCATTTGAATTAACGTAGTATTTGATCTAATTACTAGTAATTACTTGTTGTGTTCCATGTTCATTTTCCTCTCTATATATGTACAGCCAGCACCAATTGTTTGGTGACCTAAGTGGTTTTTAGAGACTGCATAACTATATACGGAAATTTGGTTTGCCACCACAGAGCATGGTCGGTGTGAAGTCACAGAACGCCGTGGTCCTAAATGCACTCGAAAACTGCCGAATCCAGTATGGTCATGCGGTTGGCGTCAATTCACCCAACGCCGACCTGTAGTGGTTAGGCGTCATGTGTATTAGCGCCGACCCCCAGCATGGGCTATTTAGAGGTCCTCCCGGTACTGTGGTCCTGGGGTCGGTGTTTCCTTATCTCAGCTCAAGTTTAATATCACTATTTTTTTCAGAAATATTCATAGAACAAATAGCATTACTAAGTCACCACATACTTATTTGCTCAACAAATTTCACACATACATGTGAGTGTTACAACATACATAATAAAGTTCAATCATAACACACAGAGTTCCGACATCTTGTGTCATTGGCCTGCCATCAAGTAGAAGGACCCGTTTCATCCTGTATGTGAACGATCAAGACATAAGTAATTATGCATTACGAATGAATCAAAAAATCAAAAGTGCGCACTTGTTGTCGCAGTATTTCTGGACAAGTTCTTCTATTGTGGCCTAATCGGTGACACTTGGAGCAACGGCTACATTGTGTGTCCTCAACAAAATGTCTCTCAACCTTGCTGGTGGTTGACCTTCCTCTCGCTACGTGGTCCATGTCCATTTTGTAACGCTTTCTCCTCCTAGGTCCCCTACTCTTTCAGAGCAACTCAAGATCAGCCACATACTTTGGTCCATCATAAACGGGCCATCGATGCTCGTCCAGGAAGGGCTCAAACGTTGGAGCCCATGTGTTCAAAAGATGTTGCAATGAGAACTCCTTGGCCAAACGAGGAGGGACTTCCGCATCAACACGTCTAATCCGACAAGCGGTCATCATGTGCGAGTATGGACGATGGTAGATCGTTGGTTTACCGCAAGTGGAAGTGTTGTCATTAATAACTATTTTATGTTTCCTAGCTCCACGGTCTTCCCCACCAATGTTAGTCACACCGCTCTCTAAAATCTCGTATCCGTTCCTCAAAGCATCGAAGATGGCTCCCTTTTGTCTCTTAGACTTGTTCTTGGAGATGCGTAGTTCTGTAGCTACTAGTTGTGGCCACGGTTGGCGTGACCTCCACAATTGCATGTCAGCTTTCTTTCTCGACACGAACCATGCATTCAACTTGTAGAAGGTGAACGAGGCGATTGCAGTTACTGGAAGACTCCGGCAACCTCTAAGAAGGCTATTGAACATCTCTGCCATGTTACTAGTCATGAAGCCCCATCTCCATCCTCCGGTGTCATAACTGAGAGTCCACTTCTCCTTGGACACCATCAACTCGTCGAGGAATTGCCTGCCACGAGCATTTGTGGCTAATTTTAGGGCTTCTAGCTTCTCTTTGAATAGTTCAACCTCTTTTTGCCTGTACACCTCCTCAAACAACTTGAAGTTTTTCTTCGTATGGTCATGCCTTATCAGATTTTGAGCAAGGTGTCTACTGCACCAACGGTGATGTATGTGCCCGTAGCCCGGTAGCTCATCTTCTACCGCATTTAAGATGCCAGCATGTCTATCGGAAATGACACAAACATCACGCTCGGGGCCGATGACTACTTCTCTCACAAGTCTGAGGAACCAAGACCAACTTGCAGTGTCCTCCTTTCTAACGATGGCAAATGTCAAAGGAACTAGTTGGTCTTCTGCATCTGTACCTATACAAATAAGCAAAATACCTTCAAATTTACTAGTAAGGAAGGTACCATCAACAGTCACGACTGGTCTGCACCACTTGAAAGCTTCAATGCTTTGCCCAAATGCCGAAAAAGCCTTACCAAACACCTCCCTCCCGTTCCTCGTCTCACCGCCCTTTGGTAAGTACTCATAGTGCATCCCAGGATTCACGGCTTTCATCACGTTCAACATTACTGGAAGGCGTTCATATGCCTCTTCCCAATCTCCAAAGATAAGTTCCATTGCGCGTTGTTTTGCCCGCCATGCCTTTCCATACTTCACATAGTAATTGTACATCTTGAATATGATCTCAATCAACGCCAAGACCGTGATTGACGGCATGTGCTTGACAACGGGGCACAGTTGTCTTGCAATGAACCTAGAATTAAGCTGCAAGTGTGTCTCCTCAGCCTCCGCCGTCGCACAAACATGTGGTTGTTTCACTGAAGTAATCTTCCATTGTCCCGCCTTAGTTTTTCTAGCACATACTTGCCAAGTGCAGTGAGGCTGCTCGCATCCTACAGTGTACCTTCTAGTCTTGTGAGAATTTATTACCCTGTATAGACTTGCAGCCATGTTTTCAACTGATCCATGGTTGCAAACAATATCCCCTTCCTTATTGTGAAAGCAACAACATCTGGGATCGTTGAATCACTAGGTCCTCCATCGGCAATAGCCCTGTGGCAATGACTAAGGTCCTCAAATTCAGAAACTAGTGGATCACAGTCTGGCATCAAATCAAGTAATATATCCATTTCTCTGGCACTGAGAGGGCGAACAGGACGATCATCGTCGGATTCATAAGCCATTTCATCCTCATATGTTTGGTTATCTCCCGCCACCTCCACATCAAACCTGTTCGATGCTCTTGCATTCTCAAAGTCTTCTTCCTCACTGAGGTCTTCGTCGTCGCTAATGTCATCATCTATTGCATCGTCTCCACTACCATCATCATCGGCCGCTTCTTCACCGATGCAATAGGAGTCGTCGTCGTCACTCATCTCGTTGTTGTCACGGTAAGCACATTGTTGGTGACTAGCTTCCTCGTAAGCACCACCAGCACCATCATCATCACACTCTTGTTCGTTTGCATAAGCACCACCACCAGCACCACCATCATACTCACAACCATCTCGCGCACCATATGTGGGTTGTGTAAGCACCATCTCTTCTTCCACTTCATGACCATGCCCCATGCTTTGGCGGTACGAAAGGCTTACATCCTTGACAACCACTACGTCCAAAGATCGCACTTCTGAGAACAACACAACAGCCTTGTAAGCAAACCATTCTGACTCAGTTGTAATTTTCAACAGCCTCTTGATACGTGGATCATGTGATGAACCAACATCTACCACCCCTTTTAACCGGAACGGCATATCCTCTTCAGTACAACCCAGCCTTTGTTTCGCTTGGTCAACCACTTCCGACAAATGTGGTGATTCCAGAAACACCAACATGTCCTCTGCCATGCCAACGAGTCTGACACTATCATCTTTGGTCCTGACCACACGGCCACCATGAAGCAACCTCACTAATCTATCCATCACTTGTTCTACAAAACCAAAGAACAAAGAAACATGTCATCCACTTTTGACCAAATAACACTTCCTACCTAGGGTTTGGACCAACAAGAGCAACGGTAAACAATGATGTATTACAAACAAATAAAAGGAGTAAAGGAAATTTAACTCAAATGCATGTTTACCTCTCCCTGCTCAATCCTACGAGCACGGTGATCCTTATCGAACCGCTCGTCGAGTAGGGGGAACCGCTCCATCCTAATATGAACAATTTCAACATAATAAATCACTAGGCAAAAATATCATGTACCGTTACAAGGATTCCAATGCATCCACACAAATGCCTTTGAATATCATCACTGAGTTACATTAAGTTTGATTCGTCCTTGAACGCAAACAACAATATGCCAAACACTATATATTACACTTCTAATAATTTAGTAGAGCAATCAATGTTTTAAAAAACTTTGCACTGATTTACCTTTCATGAAAAAACTCACACCACTATTTCATGAAACAAGTTCAGCCCAACAATATTCATAAATGAAACACTAGGATAAACCTAAACATCAGGCAGACAACATGGCACAAATAACAGTACCATCAGTGTGTTCAAGTTAACACCCAATCCAACATGCATATTCCAATATACTCCATTGCATTATCAATCAAACACATATTCCATGAATTACTAACTCCATCCATCAACAATACATACCATAGTATATCCATCACCTCCCCACCACCAATACCTAAGGATGAACAACAAATCTTCCAATGCAGCCGGATAAGATAGATGAGGGGAAGGAGAAGTACCTTGGGCGCTCCTCAGATGACCCGATCCGCGATCCTCCACCGATTCCGGCGGGGTAGGGTTCTTCAGGCCGGCGGCCAAGAGAGATAGAGAGAGAGAGAGAAAGAAACAGCAGCGGTTTCAAATGGAAGAGCGAGGAGGAAGGAGCCGCGGCGCGGCTTAAGTGCCGAGACCTCGGCGTCCAGTCGAACCACTCCGAGGTCATGTATCTCGGCGTTAATTGATAAAGTGCCGGTCTTTTGGGGCAAAGCACTAACTGGGCCTCCCTCTTCAAGGCTCGGCGTGAGTCGGAAGCACGCTGAGGTTGTATAGTTCGCCGTTCTGTCAGGATAAGCCTAGACCTGTGGGTCCCACTGCTGCGCTGTCGATTGCGACCGAGGTCGTCGCTGACGTGGCCGATCCTCGGCGTGCACTGACGTGACGCCGAGCCATAGATCTCGGCGTGACTTCGTCTGACGCCGGCGCTTGTCCCATTTCTGAAAAATGTTTCGCCAGGCGTCTATTTGTAAAAATTATTCCGAAAAAGGGCCAAAATGCAAAATTTTCAAACCAACAAGACGTAATTTTGGTTTTTTATGATGACTAGGTTCGTACCTGCACGTTACTACGGGATAACTAAAGTTCTTACTAAAAACACACAGATCACATGATAAAATAACAATATTATAAAATTAAATACCAACGTTAAATTAACATTTAATTAAAAAAAGAAAGTAGTGAATAAGTCACTCAAATATCTGTTCCACTATAGTTGCTTCTACAACAAATACAGAAAAATCCCTGTTATATGCACTCTGGGAGTGACAAAATAGACTAACTACGCTGAGAGCAACACTATCTATGACTGATAGTTACAATTATCAAAAGTACATTGATAGGCCAGATCATTGTTATGTGCGACTTCTAGCTGAATACAGAAAAGAACAAAAAGGACTGCCATATTGCCTTATTAATTAAAATAGTAAATACAAACCAAAATACTAAACATGTTTATAAAAATATATTTCTTCCACTGATCCAACTCATTGGTCCTAGGCCATAAGAAAGAATTACCCAACAGCTAATAAGTCACATAGAATAATTGTTGCAGCTCTGACAATTGCTCTAGCACTCTGAGATATAGCTACACTGATGACCTCTCAAATTAGTAAAAATGTTTATAAAAATCTATTTCTTTCATTGATCCAACGCATTTGTCCCTCCTAAGCCATAAGAGAGAATTACAAAACAGCTAATAAATCTTGTCCTTCTGAGTCTATGTATATACTGTTTGCAGACCAATACATGAGTATTTTTTTTCTTGATGAATCCATTCTTTTCTTTTCTTTTCTTTTAGGCAGAGAAACAATTATATAACCCATCTGCCTGATAAGGGTGACATCAGGATAATCCACACCATAGGCAGATATCTCAGAGCTGACTAATATAAGACCCTTTTGACTTTCTGACTTCATCTGAGACCTTAGTTCCTGTAGAATGCTGACTTTTAGGAATGAATCTCTCTGTACATTTAGTTTTAGCTAGGGACAGCACCTCAGCGACATGTTTTGTAACCATTGCAATAGTACAGAATGCTATCACCTTATAAAATAGTATTTTCAAATTTCAACGGCATACTACCACAATTCGCAAATATCGGACATAACATGTTGTTTAGACTTATTAGCATCATCAATATCTACAAGAATAATTTTAATTTAGTGTTAGTAAAAGAGAATAGCCATGAATGCCAGATGAGGAAAAAAACTTGCACCAAATACTCACCATTTTGACAGTGATATTCAGTTTCTCCTAATGGCCTTCAACTGGAATTGGCCTGTTCAGGTAGAATATGTCACTGATAAACTTGTACACCTGCACAAATTGCAGTTCATCTGTAAAAGAAGATACACATTTGAAAGGTCCTTGTTTGGTTTTGATAATTGAGTGACAACTTAGGTGGACTAATATATGTTTAAGTGTTGATTACATAGGTGATTAGTCCACAGGTACATGTGTGTGAGCATTTATGCCATAGAGATGAAAATGGCTTGGAGATGATGCTTAGCTCGCACATATGGTATGAAGGAGCTAAACGCATGAGACATGACATGGAGTCATGTGGCTAGGTGGAGAAGATCATGACATAACTTGGCGTCGATGGACCGGTTGCAAGTGTGAAGGGCAAGTTAGTGGGCTTGGCGCCGATGGACCAACGCAACGGTGAAGAGCAAGTGAAGTCGAGGATCGATGAACCAAAAGCCACGTGATGATATGAAGTGGATCATATCATTGTTGAGGTGTTAGTGCATGTGTTGTACCGGCATCGATAGTGTCGGAGACGGTGATGAAGACGGTGATCGAAATGGAAAGCACAAGACAAAGGTATAACCATAGGGTATTTTTATTTCACCGGTCTAAGATTGAGTAGAGAAGTGCTTGACCGGATTTAGGATAGATGGTCGTACTATCAAGAGGGGCAAACTTATTTGTATATCGGTCATGTAGTGCCACTCGGAGTGATCTAACTTTGCATTGCTAGGATCGAGTGGCGTGACAAGAAAGAGTGAAAAACCCTTTGGAAAATGTTTGTGAAAATGCTAACTCACATGCACAAGATTGTGGAACACTTTGAAGTTGGCATATTTGTAAAATGGTGAAAGTTTCGAGCTCGCAGTGAGCTTGTTTGGATCTTGGATGGATAAACTGCTTTTATCCTTTGAGTTTTGGACTAAGAAATCATATGGGTTGTGTAGCCCTCTGAATAAGCTTTCCAAAATGTTCAAGATCATCGAAATCGGAGTTCGGAGCTAAGAGATATCGCCGTTTTAGCGAACGGAGGCAGGCGTCGGACCCTGCGAAACATTGGTCCGACGGTATGGGTCCGACGGTAGGGTCCGATGCTTCAAAAAACAGCCGTTTGAAGGGGCTAAAGGTCAGACCTTGGAGGTATAGTCCGACGCCCACCCTGAGACGGTCCGACGCACCAGTCCGACGCTATTTAGCTCTCGGGAAACTTGTCTGTAGACCGTCGGACCCTAAGAATTGGTCCGACGCTCCCAGAGAGCCGTTAGAGCGCGGGAACGGTTGGATTCAAATGGCTAGTGACACGTGGCGCAAATCTAAGGCGTCGGACCATGTACAATAGTCCGACGGTTGTGCGTAGGACGGTCCGACGCTCGGTCCGACGACCGGTTTGAGTTGGTAACGGCTCCTTTCGCTTGAGGGCTATAAAACCAAGCACTTGGCGGCTTTTGGTAGCAAGCTGAGCACCCTTGGGCCTGTGTGGCTTGTGTAGGTGTGCTTGGAAGCCCTCCCACTCACTCACTTACTTAGTGCACATCCGATTGATTGATAGTGAGTGATTCTAGTGCGTTGCATTGTGAGATTGCATCGAGTGGCACTAGGTGTTCGTGTTGCAAGCCGGTGGTGCCTGTTACTTTTGGAGGTTGCCACCTCCTAGACAGCTTGGTGGCGTGAGGTTCCGTGAAGCAAGTAAGAAGATTGTGCTTGGCTCCGGAGAATCTTTGTGAGGGGTTGGAGCTCACCCCGCGGGAGATCGCGAAGAGCATCGCTAGTAGAGCGAGACGTGAAGAGCGACAAGTGGTCCGGCCGAGTCAAGTGCTAGAGCTTGTGGTAAGCACTCCACGTGGGAGAGTGTGACTTGCGGGTCACCACTAGCAAGAGGACCAGCGACAACCTTGGAGTTTGTCTCAACGGAGGACGTAGCTTGTGGCAACAAGTGAACCTCCGGGAAATAAATCACCGTGTCAACATCTTCCCATCCTTCGCGGTGGTTTGCTCCCTTCTACACAAGTTATTTATTTTGTGCATTACTTTACTTGTGTAGTTGTAGTTGCTCTTGTGAGACCGGTTAGCTTGTGTAGTTTGCCACTCACCTTCTTAGCTTGTGTAGTTTAGAAGTAGTTTCTTGTTTAGTTTGTATAACTAAACAAGTTGCGCTCCTTGATTATGATTGTGTATCCTTATCATTGAGCACGTAGTGAGCTTAGGTGCTTAGTACATTTTTGCTTGCGAGTTGGTAGGAGCTCCCCGGTGCTTAAAGTACTAGTGCTTAGATTTGTGTGACCTTGCGCTAGAATGGTTTAGGGAAGCTCAAGCTAGCCTTGCACCTTTACTTCTTGGTAGGATCTTTTGTAAGGTGCTTAGAGTCTTAGTTAGAGGGGTGAATTGTCGGTAGAACCGAATATGTTTTATTTTCGCTGCGATTAATTTTTGTTCGGACTATTCACCCCTCTCTAGTCCGCCATCTCGACCCTACAACATTGGAGTTATTTATTAAGCAACGATGTCATGTTATCAGCTCAAATTTCAGTGATAATGGAATCTGAAAATTGAAATAATTCACCATAAGCAGTACCGATTCCTAATCCTTCAAGTTTGTGCTGCTGCAAGCCGAGTTGGTGCTTGTAGGACAGTTTGATAATTAAATTTAGGAAGACATTCGTAAAACTTCAGGTTCAGAATCAGAACTACATTATTATACAATCATCCTTAATTGCCTGCTGGCTGCTGTGCTTTTCCATCTAGGACAAATCAGTAGCTCTAGAAAAAAAAGAAAGGTGCAAATCTAATCCCCACCCAAGCATCACAAAACAGGGTATGAATTACCTGGAATGAAGCTATGTAACTTAATTTTGGATCTACACATAATATAGAAAATTAGAACTCAGATAATTAATGAATCGCAATATAAAGTGCATCACAGATCCACTGCAACGAGGAGCGAGGGGGCGCTGCTTGTTGACTTCACCCAGGCCAATGAGCTCTTCGCCGGTCACCTCGCACACCTCGCTTGCAGCCCCCGTCGGCGCTGTGCAAACCAAATCCAAACCTAACTAATCCGGTGTAGCTGCTGCTCCAAACCAAACCAACCCATTGCAGTTTTCAATCTATTCTTACCCAAACCATGCAAGCCGAAATAGAAAACTAAACCAACAAATACTGTATACCAAAAAAAGTTGCACAAATAATGGTCGAAGAGGAGACAATAGGATGTAGTTTTGTGCCTATTTGGACTACAGAGTTGGAGACCACCACCGTGGTGACCTTGACCACAGGCGTGGAGGCGCGTGGGGGGCGGGGGGGGGGGGTGGCGGCGAGGGGGAGGACGCCTTGTGGGTGGACTTGGGCGGCGCGGCGGTGGGCACAGTGGCTGGGGTGGTGGCGCCGCCGCGGCGGTAGCTGGGTGGTGGGCAGGGTCGCGGGGATGGCCAGGGTGGTGGGCGTCGCGGCGCCCGGGGCGTCGAGTCGTCGTGGCCGAGGGGGGGCGAGGGGATGGCGGCGGCTCGTCGGGCGGGGTCACAGCGGGATTGGGGACGGTCGGGGTGGTGGGCGTTGTAGGGGTCGGCAGTTCGGCGGAGCGGAGCGGAGTGCGTTCATTTTTTTTTTGTGCCATGGGAAGGCACGGACGATTATCATGGGGGTCTGCCGGGGGCGCGGGGGAGGGAGCGTGACTGCGTGACTCTGCGGGGGGGGGGGAGGGGGCGTGAGTTTACCGGATGAATGATTGCGTTTGCTGCTTTTTAATTGTTGAAGATGAGGTGACGGCTGTTCATGTGGGTGCACAAATGACATGTTCTGCGCCAATGGGTAGCCTCCACATGTGCTTCCTACATTCCATAAAAACAGCCACACAGATTAATGATAATTGTAAAAGTAAGAAAATACTTTTTTTTGACAGAACAATAATTATATTTATTATATGATAGCTGGATACATCAACACGTTATCAATACTCTTGGCGCCAAGATCGGTGCTAAGGTAGACGTCACGTCCATGCTATGATTTAAACCTTCGGCGTTATGGACCATAGCCTTGAGGAGAGAATACAAAGACAAAGTTACGACGCTCAAGAAGCTAAACATAATCTTGAAAAAAAGGTTAAATTAAAAAATTGATAATGTTAGTGAGGTTCGGTTTATAAGAGTACTCTCTCCGTTTCATAAATAAATGCGCATTACACTTTACGGCAAGTCAATTTTTTAAATTTAACTAAGAATATATATAAAAATATTAATATTTATATCTCCAAATCTACCTATCTACCTATATCCTTATTACCGTATACAACACCTCCTCTCTCTTTTCACTGTAGATGAACAGTCCCAAGACACAAAATCACTGTTGCCAGAACAGTATTGCTATGCCCGCCGTCCATCCTCCCCGTCGTGCTCCACAGCCCTACAGGTGTCCCTTTTCTCGAACCTCCCACGAACCAGCCCTGTCAACGTATCAAAAGGGAAAAAAAATGCCCCAGCGTCTCCAATGCCCTATGCGTGTCCGCCTTCACGAAACATCCAGAGCCACCCAATCCACCGGCTCCCCGCCGACTTCGCCATCGTCGCCTTGCTTCCGCCCCAGCACGGCCCTCCTCCCCCTCCGCCCGCCCGCAGCGATCTCCGGCCCAAAAAAAAGGCTCGCCTCACTGCTACCGCACGCGTCCCTCCCCACCACACCTCGCCCTCCAGCACCACGCGGCCATGCCGTCTCGCAGGCGCGTCCCGAAAAAATAAGAGGCCTAGTTCAAAACACTAAGAGGAGGTCTAATATCTAGAGTCAAAAAAACCTCTCTAATAATAAACCTCTCTATGGCTCCTTTCTGAGATTGAGTTAATTCCTGTTCTCTGCATTTTCTTACGCATTTCATATTTTCTAATTCGATTTGAAGAAGACATAACTTGCAAGTTGGAACAATTACGCTAGATCAATTTGTGTACAAAGATAATGCATGAAAGATTAACAAAATAAAATAGGGGCTGGACATGGAATTTACCAGCGATCTATGTTTCCGATCTAGATCTAGATTGCGACTAGATCTCAAGTGAGGAATAACGGCGTCGGCGAGGGCGAGGAACAGGGAGTCCGTCCAGGCTCCAGGTGACCAAGGTGGAAGGTTACAAGAAAATTGGAATCGC
Organism: Eremochloa ophiuroides; assembly: GCA_038502445.1. Lineage (NCBI taxonomy): Eukaryota > Viridiplantae > Streptophyta > Magnoliopsida > Poales > Poaceae > Eremochloa > Eremochloa ophiuroides. Next base: position 29,310,320 of record JAHLJS010000003.1, read on the forward strand.
TGGCCTCTCCGCCTCCTGAAGGAAGTCACGATGAGTCACGATCGTGATGGACTCATGCTCCAGCTAGCAGGCCACGTTTGGGCATAGAAGATAGTTTTGGCTGATTTTCTAATTAAAACAAAGCCTAAAACTAGTATATATACTTAGGATAGTTAGTAAACCTTGGGGCCCATAATATTTGGGGCCCTGTTCTGTTCGGTAGCACAGCCCGCACGCGCCCATGGACGCCCCCTGCGTCCCGGCACACGTCCGCGCCGGCCGCCGCCGCCACGCCTCCCGCGCCTACGCGCCGCTCCTCCCTCTCTGCCCCTGCCAGCGCCGCCCTCGCTCTGCCCGTCCTCCTCGAGCCGACGTGCCGTCCCTCCCCACATCGTCTACGTGCTCCGGATCTGCGCCGCCATGTACGTCTCCACCTATGGATGCCCGCCTCCCACGCTGCCCCACGGCCATGGGACGGCGCAGCAGCTCGGGTGGCCCCCCACCGCGGCGCAACGACGCGCCCAATCTCGGCGTCGCAGCCTGGGCGCGGGCGGCGCGGCTGCAGCGGCACAGGGGCCAGCCCCGGTACAGGCGCCCCCACCTACCCGCACGGTGGTGCTGCAGACCCGGCCTCGACTCGGCCGGTCACCTGAACAGAGGCAGCAGCACCGGCGTTGATCCGGGTAAGGATCCACACACAGCCTGTGTGTTCAGCCTGTTTTCGCTCTATTGCGCGTGTTTCATCTCTTCCATTATACGTACAACGAATTTATGGGTTCTTACGAAACCCTTGATTGTAGGCTATTCTTCATTACTGATCGAATTTATGGGTTCTTACGAAACCCTTAATTGCAGGCTGTTCTTGATTAGTGATATACGCTATCAGCAGTACCATCACAGATTGTGAGCTGCAATTTGTTCATGTGTATTTGTGCTATGGGCAGTGATTTCTTCACGTGTTTGGTTAATACATATGATGATACAGGTCATACTCGGTTAGTGTGTGCTGCTTTGCAACCTGCATCCATAATTGTACATGGACATGATTATTTTATTCCCAAATTTGATCTCAGTATCCAATGTTCACACCTAATGCATCATTTTTCTTTCTTCATTCTTAGGCCATTGTTTACTTCTTATCTGAAAGTTCTTCTCAGCTCTTATCTTTACATGAGTGCCATGGATTCCTATTCTGCTGTTGTAGCCATCTGTTAGATGACGACTTCAACTGCTTCCAGGTAATTCTTCGAACTTTGTGTACAACCAACATCAGTCATACCTTTTTTTCAGTTTACCAATACTGACGTTCATCTAAAACACACATAGTGAGCACTGCTCAGCTCCTTTCGGTGGAAATTTGGTTAATTAAACTAATGGATATCGCCATGTGCTCAAAATCTGTACTACCGTTAGCTTGCAGGTTCGTTTTAATTTTCCTGATGCTTAAGTTAATCCCCAACCTCTGAAAACAACCACCTTGCATCCAAGTATTCATGCTGCATACTTTTAGTCAGCAGATTACATCCTTAATTTTTAAATATATGATTTGAAAGTTATCATACCATGCATATTAGTGAGGCAAAGATTCTGTGAAAACTGAACTGATCTTGCACACTCTTCATAACCGCCTGACCATGAACCAGATAACAAGGTCACATATTTTTATAAAAAATAGCGATATCCTAGATGCCTCATTCATTTCATTCTATTTCTTTATTTACCAATGTAAAGCTTATGTGGTTTCTGGACTATGTCAATGTTAATTCTGTAAATGGATATGGTAAAGATAGATCTTCGTCATATCTGATGCACTTCAGCTATCATGATTATATCGATTTCATAATAAACAGCAATGCATATGATGAATTTTAAATAGATACATATCTACGCGACTACGCGCACTGCTTTCAAGCTACCTTCTAAATTTTCTTATTTGGGAGTTGCTAAACAGAGTAATATCTTTGCAACCAGAATAGATAGATCAGTACATTCAAATATCTTTGCCCATATGCAGGGAAGTGCTTTTAGTAAAGTGACTTATTTTTCATGGATGACATTTCCATGTTGAAATATGGAGCATTGTTCATGTTGTACAATTAAATTGTTTTTGCCAACTAATCAGTAGCTCTACTTTTATTGTGTACTATGCAGGCTTTTATCTCAGATTTGAAGGGAATGGAATTCAATCACTACAACAAATTCTTTTTCAAAAGGTAGGACTACTAAATCGAAGTGCTATGATCCTATGATGTGACCAATTGCACTCAGTTGTATTGTTTCAACAGTTCTTGTAAAAATTATATCATGACACAATTATCGATTTCATAATAAACAGCAATGCATATGAATGAATTTTAAATAGATACATATCTACGCGCACTGCTTTCAAGCTACCTTCTAAATTTTCTTATTTGGGAGTTGCTAAACAGAGTAATATCCCTGTATAGGCAGCAGCCAAAATAGATAGATCGGTACATCCAAATATCTTTGCCCATATGCAGGGAAGTGCTTTTAGTGAAGTGACTTATTTTTCGTGGATGACAGTTTCATGTTGAAATATGGAAGCATTGTTCATGTTGTACAATTTGATTGTTTTTGCCAACTGATCAGTAGCTCTACTTTTAATGTGCAGTATGCAGGCTTCTATCTCAGATTTGAAGGAAATGGAATTCAATCACTACAACAAATGCTTTTCAAAAGGTAGGACTACTAAATCGAAGTGCCATGAGCCTATGATGTGACCAATTGCACTCGGTTCTATTGTTTCAACAACTCTTCTAAAAATTATATAATGACACAATTTTTGACTGCTCCAGCCAAAAAATTATATACTATTCAGAAGTGTAGTCATCCTCACAGTTCCAATTATATAATTAGTACCTGTGCGCATCCACAGTTTGTATTTGTTTTTGCCAACTGATCAGTAGCTCTACTTTTAATGTGCAGTATGCAGGCTTCTATCTCAGATTTGAAGGAAATGGAATTCAATCACTACACCAAATGCTTTTCAAAAGTTATTCTCTTTCAGGATTCACTCGAGGAGACAGCTGAATCATACAGAAGTTTGCTTAGCTGATTAGATGATTCATTATTAGTATGCGGAAGCAAACTATCTGCCTGAGTCAATGTACATAGCATTTGGTTGTACAGTAAACGACCGACCCACTATTTCAACCAACCTACATGACAAAGTTCACTGTGATGTTAAATTGTTGAGATTTCAACTAATTAGCACCAATTGAAATTCACGAACATATCCATGTGTGCCTTGATGCTTTAATCTCTTTTCATCTTAATTGACAAGTAATCTACATGGCGTGTGCTGACAGATTCTTCTCTCATGCCCGCGCAACGCGGGGGGGTACATATCATAAATATTAATATATTTATGTATATATTTGATCAATCTTTAAAATATTTGACTTATTAAAAAGTAAAGTGTATATTTATTTGTGGAACTGAGGGAGTAAGGGTAGATATAAGGGTAGAGATGATATGATGCGACCACGCCTACCTTCCGCGGCGTGCGACCCGCCGCAGCTGCACATGGCCTGAATCTGATCGGCACATGCATCGTCGTCAGTTCCAAAGAAGCAGAGATTGAGAACCTCGTGATCCTACGGCTCCAGGTTCACGAGTAACGGTTTTGTCAGCCTCAACTCCCCCAGTCCACCGTGCACCGAGATCAGCCATGAGGTCATGATGACCCATCCCCCTCCTCCCCACGTCCCCGCCCCTCCCCTCCCCTCCCCCGCCCCATACGAGGCCGTGCGTCAGCGATAACAGCAACGGTGTGGTCGTGTGGAGGACCGGCCGCCCCCCCAGCCCCAGCCCCGGCCCCAGGTCTCCCTTCCTCGGGTAGTCGCCGTCGTCTCCACGGCTGCACCCCTCGTCTTGGAGGCGAAGAAAGAAAGCGGGCACCTATATTAAGTACCCCGCGCTGCCCAGTCCACAACTAAACCCCCCAAAACCTACCCCCGCCCCCATCCATTTTCCGCCTTGGCTCGACCCGCAGAGCTCAGACTCCGAGAGGGCATCCACGGCGGCGGCGGCGGCGGTACGAGAGGGGTTCGAGGTTGGAGGATGCACCTCTACAACGCGTGGCTGCCGCCACCGGTGGCGGCCGCGGCGCGTGGGGAGGCAGCTGCGTTCGCGGGCGCTGTGCGGACCGCCGCGGACGCGTGGCTGCCCGGGGACCCCGACTCCGCCTACGCCACACTCAAGTGGATCTCCGTGTTCGACCTGTAATTGCTCCCTCCAACTCTCATCCCCCTTCCGCGCCTGCGTTCCGATTGCTTTGAGGCCTCGTTTATGCTTCTTCGGTCTGCTGGTTCCTGTGGGCCACGGCCTGCTGCTCGATTGGTGCTGCCTCGACTGCTATTGCGTAGCTTGACTTAGCAATCCGGTTTGTATCGAGTAGCGGATTTCGCTTTTAGCGTTGTCAATGTCGGTCTGAGTGCTGGTTTTGCTTGATACGATCGCGCCTGAGTAGGGGAATTTTCAGCCGGCAATCATTATCTGAACTTCCTAGTGTCCTTGTTGTTTTGGTGTGTAATTTCAAATTTAGTTATTCTGCAAACAATTTTTTTCGTTCTGTTTTGTACTCTCAGTTCTCTGCCGAATTTTCTGAACTACGGATCACATTGAAAAGTAGAACAGCAAATGACTAATTCCAGATAACTGCTTCTTTTGAGGTGTGTTGATTATTACAATTGTCAGAAGTATGTCTAACTGTCCTTACCCCATAGATTTACTATACTGTTGAATGCGCAGCTGTATGTTTGCTGAATACAATTGGATTTTGGGAAATTGTTTTTCATATGTGTTTGCTGAATGCAAATGCCATGCGATCGATTGAGCTTTTGTATATAAAGTATAAAATGCCACTCTGAAGAATTTCATCAGTAAATGCCATTACAAAGATGATAATATGACTGCTTTGCTGTATTTTTGCTATTTCACCCAACTGTCCTGCTGACAACTTGGTTGGGACTGAAAGGCTTTTGTTGTTGTTGTTCCTGCCGACAAAACGTGAACTGATCAGAACATCCTGGTTCCTTTTCCAATCCTACTGAACATGATTAAGATATATGGTTCTATCACAAAAGCTTGTATCTGTACCCAGCTACTCCATGTATAGCTGAAAATGGTCACAATTCAGAATTAAGTCGAAACATGCTTAACACAAACCCAGAAGTCTATGGCATGTTATCCATATAGACAAACACTTGCACTTCTGATTTGGCTACCTTTTCTGCTATCTGCTTTTTGAGCAATTGAGCACATACCTCCACTCCTAGTGAAAGCAATGTTGGTGGTGATGCTTTAGAGTGGGAAGACTTGTGCATTGCTCCTTGATTGAAATTGTATGATAGTGACAGTGTCAGCGGCACAATTCTAGTGACCTGGCAGCAGGCATATTTGTCAAGGCACTGCATACAGTCAGAAGTTGGCTGCATGGACATGGAGTCAGTAGGTACGTCATGCATGTCGCACAGAGCATTGATTGCTTCTTCCTGTGGCATTGGTGGCTGGAATTAGAGAAGGTGCCTAAGGGTGTTCTGAATGTTCAGCATTAAGAAAATTTAGAAAAAGAACATGTTGGATTTAATGATGGGAATACACCCAAAATAGAACATTTTGACTTTCCACCTTTTCAGTTGCGGTTTCTTGATCAGATTTGTTTACTACATTTTGCAACAATGCTTTGAGTGTGTTTTTAAAAAACTCTCTTGAATTTCTGATAATTGATTGGTTAATTTCTTTTTGATGTACTGAGTATCTGATGTGAACCCCTCTTTGGGTTCTAACAAAAAGAACTCAGATTCACATGAGCAATTGATGGATCTGATTCAAAGGGATCAAACAACTGGAACCATAACTAAGTCATTTCTAGACCATTTAGGGGACAGTTTGCTAACATTTACATATATAGTCTTAAAACACTTTGTAAATAATGTGGTTTCTATAGTTTGGGGATTATTTAATGTTGGTGTTCTTTTTCAATGTATAGTTTTATTAAAGCGAAGAGTGACATTGCTCCTGAGGATGTACATGCTCTTGTAAAGCTTGGACTGGAGATATTTCATGCATCGCATGACAAGTTTGTTGTCCAGGTAATGCTCAGTAGTCAGTAGTTACTGATCTGTACATGGATAGTTCCGATCTTATACATGGATATTTCCGATCTTATACATGGATAGTTCCGATCTGTTTGGTCTTTGGTGATATATATTTTTTTTTGGTAAATGAATGATAATCAGATTAAGTGGGGAGGTCTGCTCATCAGGCTTTTAAGAAAGCATGGGAAGAGGCTTTCACTTGATGTGCAATGGAGACCACTTTATGATACATTGATAAGGACTCATTTCAAGAGGTAAATTGTGACATTATACCCATTTCCAACAATGAAGAAAATGACAGGAATTGCTAAGTGAATGTCACATCGCTTTCAGAAACATGGGGCCTGAGGGCTGGAAGTTAAGGAAGCAACACTTTGAGACTGTCACCTCTTTAGTGCGTGCATCCAGGAATTTCTTTCCTGAAGGTGTGGCTGCTGAAATTTGGTCAGAATTCAGGTTTGGCATATTCAGCATGAATCTTTACTTACATTCCATCTCATTCATGCTTTTCTAACTGTTTTGCTGGTTTATTATTTTCTCTAATAACCTGTGTTGTCCACCCTCCATAAGCCTGTGTAGTGCTTGCCTGTTTGGCCAGATAGAATCATAAAGTGTATGCTTCACATGTATTCATTTGACTTCTATTTGACTATTTGAGCAAGTAGCCAATACAAGCAAGGTTTGTGATAACAAAGGTATCTAATTACCTGTAGTGCAATATGTAAAAGCCTGTAGCAATCATCTTTAAGTACTCTCATCGGTACTTAGCATTGGTGTCAAACCCCGTCCAAGTTTTTCCTTCTGGTGCTAATCATATAATACATCTATCTCAAAAAGAACAATTCTAGATCTAGTTTAAGCCAATCAAAATTATTTTAAGTTGACTCTGTTTATAGAAAAAAGTATCATCAATTATTATTCCAAATAGGTATACTATGAAAAATATATTCCATGATGGATCTAATAATACCTATTTGATTACATAAATATGTCCTATTTTGTAAAAAAAAATGGCCAAGTTGAAGATGGTTTTACTTCAGCATTGTAGCTAGAATTGAAGTCTTTCTCGGACTTAGAGAGTATCAAATAAAAAGGACCCACCAGAAAGATTTGGCGATAGTTTACCCATCATAAAAGAGTGTCATACTCCTTTTGGTGTGAGCTGCACAAGAATTCCCTAGTATCTAAATTCTTGCGGATCCTTGAACTTGCCTAGGCATGGCACTTGTAAGCATATCTAGTGCATTGCAATCAGGAGCAGTTTGGCCATTTGGTAGTGTAAATGGTGAAAACAACTGAAATACTACATTTGGCTAGTTGGTTGTTTGGTGATACAATTTGAACGTCAGACAAGGAGGTGGATGTTTGGTACGGACCAGGTGGGAAGTGATTCTGGTGGGAAATGAATGAGGAGCAGTGGGGTGCGTTCTGTTTTAGCTCCCAACTCGCAGTGTAAACGGAGAAGTGAGTCTTTTCAGATCTCCACCAGAATTTAGTTGTGTTTTACCTGTTTGGCTGTTTAGGAGTGATTCTCACGGAGAATCCAGAGCTGGGAGTGCCCCCAAACGGCCCCTAAGGTACATGGAATAACATTATGGGTTTAGTTTTGCAATGACACATAGCGACTGTAAAAAATGTGATAGATTGAACATACATGTCTTATGTGCTAATTCCACCTTTTCAATGTCTCTTTTCTTATCTTCTGGAGCATTAGTTCACTTAAACAAGGTGACAGACTAGCTTAATGTTGACAAATTTAATGTTGACAAATTTAGGGTCTTTCACTGGCAATTGCATGCATGCTTAGGACTAGACTATTGTCAAACTAATGCCTCTCCTATTCCACGAGGGAGCCTCCATGTGAGGGAATTGTCCACTTCTCCTCATTAGCTTAAGCTTTTGGGTACCACAAACTTGCGCAGGTCTTGGTACCTCTCTCTAATGCATTGTGCTCTTGATCCTCCCCACCACCACCCAACTACCCACCCACATACAACCTTATCCAAAAGATCATAAGTTATAACGGCAAGTAGTTGTATTAATAATATCATTATTGTTCTTTCCACACCATTATTATCGTTAACATTGATCATTTGGAAAAATAGCACAGAAAATCAGAACAGATTATAATTGGAAATTGCATGACAATATACTGCCAACATTGAAGTACCTTACCTTTTACTGTACTGAAACTACAGGCCATTGCTAGAAAATCCATGGCATAACTCAGCGTTTGAAGGTGTTGGATTTCTCAGGCTGTTTCTTCCAGCAAACTCGAGGAATCAGGATCACTTTACAATGTAATCACATATTGGATTGATAAACTCCCTTCTCGCTTTTGTAGCTGAACGTCGTCTTACCTTCTCTTTCAACTGATTTTGCCTGTTTGCAGTGATTGGATTAAAAATTGTCTTGACATATGGGATTCTGTCACAAATTGTAACTTCTGGGATGTCCAATGGGCTTCCATCATAGCACGTTGTATAAAAAATTCTAGATCGGTGAACTGGGATGCTTTTCTGCCCTTGTTATTCACAAGATACTTGAACATGTTTGAGGTATGTAAGCATTTTCACTTTTATGCCTACATACTAGTAGTTGGTAGTCATCTTGGCTGCTTGATGAAAGTCAGAGTGGAGAATAATTTGCATAAAACCTTACATGTCTTGCTACACAACTGTTTTCTTTTTTGATTGCTATTTTTTTAAGGATAGTATTACTTGTTTTATTCTATAAAAATGAAGCAGGCATTAGTTTGACATTCTTAAAATTTGCTTGTTTGTTCCATCCAAATTGTGTCACACAGCACTAACGGATTGGATAAAGGGTAGTGGAATTGCAATGACATGTTGTTTCTATTATTGATAGTTGACATTAACAATCAAAGCCCATACTCTAAAGTTATCAATTTAATGTCAAACATCCAAGATGACATCAGAATGATACATGTTAATATCATCATGATTTTGAAATTAAGACTTTATCCCCTGAAAACAAGTGGATAGTTTCATATGATTTTTGGAGGCATTTAACATGAGGTCGAATCTCATATAATAATTCCTTTGTGTATCACGATGGTCATTCCTGCAGTTTTCATGTGCTTTCCATTTGACGTATTGCAGCCAAAATCTGCATTTTTGGAATTTGTTTCAAAGAGGCCTTAAGAGGATTTAAAAAATGCTTTAAGTTATTAAGGATATGTTAGGACCATTCCCTAGAAAACATGCTCTAAGAAATCTTGAATGTTTTTGCTACAGTGATGCTACTGGTTCATGTAGTGGACCATTATAGAATAATAAAGCATTGAAGAGAGAGAGGGAGAGGGAGGGATATAAAGCATTAGAGAGAGAGAGGGAGGGAGACACAATGTTGCAATGTCCAACTGCATCAGCACTATCGTGTTTTATAAAATGCTTTCTTGGAGCTATCAAATTTTCCAAAATATTTCTCCATTGTTTCTGACTCTATTTCAAGCTAATAATAATTCATAAAGGATATTTGCATGTGCGTTTCTTGGTGAATGATCTTGATCTATATATTTAAACAAGAAAACTGCATGATATTACTATATTCATTTGGTGTATTTGGAATACAATTATTTGGTACTCCCTAAGTCATTCCGGCCTTTCTAGGTACATTGTTTTTGCTATGCACCTAGATATAGGCTATGGTCTAGATGCACGATAGAAGTTATGTATCTAGAAAAGCCAGAACTGTTAGAGTGTGTGTATTAGGCCCATGTATGTACTGCTATATAGCTACCCTTCTAGGGTTAGCCCAATAATCCAATCACTCATTCTAGCATGGTATCAAGCTAGGTTCTTTTTTTCTCTCCTCCCCTCCCTCCCACCCAGCCGCCGCCGCCGCCGCCCTTCTCCGGCCACCATGGCCGGCGGCCGGCCTCCTCCTCCCCCTTCCTCCTCCTACTTCTCCACCTTCTCTCCCCTCCCCTACTCCTCCTGGGCGGAGCACGTGGCCGGCAGGCCGCCTGCCGTGGCCCTCATGGCCGCCGGCGGGGGGCTGGCGCCCCCATCGTGCCCTTGCCCGGCGCGCCTCCGCCGCCGCCCCGCGCGCTCCTGCCACCGCCGCCGCCCAGCGCGCCCCGGCCCGGGTCCGACCCCCCGCTGGACGGCCCGGCCCTGGCCGTGCCGCCGCCGCTCGGGGCCGCCCTGGCCGCGCCCGGGGCTGAGGGCCTGTCGCTGCAGCCACCGCCGCCCACACAGCCCCAGCCCCTGGCTGCGACCGGTCCTCTGGACGGCGCGGCTGGGACCCAGGGCGCGCCGTTCCTCGACCCCCACCACGCCGCCGCTCTCCTCTCCGCTCGGGCTGCCGCCGCCGAAGGCGCGGCACGCGTGAGCGCGGCTGCCCTCGCCTTGGAGCGGGAGCGCGAGGTAGCCGCTGCCTTGGCGCGTCAGCTCGCCGCGGCGGAGCAGCTCCTTGGCTTCTCGGCGTCCTACGACACCTCCGCCACCTCCTCCAGCCCGCGCGCCGTCTGCTTGTCGCCTCTCCAGATCCCCGATCCGGCGGATCCCCTCGTGGCGCAGCTCCACTACCAGGCCGGCGGTGTCCAGAACATCCGCAACCTGGTCACGGTCGTCCTCGACCCGGAGTCGTCCTCCTACGCCCGCTGGCGGGACATGGTTCTCCTCACCCTGCGCCGCTATGCCCTTGACGACCACGTCCTCATCGACGCCCCGCTTGCAGCTCAGACCCCCGGATGGCTGCGCCTCGACAGCATCGTCTTGTCCTGGATCCTCGGGACCATCACCACAGACCTCCACGACCTCGTCCGCAACATGCCCGACGCCCGTCGTGCCTGGCTGGCGCTTGAGGGCCAGTTCCTGGGCAATGCCGAGGCCCGGGCTCTGCGTCTCGACGCCAGCTTCCGCACCTTCGTCCAGGGCGACCTCTCCGTCGGCGAGTACTGCCGCCGGATGAAGGTCATGGCGGACTCCCTTGGTGACCTTGGCTGGCCCGTGGAGGACCGGATCTTGGTCCTCAACGTCCTCCGCGGCCTCAGCGACCGCTACGGCCACCTTCGGACCTGGATTACCTGGCAGCGGCCCTTCCCCTCCTTCCTGCAGGTCCGTGACGACCTCGTCATGGAGGAGCTCACTCAGGGCGTCCCGCCTGCTTCCCTCTCCAGCGCCGGGCTCCTCGTCCTCCTCGACTGCCCTTGCCGCCACTCCACCGCCGCGTACGCCTACACCGGCACCGTCGTCTCTTTTTGGTCCTCCTTCCTCCGGGCCGAGCGGGGGATGGGGGGGCTGTGGCGGTCGTCGTCGACGCGGAGGGGGGCGTGGTGCTGGTTCTGGTCGTGGGGCTACGCCCGCGCCACCACGAGGGGGTGCACCCTGGCCATCCTTCAGCAACCCATGGTCAGGGCGCATCTCCATGTGGCTCTTCCAGGGTGTCGGCGGTGATCCTCGCACTCCGGCGGCCATGCTTGCCCGTGCCATCCCGGCCGCTCCGTGGGCTCCACCACCTGGAGTTGCTACGCCTCCCACGTCGCCGTGGGTTCTGCCTTCCCAGTCGTCGCCAGTGCCTGCCGGTTGGGATGCAGCTGCTCTGGCCCGCTCCTTCAGTACCATGGGCCTGACACCGCCCACCGGCCTCGACTGGGTCGCCGACTCGGGTGCCACCTACCACACCACTTCCGACCCCGGTATACTCACGGCTGTACACCCTCCGTCTTCGTCTCTTCCTTCATCCATCATGGTCGCAAATGGCTCTTGTATTCCTGTCACATCCGTGGGTTCCGCTACCACTCCTGGCTCTTTTCGTCTTCCTGACGTCCTTGTTGCTCCCTCTATGGTTCACAACCTTCTCTCCATTCGTCGTTTTACAGCTGACAATTCTTGTTCTATTGAGTTTGACTCCTTTGGTCTTACTGTGAAGGATTTGGCTTCCCGGCGTCCACTCCTCCGATGTGACAGCACGGGGCCCATTTACACGCTTCGGCTTCCTCCGTCTACTCCCACCACTTCGGCTTCGGCTTCCACTTCGTCCGCTGCCTTCGCCGCCTCTACTTCCTCTTCTACCTGGCACCGCCGTCTCGGACACCCTGGCCGTGATGCTTTGATGCAGCTTAGTCGTAGTTCCGACATACCTTGTACTCGGGCTCACGATGAGCATTTGTGTCATGCGTGCCAACTGGGCCGACATGTTCGTCTTCCTTTTCCCACCTCTTCTTCACATGCGACCCACATTTTTGATCTTGTTCACTGCGACCTGTGGACATCTCCTGTGATGAGCATTTCTGGATATAAATACTATCTTGTCGTGGTTGATGATTTTTCTCATTATTCTTGGACTTTTCCCTTGCGTGCTAAGTCTGAGGCATTTCCCACGCTCCGTCACTTCTTCGCCTGGGTGCCTACACAGTTTGGCCTCACCATCAAGGCCGTCCAATGTGACAACGGGCGTGAGTTCGACAACTCCACCTCTCGGGATTTCTTCCTCTCTCACGGTGTCCACTTGCGCATGTCTTGCCCCTATACCTCCTCCCAGAACGGCAAGGCAGAGCGCATGATTCGCACCACGAATGACACCATGCGCACCCTTCTCCAGGCTTCCCTTCCTGCCCGCTTTTGGGCCGAGAGCCTTCACATTTCCACCTATCTCCTTAACCGCGCACCTTCCGTTGCCTGCCCAGCTCCTACACCCCACCACGTCCTTTTCGGTACCCCTCCTCGCTACGATCACCTCCGTGTCTTCGGGTGTGCGTGTTACCCCAACACCACTGCCACTGCTCCTCGCAAGCTGGCACCCCGGTCGACCCTATGTGTCTTCCTTGGGTACTCCCCAGATCACAAGGGGTACCGCTGCTATGACCTCACCTCTCGCCGGGTCCTCATCTCTCCCCACGTGGTGTTTGACGAGTCCGTTTTCCCTTTCTCCACCACCTCCGCACCTCCTTCCATCTCCGATCTTGACCTCTCCTTCCTTTCTCCCACTGACGCGGTGGTTCAGCCACCTTTTCCGTTTGGTCCTGCAGGTCCTGCTCCGCCACTCGCGTCGCCGGCACCCTACATCGGCCCGGCGCCCTCCGGTGCGTCGCCTGACCCTGTGTCCTCCGCGGGTCCGGCCGCGACTGACCCTGGGCTGGCGGCGCCGACCTCGGTGACTCCAGCGCGTTTCGCCCACCCAGTGCGTGTCTACCAGCGCCGAGTGCGACCGGCCCTGCTGGACACGGTGCCTGTGCCACCACCATCCTCGCCGCCACGATCACCTACGGTGGCACCTTCTCCGTCGACGCCCACACCGCCGTCTCCACCACTACCAGCTGCCCGTGTCGAGCCGCCGGTGTACCACCCGCCGCTTCTTCACCGATACCCGCGTCATGTTCACCCCATGGTGACGCGGCACGCGGCTGGTGTCTTACGGCCCCGGGCTCTTGCAGCGACGCCCGGGGACTGCAGGTCTCTCCTGTACCCTCTTCTGTCCGCGACGCCTTGGCGGATCCTCACTGGCGTCGTGCGATGGAAGAGGAGTACGCGGCTCTTCTGGCCAACCAGACGTGGGACCTGGTGCCGCGCCCGCCTGGTGCCAATGTCGTCATTGGCAAGTGGATCTGGACGCACAAGCGCCGAGCCGATGGCTCCCTGGAGCGGTACAAGGCTCGCTAGGTTCTCCGGGGCTTCACCCAGCGGCCCGGTGTTGACTATGATGAGACCTTCAGTCCAGTGGTGAAGCCAGCTACCGTCCGCACAGTTCTCTCCCTGGCTCTCGAGCGCTCCTGGCCTGTGCATCAGCTGGATGTCAAGAATACCTTCCTCCATGGCACTCTGACCGAGACCGTCTACTGCAGCCAGCCGGCAGGTTTTGTGGATTCCTCTCGCCCTGACTTGGTCTGCCGGCTCAACAAGTCTCTCTACGGGCTCAAGCAGGCACCTCGGGCTTGGTACTCTTGGTTTGCTACCTTCCTGCTGACTCTTGGGTTCACGGAGGCCAAGTCTGACACCTCGCTGTTCATATACCACCATGGGGGCGAGACTGCTTATCTGCTCCTCTATGTGGATGACATCGTCTCACCGCCTCCAGCCAGTCACTGCTCCAGCGCATCATTGCCTCTCTCCAGGCGGAGTTTGCCATGAAGGATCTGGGTGTGCTCCATCACTTCCTCGGCGTCACTGTTGAGCCCCGACCTTCCGGCTTGTTCCTCCACCAGCGGCAGTTCACTCGTGACATTCTGGAGCGAGCAGGGATGACTGGCTGCAAGCCCTGTTCCACCCCAGTCGACACTCAGGGCAAGCTGTCAGAGGCCGCGGGTTCGTTGCTTGGGCCCGCGGACTCTACCGCCTACCGGAGCCTTGCTGGCGCGCTCCAGTACCTCACCTTCACCCGGCCTGACATCTCCTACGCCGTGCAGCAGCTGTGCCTCTACATGCATACTCCACGGGAGCCCCACCTTGCTGCTCTGAAGCGGCTTCTCCGGTACCTGCGTGGCACCCTCGCCTATGGGCTGCTCCTCGGCCGGTCCTCCTCTGCTGAGCTGGTTGTCTACACCGATGCTGACTGGGCAGGCTGCCTGGACACCCGCCGGTCCACCTCCGGCTACGCTGTCTTCTTGGGCGGCAACCTTGTCTCTTGGCCGTCCAAGCGCCAGCCGGTGGTCTCACGCTCCAGTGCCGAGGCGGAGTACCGCGCCGTGGCCAACGGTGTGGCCGAGGCTGCTTGGCTCCGCCAGCTCCTGGCTGAGCTTCACCACCCCCTCACCAGGAGCACGCTCGTCTACTGCGACAACGTCAGCGCGGTCTACCTCTCCACCAACCCTGTGCAGCACCAGAGGGCCAAGCATGTGGAGATTGACCTTCACTTCGTCCGCGACCGTGTGGCCATCGGCGACGTCTGAGTCCTTCACGTCCCGACCACCTCCCAGTTTGCGGACATCTTCACCAAGAGCCTCCCTTCCTCGACCTTCTCCGAGTTTCGCTCCAGCCTCAACATCACCAGTGGCTAGTTGTGGCTGCGGGGGGGATCCTATGTATTGTGTTTGTTTTCATTCTTGTCCAGTCTTGTACTCCGCTGCGCTGGTAGTCCAGACTGCGGGGGGTGTTAGAGTGTGTGTATTAGGCCCATGAGGCTAAGCCCATGAGGCCCATGTATGTACTGCTATATAGCTACCCTTTTAGGGTTAGCCCAATAACCCAATCACTCATTCTAGCAAGAACTTATAATTTTGACTAGAGTAATTGGTAAGTACTTACAAGTGTGCAGAAAGTTGCTGTATTTTTTATTTTTTTTGCCAATTCATTTACATATTTCTGTGTCTATTTTTAGGTTCCTATATCAAGTGGGAATGGTTCATACCCCTATCCAGTGGAGGTTCCTGGGAACACAAGATTTTTATTTTCCAGTAAGACCAGAACACTTTCCAAGGCAATTGCAAAGTCTGTCGTAAGTTATTGACATCCTTTCAGCTTTTATTTATTTTTGATCTGACTGACTTATGAAAGATACACCCTCCATTCCAAATTATAAGTCGCTCTGTCTTTTCTAGATATATAGCTTTTACTCCCTCCGCTCCTAATTATTAGGAGCAGAGGGAATAAAAGCAATGTATCTAGAAAAGGAGCATAACAAAGCGCTTTTCTTCAGACATTCTAAGAGCTTGAAGCCTAGCCTCATCCAAAAAGGAGCACTTCCATGATAATTAGGAGCGGAGGGGTAAAAGCTATATATCTAGAAAAGCCAAAACGTCTTATAATTTGGAACGGAGGGAGTATTATGTATCTAGACATTATCTAGGTGCATAACGAAGCTATTTTACTTTGTTGTGAGCACAACAAAAAGGTGAGACCTGACCCAAAAACCAAAGGCACTCTAAACAACACCTCTTGCTGTGAGCAGGGGTAATCCCTTGGCTCCAGCCAAGCACCAAAGAAGGGCTTCATCCCTAGCAAGGTTCAAAGCAGTAGACATATTAGGGAAGGCCCCATTGAATACACAGTCATTCCTGAGCTTCCAAATAATCCAAGCGCCGAGGGTGATGAGGGAGTTTAATCCCTTACACACTTCAGCACTAACAGCAGATTCTGCCCTGTCCCACCTGATAGAATGCCAACCGGCTGAGTAATGCTTAATGAAAGGATTACAGTAGGGGTTACAGATATAAATAGAGGAGTGAGAGGGCAGCCCAAAGGGCCTGGCCAGCCTGGAGAAGGCAGCGTGTACAGGTAGGGAGTATACAGGTAGGAGGTATACAAAAAGGGAGCAAATACCACCCCCCCGCAGATGGAACTTCGTTGGGACGGACGTTCAGGCTGGAGCGAAAATCCATGAAGATCGAGGAGGGAAGTCCCTTGGTGAAGACATCGGCGAACTGCGACGTGGTGGGAACATGGAGCACACGGACAGCCCCAAGGGCGACCCGTTCCCGAACGAAGTGGAGGTCGATCTCCACATGCTTGGTGCGCTGATGTTGGACGGGGTTGGTGGAGAGGTAGACGGCGCTGACGTTGTCGCAGTAGACGAGGGAGGCAGAGGCCAGCGGTTGATGCAGCTCTTGGAGTAGTTGTCGCAGCCATGAGGCTTCGGCAACACCGTTGGCAACAGCACGGTATTCGGCCTCGGCGCTGGATCGCGAAACGGTGGGTTGTCGCTTGGACGACCAGGAGATGAGGCTGCCTCCGAGGAAGACAGCATAGCCGGAGGTGGAACGGCGGGTGTCGGGGCAGCCTGCCCAGTCAGCGTCGGTGTAAACAACAAGCTGCGTCGGAGCCGAGCGGGGAATGACAAGGCCGAAGTCAAGGGTTCCCTGAAGATAGCGACGGATCCGCTTGGCAGCAACAAGGTGGTCTTCCCGGGGATCATGCATGTACAGGCAGATTTGTTGAACAGCATACGCGATGGCGGGCCGAGTGAAGGTCAAATACTGAAGGGCACCCTGCAAGACTGCGGTATGCTGTAGGATCAGCAAGGGCAGGACCAGCAGCAGCAGAAATCTTAGCACAAGTATCAACAGGGGTGGAGCACGGCTTGCAGTCGCTCATGCCATGGCGAGCAAGAATGTCCAGGGTGTACTGTCGCTGTGAGAGGAATAGAGTATCCAGGTTGCGCTGAACTGCCACGCCAAGAAAGTGATGTAGAGGACCGAGATCTTTCATGGCCAATTCCTGTTTGAGTGCAGCGATGACCCGGTGTAGGAGTTGTGGAGTTGATGCTGTGAGGACAATGTCATCCACATAGAGGAGCAGGTAGACTGTCTCAGTACCGCGCTGGTAGAGAAAAAGAGAGGTGCCAGACTTGGCTTCGGTGAATCCAAGAGACAGCAGAAAGGAAGCAAACCGGCTGTACCATGCTCGCAGGGCTTGCTTCAAGCCGTAGAGGGACTTGTTGAGTTTGCAAACATGTCCAGGAAGGGGAGGATCAACAAAACCAGTGGGCTGGGAGCAGTATACCGTTTCTGATAGTGTCCCGTGAAGAAAAGCGTTCTTCACATCAAGCTGATGGATCGGCCAGTCCCGAGAGTGAGCCAAAGTGAGGACTGTGCGAACTGTAGCGGGCTTGACAACGGGGCTGAAAGTTTCATCATAATCAATTCCGGGACGTTGAGTGAACCCACGGAGCACCCATCGAGCTTTATATCTGTCCAAGGAACCGTCTGCATGAAATTTGTGCTTGAAAATCCACTTTCCGGTGACAACATTGGCCTTGGCAGGACGAGGAACGAGGTCCCAGGTGTGGTTGTCCGAGAGAGCAGCATACTCCTCTTCCATGGCCTGGCGCCAGTGAGGGTCGGCGAGAGCGTCGCGACAGGACCGTGGCAACGGGGACAGGACCCTGGTGTGCAGACCAAAGCGAGGCTGTCGGTACCCAATCTTCCCACGGGTCGCTATGCCATGAGAGTTGGCAACTGGTGGGATGAGAACAGCACCGGTCGGAAGCGGAGGTCCGCTCTTGACATAGCGCGGTGGAGATGGGACAATACCGGAGCGTCGAGGAGGTGGAGGAGTCCCAGGGAGGGGCTCAGGTGGCGAGCTGGGTGCAGGGGCACGCCGGCTGTAGACGTGGACGACAGGCGGCTTGGTGAACGCCGGTGTAGCTGGCAGCGGGGCAGGCGCCTGCGGCACCTGTACAGGGGGCGCTGTGGGCGCCTGTACAGGTGGCTGTACAGCCGGCAAAGGGGCAGGCGCCTGTACAGGAGGTTGTATAGGGGGTGCAGAGGGCGCCTGTACAGGGGTCTGCACTGCAGGTACAGGAGGCATCCTGGGCGCAGGAAAGACCGGTGGAGGCCCAGGTGGTGGCAGAGGACCAGCAATTCTGTGAGGACCTGCAGGCAAACATGGAGCTGACAAGAAGTCGTCATCAGTTAGAAAATCGAGCTCGGTGGTGGATGGGGATGGCCGCCGGAGGTAGAAAGGAAACGTTGTCTCGTCGAAAACGTGGCGAGAGATGATGACTCGATTGGTGGTGACTGGTGAGGTCGAGACACCGATAGCCCTTGTGGTCCGGAGAATAACCGAGGAAAGCGCACAGAGTGGAGCGTGGGGCAAGCTTGTGAGGAGTGGTGGCTGTGAGGTTGGGGTAGCAAGAACATCCGAAAGTCCGGGGGTCATGGTAGGAAGGAAGAGTGCCGTGAAGGGCAAAGAAAGGGGGTGCTCATGTTCAAGGTCTTGGTGGGGAGGCGATTTATGAGGTGGGTGGCTGTGGCGAGAGCATCAGTCCAATATGAGGGGGGCATGGATGCTTGGAACAGCAGGGTGCGAGTGGTATTGTTGATGGTCCGAAGCATGCGTTCGGCTTTGCCATTCTGCTGTGAGGTACAAGGGCATGACATGCGGAGAGAGACACCCTTAGCAAGAAAGAAAGAACGAGACGCGGAGTTATCAAACTCACGGCCATTGTCACATTGCACAGCTTTGATGTGGCACCCAAACTGAGTAAGCACATGAGCAAAGAAGTTTGAGAGGACAGAAAAAGTATCGGATTTCAGACGAAGAGGAAATGTCCAAAGAAAATGGGAACAATCATCAACAATAACTAAATAATATTTAAATCCGGATACACTGGTGACTGGGGAAGTCCACAGATCACAATGGATTAAATCGAAATTTTTGGTTGCTCTAGACAGGGAGCTAGTAAAAGGCAAGCGAACATGACGCCCAAGCTGGCAAGCATGGCAGAGGGAGTCATCAGCAGGCTTGTTGCAAATGATGGTGGAGGACTGAGCGAGACTCTAAAGGGCAGCTTTGCCGGGGTGGCCGAGAGGACGATGCCAAGTAGCTGGAGAAGGAGTTGCCACAAGAGCACAGGATCCGGTGGGCGAGGATGGGAGCTGCAGGGTGTAGAGGGGTCCCGAGCTGTTACATCGAAGGAGGACGTTCCTGGTACGGAGATCCTTTACAGAAACACCAAGAGGGTCAAACTCAATAGAAACGAGATTGTCAGTGGTGAACTGTCTAACAGATAGAAGGTTTTTGATGATGTCAGGAGCAACTAGGACATTATTAAGATGAAAAGGACAAGGAAGGAAGGAGTAGCCAGTGCCAATGACCGGTAAGGTGGCTCCATTGCCCACAAGAATGGAGGAAGGAAAGGAGGAGGAAGGTGACATGGTAACCATACCGGGGTTAGACGCAATGTGGGAGGTCGCTCCCGAATCGACGACCCAGTCCGAGGGACTTGGTGGCTGAGTGAGGGAGACGGTGCTGAAGGCGCTGGCGAGGGCCTGGGGATCCCATGGAGACCAAGCAGGAGAAGGCACCGGGGCGGGCGCCTGGTAGATGCTGCTGGTGCTGGTGAGTGGAATGCGCCAGGAGCAGCAGCACCAGCCGCCAAGGCCTGTTGAGGGAGAGGACCAGTGCGAGGCGGTGGGCCGCGATGACCCCCGGGGGAGGACCCAGGCCACATGTGGATGGATCCTGTCCAGGGGTTTAGGAAGGAGGGCCACTGTGGTCCTCCAGCCGGGCTGCTGGGCGGGCCACCTTGGCCGCGGCCACCACGGCGACGTCGACCACGGCCGCTGTGGCTGCCAGACTGAGGCCCCCCTGCAGCCGGTGGGGGGTGCTGGGCAGCAGGCACAGTTGGAGACGAAGGTGCAGGCGGCCTAGTGGGCGCAGCGGCGACGAGGGCCGAAGGAGTCGCAGAAGGAGGCGCCATGTTGAGATCGGCCAGGCGTAGGTCAGCACGGACGTCGGCGAAGGAGGGGAACGGGCGCTGCCGGGTGACGAGCTGCGCTATGAACTGGAAGCGTTCGTTGAGGCCGCGCAAGATGTTCAGCACAAGGGTACGGTCGGTGATGGGCTCGCCGAGATCGGCAAGAGCGTCAGCCATACCCTTCATCCGGCGGCAGTAGTCGTCGATGGAGAGCGCACCCTGGGATAGAGTCCGAAACTCGGCGTCGAGAAGCATGGCCCGGGATTCGCGGTTGTTGAGGAACTGCTGTTCAATCCCGAGCCAGGCCGCCCGAGCAGTGATGCCGTCGCGCTCGTGGATGATGTCCAGAAGGTCGGCGGAGATGGTGTTGAACTGCCATGAGACGACCACGCAGTCTAGGCGCGACCAGGCGGGATCGGCGAGGCGTTCGAAGCGGCTGAGGACGAGAAGGAGGTAGCCACGCCACTTGGAATAGTTGGAGGACTGCAGGTCCAGAGTGATGGGCACCAAATGCTTGATGTTCTGGATGGCCGCGGCTTGACTGTGCAAGTGAGCAATGGCCGCGGCTTCAGAGGAGGCGGAGAGGCCATCATCGTCTAGAAGAGTGTTGTCGTCCTGGCTGGGGTTGGGGTGGAGGCGCGCACGAAGGTCCGCGGCCTGCTGCTCCAGGGCGGCGGCCTGCGCACGCTCCAGGTCGAGAGCGGCCGCTGGCGACGTGGACGTGCTCCTGAGCAGCGGCGGCCGACTTGAGGAGGTCGGCCTCCTCCTGGAGCTGCTGACTGCGCGCGACATTGGAGGCGCGCAGGGAGGAGGCTTCTTCTTCCAGTGATTTAGGCGGCGGCGAGGGCCTCGTCGCGGAGGTGGGCCGCGGTGGAGGCCGCGGAGGTGCCGGAGAGGGAGCCGTCGGGGGCGCCGGAGTGGGGCGCAGCTGCCGAGGGGGCCGCGGGGGCCATCGGCGCTGCAGCCGCCGAGGAGGGGCGCAGCGGCCGAACGGGCGGGCGCGGCGACCGAAACGGTAGGCGCAGGCTCCGAGAGCAAAGTAAAGCGGAAGCAGGGGATTGGGCGGGAGGGGAGAGTCCCAAGATTAGTCTGATACCATGATAGAATGCCAATCGGCTGAGTAATGCTTAATGAAAGGATTACAGTAGGGGTTACAGATATAAATGGAGGAGTGAGAGGGCAGCCCAAAGGGCCTGGCCAGCCTGGAGGAGGCGGCGTGTACAGGTAGGGAGTATACAGGTAGGAGGTATACAAAAAGGGAGTAAATACTACACCACCAGTCTTCAAAAGAAAGATCAGTAGTCATAGGGTCAAGTGAAGTGAGAGCAACACTGCTCAGGATATAGAACCAAAATTGCCTTGCAAAGATGCACCCAACAAGAAGGTTTTGGATATTCTCCTCAGCCTGATCATACATCGGACATTGATCCGGATGGAGCAGGTCCCGCCGATCCAATCTATCCGCTGTGCAACAACGATTGTGAGCTACCAGCCACATAAAAAATCTGCATTTAGGAGGGACCCAGGATTTCCATATACGCTCAGGGAGAGGAACTCACCTGGAACACAAACCCCCTGGCCCTAAAGGGTTAGTCATGGCTTCTAAGGTGGCGAACTTGGTGAGGAAGACAAAGTCTAGAACCTTTGTGCGTGAACATGAGGAAGGGGATAAGATTGTGGTGTTGTTTGTGCTGCTTGTGAAGAATAGTCTCACGGAGAGGGAAATAATAAATTGATGCATGTCTGGTCCAGGCGTGCTGGCTTAGGATCATTGGATTTTAATATGGAGGCAACAAGGAAGGGTTTCACGATAAGGTTAAATGGAGAGCTCTAGTTTTTACCTTCACAGAAACATGCTTTGCAAATCAAACACGGAGATAATTTATTTATGTTACTTTATATTTATATAGATGTTGCACCTTGCTGTTCTTGTTTAACTAAAATCAAGAGTCACATCCATTTTTATTTGTACCTTTGCAGGTATACCTTTTGAAGCCTAAAAATTTAGCATTTGAGTATTTTGAGAAGCTCATTAATTTTTTGGAACAGTATGCCTTCTAACCATTGGTCTTCTTTGAGCTTGCTGCAGAGGCCTTTTTATTGGTTTAACCTGAGGAATTTTGTTTTTTAGGTTCTATCATCCATCAAATGGGGGTCGTTGGACCTACTCATTGGAACGTTTCCTGCGGTATCTTGTTGTTTACTTTGAGAAACGCCTTCAGCATGAACAACTGTAAGGAATCAATCTTCACTTGCACGTGCAGCTTGAAAAAAATCATCTTATTGACTGGAGCTTATCTGTTTCAACATAAACACTGTAGGGGTATGGCAGTTGAGGACAATGATCAATCTTATCTGGGAAAGGAAGAAAGGTCTCTTTTTGTCAAAGTTATCTTGAAATTACTGGATCGTGGTCAGTACAGCAAGGATAATTCTCTGGCTGAAACAGTTTCTGTTGCAACTTCGATCCTGTCTTATATTGAACCGACCCTCGTGCTTCCGTTTGTTGCAAAAAACTTCCAACTAGCCTTAGAGACAGTAAGTTTAACTAGAAATATGCACTGACCTTCATTTTGTATAGATAATTTTTTGGTCAATGTGAGCCTTGCAATCTGTTTAGTTTTCATTTGGTACGCTTATGATATTCAGAAACAATCTAATCATTTGAATTGTTTTCTAACAGACTACAGCTACCCATCAGTTAAAGAACGCTGTCACATCTGTTGCATTTTCTGGACGTGCTCTTCTTCTATGTTCTTTATGTTCATCTCAGTCTGATGATAGCAGCATTGTTGATTCATTCAGTGATCTTGTTGTTGCTTCCCTTTCAAATGCATTGCTTGGCATGGATGCCAATGATCCACCTAAAACTATTGCTACAATGCAGTTAATTGGTTCTATATTTTCAAATGTAAGTTTTTTCTTTTACCTTATCATCTGCAATTCTGGTTTCTGGCAAAGACTATTTTGCTGACTCTCCTAAGGTGTATATAGCTAGCTACAGTTGGTGTTAATGATGATGTGCCTATATTCCTCCAATCTACTACTCTATCGGACTGGCTAGATGAATTCTTTTCCCGGCTGTTTTCTATGCTTCAGAATCTGGAATCAAGCAGTCCCATGTAAGCAATGATCACATCGGAGATTTTTTTTCCCTACATTTTTATAATATACTTTTCAGAACATTGTAATGACATCCCATTTGGATATGCAGTAATGAGGGTTACCAAAGCTCATTCATGTCAGGGACTTTCCTTGTTGAGGATAGCCCATATTACTTTTGCATGCTTGAAATTCTTCTAGGGAAGTTATCAAAACCCTTATTTAATCAGGTATTTACATTCTTGTTTATATGTGGTACTCTTCCTTGTCCCTAGACTTGAATTTCCCACCACAAATGTGTTTCCTTTTTTTGCAATTGACAGTCGCTGAAGCGAATTGCCAAGTTCGTTAATGCAAATATCCTCCCTGGTGCTACTTCTGAAGTTGGGCTTCTTTGTTGTGCCTGTGTTCATTCATATCCTGAGGAGGCTTCAATCTACCTAGTAATACCAATCTTAGAGACTATCATGTCATCCTTTGAGGGGACTCCAACCACTGGTTATGTAGGAAGAGTAGTTGCAGACAAAGCATCTACAAAGGTTTGCTCAGATATAAAATGTCTATTACAGTATTTCTTGAGCTATTCCATACGTACAACCACTTGCATCTAATGACATGCAGGCTGCACTTTCTCCTGCCCTGGAAACAGCAATAGATTACTATCTGAGGGTTTTGGCCATATCCATCAGTTATGCTGGTCCTGTGTTACTCAATTATAAGGAAGAACTAAATCACATAATAACATCTGCGTTCCAGGCCCCTTCATGGAAGGTTATATTTTTCGTACATTCGAACAACTAGTATCCCCATGTTCCCATCATATGTTATACTATGTTAGATGACGAATTTCCTTTTCTCTTGGAATGTCTAGGTTAATGCAGCTGGCGATCATCTCCTTCGCTCTCTGCTAGGAAATCTGGTTTCTTATTATCCAATTGATCAGTACAAGTATGTTTACGTCATGTGCACTTTTTTTTTCAAATACATACACTTGACGTTTTCTTTATTTGATCTATATCAAGTTTACCCACCAACATCCTGTTTGTATAGGCCATTCACTTGTCAGCCTATTGGAAATATTATTGAGCCATGGGGATGTTCGAAAGCTCATCAGGATAGGGAGGCTGAAATGCTTAATTTCCCTCCAAAGTGGCATGATCCCAGTCATGATGAACTCTCTTTTGCAAATGAATTACTACAGTTTCATTTTCAGTCAGCTTTAGAAGATCTTTTGACTATTTGTCAGACAAAAGTTCATTCTGAGACAGGTAGATATACTAGTTCTGGCAATTGAGACAATATTGCCATCCTTTTTTTGATTATTCACCTGTAATGTGATATGTGCAAAAGAAAACTATTCAAGTACATTGAAGTCCATGTATTATCTTTTTGTGCATTTTGTGCTCTATTTTCTTAATTTGCCTATTTGATAATTGTTTTGTTTTTCTTTAAGCAGGAGACGAGAAGGAGCACCTAAAAATAACCCTATTACGCATTCGTTCTGCATTGCATGGTGTAATGTCTTGCTTGCCAGAAATTCGCCCATCATATAAAGATGGGAGGTCCCTGGAAGTGGAGTCCACATTCTTCATAGCAGGATCTTTTGGTAGCACTGTTGGGAGCTCAGAAATCCGCGAAAAGGCTGCAGAATTTGTGCATATAGCTTGCAGGTGAACGTTTGTTCTTAATACATACAGTTTCACTTAACATTTACTATATGGTCTCACCAATTGATCTGTCAACAGGTACTTATTAAAGGAAAGAACCGATGACAGTATTCTTCTAGCAATTATTGTGCGTGTCATTGATGCTTTGGTAAACTATGGTATGTAACTAGGCTCAAAGACTCGATCTGAGTATTTTTTGCTGTTTATGTGACAGTTTGCTGTGTAGGCAGCTTGGAATATCAAGAATGGTCAAGCCATGTTCAAGCTTGGAAACTAGAATCTGCTTCCATAATTGAGCCTCCATGCAACTTTATTGTTCCCTTTCATGCTCAAGGAAAAAAGAGGTATTTACATCTGCATTTGTGGATTCTGATCCTGCTGTATGGGCCGTTGTTGAACTTTCTCTTTTTTTGCTTCCATTAGACCTAGATGGGCACTTGTTGACAAAGCAAACTTGCATAGTACATGGAGGTGTTCACAATCATCATATCACAGATACAGAATGAATGCAGATGTTTCACCATCGGTCCTCATATTTAATTTGATGAATGATCTCTTAGATCTCTCACTACACAACTATGAAACTGTTCGATTGTAAGTTCTCTCTCTCTCGGTTATAAATTGAAAATTGTGTTTAAGATTTAGGATTTCAAGTTGACAAACTATATGTGTTTGCTGATCAGCGATCCTTTTCTTGAGAAGATGTGTGTATCTGAATTCCCTTATATTATGTCCACATAAAGGATTCCCTTATAACAATACCATCTTGTTTCTGTTTCTGTACATTCTTATGCAGGTATGCTGGAAGATCGCTTACAAAATTGTTGAAGCGCTGGCCTTCTCTTATTTCTAACTGTGTTCTCACACTTACGGGAAATTTGCGTGACGCAAAAGCTCCTGAACACGTGGTTCTTGGTTCTTGCAGCATTCTGACCTCACAGACTGTTTTAAGACACTTGACCACGGTACATCAATTTCACAACTTACATTCTTTAGGTCTAAGCTAAATCAATAATGTGGATAGTATTAACATAATTGTTCCATATAGGATTCTGTTTCCCTCTCTTCCTTTATCATGGGAATTCTGGAAAGGTATACTCTAGAATTCTACTACACAGAATTTCTTCATTTTTACTATTCAGTATGTTTTATTGCACATCTCACTTCCATTCCAGTAATAAGAATAATCAGAATCAGAATTTGATAAACATGGAATAGAAAAGTGTGCTACTTGTTTTTTTTGAAACAGGGCAGCTGATCAGTATGTCACTAACTCCATTCCTTTCTTCTGTAGCTCTCATCATGAATCATTGAAGTGTCAGAAAGCTATTACTGAGGTGCCATTTAACAGAAAACTCAATCTCTAAAAGAAAAAGAGATAAAATAAATAAAATCTTAAATTAAGGTGTTCCACTGAAGTTTTTTTAATATGATCTTTACAGCTATTTGTAATGTATAATATACGTTTCTCTGGAATATCAAGGAGCTTCTTTAAAAATCCTGAAAATCAAGCTGACAAGCCCGGATTTCTCGGTCTAATTTCTCAAATTAATGCTTTGGGCTTTGAGACTAATGGACTACATTGGAGGTAAGAAATTTGTATATTCAGACATAAACTGAGACACCGCTAGAGACATTGCAATTACATTTTTTTTTGCTATCTGAAAAATTAAGTTTTTTCATCCCATTTATATATGCTGAACCAATTTTACTGTTTCACTTTTCTACTGTTTGCTTCCTTTCAGATTCTGCACTGAGCTCTCTTTTCAGAATATAGTTTGGTTATTGACTAATTGATCATATATTCATATCCCATTCCCCCTTCATGGTCCATGCCATAAAATTAGCTATCTTTTTAAATTTATCTTGAACTTAATCCATCTCAGGCAGATTGTGTTATTTAGTAATAAATTTATATACGCTGAACTAGTTTTTCTATTACACTTTTCTAATGTTCTCTTCCTTTCAGATTCCGTACTGAGCTCTGTTTTCAGTATATAGTTCATTGACTAATTGTTTTGGTCAAAGTTAGAAAGGTTTGACATAGGACAAATCTAAAATGACTTAGAACTTTGGAACGGAGGGATACTTCTTTATTTAATAATGTAGCCTCGAACTGCGCTGGGGAGCTGTACAATCCCTAGTGGGGCAAAATTGATGTGAAAGACCCTGCCAATCGTAGATTCATAGCTGCTTGAATTGAATTTTACTATCTTGAAGTCATAAACATATATATGTATTTAAAATTCGCAGCCGTGTAATTTCAGGTACAATTTGATGGCCAACAGAGTACTCCTATTGCTAGTTTTGGCATCCAGAAGTGAATCTGGCATGTATTCACAAATGCTTGCAAAAATTGCTGGTATGTACTTCATGCCTTCCTCTTTGTAGCTTCTTGTTAATACCATCTATCATGCCTTAATATTCATTTTTTGTAAAAGCCGTCTTTGACAGCTTTTTTTAACGAGCTTCAATGTTCAAAATAAATGCCTTATATGTTAGGTCATTTCTTAAGAAATTTAAAGAGTCAACTGCCCCACTCGAGAATGCTTGCTATATCTGCTTTGAACACATTATTGCAAGAATCACCTCATAAGGCATCTGCACAAGATTCAAAGCAATCAGTAGATCACCTTGAAGATTGCAATATTTCGTCAACAGAAGATATTTTGAATGAGATAATCCAAGAGGAAGGATTCATGAATGAGACGCTGAACAGTTTATCTCATGTCCATATTATTTCCGATAATGATGGTTCGTCAAAAGCGAGCTATGGGGCATCATCTTTTCAAAGCGGTTCTGACAAAGCAATAACTTACTTCTATTTTGATTTCTCTGCCTCATGGCCACGTACACCTAGTTGGATTTCTTTAGTGCGTGGTCACACATTCTATTCCAGTTTTGCTAGGATATTCAAAAGGCTTATACAGCAATGTGGAATGCCAGTAATCTCCTCTCTTCAGACTGCACTAGAAGAGTTTTTAATTTCAAAAGAGAGATCAAGGCAATGTGTAGCTGCTGAAGCGATGGCTGGGATGCTGCATTCTGATATCATTGGGAATCTGGAGTGTGAGAACAACTGGTTGATGGTCCAGCTGCATAAGATTATGTTAGCACCATCTGTGGAGTCAACTCCTGAATGGGCAGCTTGCATTCGATATGCTGTTACAGGAAAAGAAAGAGCTGGAACTCGTGCTCCTGTTCTCAGGCAAAAAGTATTAGAATGCTTATGTAGTCCTCTAACTTATTCCATGGCAACTAGTGTACTTGCGAAGAGATATTCTTTTCTGTCTGTTGCTCTAATAGAAATTTCTCCACCAAAAATGTCCCAAGCAGAGAAGCAATACCATTTTAAAATTCTTGATGAACTACTTGACAGCATGAACCATTCATCTGCTCAGGTAAACTAAATGACTCCACTAGTGTATGCATGAATTGCCATTGCTTTTATTTCAAGCTTATTCCAAGAATAATTTATATCGAACAAGAAGTGTGTATCTTTGCATGTATTAAAGAAGAGAGAGGGGTAGAAAACCCATAGTTTTTTTTTCACTGACTATTATAAAGTATTGTCATCCAGTTTAGTTCCCACCTCTAGGTTCTGATGCTTGATTCGTGTAGATGATCTGTTGGATTTCTAGGTTCCTAAAAACTGGATCAAGCTCATGCCATTCTTGCTTATTACCATAAACTGAATCTTGCTTATACTACATGTAGCATATGCTATTTCTGGTGGGCGACTGTTAATACTTCTTACTTGTGTGGTACTCTGATGCAGGTTACTGCAGAGTACATCTATCTGTACATGATAACACTCTACATTTCAAATTGATAAATCAGTTTCGACTATATTTGATAGCCACACTATTCTTCCCATGGATTAAAGAGGATGAATAACTACAACACTCAAATCTGGAACAAAAAAAATCAAAACCTTTTAGCTGATTACAGAAAATCTTTTCAATGTTACCCCATATCCTTTCTATTGAATAATTAGACAGAAGAACTTCAGTGCTTGAGGCAACCTGTAGAGTGCTTTATGCAGCCACAGCACCTTCAATTCTTCTCCAGCGACGATGAACCCGGGCGCTGCCGCACAGACACCTCATGTACATCCCTATTGAAGAAACAAATTTTACGTACATTTGATGGATGGGGGCCGCCCCTCCTGGGCATCCAATGCTAGCAGCAGCTGCACTGATTCCATGTGGGTGACAAGCGCGACTTCTTCACAGTCGATGACGGGCTGCTGGCCGAAGCCGTGAGCCACCAATCTTGCCTTTTGCTTGACCACCTTTTGCCCTCAGCATGAACATCACCGAACTCCACTGCGTCCGTTAGACTACAAGCCTTGAGCTTCACCTTCATGAAGAGGTTCCAGTCCTCATGGTTGGTGCGAGTCAGCTGTGGGTAGGTGTTACGTACAAAGACTCGACACGCGGGGGTAAGATAGCCCCTGGGCATTTTTTGCTAAGAAGAAGACCGAAACCCTTGTTACAAACCTTAGGGATCTGAGTGCATGTCTACTCCAGAAGTGGAGATGAGTTTATATAGAGGGCTTGAAAGAGCCTCATGGGCTGGGCAATATAGGCCTATAATATAAGAGCCATTTAACAGTCCCACCCATACACAGCAACACCGTAGCCCATGTGAGAATGACCACCACAACCTAGGCCAGACCTTAGACCTCTGCATTGGCGTGAGACGGATGAGGAGATTTTTTTTAACCTAGTGTAAATTTCGAGCAATCTAAGCCACCTAACCAACCCATCTAGAGGCCTGTTAACCATCAATACATCTAAGCTTAGAACTTGTTTATAGTTCAAGTACGCTTCATACATTTAGGAAGCTTTTGAAAAGTAGCAATGTTAAATGGAACCTATTATCTGTAAGGAAATAGTAGTTACTGTCTCTGTTTGTTTTTGCCTTTTTACCTTTTGAGTTCAGGTAAGAGAAGCAATTGGTATTGCCATGTGTGTTACAACCTCAAATATGAGACTTTCTGGGTCATTTGGCACTGGATGTTCACAAGATCTTTGTGGGGATGTAAGGATGAATGAACAAACAGGAAATGAATATTGGTCTGAACGTTTGACTGATGGAGCTAATGAATTAGCTGTAAGTATACAAAACAGTACTCAATCTAACCAACTGGGGTCAACGTCAGATTTGGCTGAAAATAGCATGGATGATAGAGAGCATGCTGATGCTAAAAGGATGGAAACGGTGCTTATTTTATGCCTTTCTCCAATTTTTAAGGTGCCATTTCCACATGCTTCATTTCTGGCTTACATATTCCCCTTTTCTGTTCCTTTGCAGATTTTTCATTTTGTGATCGCATCTTTGAAGTCTGGGAGATCTTCTGTTCTACTGGACATTATTATTGGGCTCGTGTACCCAATTCTCTCACTACAGGTAAACCAATTTGGTAAATTTGTAGTGAAAGGGCTTTTTCGCCCCTTTCTCTCGCCTTTTCATGTCTTCTTCTTCTTCTTCTTCTTCTTCTTCTTTGTTACTAATCTTAGAGATTTGGAAAGAGTTTTCCCTTAGGGATGATAGTAATATATGTAGAGGACTCTTCATGGTCATATGGGCTGACAATGAGGAAATTCCTTGTCTTTCCAGGAAACATCAAATAAAGACTTATCATTGCTCGCTAAGTCAGCTTTCGAGTTGCTGAAATGGAGGATTCTACATCGGCCTTTTCTTGAAACTGCTATTACGTCTATTCTTTCTTCAGTTAGTGATCCTAACTGGCGGACCAGATCTGCACTATTATCGTATCTCAGGACCTTTACCTACAGGTTTGATAAGTCACTTCCTTTACAATGTAACTATATTTGTGGTCGACATCGACAATTAATGTTTCTTTCCTTGATGCTTACTTGCTTAGTATGAAAGGGTTGTAGCTTAATACTAGTACATTGTGAATTGCCAAGATTTTAAACCATGCTACAAAGCACACACTATTTTTCATTCCTTTATTATATAGGAAGTGCCATGACTTGTGAGTTGTTACTATTACTTGTAATCCCACTAAGACCAACTTCTTCTTCTTCTTTTTTTTGGGACAATGGTAACCTTTTTCCATTACTTCCATAACGAAAAATAGTGCTGGAGTTTACAAACCATAAGACAGTAGCAATAGAGCTACACAAAGAAAGCGAGTGATGAACTTCAGAGTTGCAAGACCAATAGAAACTTAGCTTGTACTTAACAGATTTGTAGTATTTCTATGACCTTAAGCAATAGTGTCACTTTAGTACTATGCATCTCTGATTTTTTTCAGTGGTCAGAGCTAATGGCAAATTAATCCACTACATTACCATTGTCACAGGCACACATTCATACTTTCTGGCTCAGAGAAATCACAAATCTGGCTAACAATAGAAAATTTACTTGTGGACACCCAAGTTGAGGCAAGTATATGTTCATTTGACCCTATACTGTGACATTTGTTTTCCCATTCCGTCTTACTCAAAATGTGTAATATCACTGCACTATCACGAAAATGTGTACTATGACCTATCAGTGCACATGTTAGTGCTGTGCAGTGTTGAATTTCTTTTGTCAATGGTTTGAACTTTGTTCTTATACATTCAGGTTAGGGAGCATGCTGCTGGTGTTCTTGCAAGCTTAATGAAGGGTATAGATGAAGATCTATCAAAGGATTTCCGCGAACGGTCATATGCACAAGCCCAGCGTATTTTTGTTGCACGGAGAAGGTAAACTTTCTCCTGATTCTGATGTTGTCATGGACTAATGTCACGTTTTCTCATCTCGTAGATTTATTTATCAGACAGTCAGCTAATACTTCTGTTATTGGTTATAGAAATTTGAAGTCCTCTGTTGCTACCATCCATGGTGCAGTCCTTGCTTTGACGGCTTCGGTCCTTTCTGTTCCATACGACATGCCTAGGTAACCTTAGTGTTTTTCTATGCATGGTGGATGTAGATGCTTCTCGTTGTACAAGGAAAGCATCTTGTTTGCGTGGTTGATATTGTAGACTTTTGCACTATAGGCACCACATAACTTTGACTTCAACTTTAATTCTCTTCACTGGGCATTTGGCTTTGTGGTCTGTTGCAGCTGGCTTCCTTCTCATGTCACGCTACTTGCTCGCTTCATCCGGGAGCCTTCCCCCATAAGATCAACTGTCACGAAAGCTGTTGCTGAATTTAAGCGCACCCATGCTGACACATGGAGCATCCAGAAGGATGCATTCACTGAAGACGAACTGGAGGCAAGCTCGAAATCTTTTCCTTCAGTCTCTCTTTCCTACTGCTTTGCAGCTTATGCTCTTTATGATAGTTCCGCTCTTTGAACATGCAGGTTCTCCGTGATACATCTTCCTCCTCGTCATACTTCGCTTAGATTAAAATTTCAAAGGTCATAGGATATTATCTGGTACTAGTGTTGTGTCCACGAATTTGTTACTGTTGAAGTGCCAGTGTTGCTCATATAGTATAACTTGTATGATAGTTTTATTTCTTCAACAGATGCCTTCGTACAAGTGAGATGAAGCTGTGCATATATACATGTATCTACTGTGTACCATAGAAGAGTTTAGAACTGTACGATCTCGCCTAGTTTAACCGCATAATGCATATCTGGCAACTCCTTTTTTTTTTTTTTTTTTTGATAGGCATCTCTGGCAACTCTAATAGTAGAGTCAACGTGCTGGCTATAATCTTGTCCATGTTTATTAGAAGAAAGATAATCAGACGTGGACATTAAGAAATAGTACATTAGCACTTCCAATGCAAACGTCTATAGCCCCAATGGATACCTGTTCTTTACTCCCTCTATTCTACAATACCAATTCATAATCTTGGATGAAAATGTTACATAAGATCTGTTCATTGAGGATATTAACACGGTAGTTCATGTAGCATTTTCATTCTTGGCCTAATTAAATCCTTTTCATAGATGGGATGGTCTAATGTAACTCTTAGAACGTGTGCATAGCTTGTTTCTTCCGTAGTCAGTTGTCATATCATTTAAACCTAACTCCATTTGTTCCAAAATAATTCAACTTCTAGGGTTGACCTTAAGTCTGTCCCAAAATAAATCAACTTTTAGGGTTGTCAAAGTTAAACTATTTAAAATTTAATCAAATTTAGAAAATTATGTAAATATTTACGACACCAAATTTCTATCACTAGATCTATCATGAAATAAACTTTCATAATGTGCTTATTTGGTCTTTAGTGTTTGATGTGGGTTAAGCATCTCAAGCATAAGACAACAATGCAAATAAAATTACATTCAATTATGGTCTTAAGCATCAATGTTGTCGGATAGCTTGAAATGGTAAGATGGCAAGAAAATGTCTTTGAGGTACTGAGCAAAGGGTGAAGGGGAAGCGACAGTTTGGTAACCAAGGAACCTATCTAAGGTGAAAAAGAAATTTCCTTGCATTTAGTCAAGGTATTAATCAAGCTATGGCAAGTTGCATCCATGTAGAAGATCAAATCAAATTATGGAAATGACTTGAAACTTTGGCAAAATTCACATGCTCAAGATGGACAAGCTCAAAAGTATGAAGTGATGAAGACCCTCAATTATGCATGATCAATGTGGCAATCAAGTGAACTGAAGAAAAGCTCAAGTGTGAGTTAATCTTTTTATATTTAATTCTTTAGACAGGTATGGCACACTATCAAGAAGGATGCATGTTGTGAACCCTTCTTAGGACGCCACTATAGTCGCTAGACTAGGAGTTCCCCTACTAGTGGCTAGCTAGAATGCCGAGCTATTTTTAGAGGCATGTAGTGGCTATGAATGCTTAGTGAATGCCAAGTACTTTTAGAAGCATGCAGTGGCTAGGAGTGCTTAGATATTTTGAGACCACATCCAGATTGTCTTAGAGAGTGCTCATGTTCTATAAGAGCACCGTGTGGATGTAACAACAGATTATCGAAGAAGAATAGAACCTCCCGTGTGGGTGGGGTTCCTCTTTGATGGTGGCTGCACGCATTTCTGCCATTGTTGCCTGCAATACCCCCATCGCACCATTGCCTCCTCGCTATCCCCTCCATTCTAATTCTCAGTCTCACCTCCTTCCTGATCCCCCCTGCATACTGCAAGGCGGTCGACTGACATTGTTGGTGTCCCTACCAATCCTGTGGCATTGAATGCCAAATTGGATCGCATCCTAGGCCAACTCACTGCCATCAACAACTGTCTCAATTCCTACGACTTACGACCCTCGACTCGCACACATGGAAGCTGTTGGTATATCTTAGCACCATCTTTAATAATAGAAATAAATTCTATCCCAACAATAGAAATTAATTTGACCCTTAGCAACGACGCCAGAAATACTAATTGATAATTCCTTAGATATTATGGATTAAGCTCCACAAGTGCACAGAATTATCTTTGTAGCATTTCACTCGAAAGTATTCAGGGCATCTTTATTTATATTTTTCTCAAAGTAAGGCGAGGATGAAATTTATATGGCAAGGTCTATGCTTAGTGAGTACAATGTGAGTGTGAACTTTTGGGCTAAAGCGATCAACATGACATGCTATTGTAGCAACCGGCTCTATTGTCACCCTCTCTTGAAGAAGACACCATATGAGCTATTGAATGGAAGAAAGCCCAACATTGCATACTTTAGGTTGTTTGGTTGCAAAAGCTATATCTTGAAGAGAGATGTAAGATTGGAAAAATTTGAGAAAAAATATGATGAGAGATTTCTACTTGGTTATTCCACTACAAGCAAAGCGTATAGAGTATGGAATCACACCACCAAGCTAGTTGAGAAAGTTCATGATGTAGAATTTGATGAAACCAAGGGTTTCCAAGATGAGAATGAAAATCTTGATGATGTGAGGAGAACTTAATTGGTAAATGCAATGAAGAACATGGATATTGGTGACATTCGGCCTAGGCAAGTGGTTGATGTAGGAAAATAAAGATCGAGTGCTAACTCAATCTAGTGTGCAAGTCAACTCAAATGAAGCAAGCACTAGTGGATCTCATGATCAATCTCAAGTGCAACATGATGAAGATCAATATGCTAGTCCATCTCAAGTGGTTCAACCAAGTGGTCAACCTAGCTCAAGCAATCAAGTTCTCCAACCCATTCATATTGCAAGGGATCATCCATAGTTCTCCAACCCATTCATATTGCAAGGGATCATCCATTGGATCAAATAGTTGGGGACATTAGAAGTGGTGTTCCAAACAAGATCAAAGAAACTTTTGTGAGCACTTCTCATTTGTGTCATTTGAAGAGCCAACCAACATAGAAAAGGCTTTGAAAGATAGTGATTGGGTTAATGCTATGCATGAAGAGCTCAACAACTTTGAAAGAAATCAAGTTTGGGAGCTAGTTGAGAGGCCCAAGAACTACAATGTCATTGGAACCAAATGGGTGTTCAAGAACAAGCAAGATCAAGATGGCATTGTGGTGAGAAACAATGCAAGGCTAGTTGCACAAGGGTACACTCAAGTGGAAGGATTGGATTTTGGTGAGACTTATGCTTCGGTTGCAAGATTGGAAGCAATTATGATCCTCCTTGCTTATGCTTGTGCACATGATATCAAATGGATATCATTCTTGAATGGATAAATCAATGAGCTAGTGTATGTTGAGCAACCCCCGGGATTCGAAGATGAAAAGAAGCCTAACCATGTCTAGAGAAAGGTATTGTATGGTTTGGAACAAGCTCCAAGGACACTGGTATGAGAGATTGAGAGATTTCTTGCCCTCTAAAGGGTTTAAGATGGGGAAGGTCAACACCACACTCTTTACCAAAAAAATTGGCAAGTATTTGTTCGTGTTGCAAATATATACGGATGATATTATCTTTGGGTTCAACCAATCAAGACTTTTGTGAGGAGTTTAGGAAAATGATGGCAAATGAGTTTGAGATGTCTATGATTGGAGAATTGAGTTATTTCCTTGGTCTTCAAATCAAGAAAATGAAGAATGGTACTTTCATAAGCCAAGGCAAATACATCAAGGACATGTTGAAGAAGTTTGGGATGCAAGATGTAAAATCTATTAGCACACCAATGCGCACAAATTGTCACCTTGATGAAGACAAGATTGGAAATATGGTGGATCAAAAGAAATATCGGTTTATGATTAGAAGCTTGCTATATGTAACCGCTTCTTGGCCGGATGTGATGTTTAGTGTTTGCATGTATGCAAGATATCAAGGTTCACATAGAGAGAGTCATTTGAAGGCAACCAAGAGGATCTTGAGGTATCTTAAGCACACTCCTGATGTTGGACTTTGGTATCCTAAGGGGTCAAACTTTGAGTTCATTGGTTATTTGGACTCCGATTATGCGGGATGCAAGATCAATAGGAAGAGCACTTCTGGCACATGCCAATTGTTGGGAATATCACTAGTATCATGGTCATCTAAGAAACAAAATAGTGTTGCACTCTCCATCGCCGAAGCCGAGTATGTTAGTGCGGGGAGTTGTGCTCAATTGCTATGGATGAAGGCCACTTTGAGTGATTATGGAATCAAATTCAAGAATGTGCCATTTCTATGTGACAATGAAAGTGCCGTGAAGATTGCCACCAATCCAGTTCAACATTCAAGAACTAAGCATATTGACATAAGACATGATTTCATTAGAGATCATCAAGCCAAAGGTGACATTCAAGTTGAGAGTGTGGGCACCGATGATAAACTAGCCGACATTCTCACCAAGCCACTTGATGAAACAAGGTTTTACAAATTGAGAAATGAATTGAACATCTTTGATTTCTCCAATATGAGTTAAATTGCACCCCCACTATATGACTTGCCTCTACTCCGATAAAGCAAAGGTATCATTATTTGACATGACATCCATATGTTGCTAAGGACTTGTTTAGAGTATATAGTCATACTTTCTTTAATAGGCTCATTCATGAAAATCTAAATATTTGCGAGATCATATGCCTCTACTATTGCTTCTTTGTGTTGATTGATCTAGTGGTGACATATGACTACTTTGTGGGCTTGTAAACCTAGTATTTGACTAGAATTTGAGTATTACTGGTATATAATTCAACTTTGTCAAGATAACCCCTAACGGCATCAAGAAGCTTGCCGAAGGACAAACTGAGTTATATATTTGTGTAAGTAATCTAACTTAATGTTTAACAGAAGGAAGACAATGGAAACAATCTATATAATTAACAAGTGGTTCCCTTTTGTGGTCTTTGATGGCAAAGGGGAAGAGTGAAAGGATCAAGGATGCCCAAGAGGAGGGTGAATTGGGCAACTAGTAAATTTTTCGAAATACAATTCAACCTATCGCCATTTGCCCAATCTCATCCCACAAGTGCTTGTGTTGATTCTAAGCCTAAAACAAGTTATGCAATCTAGAGCCAAGTCCTATCACAAGTATATTACTCTAGAAAAGTAGAGATTGCAAGACGAGTTTTTCCCGAGGTATCGGAGAGTCGACACTCCCCACTAGTCCTCGTTGGAGCACCCACGCAAGGGTGTAGCTCCCCCTTGATCTTCGCAAAGACCAAGTGCTCTCTATGGGCTGATCCTTTGTCCTCTCCGGACGCGGTGGATCGCCCACAACCGCTCACAAGCTTGGCTTGGGCCACCCACAAGCTCTCCAAGCGGTCACCAAGCCTCCTATCGCCACCGAACCGTCTAGCTGATGCCGATCACCAAGAGTAACAAGCCTAGACTCTCACTTGACCAACAACAAGGCCAAAGAGGGTGATGGATGCACACAAGTCACTCTTAATCACACTCTAGGGAAGAAGCTCACAAGCAAGTGGAAATCACTCAACCTCCCTAGGGCTCTTGCACTCACACCAAGTAACAATGGTTGCTTCAGCTAAACAAATGGGCAAGAGTGCTAGAATGAGGGTGATGGAGAAGTATAAGTACTCCCAAGCCTCACACTAGACGTTTGACATAGAAACAACTTTCTGCGAACCGTCGGACTGGATGAACAGTGCTAGCATCGGACCAAACCTCGCCAGTCCGACTCTTAAACGCGTACTGCAGGCGACACTATTACAGAGGGACCGTCGGACGCAAGACAATGGTCCGACGCACACCGTTGGACCAACATCTGACGCCCTCGAGCTCTCGGGTGAGCTCTGCACAGGGACCAAAAACTTGAAAAGTATGCACCAATGGTCCGACGCTCCCCGTCAGACCGAGTCTGACGCTCAAACACGCTCTCAGGAGCTCTCTGCGTGAAAATGGCCACCGTCGGACGCTGCGGACAAATAGTCCGACGCCCTCTCTCAGCTCGTTCCGACGCTCACCTAAAAGACCCAGGCACCGTCGGACGCTGGGCAATGGTCCGACGACCATCCCAGACTAGCGTCCGACACTCCCTGGTGCACTGAGAAGCACCCAAGGGCTGTCACGTACCGTCGGATTCCAAAAATTGGTCCGACGACCATACTACCTAGAGTCCGACGCTCTCAAATTGATCAAAACTTTGCCGAATCGTAAACTTTCCAAAACGAAGTTTGATCCTCTCTCTCTCAAGAGTCTCCCTGGGCTGTCTAGAGCTATGTTGGACAAGTGTGCATCACATCTACACTCTCTAATCTTGCCCTAAGTCAAGCTACCCATCCAAACCCCTCTTTATAGTACGGTCAAAGGGAAAAACAAAACCTAAGACTACTCCAAGTGTCTCTCAACTCCAAACGACATTTGGGACTAGCCTATCACCGTCTTGCATTCCATTCTTTGAAAACCGAATCAATTTCCATCGCTAGGGGCTTGAACCTACATGTTATTGTGAACTAACCTCTAGGTTATCATGCAAAACACACTGTTAGTCATAATAACCTCTTTTTGTCATTAATCACCGAAACCACTAGGGCCTAGATGCTTCAATCTCCCCCTTTTTGGTGATTGATGACAACAACCTCAAATAGATTTAGAAAGAATGAGATTTTTAAAAGGCTTGATTCATATAAGCCTGTGGCAATAGGTGCAAAGGGTTAGGCATGCTTATACAAATCAAGACCACAAGGTACATAAAGGATATGAAATAAGCACAAATACCAAAAATTATGCTCAAGATCGGAGTGAGGTGCGGAAGCTAAGACAAAGAGCATAACCAAGTGAGAACCAAGTGACATGATATATATAACATGAAGCACAACCACATCCATGTCACAAACCAAGTCTCAAGCACATATATGAACAAATGCATGAAAAGGTAAATATGGATGCATGAGTATATCACAAATATCACATCAAAAGAGCCAAAACCCTCTCTCATCGCTCCCCCTAAATCTATGCTCTCTCCCACTTTGGCATCAAGCACCAAGGACCTAAGACTCTGGAGGAGGAGAAGAAGCTGCAGCGTCGCGGTCGGAGGAGTGAGGTAGAAGCTCAAACTGTGTAGGGTCGTCCTCGGACTTTGAGCTTTGAACTGTCTGACCCTCCTGTAGGAGTACGTGGAGGCGAAGCGGTCTGGGTCGGCTCAACTGTCTCTGAAACCGGGTCAGCCTGAGTGTCTGGAGCTGCTGAAGCTGTCTCTGGTGGTGCTAGTTCCTCAGGTGCTGTCGGAATAGGCTCTGGAGCTGTCTTAGCTGTCTCTGTGGTAGTGGGCTCCTCGGGCACTGTCTGAACAGACTCTAGAGCTGTCTGCTCCTCGGTGTCAAGCTACTGAGCCCTATGGCTCTAGGACTGTCACAGCTACCGCCTTAGTGTCCTATAGTAGTAGTGGTGACGTGCTCTGAAGAAGCTACTGAGGACAGCAGGGTCTCCGTGGTACTGGTAGTAGGTGGAGCTGTGGTGGTAGGCACTGGCTCTCTGAACTCTAGAGGTGTAGGCAAACCAGTGATCTCACTGAACGTCGCACCCAAGCTCCTGGTCACTGAGGGGCCACTCAAGTCTGGTGTGAAACCTGTGTGGATAGGCTGTGAACCCCTGACCAAACCCTGGAGAAGCGAACCACTGCTGTGTCTGCTGTGAAGGAGTAGTAAAAGAGCTGGTGAACTGAGTAGTGCCCTGACTCTGAAGTCCACTGGACTGTAAGGCTGGAGTCACCTGGGCGGCAGTGGTTGCTGGACCAACCTGCTGAACCGGAGGGGCAGTGGCTAAGTAAGGAGGGGCTCCAGTGTGCCTGATGATGTGCTCCATGAACCCAAAAGTCTGTAGCTGCATCTGCTAGCTCTGGAGCTGCATCTGAAGCATCTACTGCTAGAACTAGTCCTATCTAAGTTGAATCTGTGCAAGTGCTGTAGCCTGCTCTCGGGCTAACCGGGCCTGCTCCTGGGCAAGACGACTCTGCTCCTGCGCCTACTGCTGCTGAGACTGCTGAAGAGACTGAATGATAGCAAGCAGTGCAGGATCTGTCTGTGAAGTCTGTGGAGCTGAGCTGGAGCTACTGGCCTCTGAGTCGTGAGCTCGTGAACGCCTAGGGATAGGCCGGTAGTCCTTGTCAGTGCTGTCGGAAGAGGTGTCAACCGGGTCGTCGTCGACAAGCAACTGCTCAAGCTCGCTATGGGCAACGTGCCTCATAGCCTCGTCCTGCTGCTGTACCTTTGCCATGTCTGCCCCTGACCGCAGTCCTCGCTGAACCCTGTGAAGTGCACGGCTGCCACACCTGTCATCTATAAGGGAAGTCATCCTGTAAACGGGGAACTCAGTGTCAGTCTGGCGCAACTCTCTAGTTATCCCTATCCATATCTTGTGCAGCCTGCGCACAAGAATAGAAGAGATCCAGTGAGCGTAGGGGAGCTGCCGTCGTGACCGGATACCCTCTACTATAGTGTCCTCCATCTCACAAATAATCAAGTCCACAATGTCAAACTCTGACTGCTGGACCATGGCACTAAGGAGCCAAAGCTGTAGGTGTGTCAAACCCTCCTTGTATCCCTCCCGCGGTAGAAGTGTGTGCCTCATCACGTCGTTCAAGAGACGAACGATGGGACGAAGCTCTGAGGAAGTCCTGCGGGAGCCGTCTCCAAACGGTGGCTAGGAAATAAGCTGCAACGTGTGCTGTACCAGGTGCCTGTCCTCCAGTGTGCCCTCCTTGGTGGATCCATCATGCCATAGCAAATACTGTGCAACCTGGTAGCAGACTCTGGTATGCCAAGCAGCTCTCTGAGGGCCTTCACATAGAGCCTGTAAGGCTCTCCACCGAAGGTCTACTGCAGGTACTCGTGGTCGGGGTCGATCCAAAGAGAGGCGTAGAACTCACGAAACCAGGACTCGACGTACTATCCAGACTGTCCAAGCAAGTCTGCTAGTCCAGACAAGTAGGTCAAGTATGGCCTAATCTCCTCACCACCTGTCTGGACTATGTCCTCTAGTGGACACACCCTGTGCTACCTCAAACCAACCTCTGACGAACATAAGAGCTATGAAGAAGTCCTCGTGTAAGGTCGTGTACCATCCCTCTGAAGCCCTGGGGTCTCGCTGAGCCGGGAACTAGCTGTCGAGTGAAGTCAACCGGAGCTCTCTGACTCGGGCTGCGGAGATGTTCGGCAAGTCCAAGTGTACCTCTGGCTCGGGCTTCCGGCTGCGGCTCTGGGGAAACAGGGGCCCTCGGAACTCGGTCTCCACGCCTCTGACCAGTGGGCTGGGGTGGCACCGAAGGTAGAGTGTGGGCCGAGCGATGAAGCGGTGGAGCCTAGGCCTGCTCCCCCTGAGACTGAGTCTCTTGCTGCTCCTGCTGCTCTGGCTGTCTCTCTGACCGTGTCTGTTCCTGAGGACCCTCTCTACCTTCTAAGCTAACTGAGATGCCTCCAATGTGGAGGCCTCTACCACGCTCTGCCTCCTCAGCTGCCTGTGCTGCCTGGATGGCCTACCTCTGCTCTGCTGTCAACTGCCTCTTTCGCTTCTTACTACCCTCTACCATGGGAGCCTTCCCCTTGTCCTGAGGAGGACGAGGAGGAGGCCTCTCATCTCCACCTGTGCCACCCTGACTGCGGTTGGCCTACTTGCACCGAACCATCTCTGCTAAACTGTCAACTCTATCCCACTGCTGGCTGTCAACTATCACTCGTGAGGCTTGGCCTCAATCCGTATCTGCAGGCTTGGCCCCGGATTCACTATCACGCCGGAGAGCTTCCCGGCGGCGAAGAAACGGCACGGCGGCCCTGCAGAGGGGGTGCGCGCGGGAAGAAGGAGCTCGAGCTCGAGCAGAGAGGCTCGGCCACGCGTGAGGGCTGCTACCGGCGGCGAGGGCACCGGCGAGGGCGAGGTGGCGGAGGAAACGAAGGCAGGTGCAGGTGCGGCTAGGGTTAGGGTGGAGAGCAGCGAATCGGCGACGTACGGTTCGGGCAGCTGCGAAAAGGAAGACAAGGAGATGAAATAGGGGCCCCACGCGTCAGAGTTAGAAAAGAACAGATCTGCGCGTACCAACCGACCGTCGGACCTTCCTGTACAGAGCGTCGAACTAATCACCTCCAGCGTCCGATGCCTTGTAAAACTCAGCAGAGAGCTCCACAAAACGCCGTCCGACGCAGGCCGTCGGACTAAACTCTTCGGTCCAACGCTTTGAACTCATGTGAACACGTTCTCCTGATGGTCCGACGCCTTCGAAATTTGCAGTCCGACACAGCAGTTCGACGCCTGCTTATACAGGGCCAGGGATCGTCGGACTGTGGCTAATGGTCCGATGCTGGGAAAACCAGCGTCCGATGCCACAGTCCGACGCCCTAAAACCTGATTTCCTCCAAGTTTCTTCGCGCC
Source organism: Eremochloa ophiuroides (assembly GCA_038502445.1). Taxonomy (NCBI): domain Eukaryota; kingdom Viridiplantae; phylum Streptophyta; class Magnoliopsida; order Poales; family Poaceae; genus Eremochloa; species Eremochloa ophiuroides. The sequence continues at coordinate 29,352,945 of JAHLJS010000003.1, forward strand.
GATTTCTCCCAACTAAGTTCCAACCCCAATAAGACTCAAATAAACACCTAGTTGGAACTAGTATGAGATGTCCTCTCTCAAACTCTCAATTTTTCAAATAGTTAGCCATAGGTATAGATAGTTTTTATGAAAATAGGTAATAAAACCCAAGAACGAAATGAGAAACAAACAACCATGCAAATGCAATACAAATTCGCTGTAAAATAAACTAGTTGCTTGTCAAGTTTGTCCTCGGGTAAGCTTCTTCACACGCTTTTGGGTGGTTATCTTAACCGAGTTAGACAAGCCCTACGTGCAATTCAAAGTTAGACATGTTTTATGTTACAATGCAATGCACATGACAACACAAGATCATCTTTTAGTGAAGTTGCTTAGATCAAGGCAATTAAGTTTATTCCTTAGTGAGCAAAACCAGTGCCTCATCCAATTCTTTTGTGAAAATGTCCACCAAGTTGTCATCCATTCTCACTCCCTCAAAGGAAATGTCACCTTTAGCGACGTAATCTCTAAGGAAGTGATGGCGGATGTCAATGTGCTTTGTGCGAGAGTGTTGAACCAGGTTGTTTGCAAGTTTTACCGTACTCTCGTTGTCACACAACAAAGGCACCCTTTTTAAGTTAATTCCATAATCAAGTAGGGTTTGTTTCATGTAAAGGATTTGTGCACAACAAGCACCCGCAGCAATGTATTCCGCTTCGGTTGTTGACAAGGCAACACTATTTTGTTTCTTGGAGGATCAAGAAAATAGTGATCTTCCAAGCAAATGGCACCCTCCGGATGAGCTTTTCTGGTCAATCTTGCAACCGGCATAATCCGAATCGGAATAGCCGACAAGAGTAAAGTTAGCTCCTTTGGGATACCAAAGGCCAATGCTTGGGGTGTGCTTTAGGTACCTAAGGATTCTTTTCACCGCAACTAAGTGAGGTTCCTTAGGGTTAGCTTGAAAGCACGCACACATACACACACTAAACATGATGTCGGGCCTAGATGCGGTCAAGTATAACAAACTACCGATCATAGAACGATAGAGTGTTTGGTCAACCGATTTACCTCCCTCATCAAGGTCGAGATGCCCATTGGTAGGCATGGGGGTCTTGATGGGCTTGCATTCTTCCATCTTGAAGCGCTTGAGGAGGTCATTTGTGTACTTCTCTTGCGACATGAACATCCCCTCCCTCAATTGCTTGACTTGAAAGCCGAGGAAGAATGTGAGCTCACCGATCATGGACATCTCGAACTCCTTGGACATCATATCACCAAATTCCTTGCAAAAAATCTTCATTAGTCGAACCAAAGATAATATCATCAACATAAACTTGACAAATGAAGATATGCCCTTTATGTTTCTTGGTGAATAGTGTGGTATCCACCAAGCCGATTTTGAAGCCCTTGTTGAGGAGGAAGTCGCGGAGGCGCTCATACCAAGCCCGAGGGGCTTGCTTCAATCCATATAGCGCCTTGGACAACCTATAAACATAGTTTGGATATCTAGGGTCTTCAAAACCCGGTGGATTGCGAAACATAGACAAGTTCATTTATGAAGCCATTTAAAAATGCACTTTTCACATCCATTTGAAAGAGTTTTAGATTGTGATTCGATGCATATGCAAGTAGGATACGGATGGCTTCCAATCTTGCAACCGGGGCAAAAGTCTCCCCAAAATCCAAGCCTTCAACTTGGGAAAACCCTTTTGCCACGAGCCTTGCCTTGTTTCTCACAATGTTGCCCTTGCCATCTTGCTTGTTGCGGAACACCCACTTGGTGCCTATGACTCTAGCTCCTTTTGGCTTCTCTTCAAGTGTCCAAACTTGATTGCGGGTGAAGTTGTTGAGTTCTTCATGCATGGCATTCACCCAATTCGAATCTTGAAGAGCTTCTTCTATGCTAGTAGGCTCAATGCAAGAGACAAAAGAGTGATGTTCAATAAATTGAGCATGCCTTTGTGAGCGAGTCATTACCCCCCTTAAATGACTCCCTATTATGAGATCTTGAGGATGAGCCTGTAGGAGTGGAGTAGTTCTTCTATTAACCACTTGAGGAGGAGCTTGGGGAGCATTAACATCTTGTGCTTGTGCCTCAACTTCTTCTTGTGTGATGTGGGTGTCTTCATGTGGATCCACCCCATCTTTATCTTCATCTTCTTGAGGCACATTTGATGAAGATGGTTGATTGATCACTTGAACTTCATCATCATCATCATCATCTTCATAATCTTTTGGCTTGATGTCCCCGGTTGGCATGTTCTTTGTTGACATCTACTAACGTCGCCAAATACAACTATATAACTTTTAATACTAGGGACGAGATTAGAGATGCATGGTAATTAATTAACTGGTCATTAGCAACTAGCCACTTATCTATCACCGACATTCTTAAGCATGAACTAAGTTGTCATCCCTAATTATATATGCTAAGAATAAATAAAGGTTTCATATATTATTCAATGTGACTAGGCAGAAATATATAAATATAAACTAAGATCAATTCTGCAAGCGGACAGATAATTATACCATTGTAGCATTTTACCTAGAGTACTACCAGATTGTCAATTTATATTTATACCACTGGGAAGGACTAGATAAACTATAATCTATTATATTGATAACAACTATATACAATGAATAAGTGATATTACCTATGTCATATACTCTACTCAAAATAGGCAGAGGTCACAAGATAATAAAGATAAATGTAAGTGATAAGTATGATCAAGCATCATTAATAATGGATAAACATCAGAGCACTTTCTAGTCATAGTAATAGCTAGCCAATGGATAAACTAAGGTATTAATATCTAAGGTAATTCTATAACTACGTTAATGAATAACTCTAACTAGTGCAATTACATCTAGCAATCATTGTTAGATTAGTCCTATATCATGATCACATGCAAAGGGCATCATCTAGGAAGGATGTGAAACAGAGTCATCATCCAACTTCGTGACCGTGCTTGCTGGCCTACATACGGGGGGTGGACTACAGAGGAATCAATGTAGCTGTCACCTACGCGAACTACCACACGACCTGGCACATCAGGGTGCACTCGCAGATAAACAGAATATCTAGACACCACGTCTACACATTGTTCATCATCTACCCAACGATCGTTTGGATAAACGCTATAAGAGCAATTACATGAATTCAATAAGATTAAACCAACTATACTAGACATATAATCAAAGTAGACAATGACTAATACAATTAAGAACATATGAACTTTTAAGAAAAATGTCTCCCTAATCATAATGAAGAATACAATAATAGAGTAAGAACTAGAGCTATACCGAACTTCGCGCTCCATACAGACGCCGGGGGCTCGAATCCCGCTGAAGAACTAGATCTCCTCTACTTCTAATCTAACTAGACTAAAACTATGAACTAGAAGGCTCTTGATGAACTAGGGGGCTCTTGATGGCTTGAAGACTTGATGCCTTGGATGAATGATTGATTGATGCCTCCAGGGGGGTCTGCCCATTTATTTATAGTCCAGTTGGATGAACATACGCCATAGGATGAAACCGACTTAACCAAGGGCCGAGATGACTCTCCAAAGGCGGTGGAAAAGACTCCATGTAACAGAACCGCCTAAATCACGTGGTCCATAGGCACCTGTCATCGCCACTAATGACATCTGACAGCCGGGCCCGTGTTCCAGATGACCTAGGCGGGCTCTGCCGGGCTACATAAGCACCCGTTATCTCCGACAGGATCCCATTGCGAAGCCATTACAGGGTTACAACATTTCATAACAAAATACATCAGAGTAAAATTTGCGGAAGAGTAAATAGTACTTAATATTACAAACCAGTGTTTGAATGAAAATTAGGTGCAGTTATTACAGACCATAAATTAAAAGGGTAGCAGTAGCAGTAGAACCAACAGTACAATAGATAGATAAATATTACACGAACCCTGCCCACGGGTTCAACCTTATTCTTCCTCACTCTCCTGGACAATAGTGACGCAGCACGGAGCCAGACAGACTTCAGACCCCTGCTGACTACCTGTAACGGGGTTAACAAACCCTGAGTACATGGGTACTCCGCAAGACTTATCCGACTAAGAGTGTAAAATTAGACTCAGGAATGCAGGCTGAGGGGAGTCAAGGTAAGGTTTTAGCAAGAGTTCAAGAGTTTTGCGAAAAAGCATTACTAGTCCTACCTCAATATTTTATTTCAATAATACTATTAATCATTAACCATATCTCCAAGTTCTTTCTCATATATCAACATTCTTTCATTTGCTTTATCCATTCAAAATCATCCTAGTTACGAACCACTATTCGCTGAATGGTCGAAGGATCAACTCTCCATAATCGAGGAGCAACGACGATTCGAATCGATTAATACCCAGCTGGGGATTCCTATCAACACTGCGTATGTAGCACTTAAGGTTGCATACGCCAACCCCGTCTACCACGGCTTTTCATACCCCGGAACCGGTCCTGCGCCACCCGAGAGCACAGTACTCCTCTCGTCTCCAGGCACGATGGCCACGAGGGTACACGCTACTCTCGCCATCTCTCCACTCCCAGTGCGTGGTTGTCGGTTCCAGCAGTAGAGCCACCAGAGTCAGAGGCTTCCCGTAGTATGTGGTTAGTTGCAAAGTTTCGATCCAGCAGGCCTACAACGAACGGTCCCTAAACCTTTTTCCGATGGCGACAGTGCATTGGGACTCTAACCCAAATACCCCTGTCCCTTCGGTTTTCAAATCCCGTTTCCGTCGATGACAATTGTTGGGACTCTAACCCAATGCCACGATCACCGAGCAGGAAAACCCTTCCTCATTGATGACAATGAACTAGCTAGGAACACTGCCAACCAACAAGGACATAACTAGTCCCATAAAGTGATTCTTTTGCTTTATATCATCACAAATTAAAATAGCATTTTTGCAAAACTAACCATTAAGCATGACTAAACATTTTTCAATACTTTTAATAAATCAGGTTCTCAGGTATTGACAGGTATTCAAGGATGGTAATGTATCAATTGGTTGTCACCGAACTCCTATTAACCTAATGCAATTAATTAACTCGAGTGAAAAATATTTTTAAAACAACAAGGAGAGGGGCAAATGCACCGGGGCTTGCCTTGGATGGTGTAGAGAGTCGGGTCCGGGTCAGTGCCACAAATATCAAAGCCCTGCACAACCTCAGCAGTAGGCTCCTCAACTGTCACCTCGGGCTTCACCTCAGTGTTCTCGGTCACTACACGTGTGCAATAATAAATGCATGAATACGATGCACCTGAAATGATAGATGAAATTCAATAATAAATAAGACACACAAATGATCAAGACCCTACCATAGGCTAGCCATGATTACTCTAATTCACAATGCCCTAGGTCATAAAGGTGATTGACCAAGAATCTCAAGCAATCCAAAAATCACACCAATTAATAATCATTTCATTTCCTATTCCTATTATTAATCATTCAAACCAGTATATAATTTAATAAATATTTAAATATTTCCATTTGATGCCAAACTTCACCAACAGTACCAATTAAATTTTCATGATTTTTGGACTTACAGGGAATTTATAAAAAATCCTTAAAATTCCTTTTATTATTTAATGTGCTGATTTTTAGTTAATACAGGAAGCACTCAAATCCTACATTTCATATTTTTATTAAATTCTACACATCACAGAGAGCATCCACAAATATTTTCATAATTTTTGGTGCAGTAGATTAATTCACACAAAAATATTAAAACACAATACTATTCATTTTAATTAAAAATGAAAAGCTCTGGTAAATCATTCGGGAAAATAAAAAACGGCCATTCGGCCCATTTAAGCGATAGGCCCAGCACAGCCCGGCCGCACTCGCGCGCGCGCGCCCGTGCCTCCACCGAGCCGCTGACGGGGTGTCCCCACGGGGTGTCCCCACCCGTCAGCCTCTCTCTCGCTCTCCCTTCTTCCTCCCGGCTGCCGCGCGCGTGCAAGCACGGCGGCTCACCGCCGGCGACTCCTCCGGCGAGGGAAACACTGCCGAACGACGAGCACGACCCTAAGACACTACTCTAGGGACTCCAAAGGACTAGACACGACCGGCGACGAGCTCGTCGGGGACCATGGCGGCTCGGCGGCGGCGGTAGGCCACATGCCGGCGAGCTCAAGCCAGTAGCGACCAAGATTAAACGTGTTAAGGCTTCAGGGGCTCACCGCGGTTTGGCCTGGTGAGGTGGTTCGACCAGCGATGGTGCGGAGAGGCGAGAACGGTGAGGAAGGCGGACGGGGCGGCGCGAACTCCACGGCGGGGTCTTGTTCCGAGGTACCTAAGGCCCCAAACACGGAACCCAAGGGGGCATGAGTGTCACGGCACCGTATGGAGCACAAAACGCTAGCTGAAACGGGGAGGGACTCACCGAGACGCGCTGGCCGCGTCGAAGTCGTCCACGGCGGTGCTCGGCCGGAGCAGAGGAAGAAAAGCGAGGCGTGCGGCGGACTCCGACCACCACCAACCGACCCGAACGGCTCAGGAGGTGCGTAATGGACCTAATCGGACTACTGCACGAGGGAGAGGATGGAGATGGACGGAGGGGCAGCAATTCGGCCGATGACCAAAATGGGGTGGGAGAGGAAATCGGACGCGGCCGTCGCCTTTAAGCGGCCAGGAGCTCGGGGATAAGGCCGGGAAGGGTCCGAGACCCTCAGGCGGTCGTGGCTCGATGGTGACAGGGCCATGCCCCGGCCGGACATCGCCGGCGTGCGGTGCGGCACGCGCGTACCCGCGCCCACGCGGCCGGAACAGAGAGGGGGCCCCGGTACTGTAGCTCAGTTAGGGTCAAAAGCTATAAAGTTTTGAATTCCTCCTAAACCGTGCAGCTAGAGTAGGTGCTCCAAAAATAAAAGTTGTGCCAAATTTTATTTAGAACATTTTTGCTTTTTACACCATGTTCAAATTCTGCACCAATTTGAATTTATACAAAAGGGGGTAGAATTAGGTTTTGAATTTCAAACTGAATTTTTAAAATTACTTTTGATTTTTCTCAACAACTTGAAAAATGGTCAACATGAAAGTTGTTCTACTCAGTGATCTTGACAATTTCTATTAAGGGAGTTTTTGAAGATTCAACATATTTTTGAAATTGAAGTTTCAAATTTAAATTTCAATATAGTAATTTGAGTTTAATTTGAATTTCTTTAATATAACTTTAAAATATCCAAAAATAAAATTTGTCCCATTTTAAAATTTCTAAAACTTTCATTAATACACTTTCATCAGATTCATTATATATTTTGAATTAGGGTTTTAGATCAACTCTAGGGCTTAATTTGATTTCTATTTAATTTCATTTTTGATTTTTGATTGAGGATTTAATTACACAATCAATACTAAAGGAAATCCAATCACTCTAGGACCCTATGCACAATCATATGCATATGGTTAAATTTAAATATGATGACATGGCAGATTAATTAAATTGTAATACCAGAGGTATTACACTCCAGAAGGCGGGAGACGAAACCCTAGGGAGGCGCTGCCCGGCCCCCACTAGGGGCCGGCCGGCCCCACCACCTGCCAGGTGAGGCCCTGCTTGCTTCGGGCTGTGTTCCAGAGGCTTCCCGCACTCTAATGACGATGTTGCCTTGGCGGATAAGTTTCAGTGATATTTAAGCACTTTAATCCCTCTTTTATGTTTTTCTGGAATAACCCCTGAAAATTACAGAACATGCAAAACTCGTGGAAATTGTTAGTTAAAACCCTAGACTAGTATGTATTCATGTATCTTTTTATATCTAAATTTCTAATAAAAGTTGACGTTATCCAACGTCAACAACTCCCCCAAGCTTACCATTTGCCAGTCCCTTGGCAAACAAACTAAGCCTAATTACTAATGTATTTGGATCAGGAGTTGCTACAATGCTTTCATACTTTCCAAGTACACATGCTTTCAAATAGAGATTCTCCTCCAGATTAGACAATAACTGCTCTAACCTTTAGACTTACTACCTTTAACTATGGAGCTTTACAGCTCTCGCATAAGTCTTGAGCAATCGAAAGATAGAACAATCAAGTCAAGCACTATGTCTTAAATTCTTCACAGTACTAATATTCTGAAGTTTTGCAAGTTTTCAAAACTCAGAGCTTAATTGCATGATACCCTCAAGTCTCTCAATATATGTGGTATTTATGGATCTCACTTAAAGCATTAATGATGTTATGCCTCCCTATAGCTAAGAGTATATGGTGGAGCTCATAGGAGTGGCAATAACAAAGGTAAGCATACTTGCAGTTCATATGTTGTAAAGTCAAATAATGGATCCACAGAGAATCGAGGCATACAATCAAACCAAGATGTGCATGTGTATGGAATATGGTGGATAGGTGTGTATGTGGTATTTAGTGGCTAATCCTAATTCTACTTATGCTCTTTTGAAAATAAATCTCTCTTGGAACTTAGAACTTTTTGGGAAAATATGGGCTATCTTTATTCTTTCTTCTTTTCTCTTCTTTTTTTCATCAGGGAGGTGGGCATATAGTACCCATTGTTTTAATTGCTAGGACACTTGTCCATCTTTTACTCCCTTTTTCTTCTCATACTTTTGCATAGCCGCACGCATTCCTTTGAATATAAATAATTGGAGAGATAATGATAAGAACTTAGAGCATTTATAATCGGGCTATCCTATGGGGTATATTTTTGGTGTTTACTCCCAGTGTAGGGGAGAACATCTTTATGATGAACATGGATGAAAGTGGAAATGATTGCAATTACTCCCAGGGTAGGACTAATGCATATGTGCTTGGAGTGTGTACGTGATCTTGGTTTTAGAAGTATGACAATATTCTCATATGGTATACAACAAAGGATTGACTAAACTCAATGCAAATCAAGTAGCATAAATGTGCAGAGGTTTCCAATCTCTAAACATATAATATATTGGCTTTGGTAGGAAATTCATATTTTGTCGTACAAGAGCTCATCATGTTGATTTTAAGTTTTCAAAATAAATCTCCAAAACTTAGTAATGCTAGGAATAAGATAAATAGTAGCCCAACCTTCATAAATCATATCAATCAACCACCTAGACTTAGCTCAAGCATATGTCCTCCACAAGTTCAGGTTTAGAATAAGTCCTCAAATTAAAACAACAATATCCAAAACTCCGGAGAATTCAAGGTTGACAACTAGGTACTTGAAAGGACTGACAACAGAGCAACTATTCATCATCTCCAAGACAAAATTTTAATGTTCATCATTTTTAATTGATTCTAGCCTAGACTGACTCCAAACATATTCTAGTATATAGCTAAGTGTTTATTTGGTTTTAATGATTATATGACCTTCTAGATTGGACTCAAAAAGACTCTATGACTTGTGGACCTTCATGTGCCCACATATTTTTGGTATTTTTAGATTTTCCTATGGTACCATGGTAAACCTTCATGTGCTCACATATTTTTGTTATTTTCATGACTATATAAAACAGACTCAATAATCGCATAGGTATAATTATCTGATAACTAGGGGATGCTCCTCCCCCAAGCTAGATGTTTGTAATACCTGGTGTTGAATGATCTTCAGAGTGAGCTAGTCAGTAGTAGCCCTGGTGGTTGCTACTGATAGACTCTCTCCTTAGTCATAATATTGTTCCTGCATAATTATACTCCAACAAGAAAACCAAAACTCGAGGCTTGAATTTAACAAGGGGTTAGCGGTCAGCCAATGAGCAATTGATTATTCTTTATGAGTTGATTTGACAGGTCTTGGCAGGATTTCATGTTTCTCTATTTTTTAAATATTCTGATTTTATAGAACAGGAAATAAATATGAATGCTCTTTATTTTTATTTTTATGCCACCACAGTAAATTACTCCTACGGGTTTACCATAAGTTCATTCACATGGGGCTTAGCTTTTATGATGCAATAAAGCAGTAAATATTTTTGTTGTTTTATATTTTAAGTAGCAAAGGTGATTATACTAATGAATTGAAATTACTAATGAATGCTAACTTAATTAGATAACTACCATTCTAACCTTGTGGCTAGGGTACGGAATTTAAAGTCTACCGACAGGACTTAGATAGAGGAGAGTACTTACTTAGTAGGTTCATCGTCTGAGGTTACCTCAGTCAATTTCCTATTTTGCGGTTATGTAGCAGGTGCTTCTTCGTTCTCCTTCCATCTCATTTCTCTCTCTTCTGTTTCTCTCTTTTCTAGCTCCAGCTCTTCCTTGTCACACTCCCTCAGGTATGCTTCTCTTGACTCTTCATCTCTCTTCATCCATTCTTCTACTTGTGCGTGGATCTCTTCTTTCTCTTCCTTAGCAATCTGGTCCATTCCTTTCAGCTTTCGCTTCCCACTCACTCCAACGTGGTGCTTGTACGGCTTCTTCTTGCTCCTTGTAGCAGTCTTCATACTTCACAATCTTGCCAGGGAATTCCTCCCATCCACAGTGAGGTTGGGTAGCCTGACGGTGGGCTTGGCGTCTTCTCCTGTTGCGTTGCTTCCTGTTTTGCTCACGGTTAACAAGTGTTCTAAATTGACAGCGTACCTTTCCTGTGGGTAGGTTGAATGTGGATCCGTCCAGACCCGATGTAGATAATAGCATTGGCGGTGTAGAGGAACGGTCTTCCCAAAAGAATAGGTGATGCATCGTCTCCTTGCATGTCAAGAACTAGAAAATCTGTGGGTATATATTTATCTTGAATTCTTACCATAACGTCCTTAACCACGCCTTCAGGGAATCTTAGTGATTGGTCCGCCATCTGCAACTGAATATATGTTGGGTATAGAGGTAAATCGTTAAATAAGTCATTATAGAGGTAAATCGTTAAATAAGTCATCATATACCTTTTTAGACATTACGTTGATGCCTGATCCAGTGTCGCAGATGGTGTCGGCAAAAGTGCTGTCTCTGATTGTGCATTCAATGATTGGTATACCTGTGTCACCTCTCTTTGTCGGGAACGGTTGAGGAAAGCATATGATCATTTTCTGTGTTGAGAGCAGTGATTAGTTGAGCAGTTTTTTCGTGTACATGCTGGGGCTTGTTCTTCCTCCATCATCTATTGTTCTTCTTCTTGGGCATTACAGGTTGTTGTTGCTCTTCTTGTTGATGGAATTGCTTCGGGACTGTAGGAGTCTTCAAGATGCGGTTCTTGAACGAGAATCTTTCCTTCTTGTCCTTGATAGAGAGGACAATCTTGGCTTGTTCTGCATAGATGATGGCTTTAGGTTGTGCACAAGAATGGTCGTCCCAAGATAATGGGTGCCTTCTCATCTCCTCCTGTCTCCATTGATCACGAAGTCAACTGGGACATATGATTGCCCCATTCTGATAACAGCTTCTTCTAGCACTCCCTCAGGGGTAGCAAATGGACTGATCTACAAGCTGCAAACGCATATCTATGTACAACAAAGGATCACCTAATATTTTCTCATAAATTACCTTGAGCATTATGTTGACACTTACGCCGAAATCGCAGATAGCTTCTAAAAAGCTGTGACATCCTATGGAGATAGGAATGACAGGTCTTCCAGGGGTCTCCCATCTTTTTAGGTAGTGAGTGATCAATCCACTGTATATCTGCAGGCTCAATATGGTATTGGGTTGCATTGTGAATATCAACAAGGTTAGCAGTTTCTAAATCTTCTAGTTGGCCCGGAATCTTGTCCTTTTTCAAATGGAGGGACAACAGCAGTTAGCTGAGCTAATTGTGATATTAATATTTTATTAAAGCTGTGCTGATTCTTTATAGCAGAAGCAAAGGTATTCATTCTAGTATTAATATTTTCAAAAGTTTTATCATTAAAGGACTACCTTTCTAGACATTTGATCTAACAATTTGGATTGACCAGCAACTAAATCTCTTAAAGACGGAAGATTGTAATTATTGTAATTATTACCTTGGTTGTTACCTTGGTAATTACCTTGTCGAGGTTGCTGATTCCATCCATGGTTTGGCTAGTTCCATCCTTGACCTTGCTGAGGACGATAGTAGGTGTTATTGTTGATGAAGTTCACATCCTCTTGCAGCGTAGGGCAAGTTGACAGCTGAATGCCCATAATCTCCACATTCTTCACAGGTCATGCGAGAATCATCAATATGCATGACTTCCTTCTTCTCTATATCGAGCTTCTTCATGATGAGGTCTAGCTTGGCAGTGACCATGTCAGTTTACTTGAGATGATGGTTGCCTCCTCCTCTCTTGCGAGGTTGAGTGCGTTCTTCACTACAGCCTAAATTTGAGGCCATCTTCTCAACAAGTGCTTGAGCTTCTGGAACCTTAAGTGATAGGAAAACTCCTCCAGCTGCAGCATCAATGGACTCACGGGTGCTAGAGATAAGCCCATGGTAGAAGGTCTGCATCAATAGCCAATCCTCTATCCCATTATGATGACAGTCTTCAATGTAATCTTGAAATCTTTCCATGCTTCAGTGAATGATTCATCATGTTGCTGTTGAAAGCTTAAAGTTTGCCAGGAAAGCAGTTGAGCATCGGTCCCATGTAGTGTTCTTCTCTTTGTTGGTGTAGTACCACTGCTTAGCCTTCCCCAAAAGTGAAAATGGGAAAGACGGAGTAAAATAGCATCTCTTGGTACTCCTCTGATCGTGAAGGTGCTGCAGATCTCTATGAAGTGTTGTGATTGTGCACTTGCATCTTCATGAGCTTTTCCACAAAATTGGCTGGCTTGAACCATGGTGATAAGAGCAGGTTTGAGCTCGAATCCATTCTCCCCAGTGTTGACTGCTGGTCCAGTCCGGATGTTTTCTGTTGTTGGGGCAGAGAACTCGCGCAGTGTCTTCTCAGCCATGTCTTCAAACACAGAAGCCAAATCTTCTCCTAAGTGTTCTTCTTCCAATGTTAGAGCTAGCTCCGTCGATGAACTAGCTCGAGAAACGATGGGTGTTCTTGATGGTGACTCAAAAATTTTCCCTCGCCTCTACAAACTTCTTTCTTCTAAGGAGTTTCTCTGGATTGTCAGTGAAATTGTTTGGAAGAGAAAAATCATTCATTCATCACCCTGCATAAGATAAGCAAATGATAAAAACAAGGGTGTGCCTGTTTGAGTTAGAGATCAATCGGTAATACAATCTTATCCATAGGCATATATATTATCAATATTTCCTAAGTTTAATGTGCCCTCCCCAGCAACGGCGCCAAAAATGCTTGTTGACATCTACTAACTGTCGCCAAATATAACTATATAACTTTTAATACTAGGGACGAGATTAGAGATGCGTGGTAATTAATTAACTAGTCATTAGCAACTAGCCACTTATCTATCACCAACATTCTTAAGCATGAACTAAGGAGCTGTTTGGTTCGGCCAAATGTAACGCAATTTCATTACGGAGGATATCCAATAACGTTACGACTGTTTGTTTCACAATCGCACGGTATCAAGTACCGGGAATGAGATACCGCTCCGTTCACCCCTGATACGGCAGCTTCCCCAGTCCTATCGGATACCGATACGGAGCGGCTCGGCACCTCTCCGCCCACGCGTCTCCACCGCTCGGCCGCGCAACTCGCGCCTCGCGGCGTTCTTCCCTGGCGCCGGCTGGCCGCAACACTCATCGCCGGTGACTGTCTGGCTCCCTCAGCTCCCCTCCTCCCTCTCTATCTCCCCTTCCTCTCTTTTTCCTAGAATATTCTCGTAGCCCTACCCTAGATCCAGTTTATTCTCGAGTCCAAGATCCATGAACGTTTGCCGGCGTGGTCGTCGCAGGTCGTCCTCGGCGCCTTCCTCGTGCTGCACGTGTGGCAACTACGACGGATTGACAGGGCCGAGGTGTCTCCTCCACGCCCCTCATCTGACCACCGTCCCCCAACCCGCGCCCGCTCGCTCGTCATCAGTCAGGTCCGTATTTATTTCTAATCCGATGCTGCTGCCTGTAACCGAATCCATGATGTAGTAGCTGCGTGCGTGTGTCCCTGCTAGATGGCATCGAGCCATTCTTTACGCTCTGTTGTACTGGTATACAATCTGCTTTTGCTCCGTGCTGGCTCTAGTTGAGAAGAGGCTAGATATGAGAGTTGTGTTGCAGTTTTGATTGTTACGGTGTCTTGCCTAGTTACCTGATCGATTAGTTGCTAACTTGCTACTGCTGATGTGCTATTACATCGTTCATTTGTAGAAGTACAGAATTACTTTAATGTATATCTTTTTGGCAGTTCTGCAATCACAACTTTTCATCTTATGTCAGATTAGATAATTGCCTTTTTATTTATGAATTTATTTTTAGAGAACATACCAGATTATTTTACTTTTACTGGTTAGTGCTTTAATATAACTGGATATTTTTATCTAGTGTCATGGCTCGCCTCCCTTTAACCTCAAGAACTCAAAGAAGAAACATGGCCCTTAGAAATATGTTGACTTCCATCATTGTCATGTACTATTACATGTGGTTACTTGTTGCTTTGGCATATAAAAGGAGGTGTTTGAAGATAGAGAGAAGGCTATTAAATGAAGAACTTAGAAATGAGAAGTTGTTTCAACTAATTCGTAACAGCGACACTACCTGCATTAGTGAGCTTCGTATGGATAGGAGAACATTCTCCATCTTGTGTGAGATGCTTAGAGATGTTGGTGGGTTGAAGGGCACACGCAACATGGAGCTGGAAGAGATAGTCGCCCAATTCTTGTATACATTAGCCCATCACTTGAAGAATCGGACAGTAAAAAATCTTTTCTACCGAAGTGGTGAGACGGTTAGTAGGCAGTTCAATTTATGTCTACTAGCTGTTCTGAAATTGCACCATTTACTTCTTAAGACCCCAGAACCAATACCGGAGAATAGCACAGATAGTTACTGGAAATATTTCAAGGTAAATGACTTATCAAGAAAATTTTATTTTAACAAGAAAATACATATTGCAAAGTAAGCATGTGAATGTTCTTTATATATATATATATGCATCTTGTTTGTAGAACTGTTTGGGAGCTTTGGATGGAACTCATATCAAGGTGACAGTTCCAACTAATCTAAAAGGAAGGTATAGGTCTAGAAAAGCAGACATTGTGACGAATGTCCTAGGTGTTTGCGCACCTGATATGCAGTTCATCTATGTACTACCTGGTTGGGAGGGCTCAGCGCATGATGGTCGTGTGCTTCGAGATGCCATTACCAGGCCAAATGGCTTGCGAATCCCTCAAGGCGAGTTTGGTTTTGTTAACTCATGTGATTTGATGATAAGTTACCTAGTGGAAATGTTGATTTTGTTTCTTTTCTTAATCTTAAGGGTGTTATTATCTTCCCGATGCTGGTTATGCAAATGCAAATGGGTTTTTAGCTCCATATCGAGGTCAAAGGTATCATTTGGGAGGTTGGACTGCACAAAATCCACCACATAGCGCAGAGGAATATTTTAATATGAGGCATGCAAAAGCAAGAAATGTCATTGAGAGGTGTTTTGGAAGGCTAAAGGGTCGGTGGGGAATTTTGAGATCTCCATCTTTTTTTCCTATAAAAACCCAATGCCGAATAATAATGGCTTGTGCCCTTTTGCACAATTTGATTTTGCAAAACATGTCAAGAGATCCAATGGAAGTTGAGGATGAAGCAGTGGTACCTTCAATGGAAATTACTGAAGGAGAAGTTAGTGAACCAGAATTTATCACATGTGTGTCAACTTCTAATGAGTGGACTAATTTTCGAGATGTTCTTGCTCAAGGGCTATATAATAACTATAGGGCTTCTTCTAGTTCTAATTGAGGTGTGTTTTTTCATATTTTTTCTGTTCTGAAATTGTTATTTGTTATATATTAGTTATGTAGTATTTTAACTTGGCCTTAACACTTTGCAGGTATGGACATTTCTGAGAAGTCTACAATTGTGCGTGGAAGGGGAAAAATAAAAGGAAGTGTACTGTGGCTGAGGATGATGAGCTTATGAAAGCACTGTACGAGATATCTTTGGATCCAAAGTGGAAGGGGCAAGGAAACTTTAACAATGGGTATTTATCTGCACTTGAGGGTATTCTGTCTGAGAAGCTACCAAATGCTAGACTGTCAGCTATACCTCATATTGAGTCCAGAGTTAGGCATTTTAGGACAAAGTATGGAGCACTAGAACAAATGCTAAACAAAAGTGGCTTCACCTGGGATGAGAATAAGAAGATGCTTCAGTGTGAAAAGGATCAATACGATACACATTGCAAGGTTTGCCATCTCTGTTTTGTTTTTTTATACCATCATCCCTGCCATTGTGTGGACCTCTTTTATTGTTAACAAGGTTGCCTGCAGTTAATTAGGCTGTCAACTATGTTTAACAAGTTTCTGTACATACATGTGGATGCTTCTTTCATATTTGCTAATTGGACAGGAGGGGCAGCAGGAGATGCAGTTCATCTGAGTAGAATAAAACAGCTACATCCTTTCAGATTCTCAATTTAAATAGATGACAAAACTAGCTTATACTAGTGGCAAACTCTGAAGTTATAAAAGTAATAACTTTTTACTCATTTGGGTATAGTAATGTTTGCTACCACATATATTAATGTTTGCTATCAGATTTACTTATCTCAGTACCCACCAGATATAGTAATGTTTGTTTCGTACATCATTTGGGTATGGTGTGGTGTATTCTTTCTAGTTGTGACCTGGTTCCTTATTTTGGTGAACATTTCTGTTGCCAATAGCCCAATACAGCTTCCACCTGGGATGAGAATAAACAAATAGACAGGGCTCCACCTATCTGTTTGTTTATTATAACACATAAACAAGATTAGGGATGAAAGCTGTAGACTACCAGTGTTTTGATAATTCATAAATAATGCATGATCAGTAGACTAGCAGTATGTACAAATACAGTATGTGCTTTACATATGCATATAATTATAAGTTCATATATAGTAGCTGTTAACATATGGCTATTGTCCTATGTAGCGTCATCCCGATGCCAAGGGCTTGTATGGCACCACATTCCCATACTATGAGACATTATCTACAATATATCGAAATGATATAGTGACCGGTGAAGGCGCTGAAGATATTGGTGAGGCTATTGGTAACATGGAAGAAGAGCTTGCCTCAGAACGCGTTAATCAACATGACGAAGAAGAGGATACTATGTCTAGAGAAACCCCTAGACGATCTATTGACTCGACATCATCTAGCTGCAAGAGGAGGAAGCTGAAAGGAGGGAAGAACAAGGATAGTGCAACAAGTGATCCTCTTCTGGACATGTTGCAGGAAGTCCAAGGTGATCTAAAGGGTGTGGCTAGTTATGTTGGGAAAATGGCAGCAGCCATGGAACGTGAAGCTGTAATTCAAGAGAAGGTGATGACTGACGATCCACAACAGGCATTAAGGGAGAAGGCAGTAGGAGAGCTGCGCATACTTGGGTTTACTGGGACTGAACAAATCAAGGCTGCCGCTGTATTTGTCAAAATGTCAGAACAAATGAGCATGCTCTTAACCCTTGATCAGTATTTGAGGAGGGAGTTCATTCTAAACATGCTTGGTATGATTGTGTGCCTAGAATTACTCTATACTACTGTCTTCATTCGCCATATGCACTTGATCAGGCTTGCAGAATTATTATCTTTATCATTTTGTTTTTTGTAGAGGAGGAGAGGAAGAGGCAATAGAAGGTGGAGCAAGATAGGATTTGCATGTTCATTCAAGATTAGAAGGTGGAAGGGGAGTGTTGAGAATGCTGGTTATCTTTTATTGTAGCCTTTCTCAAGTGCTAAGCTGTACTGGATTTTTTTTGGATTGGATCTCATATTTTCTCTAGTGCTATACTTGTTGGTTTGTAATTTTCTATCATGGTGGCTATTTCATTTTGGTTGACCTTGTTACTGTAATAATGGTATTTTTTCAATTCTAAATCTGCACATCTTTGGTGATCTTCAATTGTTATTATCAAAATATATTCTCGTATTTGTGCTGTCAAGATCTATTTTTACTTGGGATGGTGCTCTAATAAGCATGGACAGCTTGTATAATGTTGGACAGTTTGTATCACATTGGACAGCCCATACTAGTATTCAAATTTGAAAAATAGGTCTCAATACTGTAGCAGCAAAGCAAACACCCTATTGGTATTGGATACCTTAACGATGGGCAACCAAACAAAATAAACATCGAGGAATCGTACTCCATTTCCTCCCGCAACCTGTTTTCAATTCCGTTTCCTTTATCGGTGACCGAACCAAACAGGTCGTAAGTTGTCATCCCTAATTATATGTGCTAAGAATAAATAAAGGTTTCATATATTATTCAATGTGACTAGGCAGAAATATATAAATATAAACTAAGATTAATTCTGCAAGTGGACAGATAATTATACCATTGTAGTATTTTACGTAGAGTTCTACCTGGTTGTCGATTTATATTTATACCATCGGAAAGGACTGGATAAACTATAATCTATTATATTGATAATAACCATATACAATGAATAAGTGATGTTACCGATGTCATATACTCTACTCATAATATGTAGAGGTCACAAGATAATAATGATAAATACAGGTGATAAGTATGATCAAGCATCATTAATGAATAAACATCAGAGCACTCTCTAGTCATAGTAATAGCTAGCCAATGGATAAACTAAGGAATTAATATCTAAGGTAATTCTATAACTACATCAATGAATAACTTTAACTAGTGCAATTACATCTAGCAATCATTGTTAGATTAGTCCCATATCATGATCACATGCAAAGCGTATCATCTAGGAAGGATGTGAAACAGAGTCATCATCCAACTTCGCGACCGTACCTGCTTGCCGACATACGGGGGGTGGACTACATAGGAATCAACATAGTTGTCACCTACGCGAACTACCACACGACTCGGCACATCAGGGTGCACTCGCAGATAAACAGAATGTAACACCCCTGGTGTTACTGAACTAAAAATCGGACATGTCATCATATGCACTGCATAATATGCATGTGTAAACCAATTTCGAGATGCATAGAAATTAAAACAAATTTAATTTCATAGGTTGTTTGTGCTTAAGGGATTTAGAGTGATTTAATTTCATCTTGTGTTGGCTTGTTAATTGGGTGCATTAATTAATCACCTCCTTAAACCTTAAATTGGACTAAAACCCTAGTTCCAAAACTAAGTGGATTTGGGCTTTGGTCCCAAAAGAAAAGTTGTATCTCTTATTTAATAGAGCAACTTTGGTATACAAAGTTTTTCAGGTTATTGTTTGGAAAGTCGAATTAAACTTGAATTTCTACCTTCAAATTTGAATTTAAAACTCCAATTCAAAAATTACTTGGAATCTAAAGTTAAGCCTTAAGTAAAAGTTGTAAAGCTCACTAAACTAAGCAACTTTGATGTTTACAGATTTTGAACTTCTTCAATAAATATTTGAGATTTGAATTGAATTTAAAAAGGGTCATTTACCCCCTTTTAAATAATTTCAGAAATATTCAGAATTTGAAAATTTCAAATATGAAAGTTGTCCAGAATTGAATTTTGCACATTTTCTACTTTTACCATTTTCTGAGTTTCTACATAAAAACGAAAGTAATTTCATAAAATCAAAACGGGAGGATATGCATTGCTACAGTAATTTGGCAGGGCTCTTGCCACGTAGCTGCTTCGCTGTCGCCGGCGTCCAGTGCCGCTTCTTCGCGCGCAGGCGCATGGCTCCTCGCGTGGCAAGCTCTGCGTCGAGGTATTGACAATGAGAACGTTCCTGCCCCCTCTATTAAGCCCTACCCGGTCGCCAGCGCCGTCCTTTTTCGCCTCCCCGGTTTCCGGCGAGCTCGCGGTCGCCGGCGAAATCCGTCTCTTCTACTCAACCTTGATTCACATTAGCTGTTCCCGTAGCCTTGCCATCTTACTGCACATCCATAGAGACGGCTTCCGTGTCCTCTTGTCTTCGGAATCGCCCGGACGGCCGTCTTCTTCCTCCGGACCGGTGAAATGCCGCCGAGCTTCACCTTGACGTGGCTAGCTCATTCGAGTGGGTCGCTCTCCCTCTTCTCGGCTGTTCCTTTCTTATGCTGCTGTACTAAAGCCTGATAACTTGTTGGGTGCTTGGATGGTACCCAGGGGACGCAAGAACACCGTTGTTGCCGCCAGAGCAGCCGCCGTGTCCACTGCCGACGTCGCCACGCGCTTCCGATCCCATTCAACCTCAGCCAACGCGAGCAGCAAGGCTAGGTGAGCTCTAGGAAGTGTTTAGTTTAGACGGTTTGGTCTGGAAAGGCCCTTCGTGGCCGGAACGTGGCATGCCGCCAGTGTTCGAGCCGCCGGGCCGCCATGGCCGCCCGCTTGGCTTCGGGGGAGTCCTAGGTTCCATTTGAGCCGTCCGGATAGTTTTGTGGGGGTGCTGGATTCCCGGGGGTGCGCTGGTTCTCGCTGGCATGGCCGCCGCCGCCGACCTCCGCGGCCGGGCCGCCGCGGCCGGCGTCGCGCACATGCCCTGCCTGCTCGGGACCTGAAGGGGGGCAGGAGGAAGAAGAGAGCCCGAGTTGGGCTAGTGCCGGGCTACCTGGGCCGCGCTGGTTTGGCTGAGAGCGCTGGAGCGCGGATAGGAGAGGGAGTGTGGGCCGGCCCAGTAGTGCTGGCCAAGTTGAAATAAAATGGTTCTCTATTTTTGAAATATTAAATAGTACTGAAAAGTTGTTAACTTCATGGCAATTTTTGTAGAGCCCTGAAAATGATGAAATAAAATATGTAGCCTATCTGTGTAGTGTAATATTTATTAAAAAAATGAATTATATTATTTGAATATTTTATATATGTATTAAAATTTGTCCATTTTAATTATAAAATAGGATTCCAAGAATTTTGTAGCTCAAAATATGTATCCAAAAATGATGAAATTTTTGTATTGACTATTATTTGTTGTGAGATACCTCCACAAAAATCTGTAGCTCATTTGGATAAAGTTTAATTATTTTGTAAATTATCCTTAATTAATTAAATAGTAAAAACAATATTAAGTGTTAATGGTTTAGGGTTTATTCCGGATCTTCGAATCAGGGAACTGAGATTACCATGAGCTGAGTCGTGGGTCTGGGAGCTTTGCGACCTGTTGCCGCCCTCTCAGCGACCTCCGGCTGCTTGCGGTCCTGGCCGAGCTTGGCCTGGCCGGCCGGTGGCCATGGCTGCGCCTCTCTGGCTTGGCCCGAGCAGGCCGGAGCCGGGTTGGACCGGGCCATTTGTATTGGGAGTACTAAGGGAGCCAGTTTGGACCGTGTTGGTCGTTCGTGCCAGTCCAACAGTAGAGGCTGAGTAGTTAAATAAATTTATTTATTTTCTTTCTCAATATATGAAATGTATTGTGTCTTGTGGTTTGTGGATTGAGTGAAGACTAGGGATCATAAAACCTTAGATGGTCCTTGGCAACTTATTTAGTAGAATAATTTACTATTGTTATGTGGTGGTTAATAATAGTTAATAAAATGATTAGGTAAGATAATAACCCTCATGATATTAGAATCTTAATAGGATCTTAATGACCCTTGTTGCTAGTTGGTAATTACCTTGGGGTTTACCAAAACAAAGTAACCCTTAATTATAGGCTATCCTGACCTGTAATGTCATGAGGTTGTTTCTTTAGATGCAACTTCATGGGTAAAAACATCCAAGTAGAACGACTTCTCTTTTGGACCTTTCCGTACCCTAAGTTGTGCATAGAATTCCTTATAGGCACCCGTAAACCGCTAACCCAAGTTGTTGGACAACAAGCTAGTCTTGTTGACTTGCAACTTTATCGCAAAGAAAAGTAGTATTCAATTTTCTTTGATTATTTAATGTAATGTATTTGTATGTTTCCATTATGCATCATGCCATGCATTTCATTATGCATTAATATTTCGTGTAGTGAACGCGGGATATTATTATTTGAAGCAAGTCCCGAGCTGGTCTTCACTCCGTGGACTTAGAACTTTCCTTGGTGATATACTTCAGGGTTGTATCTTCTCCAAGCAACAGGCAAGCCCCGGTACATTAGCCCCTCCTTGTGTTTTACAAATCTTTATCACTTTGAGTTAAATTGCTGCATTAGGTTGATAGGAGTTAATTGTCACCTACTTGCTGCATTTACCTGCCTTGATATAATATCCTTGAAACCTGATTTAAAAGCAAATGATTATAAAATGCTTAGCCATGCTGAATAGTTAAGATTTTATGAAAAAGATATTTTGTATGCTTGGGGTATGTTGGCGCTTCTTAGCGTCAGCAGAAAAGTCCGCAAGCGCACGGAAGTACCGTTGTAGCCTTCACCTGAAAGTATTCAAGGTATCATAATTTCCCAGAGGAACGGTCTTTGTACTTAGTCTCTTAAACTAGTTTACTCAGAAGAGACGGAAGGGATAGCTTG
The DNA here is from genome assembly GCA_038502445.1 of Eremochloa ophiuroides. Taxonomy (NCBI): domain Eukaryota; kingdom Viridiplantae; phylum Streptophyta; class Magnoliopsida; order Poales; family Poaceae; genus Eremochloa; species Eremochloa ophiuroides. The sequence goes on from JAHLJS010000003.1 coordinate 29,375,216, forward strand.
GGTAGAGAGGTTCTTCTAAGGTCAAACGCATATAAGCGATGGAAACTTCCCCACTACTTGCTTGCTTCAGGCTCACTGACGCACCTGGTCTGCCAGGCGATACCTGTATCAGCGCTATTCTACGTCCGAACGCGCAACATACGAAGGTAGACTCTGACCTAGACACCACGTCTACGAAGGCGACTACTACTCTAGCGGCGTACAGGAACATCCGTCTCTCTCAGGAGTCCTCTTGCCAGAGCATCCGTCCAAAGGACGAACGACGATCCCACAAACAAGTAGCTTTATGGAAGTAACATGCTTAATGAATCAAACCAAAGTTGAACACGAACTTCTTACTTCAAGTAGCAAGACGATCGTAGAGGTACAAGTTGGATCGAGAGCCGACAAGCCCGGCACTTCGTCCACCCGGAGGCAGAACTGCTTCGACTCCGCCCTTTCTCCAGCTCTTGTCCCTCTCTCACTCCCTATACTAAATTAGCTATAAGTTAATGGAATGGAGCTTGCTCTTCCTCTCTACATTGTGACCTCTTGTGTTGGTGAATCCATTCATGAATTGGTGTAGAGAGGAGGCCTCCTTTTATAGCTTGAGAGGAGGGGGTTCTATGCAAAAGGATCATCCCCACATGGAAGGACCCAAACTGACCTCCAAAGGGCGGTTTCCACTTTCCGTCTGTGTTGATCGTAGGTGGGACCGTCCTTGAGGAACCGCCCTACAACCGCCAGAAGAAAACTGGGCCCGAGAGGCTCCACCAGGGGGGCGGCCGCCCCCGGGACCGGTCGGTCCCCTGGTAGGCCCGTTTGGCCACCGCCTTCGCGTGGTTGGTTCTCCTCTGGGCCTAGACCTCTCCTATGGTTACGAATGGGCCCAGATTTGCAATAAAGGTGGGCTTCTTTGTTATTCTTGGTTGCGCATTCTCTGAATTTACATTTCTCCTTTACACTTTCCAATTGGTGTTGTGCACTTCCACTTGTTTCACCATAAATCCTGCAAAAACATAAACACTAGGGGTACAAGTGAAACTCTGTTAATAGCAAATGTCTATGTGTTAAAGTATGATAGTTTCTCTCCCTTTAGACATAAGTTGGCGGTTAAAAATGATCTATAAGGACCGCCAACAAGACCCCCAAGCTTAACCTTTGCTCGTTCCGAGCAAATAGCTAAGTATGGATTATTGATCAGGAGTTGCTACAATGTCGATCATATTTCAAATGTACCAAGTTTATAACAAAGTTTTCCATCGTAATTTGAATAAATCAGCATGCTATCCACCCTGCTACTATCTTGAAACAAATGGGGCCTTTTAGCCATCTCAAGTCTTGGGTGATTGCAAGACCGAACAGATTCATAGACATTGCTTATCATTCATCCCAAGATGAACCATCTTTCCGGAGGTTTTGAAAATTTTTGCAAAGAAATGTAAGTTCCTCAAATGATTCTCTCGATCGCTCAAAGTGTATGAATACATCACCAAAGGCATTGTAATGTTGCCTTTCATATCCTACCACTAAGGCTTATGAGTGGAGTTTTGGGCAGGTATAAAGGTGGGCATACTTGCATCACATATATTGCTAAGTCAAAAACCGAACCACAAGGAGATACAAGTCATATAATTTGATTGAGATGTGCCAGTGTGTGGAGCATGAAGATGGTGGAATCCTAATTTCTAAATATTTTGGTACTCCATGCATCATGAGTTTCTCCTATATTGGATGGAATGAAACTTTTTTTTGAGGGATATGGGCTATAAGATCATATATCCAAACTATTTTTCTTCTTTTTTTTTGAATGGGTACTTGGAACTTTTTTTCCGTTTGCTTATTGCATGTCCCTTGGCATGGTTTTTGTTTTTTTCTTTTAAGCATAACCCATATCTCTTGGTAGTATTTGAAGAACTTTGGCTGGAGAGATGTCATATTGGAATGCGAGGAGTAATTATATGGTGAAAAATGAATGCGCGGCTCTCAAGGTAAGAGTCGGCATTTTTATTTCGTTGAAGAGCGCGCAACTCTCAGGGTAAAAGTTGGCATATTTTTGGTGGATGGATGGGTGCATGTTGTGCGCAACTCTCGGGGTGAGAGTTGGCTTTATCTGGTGGGTGTATGTGAATCTCAATCATGGGTGCATGACGATAATCTCACTTAGGTCACAACAATTTAACCTAACTCAATGTTCCACAAGCAGCATACGACTAAAGGGTTTGCATAATTGAAACATGTCATATGGCCTTCGTAGGTATTTCATAATCATTGAGGAACTTTTGTTTTTGAAAGTTTTCAAAAATAAAACTCCGGATGTCAAGTTTCGCTTAGAACAAAGTCATAGCACAGCTCATGTCACCATATCATATCAGGCAATAACTTAGACAAGATTAAGCATGTGCAACCCATTAGCCCAAGTTTTTAGGATGAGACATTTTTAGCTGATAAACCCAAACCTTAGAGAAAGCTCGATTATAAAATGGGTATAGGTGAAACATAAGACAGAGCAACTGTTCATCATTTCAATAAGGGTAGAAACTAACACATCTTAACACATATGAGAGAGGAGAACATATCTCACCTTTTTTAAGTTGGAGAATTTTAAAAATAAATGTGAGATATAAGTTACCTTTGTGGGAGCCCTCCCCTAAGCTTGCTTTTGACTTACCAATGTGTTTCACCTGGGGGTGCCGCTAATTAGTGGTGCCTCAGCTTGATGTGCAGTTCGTGGCCTCTCTTCAGCATGCTAGGAAGCTCCCCCCCAAGCTTGTTTTTATGGTGGTATTGAGATAACAAGACAACAAAACTTGGGGTTAGAAGATAAATTACTCTTTTTATTCAAGATTTTATTTGTCATTATATTTTTATTTTTTTCTTTTTAAGGTTCACCTAAGAAATACTTGTCTCTGCTGTCATCTAACTGACTTACCCTCATGGAGTTGATAAATTTCTTCAAGGGGTTAGTCCATAAGATTAACCAAAATCTATACTAGCAGCTTTGGTTCCAAGATCAAACTAGACACCACGTCTAATTTGTCAAGGTAGGCTTAAGAATCTAAGCACCATGCTTACATTAAAAATCCTATAGAGGCATGATCTCACATCCCAGCTTCAAACTAAACACCGTGCTTAGTTAGAAAGATGTAAGACCAATACTTCCAAACCGAAACTTACTAGCATAGAGAAAGGAAATATGACAGGATAACCAAGAGTCATTCAACGGAGACAGATTTTTGAACAAAGGAACCTAGTCAGAAGTTTGCTTAGCCAATCTATTCAAACTCAAATAAGGCTAGGATAAGAGAGCAAAGAAAGGCATGCCTTGCTTCATCTCCAACATGAATTTCTTCCATTATTCATGATAACAACTCAAAGTTCATTAATCAAAATGCAACACCATGTCACAATTTTGATTAAAGAAGGCTAGTTTAACCTAAGCACCATGCTTAAATTAAAAAGCCTATGGATGTACCACAAGTGTACTCATGTGAATACACCCAAACTCAGAGCATATGGCATGAACAGAGGAAGAGCTATGATGTTATATTTTCATGGAGACAAATATGAGTGAATGAGTTGGTCAACATTACCTTGACATACCTGAATGTGTACCAACAGCATGTATGGATGAAGCATCAGAGTTGTCGCTGTGGTGGCTCGGTTTCCATCTCAGGCGACTACCAAGGCGTGGGTTGGAGTCCATCACTTTTAGTAGCATGTCAGTCGTGTAGCAAGTCGTTTATTGGTAACTCCTACATATTAGTGACTCGCATACACGACAAATGTAGGAGGAACAACTCATGCAAGCTTCTAACTAAAAGGAATATTGCGACCATGACTCCCCTTTGTTGTGTCTTTTTTTAGAATCTTTAAACGAAGTGTGATCCAAGATATGCATGGAGTCATGGTTGGTAAAAGGAGTGAGAGAGGTGTTGCACAAACCACCGTTAAAGATGAAGGAGGTTTATGGAAGTCATGTGTCCTGTCCTGGTTGCGTGATGAGTCACTCGGTGTTGTGCAACGTGCAGGGGAGATCTTGAAGGTGTGTTAGGTATGCTTGAGAGATCTCCCCCCACACTTATTCTTGTACCTGCTTTATTTTGATACAAAGAAAACAAAACAAGAGCAATAACAACAAGCAAGGACTCTATTGGCTATAAGGACCAGAGAGTAAGAAAGATTTTATTTTTATTTCTTTATTAGTTTTATTGAAAACTTGTTCACCCAACTTTTTATAAACAAGGCCAAGATAAAGATGCAGAGAAAGATATGCCTTGGTTTATCTCCATATCAGATTACTTTCATTGATTATGTCAACAACTCAAAGTTCATTGATCAGATGAAGACAGTTATAAGATGTTGGTGAATATTTATTTACCTTTGCATACCTGAGTATATGTACCGGCAACATATATGTATGAGGCTGTTGAAGTTGTTGTTGCAGCTAGCATGATGGTTTTGCTCAGGTGATCTCCGAAGTCAGGCCACACACACATCAATGAGCATGGGCCATGGGCCTTGATGATACTAGCAAAGGTTCAGAAGCGGGTGACTCCCAATCTTTTTTTTAGTTCTCTTTCTTTTTTTTCTTTTTTAGTCTCCCTCATCTCTCTTATTTTTTTCTTTCATTCATTTTTTTCTTCTCTCTTTTTTTATATCATCTCTCTCTCTTTTTTTTTCAATATATATATTTTAACTCTCTCTTCTTTTTTTTTGCAAGGCGAGGCTGACATCTTCATCATCATTTTTTGAATGACCCTTTGGTGTGCATGGAACTTGGGTTTCTCACCGTCCTCCCCCACACTAGGACTTTTGCATAAAAGTCAAGTGCAGAGTTAGGGCCTTCTTACGAGTGTGTTCCATTACCTAGGAGTGCATCAAGCTTTTGTAGTTGATGTCGTTCCATGTCGTCAAGCATCATATGACTCGAGTTCTTCATATTTTTTCCTGAAATGGTTAGCGACATACCCGAAGGTGCATACTAACTTGATAACATGCCCTCACCATTTAAAGAAGATATATATATTTTTTTAAAATAACAATAGTAATAATAATAAAATATATATTTTTTAAGGATAATCCGGGGTATCTCCCGGCAGTGCTTAAGTTATGGTCTTAAGCTTGACCGTGGGAACTTCTTCTTGCAGCAATCAATGGTGGTGTAGTTCCCAGCTTTACCACCAATCATAGGCATTAATATTCAAGCTGCAAGGTATGCACCATCGTACTACTACGGGATTTGCAATGTTCATGACAAACATGAGCATTCACAACCATTCTCTCAAAAAGTTGAACAACTAGAATCAAGAGATGGTTGCGAGATCCTTGTAGAAGCAAGTGGTCCGAAGCGAAACAAACTATGGCGACCTTGAGCATGAAATGTGAGGGACCTCAAAGCCATGCTTGTTAGCGGGCCCCTTCTTGGCTCCAGAGTTGTTGCTTCGGGCATGTCCGTGGCACGAAAGTTTTCATTCTCAAAAGATATATCATGGAGGATGATCACTTAACCTTGACCATTATCGAGAACAATGATCTTGATGGCCAGAGGGACATGCATCTTGTTCGAGCACGGGCGCAGGAGAAGGATTCGCATGCTCGAACAAGTAGCTTTGCTTCGCCTTTAGGTTTTCGAGCAAGTGCTATGGCTGGCAGAAGCAAAACTTTTAAACTTCTCATCGGGGCTCCCTTATTTTTTATATATAAATGATATTTTCAAGAGGGTGCCCTATGAGAAGATCAAAATCGAGGATGGCATAGATGAGGAAGTATAAGAAACTTCAGTTTCGTTAATTTCCAATGGCACAGCCCTAACAATCCCACAAAACTCAAAGATGAGTCCGGATGGACTTCTGAAAAGTTTGTCGGTCGGGACTAGCGGCATATCACCCTAAAAGGGTTTCCACTGGAATGAAAGTAGTCCCAAAGAACGTTTCACTTCCAACAAGTAACAACCGTACTTTCGTTGACTCCACATTAGGGGAGACTTCCTAAGAAATGTCAGAATTTTGTGCCAAGAAATGTTTTGAAGTTCTTCCATAATCCTCGAATTTTGATAGTGAACTCCGAAGAATAAAACATTCCTTCCTTCGGTGTTCGTTGTTCGGGCGAGGGCTCAACAGACGAATCGAAGGGTGGCAAGGGAAAGGATTCGGCTGCTGAGGGCTCTTCAGAACTTGACATGCCCTTGTATGGAGGGGTTTGGGTACGATGACAGGAGAAGCGTGCTTCTCTAGGATGTAAACAAGGATTTTCCTCTATTCCATCATGGTTTTTATGAAAACGGCCCTCCAACGGTTATGTCAAAGCATAGGGCAGCATCTATGTCTAGATCCGAACAAAGGATATGCAAAAGCACATTATCGGATAAAGACAAGTCTAGGTCAGCATGTATAAACATTGTGAACCTGGCCTAGGCTGTACCTATGGACTCCTTCTTGTTTTGCTCAAAGTCAAGGTTGCCCTTGGTAGAGCGGCGATACGAGACATGGATAAGAATGCAAGATAAAACTTGATCTTAAGCTCATTCCATTCTCTATTCGCACTTTCTACGGCATCAGTGTACCGTTGTTTTGCCTCTCCTTGAGGGAGAACATAAACAACTTCCACTTAAGAATTTCTTGTGTCATGCTAGGAATGCTTAGGCATGAACACAATTCCTCGAATTTTTGCAAGTGGTTAAAAGAATTTTCATTGTCGTGACCAAAGAAGGGTTTTGTCCGAACCATAGCTTTGAATCTTGGGTGGAGTTCGTAACTGGATGGAAATTTTGGTTTTGAAAAAGAATGTGGTTCAAAGAACTCCCCCTTTGAAGCAGAAGGATTTTGAATGTGGAGCTGGCTTCTTGGTGAAAGGATCGGATAAAAAGGAATATTTTGTTTTTATATAAAGAAAAGATAAAAGATTTTTTTATAAAACACAAGGATACACGGGTGAACTAGGTTCGGAGATAAATACGACAACCGTTCCCCGGCAACGATGCCAGAAAGCTTGTTGGTGGTTCTTAGCGTCAGCAGAAAAGTCCGCAAGCGCACGGAAGTACCGTTGTAGCCTTCACCCGGAAGTATTCAGGGTATCGTAATTTTCCGGAGGAACGGTCTTTGTACTTAGTCTCTTAAACTAGTTTACTCAGATGAGACGGAAGGGATAGCTTGGGTAGAGAGTTTCTTCTAAGGTCAAACGCATATAAGCGATGGAAACTTCCCCACTACTTGCTTGCTTCAGGCCCACTGACGCACCTGGTCTGCCAGGCGATACCAGTATCAACGCTATTCCACGTCCGAACGTGGGGGGATGCTGGTACGAGTGGACAGGGCTGTCACCAGCTACCACCTAGCCCTCTGCCCGTGGGCGCGCGCAACATACGAAGGTAGACTCTGACCTAGACACGACATCTACGAAGGCGACTACTACTCTAGCGGCGTACAGGAACATCCATCTCTATCAGGAGTCCTCTTGCCAGAGCATCCGTCCAAAGGACGAACGACGATCCCACAAACAAGTAGCTTTATGGAAGTAACATGCTTAATGAATCAAACCAAAGTTGAACACGAACTTCTTACTTCAAGTAGCAAGACTGATCGTAGAGGTACAAGTTGGATCGAGAGCCGACAAGCCCGGCACTTCGTCCTCCCGGAGGCAGAACTGCTTTGACTCCGCTCTTTCTCCAGCTTTTGTCCCTCTCTCACTCCCTATACTAAATTAGCTATAAGCTAATGGAATAGAGCTTGCTCTTCCTCTCTACATTGTGACCTCTTGTGTTGGTGAATCCATTCATGAATAGGTGTAGAGAGGAGGCCTCCTTTTATAGCTTGAGAGGAGGGGGTTCTATGCAAAAGGATCATCCCCACATGGAAGGACCCAAACCGACCTCCAAAGGGCAGGTTTCCACTTTCCATCTATGTTGATCGTAGGTGGGACCGTCCTTGGGGAACCACCCTACAACCTCCAGAAGAAAAATGGGCCCGAGAGGCCCCACCAGGGGGGCGGCCGCCCCCGGGACCGGTCGGTCCCCTGGTGGGCCCGTTTGGCCACCGCCTTCGCGTGGTTGGTTCTCCTCTGGGCCTAGACCTCTCCTATGGTTACGAATGGGCCCAGATTTGTAATAAAGGTGTGCTTCTTTGTTATTCTTGGTTGTGCATTCTCTGAATTCACATTTCTCCTTTACGCTTTCCAATTGGTGTTGTGCACTTCCACTTGTTTCACCATAAATCCTGCAAAAACATAAACACTAGGGGTACAAGTGGAAGTCTGTTAATAGCATGTCTATGTGTTAAAGTATGATAGTTTCTCTCCCTTTAGGCATAAGTTGGTGGTTAAAAATGATCTATAAGGACCGCCAACATGGTATACAATTATGTACTATTGTAATTATTCGACAGGGCAGCAGACTTGCATTGAGAAAGGAATCTCAATGTAGTGTCTCTGACTGTCTATTAAGAAAACAAAATGGAATCCATTAGGGACCATTCGTTGTCGGCCTGCTGGATCGAGACTTTGCAACTAGCCACATACTACGGAAAGCCCTATCTCCGGTTGCTCCTCTACTCGAACCGACAACCACGCACTGGGAGTGGAGAGATGGCGAGAGTAGCGTGTACCCTCGTGGCCGTCGTGCCTGGAGACGAGAGGAGTACTGTGCTCTCGGGTGGCGCAGGACCGGTTCAAGTTTTGGAAAAGCCATGGTAGACGGTGTTGGCATATGCAAGCTTAGGTGCTACATATGCAGTGTGGATAGGGATCCCCAGCTGGGTACTTAATCGATTTGAATCGTCGTTGCTCCTCGGATTAATAGAGACTTGATCCACTGACTTACAGCGAACAGTGGTTCGAAACTAGGTGAAAGATGTGGGAAATGGGTGATTGTGGAGATTATCTTAATGAATCAATCTAGATTCAGGATTAAGCTTTAAGCTGACTTAGAGAGCTTTTCTGCAAAACTCTTTGATTCTTGCTATAACCTCTCCTTGATTCCCCTCAGCCTGCATTCCTGAGTCTTCTCCCCAATTTTTGGTCTGGTAAGTCTTGCGGAGTATCCCTTGTACTCAGGGTTTGTTAACCCCCTGTTGCAGGTGAAAGTCAGAAGTACAGGTTTGGCTATCGCCAAGCTAGTGGCACCGAAAGAGCGGCCCTATGCAGTAGATGACATGTGCTTATCAGCACTTCCTTGGGCAAGATGTCATCTATATTACTTATAAGTGTAAGAGCTACCTTATCTTGTCTCTATCGACAAGAATTTTTGTAAAGACTATCACTGGAATTTGTAAACTATAGTTGTACTCTTCCGCTTTTTACTCTGATGTATTTTGAACTCTATGAATGAATGTAATAAGATGGTTGGTTTCCGTACCGTGAAATGATCCTCAACGGGACATTGCGGTGTTCGCAAGAACACCCGATAGGGCTTCCGGAGTTATCAGGCTCCCGTGCATAGCAGTCGGAGGTCAGTTGGACTACGGCAGGTGCAGATGGGCCATGGTAATTCGGGTAGTTCTGTCATACAGAATATCTAGACACCACGTCTACACATTGTTCATTATCTACCCAACGATCGTTTGGATAAACGCTATACGAGTAATTACATGAATTCAATAAGATCAAACCAACTATACTAGACATATAATCAAAGTAGACATTGACTAATGCAATTAAGAACAGTATGAACTATTAAGAAGAATGTTTTCCTAATCATAATGAAGAATACAATAATAGAGAAAGAACTAGAACTATACCGAACTCCGTGCTCCAGACAGACGCCGGGGGCTCGAATCCCGCTGAAGAACTAGATCTCCTCCACTTCTAATCTAACTAGGCTAGAACTATGAACTAGGAGGCTCTTGATGAACTAGAGGGCTCTTGATGGCTTTAAGACTTTATGCCTTCGATGAATGATTGTGGTCTCCCTCCAGGGGGGTCTGCCCCTTTGTTTATAGTCCGGTGGGATGAATGTGCGCCGTAGGATAGGATCAAACCGACTTCAATAAAGGGCCGAGATGACTCCCAAAAGGCGGCGGAAGAAGACTCTGGAAGGCGGGGCCAAACCCTAGCCAGGGGGCGCCGGTCGGCCCTACCCTAGCGCCGGCTGGCCCCACCCTGGCTGGGTTCGGGCCCCAGGTCGCTCGGGTGTCTTCCGGATGCTTCTAGTGCTTCGTTGATGAAGTTGCCTTAGGCGGATAAGTTTCGTGATATTTAAGCACTTTAATCCCTCTTTTATGCTTTTCTAGAATAACCCCTAGGAAAATACAGAACATGCAAAACTCGTGGAAATCGTCAGTTAAAACCCTAGACTAGTGTGTATTCATGTATCCTTTTGTGTCTAAAGTTCTAATAAAAGTTGACGTTATCGACCGTCAAAAATGCCTTAGGATGAATGATTGATTGATGCCTCCAGGGGGGTTCTGCCCCTTTATTTATAGTTCGGTGGGATGAACGTGCTGCCGTAGGATCAAACTGACTTAACCAAGGGCCGAGATGACTCCCCAAAGACGGTGGAAGAAGACTCCAGAAGGCGGGAGACGAAACCCTAGGGGGGGGCCGCCCGGCACCCCTAGGGGCCGGCCGGCCCCACCACCTGCCAGGTGGGGCCCCTGCTTGCTTCGGGTGTGTTCCAGAGGCTTCCCACGCTCTAATGACGATGTTTCCTTGCCGGATAAGATTCGTGATATTTAAGCACTTTAATCCCACTTTTACGCTTTTCTGGAATAACCCCTGGAAAATACAGAACATGCAAAACTCATGGAAATTGTTAGTTAAAACCCTAGACTAGTGTGTATTCATGTATCATTTTGTGTCTAAAGTTCTAATAAAAGTTGATGTTATCCACCATCAACATTCTTCATGGCCTTCCTCAATGGTTCATCACCTACATCATCAAGATTCTCATGCTCTCCTTGAGAGCCGTTAGATTCATCGAACTCCACATCATATGTTTCTTCAACAAGGCCGGTGGCATTGTTGAATACTCTATATACTTTGGACTTGAATGAGTGACCAACAAGAAAGCCAATATCACAATGTCTTTGGAACTTCCCTAGGTGTTGCCGCTTCTTGTAGATGTAGCATTTGCAACCAAACACCCGGAAGTAGGAGACATCCGGCTTCTTTCCATTGATAAGCTCATGGGGGTCTTCTTTAGCAACCGGTGAGGGAATAGGCGGTTAGATGCATAACATGCGGTGTTGATTGCCTCCGCCCAAACCTCTCCGGTGTGTTGTACTCATCAAGCATAGTCCTTGCAAGGGTGATCAATGTCCGGTTCTTCCTTTCAACAAGTCCATTTTGTTGAGGTGTATAGGTAGATGAAACTTCATGCTTGATCCCAACTTCATCACAATATACTTCAATGTTTGTGTTGTCAAATTCTTTCCCATTGTCACTTCTAATCTTCTTGATCTTCACTTCAAATTCATTTTATGCTCTCTTGGCAAACTTCTTGAAAGATGTGGCAACTTTGGATCTTGTCATGAAGAAAGAACACCCAAGTATATCTTGAGAAATCATCAACAATCACTAAGCAATAGAGCTTTCCACCCATACTTGCATAAGTTGTTGGCCCAAATAAATCCATGTGAAGTAGCTCTAATGGTCTTGATGTTGAAACAAATGCCTTGGATGGATGTGTATTTGCCACTTGCTTGCCGGCTTGACAAGCACTACACAATTTGTCCTTCTCAAATACAACATCTTTCAATCCTCTCACCATTTCCTTCTTCAATAGCTTCTTGAGTGTGCTCATCCCAACATGTGCAAGCCTTCTATGCCGTAGCCAGCCAAGAGATTGCTTGGTGAATAGACAAGTCTTCAAGTTAGCATCTTCCGAGTTGAAATCCACTAGATAGAGGTGATTGTACCAAAAACCCTTGAATATAACTTCATTGTCATCTTTCTTAAAAACAACCACTTCTTCACTTGTAAAGAGGCATTGGAAGCCAAGATCACATATTGCCCATTGGATAGCAAGTTGAAGCTCAAAGAAGCAACTAGAAGCACATTGGAGATAGAATGATCGTTTGAAATAGCCACTTTGCGAAGCCCTTGCACTTTGCTCTTGGAATTGTTACCAAATGTTATCTTTCCTTGATCTTCGACATTCTCTTCTAGTGAGGTGAACATACGAGCATCACCGGTCATATGTTGAGTGCATCCACTATTAATTACCCAATGAGAGCCACCGGTCTTGTAGTTCACCTACACACAACAAATCAAGCTTGATGTTTAGGAACCCATACTTGAGAAGGGCTCCAGACTTTCTCAACCAAAGCTCTTGCCACCCACAATTGCCTAGGACTATTCTTGTTAGGGGGACCTAGGAACATGACTTTCACTTTGCCTTTGGAATCGTTTCACAACATGTAGTGAGTATCAAAGGCAAAGGGCCTAGCATGCTTGGGCAAAGGTTGTGGTGGTGGTGTCTTGCACTCATGAGCAAAGTGACCTTCTTGTCCACATTCAAAGCATCTCTTCGGCTTGGGCTTGGGCTTGTTCTTTGCTTTGTTGAGTCTATTTTGAGCTTGAATATTTTGCACCTTCTCACTCATGTAGCCAATCCCATTTCTATCAAACTTCATCACAGTGTTCATAAGGAGATCACTTTGAAGATATTGGCCTCTTGTGAACTTTTGCAATCCCATGGTGAGATGACCCTTCTCTTGCTTCAACTTCTTGTTCTCTTCCAACAAGGATGCAAGTTGACACTTCTCACTCTTGAGAATCTTGTTTTCTTCTCTTAGCACTTTCAACTTCATCATCTTGTTGCACCGTCTCAATGACAATGGTGTTGGTGGTTGATTTCTTCTCTAGCTCTTTCTTCAAGTTTTCATTCTCAATCTTGAGCTTGACATAATCATCATGGCAATCAGCCACCACCACTTCCTTGCCTTCGCCACTATCCTCTTGCTCAATGATCTCATCAATTAAGTCATCACATGATGTAGCTATGTCACACTTAACAACAAGGTTAGGAGCATCATGTGTTTCATTAGAAAGCAAGTCATAAGCCATAGCAAGGTTGTCATGATTCACTTTTACTTGAGTGTAATCCTCTTTTAGCTTGTTGTAACTAGTGGTGAGATCAATGTGCATCCTCTTAAGTTTATCATATTTTTCTTTGAACTTCTTTATGTTGGATTTGAGCTCCTTGAGCTTGGATGACACATTTTGATTTTCATCTCTAAGCTCATCACTAGTTTTAGTGAATTGTTCATTTTGAGCTAAGAGGTTGACATTCTCAAGTTTTAACTTTTCATTTTTACTTGTTAGCTTTCTTATCACTTTGGTGTAATCATTAAGCAAGCTAGCAAGTTCATCATAGGTTGGTGAATCATATTCATTGTCACTATCACTACTCTCATCATCACTTGGTACCTTCTTGTCCTTAGCCATGAGGCAAAGGTGTGTTGGAGATGAGGGCGGTGAATGGCGGTGGAGGAATAGAAGTCCCAATGACAAGAGCGGCCACTTTCTCTTTTTCATCATCACTTTCTTCGCTGGAAGAGCCACTTGAAGATTCAATGTCGGTGAGCCAATCACCAACAATGTAAGCCTTGCCATTCTTCTTGTTATTGTGAAATTGCTTCTTCTTGAATGGCTTGGCCTTCTTCTCATCATCACTCTCATCACTTGAGTCTTGCCTTTTGCCTTTGTTCTTCTTCTTGAACTTGTCTTTCTTGGGCTTTGGGCATTGATGAGCAAGATGCCTAAGCTCTCAACAATTGTAGCAATCCATTTCGGAGATGGGTTTTCTCTTGCTACTAGTGAAGAACTTCTTCTTGTTGGAATCAAACTTGATTCCCTTGTTGTTGAGCTTCTTTGCATCTTAGTGATCTTTCTCACCATGAGAGCAATCTCCACATCATCATCATCACTATCACTTGTGGAATCATGAGAAGAATACTTGACCTGAGATTTGCCTTTCTTGTCGGCCTTGAGAGCTAAGTCCTTCTTCTCTTCTTTGTTTGATGATGAGCCATCTTGAGGGGTGATCTTCATATACATCTCATGAGTATTGATCTTCCCCAAAATTTGAGTGGGAGTTAAATTGGAGAGATCCCCTTGATGTAGCACGGTCACAATGTGACCATACTTGTCAATGGGAAGAGCATTGAGAATCCTCCTTGCAACTTCGGCCGGAGTGAGTTGGGTGAGCCCAAGGCCATTGACTTCCTCTACAATGATATTCAAGTGAGAGTACATGTCATTAGCACTTTCATTAGCAAGCATTTTGAAAGAATTGAGCTTTTCCATGATAAGGTAATATCGTTCCTCACGCTCATTCTTAGTTCCCTCATGGAGCGCACAAATATCTAACCATAGTGTATGGGAATTTTTGTGGTTCCTCACACGGCTGAACACCTCTTTGCTAAGGCTTCTAAAGATGATGTTTCGAGCCTTAGCATTCCACTTTTCGTGCTCTATCTCAACGGGTGTGAGGGTTGCGCCGGCTTTGGGAGTGGGGTACCCTTGAATGGCCGCTTTGTGAACACTAAGGTCCACCGCCTCAAGGTATGCCTCCATACGAATTTTCCTAATAAGGAAAATCGTTACCGTCAAAGACATGAGGGGGACCAACGTGACCACCGGACATCCTTCTCTTGGCGGTTAAGCCAAATTAATGAGCAACAATGCTCCGATACCAATTGAAAGGATCGAGGGTGCTCCAAAAGGGGGGTGAATTGGGCAACTAGTAAATTTTTCGAAATACAATTCAACCTATCGCCATTTGCCCTAATCTCACCCCACAAGTGCTTGTGTTGATTCTAAGCCTAGAGCCAAGTCCTATCACAAGTATACTACTCTAAGAAAGTAGAGAACATAAAGTAAATGTGGGAATGTAAATGAGTTAGAGATTGCAAGCTGAGTTTTTCCCGAGGTATTAGAGAGTCGGCACTCCCCACTAGTCCTCGTTGGAGCATCCATGCAAGGGTGTAGCTCCCCCTTGATCTTCATAAAGACCAAGTGCTCTCTACGGGCTGATCCTTTGCCTCTCCGGTGCGGTGGATCGCCCACAACTGCTCACAAGCTTGGCTTGGGCCGCCCACAAGCTCTCCAAGCGGTCACCAAGCCTCCGATCGCCACCGAACCGTCTAGGTGATGCTGATCACCAAGAGTAACAAGCCTAGACTCTCACTTGATCAAGAACAAGGCCAAAGAGGGTGATGGATGCACACAAGTCACTCTTGATCACACTCTAGGGAAGAAGCTCACTAGCAAGTGGAAATCACTCAACCTCCTTAGGGCTCTTGCACTCACACCAAGTCACAATGGTTGCTTCAGCTGAACAAATGGGCAAGAGAGCTAGAATGAGGGTGATAGAGAAGTATAAATACCCCAATTCTCACACTAGCCATTTGACTTAGAAACAGCTTTCTGGGAACCGTCGAACTAGATGAACAGTGCTAGCATCGGACCAAACCCCGCCAGTCCGACTCTCACACGCGTACTGCAGGCGACACTGTTATAGAGGGACCATCGGACGCAAGACAATGGTCTGACGCACACCGTCGGACCAATGTCTGACGCCCTCGAGCTCTCGGGTGAGCTCTGCACAGGGACCAAAAACTTGAAAAGCACGCACCAATGGTCCGACGCTCCCCGTCGGACGCAGTCCGACACTCAAACGCACTCTCGGGAGCTCTCTGCGTGAAAATGGCCACCGTCGGACGCTACGGACAAATAGTCCGACGCCTTCTCTCAGCTCGGTCCGACGCTCACCTGAAAGACCCAGGCACCGTCGGACGTTGGGCAATGGTCCAACGACCATCCCAGACAGCGTCCGACGCCCCTTGGTGCGCTGAGAAGCACCCTAGGGGCTGCCACACACCATCGGACTCCAAACATTGGTCCGACGACCATACTACCTAGTGTGTGACATTCTCAAATTGATCAAAACTTCGCCGAATCGCAAACTTTCCAAAACGAAGTTTGATCCTCTCTCTCTTAAGAGTCTCCCTGGGCTGTCTAGAGCTATGTTGGACAAGTGTGCATCACATCTACACTCTCTAATCTTGCCCTAAGTCAAGCTACCCATCCAAACCCCTATTTATAGTACGGTCAAAGGGAAAAACAAAACCTAAGAATACTCCAAGTGTCTCTCAACTCCAAATGACACTTGGGACTAGCCTATCACCGTCTTGCCTTCCATCCTTTGAAAACTGAATCGATTTTCATCGCTAGAGGCTTGAACCTACATGTTATTATGACCTAACCTCTAGGTTATCCTGCAAAACACACGTTAGTCATAATAACCTCTTTGTTGTCATTAATCACCGAAACCACTAGGGCCTAGATGCTTCAAAGAGAATGGAACAAAAATATAGAGGTTGAGCGATGAACCATCTTTAGGCCAATGATGGGAGAGCAAATGGCCATAAAATTTGGATCTCACACTTAGGGGGAGCAAGTTCACAAGCATGATTGTAAGCATTTGATTGTGCATATTCATATGATTGATGCATTGCACAAGTACTTAAATTGAATATACATGCTTGTTTGGTGTATGTTAGACTTAATATATGTGGTGAAATGAACTAATAGCATGCATGTGATTTGGTAGCTAGATCTCGGTTTTGTCCAAGTGGTACTAGTACCTTGTTTCTAATGTTGATTTCATGAGGTATTCTAGTGTCTTTGGTTGCATGAACTTTCACAAGTAGAATATGGCTAACCTTGGTGCTAAGAAAGGTTTATACATGCACTCTGATGGTATCGCGCTTCAAAGATCCAATTTGATAAACCTTAGCATCAAATTAGTAGTAATATCTCTCTCGCTTGAGTTATCCAATGCATATGTGCAAAACTTTTCAATTCCAAACTCTTGGCACATATGTAGGGGGAGTTAATACTACCAAATTTAATTCATTGAATATCTTTGTAGAGGTTGTCATCAATTACAAAAAAGGGAGAGACTGAAAGCCCTAGTTTATTTTTTGGCTAATTGATGACACCTATGTACTAACCATGTGCTTAAATGTTGTGATTACAAGGATGGTTAGATAAGCCAAGTGAGGAGCTATGATGGCATCCATGCAAGTGGTGTAAGTTCATCAACATGTTGGATCAAGTACTTCTCGGCTTGGATGTTGGAAAAGAGCTCAACAAAGGTATAATCAATATGGCTCTTTCCATTTAAGTGATCAAGACACTATAGAGAGTGTAATCACATTTAGTATAGATTACCGTACTATTAAGAGGGGAGGAATTCGTTTGCAATCTCGGCCACCAAGTGCCTTGAGTTGAAATAGTTTGAGCATTTGCATTTAGATCTAGAGCACTAACTTAAAAGCCCTTGAAAATTGCTTTAAAATCTGGCTAACACTTGTCCCTAAGAGCGTAGAACACTTGGGTGTTAGCACTTAGAAGCTTGGGCATTGAAGAGAGGTGAAAACAACTCTTAGAGGTGCACTGGACTCATCCGGTGCATCCAGAGGCTCTTTGGAACCTCCCTGTTCTTATACCTGGACACTAAAACAGTAAACAGTCCGCGTCTGGTGCTAAAGAACATGTGTCCAGTGTGAGTTTGCGCTGAGCTGACTTCGTGAGTACACTGGATGCTCTGGTGTTCGGTGGTAGTGCAGCGGACGCGTCCGGTGCTCCCAGGTGCTCTCTGGAAGCTCTCTGGTGCTGTGTGATCTGCACAGCATCCGGTGCAAAATAATAGCGTGGGAAGAAGCCGACCGTTGTTATCCGATGAGCAACATTCAAAGGAACGGCGACGCGGCGTGCATGCGTGCACCTGGACATAGGCACCGGCAGGGAGCGTCCGGTGCCCAGCATCCGGTGTGCACGCAGAGTTTGCAAAACGGCTAGTTTTTCACTCAAACTTATAAATAGCCACTCTAACAGTTTGGGCAAGAACTCTTGCGCATTTCACTCATTGCTAACATCTCTTGAGCCATTGCCAAAGCCTCTCCCACTCATTCTTGACCATGATTCACATCCAAATTGAGTTTTGGAGTGATCCAAGTGCATTTACTCATCTAGATCATCTCTAGGCACTTGTTGATCGTTGTTGCTGTGGATTTCTCTTGTTACTCTTGGTGATTGCTGTCACCTAGATGGTCTTGAAGCATCGAGGGAGTTGGCGGAGTTGGAGATTGTCTCTGGCCTCTCCCGATGATCTTTGTGTGGGGTTGGTACCTTCCCCGGCTGAGAGCCGCAAGGTAGCACTAGTAAATTGCTCGTGTCATTGAGTTATCTTGCTCGTGGTAGGTTCTTGTGGGGCTCATTTGTTGAGCTTGACATTGATTGTCAATTAGCCACCGAACCACCGAGTATTGGTCGACACAATGAGGATGTAGTGTGCTGGCAAGCACGTGAACCTCGGGGATAAATCTTTGTCTTCATTGTGTTGATCTTCGGATTTCTTGTGACCATCACCTTCGAGTGTATTGGTATATTCATTGGGTGATTGGGCATCTACTCTACTCGGCGGTATAAAACACTGCACCTCTCTTTTATATTTATGCATTTACTTTTGTAGTTGTAGTAGTGTTCCTAGCTAGTTTCACGTGGGCCTAGTGAGTTGTAGTGACATAGTCTTGTTGTGTGGAACTAGAGACTTAGCTAGAACGGTTAGGAGGCTTGCATTTTTGAGTAGGCTAGCGCAAAACTTGCTTCGCCTTTTATTGTACTAATCCTTTTGGTCAAGTGTTGTTTGTAGAATTTTAATTAGGCTATTCACCCCCTCTAGCCTCTTTGGACCTTTTATGGTTTTGATAATTGATGAAACCTAGTTTGCTAATGGTTGTTCTAAGTGTTTCATGAGTTAGATTGGCTAACACCAAGATGGAGTAAGGTGAAGGCCACAAGTGAGGGGCTATGACGGCATCCATGCAAATGGTGTACGTCCATCAAAAGGAGAACAAATATTTTATCATTGGAGGAAAAGGAAAGAGAGGAAAGCTAGGAGCTCAAGGCAAAAATATATCTTGTAGGAAGCTCTTTGGTTTTGGTGATCAAGACTCTTTAGAGAGAGTGATCAAATTTAGGATAGGCAGTCGTACTATTAAGAGGAAAGAACTCGTTCATGAAATACTGGTTTCTAAAGTGCCACTAGATGATATTACACTTGTTGCATATGGATGTAGCTAGATGCTAGTGAACATTAACAAAACCCTTCGAAAAATGATTGTGAAATCCTAACACACATGCACATGAGGTGAAGTTTATAAGCGATTTCTCGAGTTGTATCTGTGGAGAAACACGCATCAGACGCTGGCCTCGTGAGCACTGGACGCTGTCCCAGAGCGTCTGTTGGCTAACCCTAGGAGAGACTCAACTAACAGAAGAGCACCGGACACTGGAGCATCTGGTGGGTCTGCACCAGATGTGTCATGTGCACATTTGACCTCTCTGGAACCTTAGTAAAACCACACCGAATGCTAGTGATCGCAAGGGGTCACGTCCGGTGACCGCAAAGGAGTGTCTGGTGTGAACAAGCTGAAAAGAGCCATTGGAAACAACGAACACCGAGGAGCATCCGGTGACCTCAAACCAGATGCGTCCGGTACATCTGGGAGCTCTTTGGAACATCTCTAGTGGTTCACCGGATGCTGGGCGTTCATGGGTCCGATGGGTGTTGACGGTCGCTAACACCCCGTTTTACCGTCAACATTTCACCCACAATCAAGGTAAAACCACATGAAATGCAAGGAACTCACTTTGAAACTCACATAGTTCCATATGTCCTTGGAAAAATATTGTGTATGCAGGAAAAATAGGTGAAAACAAGCAAAAACGAAGCAAACCAAGACACCTCAGCACCTCAGCTGCCACATGCGAGCCAGAGGGGGGGCGCCCGCCATAGTAGGGCGCCCGCCCTATGAATTCTGCCAAATGGGCATGCCACCTCACAAATTTGTGTGTCCATCCTCCCAAATGGCCTATGGAACATTGGTTTTACATCAACGGCTCAGAATCAAGTTACGAGGATCCGGTGGCCCTACCAACAGGGTGCCCGCCCTGTCCAAAGTGAGTGCCACGTCCACAATCCGAGGGAAAGACTCCAGGAGTCATCCAAGCCATTAATTGAAGTCGGTTTTCATCCAATGGTGATCATGTGATGTGCCATGGATCGAAGGACCCACATGTCATCCTCCCGGGGGTTGCAAACCACCAAACCAGGGCATCAACCGACCTTGCAACCACCCTTGAGGAGGAAGGAGGGCCGCAGGATGCAAGGCGGTGCATCCAAGGGGGCAGCCGCCCTACCACTCTGCGCCACCGACCTCCAGCGCCCCTACAAGTACCCCTGGTGCTCTCCTACACTATAAATAGGACCAGTTTCCACACTTGTAAGCAGAAACACACAAGCAACATCACTAGAAACACTAGAGAGCCACTTCAGCTCATAGTCAGTAGTAGCTCCTCTCTCTCTAGCGAAGCTCTGCTCTTAGGAATAGTGCTAGCTAGAGAGTAGTGAGAGAATTCAGGAGAAGAAGGAAGTCTGTGGAGGAGCCGGGCTTGTCGACGACCTCCTCTGCGGTGTTCTTCACTCTTACTGGCAATAAAGATCCCCCTCTTCATTTATTTATTAGTATACTTTAAGCAGCTGTATACTTGCTCATTGCTTGGTTAGAGTGCTCTAATTCTTGAGCTCGAGTTAGAGTAGTAAGTTTTATATATTAGGCTCGGTTCTTAGGCTATAGCTTACCCTTGAGGACCGCTAGGCCCATGGATAGTAGTGGTAGGTTCTAGGTGGTAACAGCCCTAGAATCCTCTAGATTCCATCACGTTCAGTCTAGTCTCGGTATAAGCGTAGGGCTTGTAGACGTACGGGGCCTAATCAGTCGAACTTTGGCTAGTTTAGGACTTTGCGTGCCCCGGGTATAGCAGACTCTTTGGTATAACAATCATCTAATCTTTTACTGAGTTAGAGTTCTCCCATAAACTCAAGAGCAACCCCAATTTATCCTAGTGTTTTCACCTTAGTTATACTTCATTGATTTATCCTTACTAAGGTTATTATCCTATTTATCCATATCTAGATCCTTGACTATCAGATCCTAGGAATCACAAACCCAGCCTTCCTTTGGGAAAATATAAATTCGACACCTGGTACTCCCAGGTAAAGTGCTACACGATAGTTCTGTGCGCTTGCAGAATCCCATCACCTATCCTATAGAGCTACCCATAGCATTTTTGGTACAGTTGCTAGAAATAACTTTATTCCTAGTAGCAACGTTAGAAGTGTCAACAACCATATACTTTGAGCATAGGGATTGACAACCCCCAGTGATTGCATTGAGAAGTATTGTTACCACTACTAGAGGATAGATTTGGCTATACTCTTTTGATAGCGTTAGTAACTGTCAACAAGCATTTTTCGCGCCGTTGCCAGGGAAGGCAATTGTTGAATTCCTCTGATCTAAGTCAAGTCTAGATAGTTATTCTTAGAATCACGAATATGGCCGAAAGTAGCCATCCGTGAATTCTCTGCACCTTCTGCTGCTAATATAGCAATAGGACCTGGTGTCATCGAGGCGAACACTCAGTTCGAGTTAATGCCCGCATTGATCACAATGGTTCAAACTAGCCCATTTTGTGGCAAAGGTCATGAGGATGCTAATGCACACCTCCAATACTTCTTGAAGATATGCAGCACCTTTACCATTAAAGGAGTAACCCCAGACGCAATTCGTTTGCGACTCTTTCCTTTCTCCTTGTTAGGAAAAGCTAAGCAATGGTTCTATGCGAACCGAAACGATGTGGACACATGGGAAAGTGTTCCAACTCTTTCCTAGTAAAATTCTTTCCTCTAGGCAAGACCAATGCTCTTCGCAATCAGTTCTCTAGTTTCCAACAACAAACCGAGGAATCGATTCCCGAGGCTTGGGAACGAATGCAAGAGTATGTCACTGCCTGTCCACACCATGGTATGGAGGATTGGCTTTTGATCCAAAATTTGTACCATGGGTTAACACCTCTCGATAGAAGCCATCTAGATGCTGCCACCGGTGGATCATTCTTTTCTCTTAAAGTTACAGATGCAAAGGCTTTGATCGAGAAGATGGTGTCCAATCAAGGATGGAACGAAGAACGTCTGCAACCGCGCACGCAAGGTATGCATTCATTAAAGGAAGCTGACATGATTGCAGCTAAGGTGAACCTACTGGCCAAAAGGCTTGAAAATTGCGAGGAAGATGCGTACACTTGAGACCGTGCAAGCCATGGAGACTCACAAGACGTGTGAAGTCTGTGGAGAAGTTGGTCATTCTGAATTCCATTGTCCTGAGACACATGAAGACCTCAACTTCATCGGCAATGATAACGGTTTTCGTTCTTCAAATCTAGGATGGACTCAGCGCTCCAATTCTCAAGGTAACACTTTTAATTCTTCGTAACGTCCAAACAACCAAGGTAATAACTACCCTTCTCTTAAAGATCTTGTCTATGGTCAAGGTAGAAAGACTGATAGCATAAACAAGAAACTCCATGCTAATGATAGGATGCTAGATAGCATAAATGCTAAATTGGATGATTTCTCTTCTGCAATTAAAAATCAACTTAGTTTTAATAAGATGCTTGAAACCCAATTAGCACAACTAGCTGCTGCAATTCCATCATTTGAAAAGATAAAATACCTGGAAAGCCTGAAACAAACATGTAATCTGCTAATCTTGTTACTATCAGTTATCATGGCTATGGACTAGATGGATTTAATTGTCCAGCTAAAAAAGAAGATCCATGGAACCCCTGTCATGTAACAAAACCGACCAATTTATATGAGCACAAGTACAGCGACAGCTGTTTTCCTAGCTATCAAGCCACACTTGAGCCAATATAAACCCGATAGTCCGTGAAATCTCGAAGGATTTCAAACTTTTACACAGCACTTACCCAAGGATCATAGAAACTCAGCAGTATACATACACATGATACATAGATTCGCACATAGTTCAAATACATCAGAGTACGAGATAGACTTTTACATAAAAGTTCAGTAGCGGAAACGAAATAGGTTTGCACACACATAAGTTCATAATACAGTGCCAAGTACCGACCAGTCACAGCAACATAGATAGGATAGATAATATGACCTTGCCCAAGGTCTAGTCTTCCTCTCCCGAAGGATAGAAGTAGCTCTTTTAGACAATGAAGTATTCCTCCTGCAACATTGGGAATAAAACCCTGAGTACTCAAATGTACTCAGCTAGACTTACCCGACAAGAAGTAAATAAAAAGACTCTCAAGGATATGCAATGCTTATTTTGGTGGAGCTCAGGAGATAGCATCATTTTGCATAAAAAGCATTACTACAATAATTCCTCAACTTATCAATTTTAGATATTGTTTAGCTTCGATTTCAGTTCAGCTATTATAGCTAAGGTTTGCAGCTATACTAAGCAATAACTTGATATTATAACAATCAATAAACCATAGCGATTTCTGATATCCACAGATATCTTCCTCATCTCACCAATAATCACGTTCAAGTTGTTAACCTCTACCTCACCAGAAGATCAGTTCAGTTTCTCACTAACCAGGAGAGATGGCGATTCGAATCAATTGTACCAGCTGGCAAACATGCCAATCACAAACCCTGTCGGCCTGATCAGTGGCTTCTTGGGTCACCGTTAGATCTTTCTAAGACATAATATGTATCGCATGGTTTGGAGGGGGCCCATATTCTCAGAGACGAACCCACTTCCAGGATGCATCAGGTCCCTGACCTGCCCTTGGTAAGATGGTGTCTCTGCACATCCTTCCTGCCTCCAGAATATGTCTACCTTATCATCCCCAATTCCCGGCTCAGAAAGAAATACTCGGTTTCACGGTCAGAATGACTTATCTGGCCAGCTAAGTGATGACGTCTTTCAATCTCAACTGATGTCTGGTGGCCTCAGTCCTAATCGGCCGCAAATAGCACCGAAGTCAACATGACCCATGTCATGCAGCTCCCCACTACCTAGCCTTGATTCTCTCATTAAACATTGTGGCATGGTGACACATATAGCCAACCATGTGGATCTCATCAGTCACCACCTATGCTCGCGGATGACAGGAAATCACCCAACTTTCTCGCGGATGACAGGAAATCACCCGACTTCTACCGGTCTAAGCAGGGCTAAGCATAAGATCGATCACCTATCTAGTAATAGTACCAGGATCATATGTAGAGTGGACAAGGTAATTATGCAACAACTGTATCAACCAACTCCTATACTTAAGTGCACAATCATACGATTTAAGAAAGACCGGTGCATTTATAAAAAGAGATAGGTGGAGGCTTAGAAATGCTCCGAGGCTTGCCTGGGATTCAACACTAAGTCAGCATTTGTTAGATGACACTCGCTCGATGAGCATCTCCCATCCAAGCACTCGATTAGTCCTTCCATCTTCGTGATTAGTCCACCACACCTGTCTTGTGGTTAGTTCCATCATCACGTCCTTCACTCCACGTGTTCATCTATCGTACCTAAATGAGATGCGCAATGCACATGTATGAATAAAAGGAAATAATACAAGGACATGTTAATCTACCATCACTGAACCATAAGCTAACAATCACACCAAGCAAAGCAAAGTCAAAGCAATCATAATCCCACACATGCAGTTTATGGGCAGCAGGACAGCAAGCACAAGATTTAACCATAACTCAAGCTATACACATCCAACCAGGGTGATATAAGCCTTTCTGGAAAGCTATTGAAATTGTCTACAACTTTGCTATTATAATCTTAAGATAATTCAATACATATAAAGGTCAAACAATACAAAGAAAGCAGCTCTGTCCAGATTTGGACAGATTCTGTCCTCACACTTCAAACAATCAAAGCTAGAGATCTAGACCACCAAAAGAGATGATCCTAGACAATTTGGAAATACAAAGAAATATACTACAACTATTCTATTATCACCAAGGTGTGATTCAAAGCTTAACTTAGGCAAACAAGGCAAACAATCAGATCTGGACAGAAAACAATCCAAACCTGACAGCAGACTTCCGAAAGCCATAACTCCTAAACTATCAGGCCTATGACCATGAAAATTTAGGACAAGCTATATAATGAAGTTAGCTACAACTTTTGTATAGAACATATTTACATGCAACATCATTATAATGGAGAAAACATCACAACAATAGGGACTACACATGCGGCCATTTTCAACAGGAATATAATTAAGTTGTTTGTTTGCTTTTAAATCAATGACACACATATATAAACTAATTAATTGACTCCAACTATCATAAACATGATAATATAAGATTCATCTCAGACCAAAGAATATCAAGGCATCACAAGAAACATGCATGTATTCATTTGTCTTTAATTATTCACTCACTATTGCACAAAAACCCATTATTTAATTATTTAAGTTATATGGTAAACATCTCAAATGGAGTTGATATTTTCATGAGAGCTAAATAAATATAAATCATAACCAATGTATAATTTTCACATGCTCAGATTCTATAATTTAATTATTACAAAATACACAAATCTATAATGCAATAAAGCATTGGAGAGTAAATTAAATATGAAACTCAACATTTTCTGAAACAACATGGCCATATTATTGATTCTCAGGCTAACACAATATCATACAAAGATAGTGAAACTCTATTTTCCATTTTTACCACAATATATTATTTATAATGTATTTAAATCTACTTAATAGACATCAAAGAAGATAAATCAACAACTCAGTCATACTTGCACCATAAATCATGAAATTTTAACCATACATTACACATCATACAGAGAGTCTACAATTAAATTGTCATGCCATTTGGAGCAATACAACTCTAGTTACAAAAATAACAAGCAATTCAACCATTTATTTCCTATTTAACAAGATTAATGTGAGGCACCAATAAACAGTAAACAACCTATATGTTTTATATTATTAAGAGCTAGTACATGTTATTAGAAGACTAACAAAATTGGAACCACAATTGTTGGACTTATATTTCTCAAATTATGGCCAAAAGTATGTTAATAAAAACTCTAAACCACTTTTCAATAATAATTTCTACAGCACAAAAGTGTAGATAACATAGCACATTTACTAGATCTAACATGCAGAGAACTTAACAAGGAAACTAACAAAACTTGTTTCACAATTTTTGGAGCACCCAAACTGGAGATATAGATTTATGAAGTAATAGCAAAATCTGTGGATTTAAGTAAGAAATGGGATCCTGCAGGTCCCGCTTGTCATAGGGAGAGGGAGGCTTCTTCTTCCATTGGTTCTGTTCGAAGAGAACAGAGAGAGGGAGATGGGCGCGTCGAGGCTGGCATAGGCCGGCCGATTCCGGTTGAGGGGAGCAGGGCTGCGGACGGCCCTGGCCTGCGCGCGGCCGCACAGGGACATGGCTCGGCCTGCGGTGGCCTGAGGCCATATGGCCACGAGGACAGCCGCAGCGCGCGCAGCAGCACCGGCGACGGCACGACGGCGAGCGGCGACGCACAGCAGCATGGCCGCGGCAGCACCGCAGCAGCAGTAGCGGCAGTGGCACAGAAGTAGCACCACCGTAGCCGCAGCAGCACGGTGGACAGCAAAACCGCGAGCAGCAGCATGCAGCCATGGAGCTTGGCGGCCATGGCAACGGCGCCCGCGGACATGGCGGCTCTGCTCAGTTCGCTGCGAGCAGGGCGAGCAGAGAGGTGGGAGAGGCGAGCTGAGGGTGACTGGAATCTAGTGGAGACGCCCCCGGGTGTCCCCTTTAGAGCTGAGGCGCGGGAGGTGGCCGACCATGGAGGCAGGGAGCTCCAGAGCTCGCTGGACACGTTTCTCCTTTGCAGCATTTTGTCAGACACGTGGCGGGCAACAATATGGCAAATTTGGGCGGCCGATTCTGGCATCTTCAGGGCATATTCGGACTTGGGCGCGAATACGAAACCTGTTGCCCTCATGATGCTCTACGAAACTGATTTAGAGTGCTCAGCCAGAAGATAAAGAGATTAACAGATAATTAGTTGTCAACTTGATGTTGTCAACGTGATAAAATAGATCACAAATGGATGTCAACACCTTGTCGAACAAAGTCGGTTTGCTCTAAAATTTGGATATGTTGTGCCTCAACCAATTAACTTCAACTTCTATTTTTGGTTCAACTGAAGTTACTTAACTAAATTTGAAGAACGCAGCACTATTATTGAAAACTGGCATGAAATTTAGACAGAATTTAATCAAGTCCTGAAATCAGATTTTTCTTCTGTCTTGTGTCCACTTTTTGAGGCACTTAGATGTTGAATCATGACTTGGTCGAAAAATAACATTTGTGCTACTCTAAAATATCTGCAACTCTTATTTTGGGTCAAACTTCATATCTTTCTCAGAAGTATAATTTCCATTTTGGTCAAAGTAATGTAATTAGAGAGCTCAAAGTAGAAGTTTAGGCCAATAAAGGTATTTTCTTGGCCTTTGCTCAACATGAGTCCTTCATGACTTTTGTTGTAGAGTTCAAATAGAGTTGTTTGGTCAAGGTTGAAAGATTTGATTGACTTTGCATGCTCATCTTTCCTAAATCAATAAATCCAAACAAGCATATGATTTGCTATTTCAAGTGGATTCTTGGTTTGGATCTTTATGAGACTCTTCCAATAGGCATGGTAGATGGAGATGAATGTGAGACAGTGATCAAGATTATTTATTGAAATAACTTGGTTAGATCCACACTCGCTGGTTAGCTCGTGACTAACACCTGGGGTGTTACATGTCATATCTTGTTCTATTCAATCTCAAATGTTCCATAATGCTATATGTGATGTAGGATCTAGGATTAACATCATGTCTAAAGAACATTGTAAAAAGGTGTTCTACACTGAGTTAGTACCAACTTCTTCGTATGTGTAATTAGCTGATCAAACAACTTGCTACATAGAAGGAGCACTTTGTGATGTCTTGGTAAAAGTAAGAAACAACTTTGTGCCTGCTGATTTCATGATTTTAGACATGGGTAATAGGGACAACTTGCCTCTCATTCTTGGCCGACCTTTCTTGAATACTATGAATGCATGCATATTTGTTGCTAGTGGTAGCATGAATTTCTATATAAATGGGAAGAAAGAGAGATTTGTTTTCTCTTGTGCACTGCACCATGCAATTAACATGCAGAAAAACAAGAATCGACCCATGATGAGGAGGAAGCCACGTTCTGGAGAAGCAAGAAGGATAAAAATGAGGATCAAGAAAGAACCATCATCTGTAGCCTCTACACCTGACCCCACCATACTCAAAGAAGGACAAGATGAGAAGAAGGCATCGGTCAAGGAAGAACCTCCTTCCGAGGCAGGACAATTATGGGAGTAGGTACTCTATCTCTCTCTCTTATTAATGCATTTGCATATTTTTTTCTTCATGCATTAAATCAATTAAATGTTAGAAGCATGTTTAAGATTATGTCTTGCATTGGTTAGAATCATAATAAAAGAGAGATGACAAAATAATAATAATAATAATAATAATAATAATAATAATAATAATAAAATAAAATAGAAATAGAATAAAAATAAAAATAAAATATATCAACTTAGTTTATCATAGTAGTAATAAATAAAAGACAAAGCTAGTGAGCATAATAAATAAAAAGCAAAGGAGGAAATGACCTGATCGAGAAGAAACTACGACCCTGGAAAGGAAGCTAGCTTGGGGGAGCTGTCATCCTCGTCAAGGTATGATCTCCATCCCCAATAATTTTTCTTGTTTGCTTTACCATGAAGAGTAATAAAAAATTTTGGCCTTGAAAATATCTAAAATAAAAAGAAATAATAATAATAAATGAAATGAAATGAACATAATATGTCTTTGTTGGAAATAACGAAGAATTGCTCTGTGATGAATTTCAAAATCTTGTTATACAACCCTTACTATCACAGTTTTGAGTATGATTTCTGAAAATTTGTCTTAAGTCAAACACTATTGTGGGTTGCACATGCTAAGAACCTAAGGTATGCTCTTGTAAGATTGAAATTGGTATTAGTAGATCTTTTACCCTGCCTAAGGCATGAGTGAGAACCAACTAGAGTTTTTGATTTATAAATTCAAATTCTTGCTCATGGTTCCTTTGTGGAGTCATTTACCTACCACCAAGCCATATATCCATATACAACTGAAACCACCAAAAGAAAGAGTTCTTATCTGTTTTGAGCTTGTTTAGACCTTATTTGATCTAGGTAGAGAAACTAGTCATATTTTTTGATCAAGATCACTTAAACATTGCACCTATGTATTACTTCTACACTGGAAGTATACATCCATGATCCATACACCAATTGAGACAAACAACCACAATCAATCTTTATCCTTTTGATAGAAGGGGAGTATAGGTTACTGAAAAAAAAGAGAGAGAGCAAGTGCTCAAGGGAAACAAAAAGAGGACAAATGTCCCTATGGGCAGGTGCCCATATACCCTTTCTTATTCTAAAAAAAACCTATGTATTCAGTAACCATGGTCTCCCCTGTCTAAGGCAAAGAAATAAGTCTCAAGAAGCCCACCAAATAATTTACACTTGCACTTCTTGATCATTTTATATGACTTGTTGCTCCCTGTGATCTAAGAGTCTAACCTTGCAATATATTCAGTTCAAGTATGTTTTTGTTCCAATCCTATAAACCCCACATAAGCTTTAGGATAGATATGAAAAGCTCTCTTGAGCTCTTGTGAGGTCCATCACACTAATGAGTGGTTGAGAGTACCATTAAGGGAACCAAAGCAAGATTTTCTTTTCAAAAAGGATAAAAACTCTCTAGTTAAATGGTCTCACTCTACCAAAGTAAGGGATGAAGTATCTGCTTATCTATTTTATCTTGTGTTTGCATAACCCAAGGTGAAAAAGCTAAAAGCCCCACATAGTTAAGACATAAGATAAGTTTCTGAACCAAGCTCACTGCTAGAATAGTGTTGGCTTGTATATAAGATCTTTGTGAATTATTACGTTGAAGAAATTCCTGATCGAACATTGCTATATTAAAACCACATTTTTGCTTGAGGGCAAGCAAAAGGTTAGCTTGGGGGAGTTTGTTGATGGTCGCTAACACCCTGTTTTACCGTCAATATTTCACCCACAATCAAGGTAAAACCACATGAAATGCTAGGAAATCACTTTGAAACTCACCTAGTTCCACATGTCCTCGGAGAAATATTGTGTATGCAGGAAAAATGGTGAAAACAGGCATAAACGAAGCAAACTAAGACATCTTAGCACCTCAGCTGCCACATGGGAGCCAGAGGGGGGCGCCCGCCCTATGAATTCAACCAAATAGGCATGCAACCTCACGAATCCGTGTGCCATCCTCCCAAATGGTCTACAGAACATTGGTTTTACATCAACGGCTCAGAATCAAGTCACGAGGATCCGGTGGCCCTACCAACAGGGCGCCCGCCCTGTCCAAAGTGAGTGCCACGTCCACAATCCGAGGGAAAGACCCCAGGAGTCATCCAAGCCATCAATTGAAGTCGGTATTCATCCAATGGTGATCAAGCGATGTGCCATGGATCGAAGGACCCACATGTCATCCTCCCGGGGGGTTGCAAACCGCCAAACCAGGGCATCAACCGACCTTGCAACTGCCCTTGAGGAGGAAGAAGGGCTGTAGGATGCAAGGCGATGCATCCAAGGGGGCGCTCGCCCCCCTAGGAGGGCGCCTGCCCTGCCTCTTCGTGCCACCGACCTCCAGCGCCCCTATGTACCCCTAGTGCTCTCCTACACTATAAATATGACTAGTTTCCACACTTGTAAGCAGAAACACACAAGCAACATCACTAGAAACACTACAGAGCCACTTCAGCTCATAGTCAGTAGTCGCTCCTCTCTCTTTCTAGCGAAGCTCTGCTCTTAGGAATAATGCTAGCTAGAGAGTAGAGTAGTGAGAGAAGTCCAGAGAAGGAGAAAGTCTGTGGAGGATCCAGGCTTGTCGGCGACCTCCTCTGTGGTGTTCTTCACTCTTACTAGTAATAAAGATCTCCATCTTCATTTATTTATTGTTATACTTTAAGCAGCTGTATACTTGCTCATTGCTTGGTTAGAGTGCTCTAATTCTTGAGCTCGAGTTAGAGTAGTAAGTTTTATATATTAAGCGCGGTGCTTAGGCTATAGCTTACCCTTGAGGACCGCTAGGCCCACGGATAGTAGTGGTAGGTTCTAGGTGGTGACAGCCCTAGAATCCTCTGGATTCTGCCACGTTCGGTCTAGTCTCGGTATAAGCGTAGCGCTTGTAGACGTACGGGGCCTAATCAGTCGAACTTCGGCTAGTTTAGGACTTTGCGTGCCCAAGTTATAGCAAACTCTTTGGTATAACAATCATCTGATCTTTTACTGAGTTAGAGTTCTCCCATAAACTCTAGAGCTACCCCAATTTATCCTAGTGTGTTTCCACCTTAGTTATACTTCATTGATTTATCCTTACTAAGGTTATTATCCTATTTATCCATATCTAGATCCTTGACTATCAGATCCTACGAATCACAAACCCAGCGTTCCTTTGGGAAAATATAAATTCGACACCTGGTACTCCTAGGTAAAGTGCTATATGATAGTTCTGTGCGCTTGCAGAATCCCATCACCTATCCGATAGAGCTACCCATAGCATTTTTGACGCAGTTGCTAGAAATAACTTTATTCCTAGTAGCAATGTTAGAAGTGTCAACAACCATATACTTTGAGCATAGGGATTGACAACCCCGTGATTGCGTTGAGAAGTATTGTTACCAATGCTAGAGGATAGATTTAGCTATACTCTTT
This sequence comes from Eremochloa ophiuroides, assembly GCA_038502445.1. Taxonomy (NCBI): domain Eukaryota; kingdom Viridiplantae; phylum Streptophyta; class Magnoliopsida; order Poales; family Poaceae; genus Eremochloa; species Eremochloa ophiuroides. Next base: position 29,406,880 of record JAHLJS010000003.1, read on the forward strand.
TGATAGCGTTAGTAACTGTCAACAATGGGACAGGAGACGCGTCTAGTGGTTGGGCACGCAACAAAAGAATTCAAACGGATAGAACACGTGTCCATGGATGAAATACCGGACACTGCTCTGGCGCGTCCGGTGCTAACTAAAGAGCGTCTGGTGCCCCTGAAAATCTAGTATAATGCTTGGAAAATTGTGAGGGAGCTATAAATAGAGGACTCTCTTAGCTATTTTCATTGACATAGCAAGCTAGTGAGACACTCTACTCCTCTCTCACTCATCCTACTTGATTGCAACATCTTTTGGTGAGATTGGAGAGCATCCAAGTGCTTTGCATGAGTGTTTTCATCTAGAGGCACTTGGTGATTGGATTTCACAGCGGGTTTTCTTGTTGCTCTTAGAGTTTCCTGACTCCTAGATGGCTTGGAGCTACGAGGATCGTTGAGGGGAGTTGGTGATTGTCTCCACCTCCGATCGGTGAAGTTGTAAGGGTTCTTGAGCCTTCCCCGTGGTAGTTCGCAAATTGACTACCCTTGTGGATTGCTCATAGCTTTATGGATCCACATCTTGTGTTGGTTGTGCGGCACCCTTGAGAAGAATTTGGATGTGATGCCAATTACCGCGTGAACCTCTAATTGAGTATATCGCTATAACGAGTCGCTTGCCGGCAAGCAAGTGAACCTCGGTAAAAAATCTTGTGTCATCTCTTTGTCGAGGATTTCTCTTGGGTTTGTGATTGATTGATTGGTATATCTCTTCTCTACACCATCAGTATAACTTTCACAACCTCCCCTTTACTTTCATGTACTTATTTGTGTAGAAGTAGACATGCTTAGCTTGCTCACCTAGGAGTAGAGTAAAAGTAGAGACTTAGATTTATTGGTGTGCAATTAGAGACAATAGCCTAGAATTGGATTGGTGGCTTGCAACACTTTAGTAGGCTAGTGGAAAATTCACTTAGCCGCTTATTTGTCCAATTACTTGCCTTAAGTGTTGTTTATAGAAATGTTTATAGGCTATTCACCCCCTCTAGCCATTTAGGACCTTTCAACTGTCTGGTGGGCCGCGGGGCACAGTGGCTAGGCCATGCGTGCTAGGAGCAGGCATGCGCGCACTGGGCCAGCGGGCCGAGTGGGTGAAAGCCCGTGTTTGGTTTTGATAATTGATGAAACCTAGTTTGCTAATGTTTGCTCTAAGTGTTTCGTGAGAATAATTAGCAAACATCAAGATGGAGCAAAGGATCGGGTCGATGGAGGCTACAAGTGTAGGGCAATGACAGCGTCCATGTAAATGGTGTAAGTCCATCAACAAGAGGAGAAAGCTCTAATGACGGCATCCATGGAAATGGTGTAAGTCCATCATCAAAAGTTGTCCACAAGCTTCATCAAGAGATGAGAAGGAAGATGGTGAAAAGCTAGGAGCTCAAGGCAAAGGTATAACCAATAGGAGCTCTTTTTCTTTTGGTGATCGAGACTCTATAGAGAGAGTGATCACATTTAGGAAAGTTAGTCGTACTATTAAGAGGGGAGAACTCAGTCATGAAATACGGTTATCAAAGTGCCACTAGATGTTCATACTTAATGCATATGCATTTAGATGGGTCCTTCTTAGTGCGAATGGACAAGAATGCTAGTATTAACAAAGCCCGTTGAAAACTCCTTTGAAAATACTAAAACACGTGCACAAAAGTGAGAGACACTTTGGACTGTTAGCGCACTTAGAAACGGGGTGAAGTTTGAGGGTTAGAGAGGGTTTGGGTCCTCTCTTCCTCCTGTCGAGCTTGCGAGGCAGGATTCAAGCGCTTTTCAGTGATATCTCCTTGTAGAAAAGTGCACCGGACACTTGCCGAAATTTCAGGTGGCTAACACATAGTGAAAGTGCTAAAACGTGTGCATCGGACGCTGGGATCGTCCGGTGGGGTAGCACCGGACGCGTCCGATGTGAACCCCAGTGCTCTCGGGTCAGTTCGGTGAAGTTTTTCACTGGACGCGGAGATTTTATCACCGGACACGCTGTGAACACTGTTCACGCGTCCGGTGCAACTAACTGAGCACGCAGCAGAGAGCCGTTGGAGCGGTGGACGCTGAGGAGCGTTGTTGACACCAGAAGTGGCAAACGGATATACCGCAAGCGTACGGTAGTCAATCTAGTCTTCAAAGGGAGTATTCCAGGTATCGTATTTTCCACGGGGAATGTGAAGTGAACTAACTAGATCCAAGGCCGTCAGATAGTGATCAAAGGGGTTGGTGATCAAAGATGGTTAGGATATAGGTATAGAGAGGTTCCTATGTAGCAAACGATATCTGGTCTTGGCTTTCTAAGTATAAAGAGGTTTACCACCTTCTCCCTTTACAAGAGGCGATAAGCGAAACAGGAGGAGATATAACTCCTCCCGAGGCGGCTATACTATTGTATTGATGCCCTGCCATTTTAATAACTTGTCTTATACACGTGGAGGGATACTAAGACCAGACAAGCCTGTCACCACTTGCTGGCACCCACAAACAATCCGTGCGACAAGCGGCCCACACTGATAAGATATAGCCTAGACACCGCGTCTACACTATACTTACTACTCTAATCTTAGCTAGAGACTAGAGTACTTCACTAAGTAAAGCAATGTGCAAGTAAAGCAAGTATATACTTAAAGTACCAAAACCAGAATATCAAATACTAGAAGAAATCAGATGGAAAACTTACTAGAAGCTTGCATCCGCTTAGGTACACCTTGGAGAAGACTCTCGACAGGCTTGGGGCTTTCTCCTGAAGACTTCCCTCACTCTCTTCCCTCTTATTCTAACACTAAAGTAGTCTTTCTCTTTATGATACACTTGACACTTTATTCCCTTGATGTCTAGAGTGAAGGACTAGGGGGTATTTATAGGGGGATGAATGGGGAGTGCCGTGTCATCAATCCATGTGCCTTTCCACCAGTGGCCCTTGGATTCACTGACCTTGAACTGCCTTGAATTGGATGTCCAGGACTCACCACGTTGCCTATCATCATGCCAAGAGTCGGTGGGCAAAAGTTGGACACCTAGGGGGGTCAGCCGACCCCCCCTATGATAGGTGGATCCCACCATCTTGTGCTCCGCATGTCATAGACTCATAGAGCCTTGCCCATGTATTGGTTATTCCATTCTTACGTCGGTTCCTCCGTTGTGGGCCCATGAATCCGTGTGCTTTGCTCCTTAACCATTGATTGAAAGCACACTTGTGATCCAAGGGTGGAAATGGACTCCAGGAGGTGTGCCAAGGATCGTGCCACCTCAGCAGAGCCATGAGGGCTCCCTACATGGTTTGGCTGACCCATGTAGGATCTGCTTTGGTCCCTCTTCCTTCTACATGATGTGTTGCAGTGTTTTCTTGAAGGACATGTCTTGTACCCTCCAAGCCTGGGTCAGCCGACCCAATGTTGGTGGGCTCTAGGGGTCCTCTTGCTCATGAAGCCAAGCTCTTGATGATTGTGACGTTCCTTTAACATTTGGTTACATCTTGATTTGCATAAAAGTGTCAGTTTGAGGCTTCTATACTCTGAAAACTCTTGGTTTGAGTATCTGCAAGCAAATACTAACATGTACATGTGGAACCAAGTTATTTGTACCTATGTCACTGTGTGTTTGCTTATTTCTTCCCTGAAAAGAGCATTTTGTTGACGGTTATGATGGTAGAAAATAGGGTATAAATACCGTCAACAAGACCCCCCACACTTAAGTCTTTACTCGTCCTCGAGTAAAGGTTAGAGAGAAAGGTTGAAAAGACATATCCAAGATAGTGGTGAACAAAGTTTTCATTTAACACATAGCTTATACCAGTGGGTTATGTGGCATTGTCTAGCATATATCATTGGAATGTTGAGAAATGGAATAACTCTCAAGGCAAAGTCATCTTACTTTTTATCCTTCTCAGTCCTTAGAATTTTTGATATTAGTTTCAAAAAGAAAGCACATAGTTCATTCTTACTCCTCAAATAGTACTCTTAAGTCACTCAATTGTATATGATTCCTTACCAAGGCATATCTTGAGGATGCCTTCTTTGTTTTATCCTGCATCTATCAGGCTTATGTGTAGTTCAGGTAGGGATAAACATGGCAAAAATACTTACATTGCATATATTGTAAAATCAAAACAAGGATTCAAGGGGAAAATGTCATAGACCTAGATCAAGATGTGTAAGTGTGTGGAAAATGGTAAACTATAATGCTCCTTTATTTGAGATGCTCTCTCTCTACTTTGTTTTGGGACATGGCTACCATTTTTCTTTTCTTTTTACTCATGAGCCTGGACTTGCTCAAATATATATATTTCCTTTTTCTTGGACTTTCACTTGTCCGTCTTTCTTTCTTTTTCATTTTGCATAGCCATTGTTCCTTTTTTTCTATATCAACTAAGAGAGATATTCATTGACCATTAAACATGGAGCATTTATTCAATGGAAATGAATGGCATGTTGTTGTGTACTTCCAGTGTAGAAGCAGCATATATGTTTGGTGTGTATGTGATCTTGATCTTTGGGCTATGACATACTTCTCAACAAGGGTCAACAAGGTTTGATCAAACTCAAAGCAATTGCGAGTAGCATGATTAGAAAGGGTTTCAAACATGATGATCATATATGGCTTTGGTAGGAATTCTCTTACTATTGAGGAGTAAGTGACACTATGGTTTTATAACATTTTCAAAAATAAACCTCTAAGTACTTTGAATGGAAAAAAGTGTGAACCATGAGCCAAGAGTTATCTCACATTTATCAACATCTTAGTCAATATGATTTCCAATCAAGATATTTACCCACAAGCATAGGCATATGCATAAATTTGAACTTTGTGTCACCTCTACTCTTCGAATGTCATGAATTTTCTCTTTTATTTTGGGATGCAAGTATTCAAATTTTTATTTTCATTTTTTATTGAAGAGTAAAGAAATAAATTAAGGAAATGTACGATTCGAGAGGGAGGAAGAGTGCAAACCAGTCAGGAAGCATACTCTCGTTGCAGGGAGTCTGGCTGGTGGGTCTAGGCCCCAATGGTGGGGTCGGCTGACCCCACCAAAGGGCCGTTGTCCCCTCCATTTGAATCTCCTCATCTCGAAATACATTCCTGCACAATTGCTTTCCCGTTGGGCATCTTTTTGTGGGTCGTTCGACCCACGTTTTGTGAGCTTTCACGTCCCATTTGATCCAGTAGACGTGTTGTGCACCGTGACATGTTGAAAATCACCGTGAGAGCTGTTGAGGAGGTCGTTCGACCCCCCACACTTGTTTCTTTCCATCTGGTGACACAGGAATAGAGAACAACATCAAGTGCAGATGTTCTACTGGTGGCAACACACCAGCAGAACGCAAGAGCACTTTATTTAACTCTTTAATATTGATATAGGCATGATTACAATTGTGAAAATCAGAAACTTGAAAGGAAAATCTAGGTAGTGCCTACTTTTATTCTAGAGGAATCCTCATCTAAGAAGAAGGTGGTTTTAGGATGTTCTCTTGGCCAATGGCAGAGGCCATGCGCTTGAGCTTCGCATTAGTACAGATGCGATGTGCACGGAAGTTGTCTTCCATATCTAAATGTGCCATCCTTAATTCCGACACCGTCTCCTCTAACTCATTATTCCTTTTCCTAAGACTAGTTACAATCTTGAGCATCTTCTCCATGTCGCTTTTCTCTTCCCGATCATCTTCAAATTGGCCTGGCGGGCCATTGATTGGTGGTGCATCCAACTTTCTCCGGATGTGGGAAGGAGAGTTGAAGTTGGAGTCAAGGGATTCCTTCAACTGCTTCTTCTCATCTGAAGTGAGAGGAGGGACGAACACCTTCCCTACACCCAGCCCACCACCAACAATCTTGCGACCTTTGAACATGGTGGGTGTGAAAGGGGTGTAGGAGCTGATGCTCTTTGAGGAATCCGAGTAGAGAGAGTTGGGGCGTTGTTCCGGCACCTCCAGAGCCTTCCCCTTCAGTGCCAATTGGCCCGTGGTGGACCGAACAGGGGGTTTTTGGAGATCCCGTCGCGGAGAGAGAGACCTTGGCGAAGAAGTGGACCGAGGAGATGGCCGTGGGGTGGTCGGTCGAACCCTCCTAGGGTCGGGCGACCCAGCCATGGCCACCAATGGCCCTCCGGTCGGCGGCAACGAGTTCAGAGGCTCCACCTCCAGCACGTTGACGGCCAAAGCTCTCTCCAGGCTTTCGGTCAGTGACCTTTGGGGCTTGGAAGTGCCTTCTCCAGTGGGGATGATGGCATTCTTGCTAGTAGGGGCCATGGTGGATCTCTCTGATGTCCCAAGGTCGAAGGAGGGTGCCGGAATGGTGAAAGAATGGAGGTGGAAGAAGAAGGAGAGGAAGGGGTTAAGAAGACTGAGTGCCAACGTTCCTCTTTTCGAAATCACGAGAAAACGTTGGGGGAACGTTGGCACAACGTTCTGGAGCTGATGGGTGGCACCAGGTTGCCCTGGGTGGTTTGGACGAACCCCATATATGGGTCATCTGGCCGTGGTGACTTCCACACACGCTCCCCAACTGCTTTCCTAAACGTGACAAGATTGAAGGGGTTCCAAATATGGGTCGGCCGACCCATAAATTCGCCCCAAATTTCTGTCATGTCACCCACAAGACGTCCTGAACACTGTCCCATTTTCCAAAATTTTAAATTGAGCCAAGTGTGGGTCGCCCAACCTAGGGTTTGGATGACCCAGCGCGACCAAATTATTTGTTTCTGGAAATTATGTCTTGGCCTAATTTTTGGTCCCAAGTGGTCATCCGAAATTTTGGCTATCCACTTCTACTTGTGGGTGTTGGGGACCCAAAGTGTTAAAAGGAGGAATTTCTAATTATTTGAAACCTATCTAGTGATCAAACTATACAGACAATTGAAAAGAGAAAGTAAGATATGTAGATTTTAATTATGTTAATTCATTATCAAGGATGAATTCTATCATGTCAACTTCTTCTTCATTGGTGCATGTTCATGAAAAACTTTGAGACGATGACCATTTACCTTAAAGATGTTGCTGTCGTCGTCTTGAAGCGTGAGGGCTCCATGCATTGCTGCATTGATTACCAGGTACAGGTTCTTCCTATTTGCTCCTTAGCTTTCCATGGCCAAATAGCTTGACCCTTGAGTTGAACATTAGGACTTTGTCTCAGGATAGAATTCCTTGGGCTTGATCCTCTTGTCATGCCACCTTTTGGTTCTCTCTTTATAGATCTTGGCATTGTGATAGGCTTTTTCTCTCCATTCCTCAAGCTCTGAGATCTGCATCTTTCTATTTCTTCCAGCAGAGGGCAGATCCATATTCCATTGTTTGATTGCCCAATGTGCTCTGTGCTCTAGCTCTACTGGCAGATGGCATGTCTTCCCGTATACAAGCTGGTATGGTGACATACCAATTGGGGTCTTGTATGCGGTCCTGTATGCCCAGAGTGCATCCTGGTAGTTTGCTCTTCCAAGCTGTCCCCATCTCATTAACTATCTTTTGTAGAATGTTCTTGATTTGCTTATTGGACGTTTCTGCTTGGCCGCTTGTCTGGGGATGATATGGAGTTGCAACATTATGCTTTATTCCCATGTCGGCCAGGAAACGTCGGAAGCCTCTGTCTATAAAGTATGATCCTCCATCGCTTATGACTAGTCTTGGGGTGCCAAATCTTAGGAATATGACTTCGTTAAACATCCTTTTTGAATGTGAAGCATCTGCGGTTGTGCAAGCAGTAGCTTCTACCCATTTGGACACATAATCCACTGCCACCAGGATGTACTCACAACCTTGAGACTTGGGGAATGGACCCATGTAGTCAATTCCCCATGCATCAAATAATTTCACTTGAAGGTTGTTTGTGAGTGGCATTGCATCCCGGGTGTTGATATTTCATGTTTTTGACATCTTGCACATCTCTTCACATAGTCTTGTGCATCTTTATACATGGTAGGCCAAAAGAATTCACTTTGCCATATCTTTGCGTGGGTTCTGAATACCCCATAATGGCCTCCATACTCTGCTCCATGGCATTTCTGAATGATCTTGATTGCTTCATTCATTGGCACGTACCTCCTTAATATTACATCATTACAGACTCTGTAAAGGTATGGCTCATCCCATAGGTGCACTTTACTCTATTGGATGAGTTTCTTCTTGTCTGCTCCTGGTGGCACATATCCTGTGACCATGAAATTGACAATGTTTGCATACCATGGGTTGGAGTCCATGACCTTGAGGAGCATGTCGTCTCACAGGAAGTCGTCGATGGGTAGATCCTGTTTGTCTTTGAATTGCATTCTAGATAAATGATCAGCTACAGAGTTTTCTACTCCCTTTTTATCTTTAATTTCAAGATCAAATTCTTGGAGCAGTAATATCCTATCTTATTAATCTTGGTTTAGCATCTTTCTTAGTGAGCAAGTATTTTAAAGCAGCATGATCAGTGTAGATGATTACTTTAGCTCTAACTAAGTAAGATCTAAACTTGTTTATAACAAAAACTACGGCCAACAGTTCATTTTAGTTGCTGCATAATTTCAGTTGTGGCCCAGTTAAGGTTTTGCTAGCATATGAGATTGCATGATGTTTCTTATCTTCGGTTTGTCCTAAGACAGCACCTACAGCATAGTCACTAGCATCACACATTATCTCAAAAGGAAGCGTCCAATCAGGGGATTGTATGATTGGCGCAGAGACAAGTGCTTTCTTAAGATAATAAAAGGAGTCTAAGCACTCATCATCAAAGTTAAAGGGTGCATCTTTAGCAAGAAGGTTTGTTAAAGGTCTAGCAATTTGAGAGAAATCTTTTATAAACCTTCTATAGAATCCTGCATGACCAAGAAAGCTGCAAATACCCTTAACATTCGTGGGCGGTGGAAGTTGCTCGATAACCTCTATTTTAGCTCTATCCACCTCTATCCCACGTTCGGACACTCTATGTCCTAGCACTATTCCTTCTCGAACCTATGAAGTGGCCTTTCTCCCAGTTCAAGACTAAGTGCCTTTCCTCACATCTTTGCAAGACACAGTCTAGATTCTCTAGGCAGTGATCGAAGGTTTTGCCATAGATTGAAAAATCATCCATGAACACCTCCATGATTTCTTCGATCATATCGGAGAAGATGGACATCATGCACCTTTGGAAAGGGGCATTGCATAGGCCAAAAGACATGTGCCTATATGCATATGTTCCATAGGGGCATGTGAAGGTTGTCTTACTTTGATCGTCGGGATGGATTGGGATTTGGTGATAACCCGAATACCCATCAAGGAAATAGAAAAAAGAATGTTTTGCAAGCTGTTCCAACATCTCATCGATGAATGGTAACGGAAAGTAATCTTTCTTTGTGGCCTTGTTAAGTTTTCGGTAGTCTATACACATTCTCCAGCCGTGACGGTTCGTTGAGGGATTAGTTCATTTTTCTCATTTTTAACGACTATCATCCCTCCTTTCTTAGGCACTACCTGGACGGGGCTAACCCACTCGCTGTTAGGAATAGGGTAGATTATGCCTGCGTGCAAAAGTTTCAAGACCTCTTTCTTCACTACTTCTCTCATCGTATTATTTAGCCTTCATTGCGGCTCCCTAGAAGGTGCAGCATATTGCTTAATTGGGATGCGATGGGTGCAGAGAGTGGGACTAATTCCCTTAAGATCTTGAAGAGAGTAACCTAAGACAAAGCGGTGTTTTTCTAGAATGGTGATGAGTTTAGGAGGTTTCCTCCTCAGAAACTTGGTCACTAATGATTATGGGAGTTTCTCTATCACCATTAAGGAAGGCATACTTAAATCCAGAAGGAAAGGGCTTAAGTTCTATAGAGGGCTTAGATGGGGGTTCAGATTTATCCAAGTCTAAGGGTTTTTCTAGTTTGGCCTCTTCTTGGATGAAATCTTTAGCATCCTCTTCCAGATCAGGATGAGAAGGTTCTAGAAGGAAAGCAACCATTACTTCCTCTATCGGGTCAGACTCGGGTTGCAAATCTGCTTTAGAATTAGTGAAATTTGCTAGTGGAATTGAAAGACAAAGGTTCTTCCCGAGATGACCTTCAAGTTTCCCTCCATGAAATCCATCAAGGAATCTCATGAGCGGGTCTCCAATCAACAAGTCAAATTCCTCTATATCGAAAATAAAGAAGTGTAAGAGGAATATGGACCTTGCTAATTGTGACAGGAATGGTCTGTGCAATCCCGCAGCTCTCGACCAATTTCCTAGAGGGCAATTTAAGAAATTTGTTGGTCGGGGCTAGAGGTTCCTCTCCTAGGAGTGCATTTGCTAAGTATTTAGACATAATGCTTACTCCTACAGTGGGGTCATAAAGAGAGTCTATGGTGGTCCTATTTATGACGCAAGGAATGGTTGTGAAGTAAGATAGGGTCTTAATAACCTCAGGTGAGGCTTCGGCTTCGTTCAGCCATTCATCACCCATAATAGACACGAGCTCTTGAACAGTCTCCTTGAGATAGCGGGTCTCAAGGCGATGTGGGATGTGATCATTTGGAGCTCTATGTGTTTTAGACTTCTTTTGCACAGGTTAATTCGAGGCATTTCTAAAATCGGAGAAGAGATCGGCCTCGATATCAAGAGGAAAGTACAGAGGTTTAACTTCCTCTGGAGGATTTGGTGGTTTTGGTTCAGATTCGACAGCTTGTGATGTGAGTGGTGAGGTTTCGGCTATCGTAGGTTCGTCCTTCGGGGTTTGATCTTCCTCGGGGGCTTCATCATAGACATTAGTGTAGGGGGTGTTCTCGAGAATTTTCGCGAGAACTTCCTTACCTTCACTAATAGAGAGATGCAAGAATGCTCCCTTGGAGGCTAAATCAAGAAATTGTGCAGAATTTTGGCTAAGACCGAGGTAGAAATGTTGCAAGAGTGCTGGCTCGGTTATAGCTAAATCAGGGCCAGAAGATACTAAGTCTGTGAAACGGGCCCATGCCGCACCTAGAGGTTCCTTTTCCTTTTGTCTAAAGTTTAGAATCTCTACACGAAGACGAGCAACTCGGGGAATGAAGAAAAAGGTGATACAGAACTTTGATTGCAGCTTCTCCCATTCTCCATATTGCACTACCTACGTGACGGGTATACCATCATTTGGCTATTCCCGTTAAAGAGAACGGAAATAGCGTCCACTTAAGGGTATCTCGTCTCATTGTTGGCGGTCGCTAACACCCTATTTTACCGTCAACATTTTACCCATAATCAAGGTAAAACCACATGAAATACAAAGAACCCACCTTGAAACTTACCTAGTTCCACATGTCCTTGGAGAAATATTGTATATGCAGCAAAAATGGTGAAATCAAGGAAAAACAAGTAAGGCAAGACACTTCAGCACCTCAGCTGCCACGCTGGGAGCCAGAGGGGGACGCCCGCCCTGCCAAGTAGGGCGCCGCCCTGTCCAAAGTGCCAAATGGAACTTGCCACCTCACTGATCCATGTGCCAACCTACCAAATGGTCTCCGGCACGTTGAAACAACATCAACGCCCCAGATACAAGGCACTGAGGATGCGGTAGCCCTATCCACAGGGCGCCTGCCCTGTCCAAGTTGAGTGCCATGTCCACAATCCGAGGGAAGGTGTCCAGGAGTCATCTACACCATCAAATGAAGTCGATTTTCATCCAACGGTGATCAAGTGATGTGCCATGGATTGAGAGACCCACATGTCATCCTCCCAGCAGTTGCAAACCGCCTTTCCAAGGCACCAATCGACTTTGCAACCGCCTATGGGGAGGAAGGAGAGCCGCTGGATGCAAGACCGTGGATCCAAGGGGGCGCCCGCCCCCCTAGGAGGGCGCCCGCCCTGCTCCTTCGCGCCACCGACCTCCAGGAGCTCTACAAGTACCCCTGGTGCACTCCTACACTATAAATAGGACTAGCATCCTCACTTGTAAGGGGAAACACACAAGAAACACACTAGCGATACACTAGAGAATCCACATGAGATTCAGCTCAGTAGCTCCTCTCTCTCTTTCTAGCGAAGTTTTGCTCTTAGGAATAGTGCTAGCTAGAGAAGAGTAGAGTGTTGGAGAGAAGTCGGGAGAAGGAAGAAGTCTGTGGTGGAGCTGGGCTTGTCGGCGACCTCCTCTGCGGTGTTCTTCACTCTTTTCGGTAATAAAGATCCCCTTCTTCATTTACCTATTGTTTTACTTTAAGTAGCTCTATACTTTCTCATTGCTTGGTTAGAGTGCTCTAATTCTTGAGCTCGAGTTAGAGTAGTAAGTTTTATAGATTAAGCGCGGTGCTTAATCTATAGCTTACCCTTGAGTGCCGCTAGGCCCACGGATAGTAGTGGTAGGTTCTAGGTGGTGACAGCCCTAGGATCCTCTGTATTCCACCAAGTTCGGCCTAGTATCCGGTATAAGCGTAGGACTTTGGGACGTACGGTGCTTAATTAGTCGAACCCGGGGAGTTTAGAACTTTGCGTGTCCCAAGTATAGCAGTCTCTTTTGTATAACAATCCTTTGATTTTTTACTGAGATAGAGTTCTCCCCCTAAAACTTCAGAGCTACCTAGTGTGTGTTTCCACCTTAGTTATACTTTATTGATTTATCCTTACTAAGGTTATTACCCCATTTATCCATATCTAGATCCTTGACTATCATATCCTTGGAATCACAAACCCTGCCTTCCTTTGGGAAAATATAAATTCGACACCTGGTACTCCCAGGTAAAGTGCTATACGATAGTTATGTGCGCTTGCAGAATCCCATCACCTATCCTTTAGAGCTACCCATAGCCTTTTTGGAACCGTTGCTAGAAATAACCTTATTCCTAGTAGCAATGTTAGAAGTGTCAACAACCACATAGTTTGAGCATAGGGATTGACAACCCCCGTGATTGCGTTGAGAAGTATTGTTATCATTGCTAGAGGATAGATTTGGCTATATTCTTTTGGTAGCGTTAGTTCTGTCAACAACCATTTTTGGCGCTGTTGCCGGAGAAGGCAACTATTGAATTCCTTTAATTGTGTCAAGTCTAGATAGTTATCTTTAGAATCACGAATTTGGCCGAAAGGACCATCCGTGAATTCTCTGCACCTTCTGCTGCTAATATAGCAACAGGCCCTGGTGTCATCGAGGCTAACACTCAGTTCGAGTTAAAGCCCGCATTAATCACAATGGTTCAAGCTAGCCCATTTTGTGGCAAAGCTCACGAGGATGCTAATGCATACCTCCAATACTTCTTGGAGATATGCAGCACCTTTACCATTAAAGGAGTAACCTCAGACGCAATTCGTTTGCGAATCTTTCCTTTCTCCTTGTTAGGAAAGGCTAAGCAATGGTTCTATATGAACCGAAATGATGTGGACACATGGGAAAAGTGTGCCAACTCTTTCCTAGTGAAATTCTTTCCTTTAGGCAAGGCCAATGCTCTTCGCAATAAGATCTCTAGTTTCCAACAACGAACTGATGAATCAATTCCCGAGGCTTGAGAACTAATGCAAGAGTATGTCGCTGCCTGTCCACACCATGGTATGGAGGATTGGCTTTTGATCCAAAATTTGTACCATGGGTTAACCCCTCTCGATAGAAGCCATCTAGATGCTGCCACCGGTGGATCATTCTTTTCTCTTAAAGTTACAGATGCAAAGGCTTTGATCGAGAAGATGGTGTCCAATCAAGGATGGAACGAAGAACGTCTGCAACCGCGCACGCAAGGTATGCATTCATTAAAGGAAGCTGACATGATTGCAGCTAAGGTGAACCTACTGGCCAAAAGGCTTGAAAATTGCGAGGAGATGCGTACACTTGAGACCGTGCAAGCCATGGAGACTCACAAGACGTGTGAAGTCTGTGGAGAAGTTGGTCATTCTGAATTCCATTGTCCTGAGACACATGAAGACCTCAACTTCATCGGCAATGATAACGGTTTTCGTTCTTCAAATCTAGGATGGACTCAGCGCTCCAATTCTCAAGGTAACACTTTTAATTCTTTGTAACGTCCAAACAACCAAGGTAAAAACTACCCTTCTCTTAAAGATCTTGTCTATGGTCAAGGTAGAATGACTGATAGTGTAAACAAGAAGCTCCATGCTAATGATTGGATGCTAGATAGCATAAATGCTAAATTGGATGGTTTCTCTTCTACATTTAAGAATCAACTTAGTTTCAATAAGATGCTTGAAACCCAATTAGCACAACTAGTAGCTGCAATTCCATCTTTTGAAAAAGATAGAATACCAGGAAAGCCTGAAACAACCATGGATTCTGCTAATCTTGTTACTATTAGTTATAATGGCTATGAACTAGATGGATGGAATTTTCCAATTAAAAAGGGAGATCCTGGAACCCTTGTCATATCTTGTTCTATTCAATCTCAAAAGTTCCATAATGCTATATGTGATCTAGGATCTAGCATTAACATCATGTCTAAAAAAACATTATGAAAAGTTGTTCTACACTGATCTAGTACCAACTTCTGCATATGTGCAATTAGCTGATCAAACAACTTGCTACATAGAAGGAGTACTTTGTGATGTTCTGGTAAAAGTAAGAAACAACTTTGTGCCTGCCGATTTCATGATTTTAGACATGGGTAATAGGGACAACTTACCCCTCATTCTTGGTCGACCTTTCTTGAATACTGTGAATGCATGCATATTTGTTGCTAGTGGTAACATGGATTTCTAAATAAATGGGAAGAAAGAAAGATTTGTTTTCTCTTGTGCACCATACCATGCAACTAACATGCAGGAAAATAAGAGTCGATACATGAGGAGAAGAAAACCTAGAATCTGGAGAAACAAGAAAGACAGAGATGCAGGGAACCATCATCTACAGCCTCTACACCAGACCCCGCTATCGTCAAAGGACAAGATGAGAAGAAGACATCGGTCAAGGAAGAACCTCCTTCCGAGGAAGGACAACTATGTGAATAAGTATTCTATCTCCCTCTTTAATTATTGCATTGGCATATTTCCCTTCTTCGTGCATTAAATCAATTAATTGTTAGAAGAATGTTTAAATTTATGTCTTACATTTAATAAAAACCATGATAAAAGAGAGTTTAAAAAAATAATAATAATTAGAAAATAAAAATAATAATAAAATAATAATAATAATAAAATAAAGTATAAATTTGGTTTATCATAGTAGCAATAAATAAAAGTAGAATAAAAAGCAAAGCCTAGTGATCATAATAAAATGCAAAAGAGGAAACAACTCGACCAAGAGGAGAATCCGATCATGGAGAATAAGCTAGCTTGGGGGAGCCGTCATCCTCGCCAAGGTAATGGTTTCTATCCCCAGCATTTCTTTTTCTTAATTATTGTGAGTTATAATATGAAAAGCAATTCTAAATTCTTGCATAACAATAAATAAATTAAAATAATGATAAGAAAAATAATATACTATGTCTTTGTTGGAAATGATGAACAATTGCTCAATGATGATTTGTAAAATCTTGTTGTACAATCCTTACTATGAAAGTTTTGAGTGTGATATCTGAATTTTGTCTTAAGTCAAACACTATTGTGGGCTGCACATGCTAATAATCTAAGTTATGCTCTTGCAAGATTAAAATTGGTATAAGTAGAACTTTTACCTGACCTAAGGAATGAGTGAGAACCAACTAGAGATTTTGATTTATAAAAATTCAAATTCTTGCTCATGGTTCCATTATGGAATTAAATACCTACCATCAAGCCATACATCCACAAACTACTAAAACCACCAAAAGAAAGAGCCCTTGTCTGCTTTGAGCTTGCTTAGACCTTATTTGATCTAGGTAGTTGTCATATTTTTTGATCAAGAT
This sequence comes from Eremochloa ophiuroides, assembly GCA_038502445.1. Taxonomy (NCBI): domain Eukaryota; kingdom Viridiplantae; phylum Streptophyta; class Magnoliopsida; order Poales; family Poaceae; genus Eremochloa; species Eremochloa ophiuroides. The sequence goes on from JAHLJS010000003.1 coordinate 29,422,601, forward strand.
CACGTACACATTCCGCCTATGTATTACTTCTACACTGGAAGTATACACCTATGCTCCATACACCAATTGAGACAACCAACCACAATCAACTTTTGTCCTTTTGATAGATGGGGAGTATAAGTTACTGGAAAAAAAGAAGAGAGCAAGTGCTCAAGGAAAACAAAAGAGGACAAATGTCCCATGGGCAGGTGCCCATATATCTATTCTTCAAAAAAAACTATGTATTCAGTTACCTTGCTCTCCCCTGTCTAAGGCAAAGGAATAAGTCTCAAGGAGCCCACCAAATAATTTACACTTGCACTTCTTGATCATGTTTTATGACTTGTTGCCCCCTGTGATCAAAGAGTCTAATCTTGCAATACATTCAATTCAAGTATGCTTTTGCTCCAATCCTATAAACCCCACATAAGCTTAGGATAGACATGAAAAGCTCTCTTGAGCTCTTGTGAGGTCCATCACACCAAGGAGTGGTTGAGAGTACCATTAAAGGAACCAAAGCAAGATTTTATTTTTCAAAAGAGTAAAAACTCTCTAGTGAATGGTCTCACTCTACCAAAGTAAGGGATGAAGTATCTACTTATCTATGCTATCTTATTTTTGCATAACCCATGGTGAAAAAGCTATAAGCCCCATATAGTTAAGACATAAGATGAATTTTTGAATCAGGCTCAATACTAGAATAATGTTGGTTTGTGTGCAAGGATCTTTGTGAATTGTTACATTAAAGAAATTCTTGATCCAACATTGCCATGTTAAAATCATGTCTTTGCTTGAGGACAAGCAAAAGGTTAGCTTGGGGGAGTTTGTTGATGGTCGCTAATACCCTATTTTACCATCAACATTTCACCCATAATCAAGGTAAAACTACATGAAATGCAAAGAACCCCACCTTGAAACTTACCTAGTTCCACATGTCCTTGGAGAAATATTGTGTATGCAGGAAAAATAGTGAAATCAAGGAAAAACAAAGCAAGGCAAGACACTTCAGCACCTCAGCTGCCACGTGGGAGCCAGAGAGGGGCACTCGCCCTGCCAAGTAGGGCGCCCGCCCTGTCCAAAGTGCCAAATGGCACTTGCCACCTCACTGATCCATGTGCCAACCTACCAAATTGTCTCTGGCACGTTGAAACAACATCAACGGCTTAGATACAAGGCACGAGGATCCGGTGGCCCTATCAACAGGGCACCCGCCCTGTCCAAGTTGAGTGCCACGTCCACAATCTGAAGGAAGGTGTCCAGGAGTCATCTACACCATCAAATAAAGTCGGTTTTCATCCAACGGTGATCAAGTGATGTGCCATGGATTGAAGGACCCACATGTCATCCTCCCAAGGGTTGCAAACCGCCTTTTCAAGGCACCAACCGACTTTGCAACCGCCTATGGGGAGGAAGGAGAGCCGCTGGATGCAAGACGGTGGATTCAAGGGGGCGCCCACCCCCTAGGAGGGCGCCCACCCTGCTCCTTCGCGCCATCGACCTCCAGGAGCTCTACAAGTACCCCTGGTGCACTCCTACACTATAAATAGGACTAGGATCCTCACTTGTAAGGGGAAAAACACAAGAAACACACTAGAGATACACTAGATAATCCACTTGAGATTCAGCTCAGTAGCTCCTCTCTCTCTAGCGAAGCTTTGCTCTTAAGAATAGTGCTAGCTAGAGAAGAGTAGAGTGTTGGAGAGAAGTCGGGAGAAGGAAGAAGTCTTTGGTGGAGCCGGGCTTGTTGGCGACCTCCTCTGCAGTGTTCTTCACTCTTATCAGTAATAAAGATCCCCTCTTCATTTACTTATTGTTTTACTTTAAGTAGCTCTATACTTGCTCATTGCTTGGTTAGAGTGCTCTAATTCTTGAGCTCGAGTTAGAGTAGTAAGTTTTATAGATTAAGCGTGGTGCTTACTCTATAGCTTACCCTTGAGTGCCGTTAGGCCCACGGATAGTAGTGGTAGGTTCTAGGTGGTGACAGCCCTAGGATCCTCTGTATTCCACCACATTCGGCCTAGTATCCAGTATAAGTGTAGGACTTCGGGATGTACGGTGCCTAATCAGTTGAACCCCGGTGAGTTTAGGGACTTTGCGTGTCCCAAGTATAGCAGTCTCTTTGGTATAACAATCATTTGATGTTTTACTAAGATAGAGTTCTCCCCCAAAAACTCCAGAGCTACCTAGTGCGTGTTTCCACCTTAGTTATACTTCATTGATTTATCCTTACTAAGGTTATTACCCTATTTGTCCATATCTAGATCCTTGACTATCATATCCTTATAATCACAAACCCCGCCTTCCTTTGGGAAATATAAATTTGACACCTGGTACTCCCAGGTAAAGTGCTACACGATAGTTCTGTGCACTTGCAGAATCCCATCACCTATCCCTTAGAGCTACCCATAGCATTTTTGGCGCTGTTGCTAGAAATAACTTTATTCCTAGTAGCAATGTTAGAAGTGTGAACAACCACATACTTTGAGCATAGGGGTTGACAACCCCCGTGATTGCGTTGAGAAGTATTGTTATCATTGCTAGAGGATAGATTTGGCTATATTCTCATAAACCATAGCTATGAGACTCGGGCGTAGCTCATAATGAACGGCCAAAATGGCCTGTGATGAATTAGGCGGCTCCATACTAGCGCCCGATGGAGCAGCATACTCGAAGATTGGTGTTTCATCCATGTGGTATAAGAAATGATAGTTTTGGTCAAACAAGGATGACTATGACTGACTTGACCCTAGTTAAAACAGCTACCTTTCCCCGGCAACGGTGCCAGAAAGCTTGTTGACACCAGAAGTGGCAAACAGATATACCACAAGTGTACGTTAGTCAATGTAGCCTTCACCAGGATTATTTCAGGTATCGTATTTTCACGGGGAACGTGAAGTGAACTAACTAGATCCAAGGCCGTCAGATAGTGATCAAAGGGGTTAGTCATCAAAGATGGTTAGGATATAGGTATAGAGAGGTTCTATGTAGCAAACGATATCTGGTCTTGGCTTTCTAAGTATAAAGAGGTTTACCACCTTCCTCCCTTTACAAGAGGCGATAGGCGAAACAGGAGGAGATATAACTCCTCCCGAGGCGGCTATGCTATTGTATTGATGCCTTGCCATTTTAATAACTTGTCTTACAAACGTGGAGGGATACTAAGACCAGACAAGGCTGTCACCACTTGCTGGCACCCACAAACAATCCGTGCGACAAGTAGCCCACACTGATAAGATATAGCCTAGACACCACATCTACACTATACTTACTACTCTAATCTTAGATAGAGACTAGAGTACTTTCAATAAGTAAAGCAATGTGCAAGTAAAGCAAGTATATACTTAAAATATCAGAACCAGAATATCAAATAGTAGAAGAACTCAGATGGAAAACTTACTAGAAGCTTGCATCCACTGAGGTACACCTTGGAGAAGACTCCTGACAGGCCCGGGGCTTTCTCCTGAAGACTTCCCTCACTCTCTTCCCTCTTATTCTAACACTAAAGTAGTCTTTCTCTCTATGATACACTTGACACTTTATTCCCTTGATGTCTAGAGTGAAGGCCTAGGGGGGTATTTATAGGGGGATGAAAGGGGAGTGCCATGTCATCAATCCATGTGCCTTTTCACCTTGGCCCTTGGATTCACTGACCTTGAACCGCCTTCAATTGGATGTCCAGGATTCACCACGTTGCCTATCTTCATGCCAACAGTCGGTGGGCGAAAGTTGGACACCTAGGGGGGTCGGCCGACACCCCTATGATAGGTGGATCCCTACCATCTTGTGCCCCACATGTCATAGAGCCTTGCCCATGTATTGTTTATTCCATTCTTACGTCGGTTCCTCTGTTGTGGGCCCATGAATCCGTGTGCTTTGCTCCTTAACCATTGATTAAAAGCACACTTGTGATCCAAGGGTGGAAATGGACTCCAGGAGGTGTGCCAAGGATTGTGCCACGTTAGTAGAGCCAAGAGGGCTCCCTACATGGTTCGGCCGACCCATGTAGGATCTGCTTTGGTCCCTCTTCCTTCTACATGATGTGTTGCAGTGTTTTCTTGAAGGACATGTCTTGTACCCTCCAAGCCTGGGTCAGCCGACCCAATGTTGGTGGGTTCCAGGGGTCCTCTTGCTCGTGAAGCCAAGCTCTTGATGATTGTGACTGTTTCCTTTACCATTTGGTTACATCTTGATTTGCATAATAGTGTCATTTGAGGCTTCTATACTCTTGAAAACTCTTGGTTTGAGTACCTGCAAGCAAATACTAACATGTATATGTGGACCAAGTTATTTGTACCTATGTCACTATATGTTTGCTTGTTTCTTCCCTGAAAAGAGCATTTTGTTGACGGTTATGATGGTAGAAAATAGGGTATAAATACCGTCAACAAGCGTCCGGAGACTCTGCTGAAAGACCCTAGTTTGGTTTTGGTAATTGATGAAACCTACCTACTAACCTAAGTACTAAGTGTATGTAGCAAAAGAGGTTAGTGAAGGACAATGGTGCTCAAGTGAAGATCAAATCAAGGTAAAATTAGTGCGGGGAGTTGTTGTGCTCAAATCTTATGGATGAAGGCAACTTTGAGGGATTATGGAATCAACTTCAAGAAAGTGCCATTGCTATGTGACAATGAGAGTGTCGTGAAGCTAACCAACTAATCCAGGTTCAACATTCAAGAACTAAGCATATTGATGTGAGGCACCATTTCATTCGAGATCATCAACAAAAGGGTGATACTGACATTCAAAGCATTGGAACCGGTGATCAATTGGCCGATATACTCACCAAGCCACTAGATGAGAAGAGGTTTTGCAAATTAAGGAATGAATTGAATATTCTTGATTTCCCCAATATGAGTTGAGTTCACCCCACACATATATGACATGCCTCTACTCTGACAAAGCAAGGTAAAATTGTTTGACATGGCATCCATACTTGCTAGGACATATTTAGAGCATATAGACATACTCTCAACTTAGGATCATTCATGAAAATTAAATGATTTTGATGTATATATGCTACCACTATTACTTTTCTTGCTTGTATGAACTAGTGGTAACATATGACATGTGTATGTGCTTGATCCCCTAGTGTTCAATCTATTTCATGTGCCATAAGGTGTATAACTTAACATGGGCAAGATAATCCCATGTGGACGTGAAGAAGCTTGTCCTTGGATCAAACCAAGTTATATATACTTGGCAAGTGCACTAGATTGAGCCAAAGTGATAAATGAACTCTCTTTCCAAATCAAATGAACTTGACTAATTCTCTCCACTAAAGTTAACCTTTTTGAGAAATTGTTGACAAAGGGGGAGAAAAAGTTACAAAAGAGAGGAAGCGCATTGAATCATCAATAGGCCAATGATGGGAGAGCAATAGGCCAAAGGAGAGGGATAATTAAAATTTTGAAGCACACAAGTAGGGGGAGCAATCACATATACAAGTTGTTGCATTTGGATGTGCATTAATCATATGATTGCTAATTGCACTTGTATTTACTTTCATATACTTGTTTGTGTGGTGTATTGCTAGTAGTAGGACTTGAATGATGATTTGAACAACTAGCATGTGTAGGAGTAACTAGTTGGTCTTGTGCTTACAAGTGGTAACTAGAGCATGTTTTTAATGTGATCTCACGGTATGCTCTAGTGTTTGTAACCTTCTAGTTGTTAAAGTGCTAAGGATGGTGTACATGGCAACTCCAATGGTATCACGCTTCAAATGTTCCATTCTATACACCTTACCACAATTTTGGTAGAATTACTTTCTATTCAAATGCATATGTGCTAGCCTTTAATCCAAACTCAATGCACATATGTAGGGGGAGCTAATACTAGCAACATAGAACTTGTGATGGTTGTCCAAATCCTTTCATGATGACAAACATGATAAGCTCAAAATCTTAATGCATATTTCTTTTGTAAAAAGGGTTGTCATCAATTACCAAAAAGGGGGAGATTGAAAGACCCTAGTTTGGTTTTGGTAATTGATGAAACCTACCTACTAACCTAGGTACTAAGTGTATGTAGCAAAAGAGGTTAGTGGAGGACAATGGTGCTCAAGTGAAGATCAAGTGAAGGAAGAAAGAAAAGGACTTAAAGAAGGAAAGCAAGAGGCTAAGGTATAACACAATAGGGCTTTTTCTTTCAGTGATCAAGACTCTAAGCGGGAGTGATCACGTTTAGGATAGATAGCCGACGATCAAGGGGAGAACTAAGTGATTGGATTACCTTCAAGTGCTCTAGGTTGCATCTCATGTGCTTTGATCTAACTAACCTAGATAACAACTTTGTAACCCCTTGGAAAATGTTTGCAAAATGCTAACACACTGTGCACAAGTATTGAAAACCTTGAGTGTTAGCACTGAGAAGCAAGGGGTGATTAACTAACTTGAAAAGAGCAGTTTTCAAAGCTGTCGAATGCTGGGGCTTCTGAGCGTCGGACCATTAGTGGCGAGCGTTCGACGGTTCCCCAGTACTGTTTCTATCTGTGAAGAGTGTCGGACGGTCAGGTTTAGTTCTACGGCAAGCGTCAGACTCCGTGCAAGCATTTCAGGAGCCCTCGGTGTAGATTTGCTCAGCGTCGGACTCTTGATTTCATTAGTCCGATGCACTAACTCGGTAGCGTCTAACGGTGGCGAGTTGTTCACAGCTCTGTGAGAGTCGAACAGTCCGACGGTCTGGGAAGGGCGAGCGTCGGACCATTGGCTCTTGGTCCGACGGCTTGGCGTGGCGAGTTCACGCTCTGGCACTTTGCGTGGCAAGACGAGTTCAAAACGTTGGACGATGCTCGTTAGTCCGACGCAGCGCCTCGGACAGTCCAACGGTGGTTTACCCTCTCTGCGTAGTTTCTGTAAGCGTCGGACGTTGGCGGATTTTGGTCCGACGGTGCTCCGTCCGATGATCTGGAGAATGGCGTGAACAGTTAGCCGTTGAGATCCTGTGGCTGAGGTTGAACGCAGTTGACACGTGGCGCAGATCCGTGCGTCGGACGCAGAGGTTTGGTCCGACGGTAGCGTCCGACGCCCCGTAAAGAGTGTTAACGACTGTTTTTCTATGGGTAACGGCTAGGAATGCACTTAGGGGTATTTATACCTCTTCCCTGGTCACTTGGTGACTCCCTTGCACACTTGGATCATTGGACACACACTTTGGTTGCATCCTAGCCTCCCACTCTCTCACTTGTTCATTCTTTGATCATCCTTGTGAGATTGAGTGAACCTCAAGTGCATCGTTGCTTGTGATTTGCATTCTAGGGCACTTGAGAGCAAGCCATTGTTAAGTTCTTATTCTCTTGGGACATTGCCGTGTCCCTAGACGGCTTGGAGGAGACGAAGGTGTGAAGAAGCTTGGTTGTTGTGCTTGCTCACACCGGTGGATTGTGAGGGGTTTGTGCCTACCCCGAGCGGAGTGCTCAAAGGTAACTTAGTGGATTTCTCGTGTCATTGAGTTACTTCCTCCGTGGGTAGGTCCTTGTGGTGCCTTGTGTAGGCTCGGTGTGTGATATCGATTAGCCACCGGACCACCGGTTGTAGTCGACACAACGGGGACGTAGCGTGCCGGCAAGCACGTAAACCCCGGGGATAAATCTTGGTGTTCATCTTAGTATCCTCACCTTCGAGTGAGTGATTTGTTGGTTATCCCAGTGATTGGCTACATCTCAAGGCAAAGGTATAACTCCATTCTCATCCCTTTTACCTTGTGCAAAGTAGTTAGTTTGCTTGCCTTGTGTAGTTCTTTTAGTTGTGTTGCTTGTGCTAGTTAGCTTGTGTGGCTTAGGGTTTAGAATTAACTAGCATTATTTAGGTGGCTTGCTTAGTCTTGTGGTTGCCTTAGCATTGCAAGTTATAGCCTTTTGTTGTTCTAATCACCTTGTTCTAGTACATTGTACAATTTTTAATTTAGGCTATTCACCCCCTAGCCAACTCGGACCTTTAAAGTGGTATCGGAGCCGTGGTCACCGTTTAGTCAAGGCTTAACATCTTTCGGTGCATTGAAATGGCTCATATCATGTAATCATGTTGGGGGCAAATCACCTCACTTTGATGGCACAAGCTCATTTGATTATTGGATGAGGAAGATGAGGATGTATCTTGGCTCAATTCATGAGAAGGTATGGGAGGTCACCGAAAAGGAGTACATTGTGCTTGATCCCACGAGCCCCACACCTAGAGAGCAAGTGAACAACCAATGCAACACAATGGCTCTCAACACCATTTACAATGGCATTGATTCAAAGGTGTTTGAGCAAATCAAGGATTTGAATAGAGCAAGTGAAGTGTGGATAAGACTAGAGCAAACCTATGAGGGCACTTCAACGGTAAAGAGTGCCAAGTTGTACATGCTCAAGGACAAGCTCTCAAACTTCAAGATGGAAGATAAAGAGAGCATTCCAGAGATGTTCTATAGGCTTCAAGTGATTATCAATGATCTTAAGGCCTTGGGTGAGAAAACAAGTGATGAGGACTTCTCTCATAAGTTTCTCATGTGCTTGCCCAAGAGGTTCAAGACTTTGAGGACTATCATCTTCCGGAGTGGCTTGAAGGGTGTCACTCCGAATGAGGTTCTTGGTGATGTGATGACCAAGAATCAATATAATGAGAAGAGTGATAGTGAAGAAGTGAAGAAGGAGGATGACAAGAGCAAGAAGACCGTGGCATTCAAATCCACCACCTCTTCTTCCAAATGCAAGGGCAAGGGCAAAAAGGTTCAATCAAGTGATGATGATGATCCATCTAGCCTTGATAGTGATGATGAGGCACTAGCTCTCTTTGTGCATAAATTTGAAAGATTCATGAAGAAGAAGGGATATGGTGCAAGGAAGAGAAGAGACAACTTCAAGGGCAAAGATGTAGTGAGAAAGTGCTACAATTGCAAGAGTCCGGATCATCTTGTAGCGGATTGTCCTCACGCTAGTGATGATGAAGATGATCACAAGAAGAGAGTCAAGAAGGACAAGAAGGACAAAGTGGAAAAGAAGGACAAGAAGAAGTTCAACTTCTCCAAGAAGAAGGGTGGATCCTATGTGGTGACATGTGATAGTGATGCTTCCTCCGATGATGATGACTCTAGTAATGATGAGAGGAAGACATCCATGAAGAAGGCTATGGCTTCTATTGCTATCAACAAGAGGCCTTCATCATTTGATTCATCATGCTTCATGGCTAAGTCCACCAAGGTAAAATACAATGACTCAAGTGATGATGATGATAAAAATAATAATGATAGTGATAGTGATGATGATGAGCCTAGTGTAGCACAACTCATGGACATGTTAGAGCAAGCCGAATACTTGATTAGCTCAAGTCTAAGAAGTGCAAGGAATTGATCAAGAAGGTAAAAGATCTTGAGAAATCCCTTGATTAGCTAAATGCTTCTCATGAGTGTCTAAGGGAAGACCATGAGGATCTAAAATTAGCTCACACTAAGCTTGAAGAAGCTCACTTCTCACTCTTAGAGCTAACCAAAGTAGAGGATATTGCTATAACATGTGATGTGGGTGTAACTTGTGATCTAATGAATGAACCAACTAATGAAACACTTGTTGCAATCACACCTAATAACACTAGCTTCTCATCATCATCCACCTCTACTTCTATCTTCACAACTAGTGTTGACCCAACACTAAAGGTTGAAAATGAGAAATTGAAGAAGGAGGTAGACAAGCTAACCCGCGCATTAGGCAATGCCTATGGTGGGGATGCCCGCTTACTACAATGTTTGGGTAGCCAAAGATATAGTAACTCCAAGGAGGGACTTGGCTATACTCCTAAGAAGGGCAAGGCGGTCTTTGTAACTCCAAAGCCTAGCTTTGTGAGGAGCAATGGTCAGTTTTGCTATAAGTGCAAGCAAGTTGGGCATAATGAGGCAAATTGCATCACTAACAACAAGAACAAGCAAATAAAATTTGCAAGTGCTAAATCTATTAGGTTTGATTCTTGTTACATGCTTACCAAGGGTGAGAAAGGTGTCAAAGTCAAATACATTGGTACACCTAAAGAGAGCCCAAGGTTGAAGGCTATTTGGGTACCAAAGGCTTAGGTTGCTAACCTCCAAGGACCCAAACAAGCATGGGTACCTAAAAAGCATTGATTTGTTTTGTAGGTGAATTACAAAGCCAGAGGGAGGCATTGGGTTCTTGATAGTGGGTGTTCTCAACACATGACCGGTGATTCAAGAATGTTCAACCAAATCAATTCTAGTGGCAATGAGTATGATAGTATCACATTTGGGGACAATAGCAAAGGCAAGGTCAAAGGGCTTGGTAAGATTGCAATGTCAAATGACTTGAGCGTTTCCAATGTGCTATTGGTTGAGAGCTTGAACTTCAATCTATTGTCGGTAGCCTAACTTTGTGATATTGGTTTCAAGTGCATATTTGGTGTTGATGATGTGGAAATCATTAGTGTGGATGGTTCAAACTTAATATTCAAAGGATTTAGATATGAGAATCTCTATCTAGTGTAATTTGGTGCTAGAGAGTCACAATTGTCAACATGCTTACTCTCTAATTTTAGTATGGGTTGGTTATGTCATAGAAGACTTGGTCATGTTGGAATGAAGCAATTGAACAAACTTGTGAGGCATAACTTGGTTAGAGGCCTTAAAGATGTTGAGTTTGAGAAGGACAAGTTATGTAGTGCATGTCAAGCCGGAAAACAAGTTGGTAACACTCATCCTAAGAAGAGCATCATGAGCACATGCAAACCATTTGAGTTATTGCACATTGATCTATTTGGACCAACCACCTATACAAGCATTGGAGACAACAAATATGGTTTGGTGATTCTGGATGACTTCTCTAGATACACATGGGTTTTCTTTATGATTGACAAGAGTGATGTGCATGCTACCTTCAAATCTTTTGTCAAGAGAAGTTGCAATGAGTTTGAAACCACCATCAAAAGAGTGAGAAGTGACAATGATAGTGAGTTCAAGAGTTGATGAGCTATGTGATGATTATGGAATCAAACATCAATTCTCGGCCAAGTACACACCTCAATCCAATGGGCTAGTTGAAAGGAAGAATAGAACTCTTATTGACATGGCAAGATCAATGCTTAGTGAGTATAATGTGAGTCAATCCTTTTGGGCCGAAGCAATCAACACGGCATGCTACTACTCAAATAGAATATATTGCCATCCTATGTTGGAGAAAACTCCCTATGAGATGTTGAATGGAAGAAAGCCAAATATTATATACTTTCGGGTTTTTGGTTGCAAGTGCTACATACTGAAGAAGGGTGCCAGATTGAGCAAATTTGAGAAGAAATGTGATGAAGGATTCTTGCTTGGATATTCCACCACTAGCAAAGCTTATAGAGTTTGGAATTTGGGGAATAGTTATTGACGGTCGTTAAGTACCAACTTTATACCGTCAACTAATGCTTAGAAATGGGCAATAATAGAAACATAGGGGTTATTACTGACAAATTCCACTGAGTTTTGATGAATTGTCTATTTTTCAGGGGAATTATCCAGAAAAGCTTAAAAGAAGGATTAAAATGGATAATTATCACGAAACTTGATCGCGAAGGAAACAAACGTCATCGGCAAGATAGAAGAGTGTAGAAGGCACCCGAAGCAACCGGGGCCCCACCGCTAGGGTTTCGCCGCCGCCTTCTGGAGTCTTCTTCCACCACCTCCAAGGATTCATCTCAGCCCTATGTTAAGTCAGTTTGATCCAACGGTGCAAGTTCATCCTACCGGGCTATAAATGTAACACCGCTGTGTTACTGAACTAAAAATTGGGCATGTTATCATGAGCATTGCACAATATGTATGAATTTTTGTCAATTTGCCCTGCATCAACAAAAACAAGTTTAAAGTTTTGATGGCTTGTGCTTAGGGCTAGAGTGAATTTGATTCCGATTTAATTTAAAAACTCTAAATCGAGCTAAAACCCAAGTTTCAAAACTATGTAGAATTAGGCCTTGGTCCCAAAAGCAAAGTTGTAGCTCTAAATTTAAATTAAACTTGAATTTCTATCCTCAAATTTGAATTTAAAACTTTGATTCAAAAATTATTTGGAATTTGAAGTTGACCTCTAAATAAAGGTTGTAGATCTCACTAAACTGAGCAACTTTGATGTGCACAGATTGTGAACTTGTTCAATAAATAATTGAGATTTAATTTGAATTTGAAAAGGGCTATTTACCTCCTTTTGAATAACTTCAAAAATATTTCAAATTTGAAAATATTTTGAATACCAAAGTGGTTCAGAATTGAATTCCCCACAACTTTTATTTTGGGATATTTTCGACTTACTACACAAAAATGAAAGTAACGTGAGAAAAAACGAAAATTTGGATAAGGGTTTGCTACAGTAGTGGCCAATAGGAACAGGGCAGGGTGCTGCCTGCGTGTCGCCACCGGTGCACCGTCTCTGGCCGCCGCCCTCGCCGTTGCTAGCGCGCAAGGGCACATTGGTGTGTGTCGTGGCGAACTCGGGAGTGGCGTGGCAGCAGTTTAGGGCTCGTCCTCGGCTATATAAGCTCGGAGCCGAACTCGTTCTTCCTCTTTTCCCGTTTCCTGTTAGTCGCCGTCGAGCTCGGTTCGCCGGGAAAATCATCATCTCCACTCCATCTCCATCTTCTCTATCTTGTAGCTAGGTTCGCCACCTCTTTGTCATTCGTTTGAACCCGTTCTTGCATCTTCTCGTGGCCGGTTTCACCTACGTGGAGTCGTCTTCTTCGGAGCCGCCCGAAATGCCGCCGCAGCTCCTCTTTCTCTGACTCGCACCTTCTGGTGAGCAGGAAGCTCTATGAGTTGTTGTTCGGGGCTCTATTAGGTGTTGCGATGTTCGTGGTCTAGACGGTTTCTTCTTTCCTCTACAGGACACGTTGGAACGGAGGTAGCCGCCGTGTCGGACTCGCCGGAGTTGCTGTCGTCGTCGAGCCCCTCTGTCCGAGTCATTTCTGCACCAACCGGTGGGCGCAGCAAGGATCGGTGAGCTTCTGGGATCCCTAGGAGGGGTCGGTTTGGGTCGGGATGGACTGTATCCGCCGGAATGCCGGTGCCGCCGTGGCCAAACCACCATGGCCGCCATGGTTGAGCTCAAGCTCGTTAGGAACCCTAGCTTGTCAGGTAAACCATGGGAATCAGTGCGGGAGGCGTCTCTAAACGTGCTGGTGCGCTGGCCCTCGCTGGTGTGGCCTCCGTGGCCGGGCCACCGCAGCCGGCGAAGCGCGTGCGTGCATGCCCTCTCTGCCCTGTCTGGGAGAGGGCAGAGGAAGGAGAAGGCCCGACTGGGCCAGGCTGGGCCGGCCGCGACCTTGCTGGGCCGAGCCAGAGGGAAGCAGGCCCAGCAGTCTGGTTGATGTGTTTCAAATTCATTTTTCCATTTTCCTGAGTAGATGAACAGTAATGAATTTTTTTATTTTTATACGAATATTTCCAGAGCTCCTAAAATCATGAAATAAATTTTGGAGCTTCTCTGTGTTATGTTATATTTATGAAAAATATGAAACTTGCAGTTTGAGTAATTTCTACATGTGACAAAAATGGACATTTTAATTAATAAATGGCTTTTCCATGATTTTTATAGCCTAAAGTAATTACCCAAAAATTATGAAATTAATTGTGTAGCTGTTTTGAGCAATGTGCTACCTCCACAAAAATCTAGTAGCTCATTTGGATAAAATTTATTTGTTTTGTAATTTATCCCTAATTAACTAAATAGATAAAATGATGTTTAGCATTAATGACTTAGGGCTTTTAATGTGTGACTTTTGGAATTGGGTGAAGACCAGGGATTATTAACACCTTAAATAATCCTTGGCAATTTATTTGGTAAAAGAAATTATTATTATTAAGTGGTGCTTAATAATGGTTAATTATGATTGACAAGTAATTCATGTCATTAGGGTTTTATAATTTGTTAGCAAACACCTAATGATGTTGTAGGGGAGATTAATTAGACTTTCAACCATTGTTAAAATGGTCAATAAATTAATTGTGTTACAACCACATCACTTAATGAGATCTTGATTGCAACTTTACCGTGAGGGAAAGTTGTACTCAAGGTCATTAGATTAATACTTGTTCAATTGTTAATCATGTCATATGCACCATCATTAAGCATGCATTATTATCTCACGTATAGTGACTGAAGCCGAAGACGTTAAGGCCGAGCAAGTCGACGAGGCTCCGGATTTCGTCGGGGGTTTCGATATTTGTGGTTCTGATCCAGACCTGACTCTCGCTGCAACTGCAAGGCAAGCACCGGTGCATTAGCCCCTTCCTTGAATTTACAAATTTTTATCACTTAAGTTAATCTACTGCATTAGGTTGATAGAAGTTGATTGTCACCTACTTGCTGCATTTACCTGCCTTGATGAATTGATTATCACCCTTGATACCTGGTTTAAAATGCAAATGTTTATGAAATGCTTAACCCTTGCTTAATAGCTTTTATAAAATGTTATTTTTTGTGCTATGATGGGATATTATAAATATTAATAATAATTCCGCAGGTCAGTAGACTTGCATTGAGAAAGGAGTCTCAATGTAGTGTCTCTGGCTGTCTCTAATGAACGATGGAACCAAGTAGGGACCATTCGTTGCAGGCCTGCTGTGATCAGGACTTGCAACTATCCGCATACTACGGGAATCCCTAGCTCTGGCAAATCTAGTTTTTGAACCGACAACCGCGCACTGGGAATGGAGAGATGGTGTGAGTAGCGTGCACCCTCGTGGTCGAGGACCGGATTGGAGGCGTGCTGTGCTCATGGGTGTTGTAGGACTGGTTCAGGTTCGGAGAAGTCCGTGGTAGTCGGGGTTGGTATATGCAAGTTTAAGTGCTACATATGCAGTGTGGATAGGGATCCCCTGGCTAGGTATAATCGATTCGAATCGTCGTTGCTCCTCGGTTAATGCAGACTTGATCCTTCGACCATACATCGAAGAGTGGTTCGGAACTAGGTGTTAAAATGAAGGAATGGAAATGGTGGGACATGATGAATCACATAGTTGTTGATGAAAGTAAAACTTGAAAGTAGCAACAAGGTAGGAAGCTTTTCAGCAAAACACTTTGATTCTTGCTAAAAGCCTTTCCTTGATTCCCCTCAACCTGCATTCCTGAGTCTTCTCCCCAATTTTTGGTCGGGTAAGTCTTTGCGGAGTACCCCATATACTCAGGGTTTATTTACCCTATGTTGCAGGTGAGCAGCCACCCCAGATCTGCTTGGGACCTTGTTGTATGACGGTTTTCAAGGAGAATGATGAGAATGACAATAATGACGAGTGAAAGGTTATTCCCTTGTGCAGGGATATTTATGTAATATATATGTTGTATAAGCTACTTCCCTACTGCCACTACTTATATTTTGGTTTGTAATAATCGCACCTATGTTTGATTAAAAACTACTGGTTTGTAATCCTATGTAATATTTTAAGTCTTCCGCTCTTGTACACTGAGATGTATATTTTATGAAATGTTGTACTCCGCAATGTCTGCGCAATCAAGATCCTGTTCGGAGAAAATGGGTCTCCGTGTAAACCCGGCAGACCCTGTTAGGTTATCTGGGTCACGTGTACATCTGTCGAAGGTCCTTGGGACAACGGCAGGTGCATGTGGGCCATATAGCTTTTGGCATAAAATAAATTAACGATACTCGGAATACTTACCGGGTGAAGTGCTATAATGGGAGAATTATCTGTGCGCTTGCAGATATATTCTATAATATTATTTTTAGGTGGCAAGTGTAGATTATTTTACCATTCATTTTTGGCATCATGTTAGTGATGACAACTTAACGTGAAGTGATGTTAAAAATACCAACAAGCATTTCTGAAGCCGTTGCCGGGGAAGGCAACTATATTCATTAGGATAATTTATTGGAATTCATTGATTTTATTCACTAGGATATTTTTATTCTAAAATTTCATAAAAGGGAATTTTTCATAGATAATATTTTAGAAAAGCGTAAAAGATAACTATAGACATAAATACTTATAGATAGACTATAACCTTCTACTTTAGCAAACTTACCCGTGTTTTGTCTATGTTTAAATATTTTATATTGGGTAAGTGTAGAATTGGTTGTAGTACTTTAATTCTTATCAAACAGGAATAACCATAGGAAGAAGGGTCTTACATTATTTTGTGAAGCCATGGCTGAGAAAACTCTACGTGAATTTTCTGCTCCAAGCACTGAGAATATTCACGTTGGGCCAACTTTTAACCTTGGAGATCATGATTACTGAGATCAAGTCAAGCCTCATCAAAATGGTGCAAGTTATCACATTTAGTGGAAAGAAGGATAAAGATGCAAGTGTCCATCTGCAGAATTTTCTAGAGATTGGCTACACCATCGACATTAAAGGCATTTCTCAAGACGTCGTGCTACTTCGTTTATTTCCGTTCTCACTGGAGGAAAGAGCGAAGCAGTGGTTTTATCAGAATAAAGATCAAGTCAAGACATGGGGAGAATGTTCAAAAGCTTTCCTAGAAAAGTTTTTCCCAGTAAGCAGAACCAATACTTTACGAGGAAAGATTTCAAAATTTTGTCAGCAGAAAGGTGAAGCCTATTCCAGAAGCCTAGAAACGTTTTCAAAATTACATATAAGATTGTCCTCATCATGGAATGGAAAAATGGTTGCTCATGTAAACATTTTATTACGGACTAACTCAAAGGTCAGTGTGAGCAATTGAATGCCACTGCTGAAGTATCATTTATGTCACTCACCTCTGAAAGAGCTGAAGATGTTATGGCATAGATAGCAGAAAATCAGATTTAGACATATAACACTCAGACATGCCATAAGAGTGTGTGCACTGTCAACCAAGATGGATGTACTGTTGAACTGTTTAGAGAAAAGAGCTAATTATAAAAGAGATCGTCAAGCTATTCAAGATGCATTCAATTCCCAGAATCAATATGGAGAATATTTAGGAGTTGAGTTTGCTGGTACCCCAGAAGATATTAGTACAGTCATCAAGTCTACTTCTCAGAAGTAAGGATGGACTCAACCTCGGTCAACCAGTCAAGGTATGTACCAGAGCAATTATAATTTTTCAAATCAGAGACAACCACCCTTAAGAGAATTAATATTAGAACAAGCTAGAATTAATGAAGGTATTTATAAGAAGCTTGCTCTTAATGATAAAGTTTTAGAAGGAATTAATTCTAAGTTAGATAATTTCTCTTCTACTGTTAAAGATCAAATATTATTAATAAAAAGATAGAATTACAAATTGCACAATTATCTTCTACTTTGTCTATCACTAACCATGAACAAGTAAAAGAAATATCTACTAGAGGAGGTAAGTCTACACATGATCCACCTTACCCAAAAGGGGCACGTAGACCACCACATTTAGTATAGGTAGAAGAAGAAATTGAGAAGGACAACAGAGAAGAGGAAGTCGTACCGCCAGAAGTTTCACCCCAAGTTGAACCACAAGATCAAGAATTGACTCAAGATTTTCATGACACAACCCTACTACCGTTTCCACGCAGAAGGAGAAGAGTTAAAACGGATGATCAATTTGGTAAGTTTGTAGAGGTAATTCAGAAATTATATGTCAATATTCCGTTGTTAGATGCCATGCAGGTACCTACATACGTAAAGTATTTTCGAACCATACTCAACAACAAAGGACCACTACCTTCTACTGAAGTTGTCAAGCTAACGGAAGAGTGTAGTGAGGTAATTCTGAGTTCTTCTCCTGCTAAGAAGAAGGATCCAGGGTGTCCCACTATTGATTGCCCAATCGGAGACCAGATATTCGAGAATGCTTTATGTGATCTTGTAGCAAGTGTCAGCGTCATGCCCAAAACAGTCTTCGACAAACTCAACTATTCTACGCTCACGCCAACTTCGATGTGTTTGCAACTAGTTGACCAATCGGTCCGCTATCCTGCAGGAATCACATAAAATATTCCGGTAAAAATCCATAACTTTTTCGTTCCTGTAGATTTTGTAGTACTTGACATGCAGGAAGAGAGGAAGATACCCCTCATTCTTGGGCGACCTTTGCTAAACACTGTAAATGCATCCATCGATGTCGGAGCTGCAGAAATCACATTCACCATCAATGGGCAAGAAGAACGGTTCGCATTCAAGCCAAGACTGGAACAATGCCAAACTTTGAAGTGCCATGAAGGACAAGATGCAACAACATCTCCAACACCGGAGATAAATCATGAAGAATAATTCAACTGGAGAAGTCTGAGACGGCGGACTTAAAAACCCCGAACCTTCGCTGGGAGGTAACTCGGTAGTTATCGGTAATTTAATTCTTGCATAAAAATTTTGCATATTTACTTTCCCATAAATTGCATTATTAAAAGAAATAAAAATAAGCATAACATGATTAAAGCTTAAGCCCCATGTGATTACTACTAACAGAGCATAAAACCCCCCGTTAGTGAAATTTACTGTGGTGGCAGAAAATTATAAAAAGACCATCATTAGAATTCTATTTTTTCGTAGACTGCATAAAAGTACGTTAGTTTTTCATTCTTGTTTCATTACAGGGTATAAATACGGGAGACATATAGGACCCACACACATCACATCGAGTCACCTCAAGCCTTATCATCAACCACCACCTTTCACTACCATCCAAATTCCATTCATTCATTCACATACTACCCTCCATTCATTCATTTCACCAGAGAAAGCACTCACGCACATGCATTTGGAAGGAGATGTAGGTAATGTCGACATGCTTCAAAGTGGAGGGCCAAAGGACACAAGGTGGGGCCGGCCGGCCCCATACCCACACCGGCCGGCGCCCTTCTCCTTCTTGTCTGCCTCCTACTTCTCTCACTCACTCATTCACTCACTTGCACACCAGAGAGCACCTAGCCACTCTGCTTTACAACTCGAGATTTCAAATTCTCACAAATCCTCCATTTAACCCAAGTTTAAGCAAGGAAATGAAGAGAGAAGGAGATTAGCAAGAACACCTAGTAGAGAGATTGCCACTTTGATTCCTTCTCTTCACTTGTTCTTGCTTGTTCTTGTTTTGTTCTTGTGTTCTTATTTGTTCTTGTCGTGTTCTTCGTGTTCTTCATTTCATAGGCAAGATGAGCAATAGAATGAAAGGTGCCATTCGGTTCCTTGGAAGAGCATTTTCACGTCGCTCAACACAAAGTCAATCATTGTCACAAGTGCCATCGTTCGTCGGCTCCGACATGAATGTCGATTCTCCTTCACCCTTCGTGTATGATAACCCTTCATCCTCTTCCCAACGGGAAGAGAGGTATGAGCTCACAAGCATCACTCAAATTTCATTACCAACTAGACCACAGAGGGAAATATTAAATGTGGTTAAGAACAAGGAATTTACGCATACTCCAATTTTTGATACCACCTTGCTCCATGAAACCGGAATGGATTCCGAGTTTGAGCTTATATTTAGAAATGTTGGGTGGGAAGGTGCATGGCAAGTCACTGAACAGGGTAGCAAGTTACTCACAATAGAATTTATTTGCACCCTGGACTTTGATAATGATGAGGTAAATTTTAGAATGTTTAATAAACCCTTCACCCTCTCATGGAAAAATCTTAGTTTGGCACTAGCATTCTCTAATCAATGCGTGGTTGATGAGATGAACAGCTCTCAGAGACTTTGATAAAGATAAATTTTGGGAGAGCATTATTGCAAAGAAACCCGAGAGAAAACAAAAATATACTACTGAAGAAGTCCATCACCCCACACTATAGTTCATGTTTAAATGGCTAGCTTTTACATTTTTTTCTAGAGAGGAATTAAATACTATTAAACAAGATGAGCTACATTTATTATTTATCATGATAAAAAAGAGAAAAGTGTCACCTGTAAAACTGATGTCGAATTACTGGAGAACTGTCCCTTCCATGAGAAAATGCAGTATTTTTTTTACTTCTTGGATTACACGTTTAGCTGCCAGGCTAAGTTTATTACAAAATGCTACACTTGTTTTTATTCCTGATGTACGTAGAATTATTGGCTATGATTTTTTCTTCCGTGCTCACATGCTCAAACGCCGGAATAATAAAATAATTATGATTTATAAAAACTATGCAAATTAGTACGAACTGCCGGACAGGGAGTTAGGAATTTATTCTGTTCAGACCTTAATTTTTCCAGCTAGTGGAGCTAATGTTGGTAGGTGTCCATTCGCGCGCATCAGCAGAGCGTCGAGAACTGATTACGCTGGAGCTGACCCGGCACCATCTGGGCCAGCTTATTTCCACATTGTTAATTTTGGTGAGCAGGGATCGACGCAGGAGCCACACCAGCAATGGATCACTCATGCAGGATGGGAGGACCAGCCCACATTTCAGCGAGTAGAGTCTTCGTTCGCAGCAGCAGCAGCAGCAGGTTGGGAAGCATTCCCCACAGAGGAGCAGGACAATACGGCCAGTTATTTTCAGAGGGGCCGAGCATCCTTTTCTGTGCGCGGGAACATGGACTTCACCACTGGTGGACCGTATCCGTTTCACGCACCACCGGAAGATGGCTACCACCGGCCACCTAAGCAGCACTTTGAGACTCGTGTTAATGATTTTCCAGCACTTTCTATACGCCTTACTAACATTGAGTAGGGACAGAGCGATAAGCGACACACTGCACCAGCACGAGCAGTGACAGCACAGCACAAACCAACGACTTGATCAGTTATATCAAGGACAGCAGCAGACACAGAGCGGACTGGAGTACTTGATACATCAGATGGGATTCCCGCCGCCGCCTGCACCACAGTACTGAGCGTGGCAACATTCAACTTGGGAGAGATCCTCGCTAGGTGAGCACCCCTCACCTTTGTATACTTCCTGCCATTTATTTCAGTATTTATTTCAGTCTTTGATTCTGTCAATTTTAATATTGCTAAAAAAACAAAATAAGAAAACCAAATAAAAATTTATTTACCACTTTCTTAAGTTACTGCATTTAATTCTTGCTTGATGAAAAATGAAAATCCAAGAATAGATTATATAAATAAGTTTGGTTTGAATTTCGCATTAAATTTATCTTTAGAGTAAGTAGAACTTCAAGCTAGAGAAAAATCAAAAAGATGATTAAATTGCTTAGATATAATTTTCTGCAATTACTTAGTATTTAAATTTAAATTCTCCTTACGAATTGCATGAAGTTTATCTACCGTGAAAATTTATTTTAAAACTTGATATCTGTGGGTACCATAAGCTTTGAATTAAAGTAATTGACGGATACGATATAAGAAGGTTTGAGTTGCTATTTATTTCATTCTGAGTGATACCTAAGCTCCAGACATTTCAAAACTCAAAATCAAAATAAATAATAATTTGTTCTGCTAATATGATGTAAGTAGACTATTCTGTTATGCATTCATGATTGAATTCACATGCACAAAAGTTTTTTCTCTATGTAAAAATCTCTCTCTTAGAAGTCCAAAAGAGAGTATGGGTTATAAAATTACAAAGATGCCATACCAAAGAAGTATGAGCCTGAAAGATGCCATATCAAAAGGGTATGAGCCAAATCAAAGAGAGACAGTAAAACAATAGGTGCAAAGACACCCGCCTGAGAGGAAAAAAATATGGGTACAAAAAGTATTCACTGGGAAAATAGCCCACACTCTTTAAAAAGACAGAAAAGAGAGGATAATGTATAGGAGCCCAAAAATAAAATTTCATCACACTCGCACACTCAATCATGGTGTATAGCTTAGTAGTCCTCTATAATCTTATTAGTAGACTCTCATTATTTTCTAAATAAAAGCTATATACTTATTAAAAAAAACTCTAGAGCAATGGTTGAAACCAAAGGATGAAAGACATACTGGTTGCTTGATTATTCTGTCTTTCAATTACCCAAGATTTAGTTTAAAAGCCCCACGGTTGAAAAGAGTAGGAATAAGTTTGAAAGGTGGACTAATGAATTTCAATCCAGAGATGAATTTCTATTTAAATATTTGAGTACTTGTTAGAAGTTATACATTTTGATGAAACCCTGAATAACTTATTTCAAGTCAACTTTGCTAAGGGACTAGCAAAGACTTAGCTTGGGGGTATTGTTGACGGTCGTTAAGTACTAATTTTATACCATCAACTAATGCTTAGAAATGGGCAATAATAGAAACATAGGGGTTATTACTGACAAATTCCACGAGTTTTGGTGAATTGTCTATTTTTCAGGGGATTATCCAGAAAAACTTAAAAGGAGGATTAAAGTGCATAATTATCACGAAACTTGATTGCGAAAGAAACAAACGTCATCGGCAAGATAGAAGAGTGTAGAAGCCACCCGAAGCAACCGGGGCCCCTCCTGGCAGGTGGTGGGGCCAGCCGGCCCCAAGGGTGGGCCGGGCGGCGCCCCCTAGGGTTTTGTCGCCATCTTCTGGAGTCTTCTTCCACCGCCTCCGAAGATTCATCTCAGCCCTATGTTAAGTCGGTTTGATCCAACGGCGCAAGTTCATCCCACCGGGCTATAAATAAAGGGGTAGACCCCCTCCTGAAGACACCAATTCATTCCTCCCGCTTCATTTGTCAAGAGTAGATAGAAGTTAGGGTTTTCAGAGATTAGAAGTAGAGCTCTAGTTCTTCAAGTTCATAGTTTAGGCGTCTAGCAAGGTTCAAGTAGAGTTGGGCGCTACGCTCGGGATTCCAGATCTGTTCGTCTGGAGATCGGTAATCTTATCTTGTATCTCATTATGACTTTGCTCTATTTTAATATATTGCTACTTATTCAGTTCTTAGTTTATTCTAGTTGCATATTCGATATATCTGTGATTGGTGATGATTATTGTCATTTGATCGTAAAGCGCCTAATTCAGTACTCAAGTGAGTTAGGTGGTATGTATTATGTAGACGTGGTGTCTACATATATTACGTACCTATGGAGGCACCCTGACGTGCCGGGTCATGTGGTAGTCCGCGTAGGTGACAGCTGCGTTGGTTCCTCTGTAGTCCACCCCCCGTACATAGGACAAGCAGAGCGCGGTTGCGAAGGAGGTGACCCTTATGTCTTAATATCCTCATTAGATGATTTTCCTTATGATGTTTTTTGAGTTGATTATGCTATAAATGAAGATGTGTAATATGGCGTAGGCTGTAGACTTTGTATTTAGTAATTGCATAGGTTTTCTTTACTTTAGCCGAATCTCGAGATTGTCTTACTACATTAGTGAGTCTCTATATTCTATCTCTGGAATACCATTTACTTCATTTACTCAGTTATTATTTATCATATTATTGTTGACTTATTATCGCTAAAGCATTAAAGTAATTGGTTATCGTAGGTTTGCACATTTATTGTTAAAGTTAATTATCTTCTTAATCACTGTAGTGGATTATCCTAATGAGTAGATTATTCATTTATCCTTTTGGCATAAAACAAATTAACTATACTCGGAATACTTACCGGGTGAAGTGCTACAATGGGAGAATTATCTGTACGCTTGCGGATATATTCTATAGTATTATTTTTAGGTGGCAAGTGTAGATTATTTTACCATTGGTTTTTGGCATCATGTTAGGGATGACAACTTAATGTGAAGTGATGTTAAAAATACCAACAGTGGTCAACTTGAGGAAGTTCATGATGTTGAATTTGATGAAACCAATGGGTCACAAGATCAAGATGAGAATATAAATGATGTAAGTGGCCCTCAATTGGCAAAGGCTATGCAAGAGATGGACATTGGTGACATTAGGCCAACTCAAGTGGTTGACATAGAAGATGACAAAGATCAAGTGCAAGTTCCATCCAATGATCAAGCTACTGGCTCTCAAATGCAATATCAAGATCAAGCTAGTTCATCTCAAGCAAATCAATCTAATGCTCAATCAAGCTCAAGCAATCAACCTCAAGTTCTCCAACCCACAAATGTTGCAAGAGATCATCCTTTAGATCAAATTGTTGGTGATATTCAAAAAGGTGTGCAAACAAGATCAAGACTAACATCATTTTGTGCTCATTACTCATTTGTGTCATTTAAAGAGCCGAAAAACATTGAGAAGGCATTACAAGATAGTGATTGGGTGAATGCTATTCATGAAGAGCTTAATAACTTTCAAAGAAATGAAGTTTGGGAATTGGTAGAAAGACCAAAGAACTAAAATGTCATTTGAACCAAATGGGTGTTTAGAAACAAGCAAGATCAAGATGGTGTTGTAGTATGGAACAAGGCAAGATTAGTGGCACAAGGGTACACTCAAGTGGAAGGATTGGACTTTGGAGAAACTTATGCTCCGGTTGCAAGATTGGACGCAATAAGGATTCTTCTAGCTTATGCTTGTGCACACAATATCAAGCTCTACCAAATGGATGTCAAAAGTGCATTTCTCAATGGCTTCATCAATGAGCTAGTATATGTTGAACAACCACCCGGTTTTGAAGATGAAAAGAAACCCAACCATGTGTACAAGCTAAGGAAGGCACTCTATGGATTGAAACAAGAACCAAGAGCATGGTATAAGAGGCTAAGGGATTTTTTCCTCTCTAAAGGGTTCAAGATGGGCAAGGTTGACACTACTCTATTCACCAAGATGGTTGATGGTGACTTGATGATTATGCGAATCTATGTGGATGATATTATCTTTGGATCAATAAGTCAAGTTTTGTGTGTGGAATTTGAGAAGATGATGGCTAAAGAATTTGGGATGTCTATGATAGGTGAACTCACTTACTTCCTTGGACTTCAAATCAAGCAATTGAAGAATGGCACATTCATTAGTCAAGAGAAGTACATAAGAGACATGATCAATAAGTTTGGAATGCAAGATGCAAAACCAATTAGCACTCCCATGGGCACTAGTGGAAACTTGGATGAGGACAAATGTGGCAATATAGTTGATCAAAAGGCATATCGGTATCTAATTAGAAGCTTGCTCTATGTCACCGCATCAAAACCGGATGTCATGTTTAGTGTGTGCATGTGTGCTAGATATCAAGCATCTCCTAGAGAGAGTCATATGAAGGCCGCAAAGAGGATATTGAGATATTTGAAGCACACTCAAGATGTTGGATTGTGGTATCCCAAGGGTGCAAAGTTTGAGTTGATTGGATATGCCGATGCGGATTATGTCAGTTGCAAGATCAATAGAAAGAGTACATCGGGCACATGTCAACTCTTGGGAAGATCTCTTGTCTCATGGCCATCAAAGAAGCAAAATAGCATAGCACTCTCCACCGCCGAGGCCGAATATATTAGTGCGGGAAGTTGTTGTGCTCAAATCTTGTGGATGAAGGCAACTTTGAGGGATTATGGAATCAACTTCAAGAAAGTGCCATTGCTATGTGACAATGAGAGTGCCGTGAAGCTAACCAATAATCTGGTTCAACATTCAAGAAATAAGCATATTGATGTGAGGCACCATTTCATTCGGGATCATCAACAAAAGGGTGATATTGACACTCAAAGCATTGGAACCGATGATCAATTGGCCGATATACTCACCAAGCCCACTAGATGAGAAGAGGTTTTGTAAGTTAAGGAATAAATTGAATATTCTTGATTTCTCCAATATGAGTTGAGATCACCCCCACACATATATGACATGCCTCTACTCCGACAAAGTAAGGTAAAATTGTTTGACATGGCATTCATACTTGCTAGGACATGTTTAGAGCATATAGACATACTCTCAACATATGATCATTCATGAAAATTAAATGATTTTGATGTATATATGCTACCACTATTACTTTTCTTGCTTGTATGAACTAGTGGTAACATATGACATGTGTATGTGCTTGATCCCCTAATGTTCAATCTATTTCATGAGTCATAAGGTATATAACTTAACATGGGCAGGATAATCCCTTGTGGCGTGAAGAAGCTTGTCTTTGGATCAAACCTAGTTATATTTCCTAGGCAAAGTGCACTAGATTGAGCCAAAGTGATAAATGAACTCTCTTTCCAAATCAAATGAACTTGACAAATTCTCTCCACTAAAGTTAACCTTTTTGAGAAATTATTGACAAAGGGGGAGAGAAAGTTACAAAAGAGAGGAAGAGCAATGAACGATCATTAGGCCGATGATGGGAGAGCAATAGGCCAAAGGAGAGAGATAATTAAAATTTTGAAGCACACAAGTAGGGGAGCAATCACATATACAAGGTGTTGCATTTGGATGTGCACTAACCATATGATTGCTAATTGCACTTGTATTTACTTTCATATGCTTGTTTGTGTAGGTGTATTGCTAGTAGTAGGACTTGAATGATGATTTGAACAACTAGCATGTGTAGGAGTAACTAGTTGGTCTTGTTCTTACAAGTGGTAACTAGAGCGTGTTTTTAATGTGATCTCACGGTATGCTCTAGTGTTTATAACCTTCTAGTTACTAAAGTGCTAAGGATGATGTACATGGCAACTCCGATGGTATCATGCTTCAAAGGTCCATTCTATACACTTTAGCACAATTTTGGTAGAATTACTCTCTATTCAAATGTGTATGTGCTAGCCTTCAATCCAAACTCAATGCACATATGTAGGGGGAGCTAATACTAGCAAAATAGAACTTGTGATGGTTGTCCAAATCCTTTCATGATCTACTCATGGACAAGCATGATAAGTTCAAAATCTTAATGCATATTTCTTTTGTAAAAAGGGTTGTCATCAATTACCAAAAAGGGGGAGATTGAAAGACCCTAGTTTGGTTTTGGTAATTGATGAAACCTACCTACTAACCTAAGTACTAAGTGTATGTAGCAAAAGAGGTTAGTGGAGGACAATGGTGCTCAAGTGAAGATCAAGTGAAGGAAGAAAGAAAAGGACTTAAAGAAGGAAAGCAAGAGGCTAAGGTATAACACAATAGGGCTTTTTCTTTCAGTGATCAAGACTCCAAGCGGGAGTGATCACGTTTAGGATAGATAGCCGACGATCAAGGGGAGAACTAAGTGATTGGATTACCTTCAAGTGCTCTAGGTTGCATCTCATGTGCTTTGATCTAACTAACCTAGATAATAACTTTGTAACCCCTTGGAAAATGTTTGCAAAATGCTAACACACTGTGCACAAGTGTTGAAAACCTTGAGTGTTAGCACATAGAAGCAAGGGGTGAGTAACTAATTTGAAAAGAGCAGTTTTCAGAGCGTCGGACCATTACTGGCGAGCTGTCCGACGGTTCTCCAGTACTGCTTCTATCTGTGCAGACCGTCGGACGGTCAGGTTTAGTCCGACGGCAAGCGTCGGACTCCGTCCGAGCATTTCAGGAGCTCTCGGTGTAGATTTGCTCAGTGTTGGACTCTTGATTTCATTAGTATGACGCACTAACTCGGTAGCGTCCGACGGTGGTGAGTTGTTCACAGCTCTGTGAGAGTCGGACAGTCCGACAGTCTGGGAAGGGCGAACGTCGGATCATTGGCTCTTGGTCCGACGGCTTGGCGTGGCGAGTTCACGCTCTGGCACTTTGCGTGGCAAGACGAGTTCAGAACGTCAGGACGATGCTCGTTAGTCCAACGCAGCGCCTCGGACAGAATCTGACGGTGGTTTACCCTCTCTGCATAGTTTCTGTAAGCGTCGGACGTTGGCGGATTTTGGTCCGACGGTGCTCCGTCCGACGATCTGGAGAATGGTGCAAATAGTTAGCCGTTGAGATCCTGTGGCTGAGGTTTAACGCAGTTGACACAGTGGCGCAGATCTGTGCGTCGGACGCAGAGGTTTGGTCCGACGGACTCGATCCGACAGTAGCCTCCGACGCCCCATAAAGAGTGTTAACGGCTGTTTTTCAGTGGGTAACGGCTAGGAATGCACTTAGGGGTATTTATACCTCTTCCCTGGTCACTTGGTCACTCCCTTGCACACTTGGATCATTGACACACACTTTGGTTTCATCTTAGCCTCCCACTCTCTCACTTGTTCATCCTTTGATCATCCTTGTGAGATTGAATGAACCTCAAGTGCATCATTGCTTGTGATTTGCATTCTAGGGCACTTAAGAGCATGCCATTGTTAAATTCTTATTCTCTTGGGATATTGCCGTGTCCCTAGACGGCTTGGAGGAGAAGAAGGTGTGAGGAAGCTTGGTTGTTGTGCTTGCTCACACCGGTGGATTGTGAGGGGTTTGTGCCTACCCCGAGCGGAGTGCTCAAAGGTAACTTAGTGGATTGCTCGTGTCATTGAGTTACTTCCTCCGTGGTAGGTCCTTGTGGTGCCTTGTGTAGGCTCGGTGTGTGATACCGATTAGCCACCAGACCACCGGTTGTAGTCGACACAACGGGGACGTAGCGTGTCGGCAAGCACGTGAACCCCGAGGATAAATCTTGGTGTTCATCTTGGTATCCTCACCTTCGAGTGAGTGATTTGTTGTTATCCCGGTGATTGGCTACATCTCAAGGCAAAGGTATAACTCCATTCGCATCTCTTTTACCTTGTGCAAAGTAGTTAGCTTGCTTGCCTTGTGTAGTTCTTTTAGTTGTGTTGCTTGTGCTAGTTAGCTAGTGTGGCTTAGGGTTTAGAATTAACTAGAATTGTGTAGGTGGCTTGCTTAGTCTTGTGGTTGCCTTAGCATTGCAATTATAGCCTTTTGTTGTTCTAATCACCTTGTTCTAATACTTTGTAAAATTTTTAATTTAGGCTATAGGCTATTCACCCCCCTCTAGCCAACTCGGACCTTTCACCTGCACCGGACGCGTCCGGTGAGCAAATGTGCTCTCTGGAACCTCTCTGGAACCACACCGGACACTGACGTCTGAGCGTCCGATGTGACAGCGGTGCGACGCGCGACGGGAATTCAAACGGCTAGTACACGTGTCGCCGAGCAATACACCGGACGCTGAGCGTACTGCGTCCGGTGCTACAGTTGGAGCGTCCGGTGCCCTCATAAACTGTGAGTAACAGTTGGTTTTTGGAGTGGGGGCTATATAAGTTGGAGCGCCGGGCTTGTGCTGTCTCCCTTGGACATTTTCATTGACTTCTACAATGCTAGTGAGTTTCTCCACTCCTCTCTCACACCTTCCACTTGATTGAGATCATCTTTTGATGAGATTAGAGGGCATCAAGTGCGTTGCATGAGTATGTTCATCTAGAGACACTTGGTGATTGGATTTCGCAGAAGATTGTCTCGTTACTCTTGGAGTTTGCTAACTCCTAGACGGCTTGGAGCTGCGAGGATCAGTTGAGGGGAGTTGGTGATTGTCTCCGCCTCCGATCGGTGAAGCGTAAGGGGTTCTTGAGCGTTCCTCACGGGAGATCGCAATTGGCTACTCTAGTGGATTGTGCGTAGCTTGTGGATCCCCACCTTGTGTTGGTTGTGCGGCACCCTTGAGAAGGGTTTGGTGTGTGATGCCAATTAGCGCGTGAACCTCCAAGTGGGTGTATTGCTACAACGAGGAGTAGCTTGCCGGCAAGCAAGTGAACCTCGGTAAAAAATCTTGTGTCATATCTCTACCGAGGATCTCTCTTGTTTATTGTGATTGATTGCATTGGTATTTATCTTCTCTTCACCGGCGGATATAAAATTCACCCCTCTACTCTTTATATTCTTGTACTTACTTTTGTGTAGCTTCTCTTTTGTAGTTGCTCACCTAGGAGTAGAGTAAAGTAGTGACTTAGGTTGTTGGTGTGAAACTAGAGACAATAGCCTAGAACGGTTAAGTGGCTTGCATTTTAAGTAAGCTAGCGCAAAATTTGCTCCACCTCCTTTTTGTCTAAACACTTTTCTTAAGTGTTGTTCATAGAATTTTTATAGGCTATTCACTCCCCCTCTAGCCATTTAGTACCTTTCAGCGGGCCATGTGGAGCTGAGCCACTGGGCCGAGCAGGAGATGATAGGGGGAGGGTGGTGCCTATTGGGTCGCGCTTTGCGTGTGCGTGCAAGCCACGGGGAGAGGCAACCTGGCTAGGTCGTCAGGGAATATAGGAGGGAGAGAGAGGGGGAGAGGAAGGAATGAGCCTACTACGGTCTTAGGCCCAATGGGAGAAGCGGTGGTCTTAGGCCCAAACAAACTACAATAAGACTCAAAACACAACCATACACTTATCTATATGAGATGCACCATTTATATTTCGAAAGCTTCAGATGTGTGACGGGAGTGAGAGAAGACTGAATTTGGATTTTTAAAAGGGCGGTGTAATTTATTCAATTGGATTCAAGCGGCAACTTGAATTCAATTTCATTCTGATCTTCCTATAAGTAGAAATTGGTTTAAATTTCTTTTAGAAATCCGGGTTGGTCACGTTATGGTAATCATATTTTATTTAATTTTATAATACAAGATTTAAGTTTAGGGAATGAGAGGATATTTTGTGAAATCATTGTACGAAATTTACATGCAACACTCAATCAAACTAAAATTTTAAAAAGTTAGGATTTTATATTACACAAATTTTCTGAGTATTACACCATTCCTATACTAGTGAGAAAACCATGATCATATGCACGGGGGAGGTGTATGAATGAACTCACAGTTCTTGATGAGCTTGTATGCTTGCATCTCCTGATCTCCCTCCAACTCGAGGTGTGGAGCATCTTGATCTTCAACTTGCGTCGGCTGTTGTTGAACTTGCATGGGATTCATCTCTTCTTCTTACATGGGACTTCCTTCATGTTCGGATGCGTGTGCACTTCAACCACCATGGGAGCAGCGCTAGCAAGCTCGATCCCTGTCATCTTCTTGAACACACAAGAGACTTTCCTTCCAAACCTGCCCGTGATCAAAATGACAAAAATGCGAAGAACTAGTTCTAGGGAAGGGTTAGAACTTGATGAACACCCCTAGAACTTGTTCTTGAATTAGAACACAAAATTCTACATAGGTTTCTTAATTTTGACTTGGTGGAAAATTCTTTTGAATGAACTTGAGAGCAATTGTGAATAGAGAGGGAGATGTAAGTATGTGAATGAAGGTGAGGAGAGCCACGACCCCCGGCCTCTCAATTGTAGTTGTAGAATCACCGACATGGGAGTGTTGTGGGCAACAGTTGGGAGCTGCCGGAGGTGGTGGACTAGCAGAGGCAACGACTAGGGCTCCACCAGGCCCCTGGTAGGTCCTCTCTACCCTCTCTTTGGCAGGGAGCTCCCAACAGATCTCTTAAGCATCTAACCATTGGTGATTCAAATTGTTGTGGCCATTTCCTTGCGTAGAAGTTGGATTTCCACAATTCTTTTTTTTCAAATTTAGAAGTGAAACTACAAGAAAATATAAGAATTCAGAAAATATTTTTTAGGAATTTTTCATAATAATACAATATTTATTTTATATTTTATATTATTATTATTATTATTATTATTATTATTATTATTATTATTATTATTATATAAAATATTTAGAAGTAATTACCGATTTACCTTTGGCGAAGGACTGGCCATTTTTTCGTACGACAGGTAAGACATATCTCTCATTAATTACATGTAGCTGCATTAAAATCTTCGAGAGAATTTGTGGGTTGCCCCAGAATCTTTCCCGATTGATTGACAGGAATAGCGACAACTATTTGCGCTAATTGCATTTCAATCATTTTATTAAAACTTAATTGATTCTTAACAGCGGAAGATAAACTTTTCATATTAATATTAATGTTTTCAAGAACTATATCGTGGAAGACAAGTTTCTTAGTCAAATTTTCATTAATTTTAACTTGGCCTACTACAAATTCGTTAAATGAAGGCTTAGGATTGGAATTGAAATTCGAATACCTTGGTGTGGTTGATTATTCCACCCGTTATTGCCTTGTTGATGGAACCCGTTATTGATAAACAACGCTTCCTTTTGGGTTTTGGGATACTTGTTTCCCATGTGGCCAACATTCCCACACACTTCGCTAGTCATTTGCGAGTCTATGGCTTGGGTAGTGCCTCTCATTGCATCTTTTTCATTAGCCCCATCTTCTATGTGTTTTAGTAGAAGATCTAATTTAGCAGCATGCATATCTGTTTCTTTCATAGTATGCATGCCTCATTGATGCTTTCCTTGGGCTCTTTCATCTTTTCATCCTTGATTTGTTACCATTTTGTTGATGAGCGTTCTTGTGGCAATTACGGTCAAGGAAAGCAATGCTCCTCCAGCAGGTGCATCTTGACATAGGCGTGAGGCCTTCATAGAAATTCTGGAGACTAACCAGTCAGACAAGGATATAATCTTGGAGTCTCTCCCATGCATCTCGAATTAATTCTTCATGATTCTACTTGAAATTTGAAATTCTTCCCTGAAAAGCATTGGTCTTGGATAACGGGAAGAATTTAGTGAGGAACAATGCAGAACACTTGTCCCACGTGTCGACAATAGTTCTATCCTTGTAAAACCACTATTTTGCCTTCCCCAAGACGGTGAAAGGAAATAGTTGGAGCCTGATGACGGCAGGTTCGATGTCTATAATGACTATAGTGTCACATAGCTCCAGGAAATGCTACAGATGCACGTTTGCATCCTCGTTAAGCAAACCATAGAATTGACTTGCCTGCACCGTTGTAATTAGCCCTGTTTGTTGTTCAAAATTCTTGTCTCTCGCATCGACATTGGGGCCAACGGCCACGTTGGTGATGGCAGGGACAGAGAATTCATGAAGAGTCTTCTTAGTGGCCATAGCTTTCTTTAGTGGTGGTGCGGTGGAATGTATCTTGGTTTTCGTAGATGAAGGAGAAAGAATGATGTCCTTCTTCCTCAATATTGACTCGGGATTATCAACGAAGTTGTCTGGCAATGCAAAACCAATCCCACTTCCACTCATAAACTATTCTATTTTCATCCACAACATGGAAGAAAACATAAAAGTTAGTCTGCATAGACAATGAATTCTACACATTTATATTATCATTGATCAAATATCCTTTTGACATTTCAATATGCCTTCCCGGGCTACGGCGCCAGAAATGCTTGTCGATATTTCTTAACGTCATATTTAAGAATGGAAATAAATTCTATCTTTAGCAAAGGTGCTATAAAGACTCGTTGATAGTTCTTTAGATATTACAGATTAAGCTCAGCAAGTGCACGAAATTATCTTTGTAGCATTTCACCCGGAAGTATTCAGGGTATCGTTATTTATATTTTTTTTCAAAGTAAAAGGTGTTGATGCAATCTCTTAAGGATGATTTTGTCAAGATAATATGTGTGTATAGTAATCAAGTGTTTAAATAGGGATAAGATAATCATTTCATGGATATGTTATCAAATATACAAGCCTAATGATAACTCTCTCTAGTGAAAAAGGAGAAAGAAATAATAAAGAATAAAAGAATATTCCTAATATAGAGCAATGCAATACTATAGTTATGTTCAAGATTATAACTGGTCATACATCATCAGTCTAATTAAGAATTAGAATTAAGAGTTAGATGGATCTGGAGGCCATCGAGTACTGGTCTACCAGCAACTTGTTGTGACAATTTATGTACTGCTACATCATACCCAAACGTGAGGGAGTACAAGGGATGGATAAGGATGTCACCATCTGCTGCCTACCAACTCAACCGTTGAAAGGTCCTAAATGGCTAGAGGGACGTGAATAGCATATTTAAAATCTTCAAACAACACTCAACCAACGGGTTAGCAAAATAATAAGCAAAGCGAATTTTACGCTAGCCTACTCAAAAAGCAAGCCTCCTACCCGTTCTAAGCTAGGTTTCTAATATCACACAATCTAGTCTAAGTTGCAAGAGCGAGCTATACCTAGGTGGACAAACTAAAATAACTACCACAACACAAGCACAAGTAACAAAGTAAAGAGCAAAGTGCAGGGAGTTATACCGCCGAGTAGAGAAGATAGTCAATCTCCAAATAAATAAGCCAATCACCCGAAGGTGATGGTCACAATGAAATCCAATAGTCAACACAAGGATGAACACCGATTTATCCTCGAGGTTCACGTGCTTGCCGGCACTGCTACATTTTCGTTGGTCAAGTGTTGACCACTACTCGATGGTTCGTTGGTTAATCGATCACCAAGATGGAACTCAATAAATGAGCGGCACAAGAACCTACCATGAGCAAGGCACTCAATGACACGAGCAATGTATTAATTAGAAGCTACCTTACAGCTCTCCACCGGGGAAGGTGCCAACCCCTCACAATTGACCAGGAATGGCCGAAGACAATCTCCAACTCCTCCACTGCTCCAAGACCGTCTAGGTGATAGTAATCACCAAGAGCAATAGAAGAAATCCGTAGCAACAAGGATCAACAAGTGCCCAAAGATGAACTAGGATGAACAATGCACTTGGATCACTCTCAAACTCACTAGAGATGTGAATCAAAGCTAAGAGTGAGTGGGAAGGGCTTGGGGAGGCTCAAAGATGATTAGCAATCAGTGAAACGCGTAGGAGAGAGCCCCAAGCTGTTAAAATGGCTATGTAAAGGGTGAGAAACTAGCCGTTTTGAAGTTCCAACGAGCATACTGGATGCGCGCCCAGAGCCAGCATCTGCTGCACCCTGACCGTCCATGTGTCACTCCTTTGAATAGTGTTTGCTCAATTCCAACGGTCGAAAACATCACCTGCGCGGTTAAGTTATCACCGGAAGCGGAGCTAGTTACACCGAACATGTTGGGTGATTTAAGTCAGTTACTGTGTAGATCAACCTGAGAGCACAGAGTTGACACCAGACGTGTCGGGTGGCATACCACTGGAGACTCCAACTTCTGGTGTTCACATGAAAGCCGAACACACTGGATGCACGTTTGCTTTCACCGGACATGACGTAGGGTGAGATCTGACGACCGGTGTGGGAACAGAGAGTTTCTAGAGAGCGCAAAGCGACACTGGACGCATTCGCTGCTGTGCAAGACTGACAATTAGCGTTGTGTTAGGGTTAGTCACCGGACGCGCGGAGCCAACGTCTGGGGCACCTGTGATAGCGTCCGGTACTCTTTTGAGCACACTATCAAGCTTCCCTCTCAGCCCAAGTTCTTGACTCCTAACAACTAAGTGTTCTATTCACTTTGGCACAAATGTTAGTTGATTTTCATATATTTTTCAAGGGTTTTAAGTTAGTGCTCTAGATCTTTCGACGGGATATCGCCGATAGTCTACCGAGGGGTATGCCCAAGGTAGTAGATTGATCGGTGAAGGTGTGCCACAGACGAAAAAACATAACGCAGTAAGCGTGAGACACAAGATTTATACAGGTTCAGGCCGCCGCGAGGCTTAATAACCTACGTCCTATGTTCTGGTGGATTGTATTGCTATGAGTTGATATGTGGGTTGGGTTGGCCTGTTGGATCCCTGTCCCTCCTTATATAGTCTGAAGGGACAAGGTTACAAGTAAACTATCCAAGTTGGTACAATAACCATGCGGTGCAGTGCCTTGCGCCGCATGCTTTCGTCTTCTATGCTGGACCAGCTTTGATGGTGCGGTACATGTCTTGTCTTGTGGTACCGGGGGTATATACCCCCACAGCTAATCCCCGAGCGCCCTACATTCGTCGGAAGGTGCAGATCTTCGGAGTTGCTTGATCAGACGGATGTAAGGAGCTCAGAATTTTTTTTGAAAAGAGCTCTTTCTTTGATGAAGTGTATCCACTTTTGGTTCTTCAGAACCAATACCTTCACCGTTAGGTGAAGTGTATCAGTCCCCAAGCCTGATAGTAGGTGACGTAGTCACGTGGTGTCAAGGTCAAAAATTCTTGAAATTGTTGATCATGTGAAGTGATGACGAAGTCCCCGAGCACATCTAGTGATCGAAAAAATTCTTCCGAGCAGGCGAGGCGATAACGCAGTCCCCGAGCACATCTAGTGATCGGGAAATTCTTCCGAGCAGGCGAGGCGATGACGCAGTTGTAACAGAACCGACCAATTTATACGAGCACAAGTATAACGACAGCTATTTTACTAGCAATCGAGTCACACTTGAGCCGATATAAACCCGGTAGTCCGGAAATCTCGAAGGATTTCAAACTTTTACACGGTACATACCCTAAGGATCGCAGAAACTCAGCAGTACACATACACATGATACATAGATTCGCACATATTTCAAATACATCAGAGTACAAGATAAACTTTTACATAAAAGTTCAATAGCGGAAACGAAATCATTTTACATAAGCTTAATTTCATAATACAGTGCCAAGTGTCGACCAGTCACAGCAACAAAGGTAAGATAGATAATATGACCTTGCCCAAGGTCTAGTCCTCCTCTCCCGAAGGATAGAAGTAACTCTTTAGTCAACCAAGCATTCCTCCTGCAACATTGGGAATAAAACCCTGAGTACTCAATTGTACTCAGCTAGACTTACCCGACAGGAAGTAAATAAAAAGACTCTCAAGGATATGCAAGGCTTATTTGGTGGAGCTCAGAGGATAGCAACATTTTTGCACAAAAAGCATTACTACAATAGTTCCTCAACTTATCAATTTTAGATATTGTTCAGCTTCGATTTCAGTTAAGCTATTAAGCTAAGGTTTGCTGCTATACTAAACAATCACTTGATATTATAGCAATCAATAAAACCATATGATTTCCGATATCCACAGATATCAACCTCATCTCACCATAATCATTATGTTCAAGTTGTTAACCTCTACCTCACCAGAAGATCAGTTCAGTTTCTCACTAACCAGGAGAGATGGCGATTCGAATCGATTGTACCAGCTGGCAAATATGCCAATCACAAACCCTGTCAGCCGAGCCACTGGCTTCTTGAGCCACCGTTAAATCTTTTTGAGACATAATATGTATCGCGGGCTTGGAGGGGTCCATATTCTCAGAGACAAACCCACTTCCAGGATGCATCAGGTCCCTGACCTGCCTTTGGTAAGATGGTGTCTCCGCACATCCTTTCTACCTCCAGAATATGTCTGCCTTATCATGCCCAATTCCCGGCTCAGAAAGAAATACTCGGCTTCGCGGTCAGAACGACTTATCTGGCCAGCTATGTGACGACGTCTTTCAATCTCAACTGATGTCTGGTGGCCTCAGTCCTAGTCGGCCGCAAGCAGCACCGAAGTCAACATGACCCATGTCATGCAGCTCCCCGCTACCTAGCCTTGATTCTCTCATTATTTCATTGTGGCATGGTGACACATATAGCCAACCATGTGGATCTCGTCAGTCACCACCTACACTCGCGGACGACAGGAAATCACCCGACTTTCTCGCGGATGACAGGAAATCACCCGACTTCTACCGGTCTAAGCAGGGCTAAGCATAAGATCGGTCACCTATCTAATAATAGTATCAGGTTCACATATATAGTAGACAAGGTAGATATGCAGCAACGGTTTCAAACCAACTCCTATACTTAAATGCACAAACATACGATTTAATAAAGACCGGTGCATTTATAAAAAGAAATAGGTGGAGGCTTAGGGATGCTCCGGGGCTTGCCTGGGGTTCAGCACTAAGTTAGTGTTTGTTAGATGACACTTGTTCGACGAAGCATTTCCCATCCAAGCACTCGATTAGTCCTTCCACCTTCGTGATTAGTCCACCACACCGTCTTGTGGTTAGTTCCATCATCATGTCCTTCACTCCACGTGTTCATCTATCGTACCTAAATGAGATGCAAAATGCACATGTATGAATAAGAGGAAGTAATACAAGGCATGTTAATCTGCAGTCACTGAACCATGAGCTAACAATGCCACCAAGCAAGGCAACATGAAAGCAATCCTAATCTCACATATGCAGTTTAAGGACAGCAGGATAGTAAGCACAAGATTTAACCATAACTGAAGCTATATACATCCAACCAGGGTGATCTAAGCCTTTCTGAAAAGCTATTGAAATTTTCTACAACTTTGGTATTTTCCTCTTCAGATGATTTAATTCATATAAAGGTCAAACAACACAAAGAAGGCAGCTCTGTCCAGATTTGGACAGATTCTGTCCTCCCACTTCAAACAATCAAAACTAGAGATCTAGACCACCAAAAGGGATGATCCTAGATAATTTAGAAAGCCCATGAAATTTACTAAAACTCTTCTATTATCACCAAGAGGTGATTCAAAGCATAACTAAGTCAAATAATGAAATCAATCAGATCTAGACAGAAAATTGGCAAAACCTGACAGCAGTCATTCAAAAGCCATAACTCCTAAACTATTAGGCCTATGACCAAGAAATTTTAGGAAAAGCTAGATATAGAAGTTGGCTACAACTTTTGTATAGAACACATTTACATGCAACATCATCTTGATGGGGAAAACATCCCAACAACAGAGACTACACCTGCAGCCATTTCAGCACATAAGCAAAACATGCTTTTCCCTTATTTATCACCTAAGCACACATAGGAATGAGCTATTTAGATAGCTCCAAACATGATTACATGGTCATACAGGACTCATCTCAGACCAAAGCATATTAAGGAATCACAAGAAACATATATGGATTCATTGGCCTATAATTATTCACTAACCATTACATAAAATCCTATTATTTAATTATTTAAGTTATATGGTACACATCTCAAATGAGTCCCAAACTTTTATGAGAGCTAGGTGATTATAAATCATGACCAAGGTTCAAATCTTACATGCTCAAGGTTCCATAATTTAATTAATACAAAATAAACAAGTTTATAATGCAATAAAGCATTGGAGAGCAAGATAAATGTGAAACTCAACATTTTATTCAAACACATGACCATATTATTGTTTCTCAGGTTATAACAATATCATACAAAGGTAGTGGAACACCATTTTCCATTTTTACCACAATATATTATTTATAAAGTATTTAAATCTACTTAATAGGCATAAAACAAGATAAATCAAAAACTCAGCCATACATGCACCATAAATCATGAAATTTTAACCATACCTTACACATCATACAGAGAGTCTACAATTAAATTTTTATGCCATTTGGAGTAATACAACTCCAGTTACAAAAATAACAAGTAATTCAACCATTTATTTCCTATTTAAAAAGATTAATATGAAACACCAATAAAACAGTAAACAACATATATGTTTTATATTTTTATGAGCTAGTGTATGCCATTAGAAGACTAACAAAATTGGAATCATGATTTTTGGACATATATTTCTCAAAATGTGGATCGGGATAATTTAAATGAACTTCTAAACCACATTTCAATAATGAATTTCTACAGCATAAATATAGGCATGCATGACACAACCAACTATACTAACATGCAGAAAACTTTACCACGAATCCAACAAAACAAGCCTCATCATTTTTTAAGCTACCAATCATGAGATATGGATTTTACAAGATCTACACCCAAATCTGTAAAAACAACTGAAATCACTTAACCCTAGGATGTCTACTAGATGTACACGTCCATTGCACCTAGCCATTCCTCAGTTGAAACGACGCGCGGGACCTGCCGTCCACTTGGCCCCACCTGCCATACAAAGAGGAGAGTGAACACAGGAAATCTTCTTCTTCTTCCTCTGGCTCACTCGAGCAGAGAAGAGGAGGGCGATGGCCGGCTTGAGCTCCGGCTGGCCGAGGAGCGGCTGACGGCGGCGAAGTAGGGCCAGGGCTGGCCCTGATGACGGCGCATCCGCCGATGCCGGTGGCGCGGCCTGAGGCAGCCCGCAGCGGCGTGGCCACGGCGCCAGGCAGCCCGGCGGTCGGAGTTCCGGCGGCTGCCCGCTGAGACGACGAAGAGGGCCGAAGAAAGGGCTTAGGAGAGCGGCGTGGAGCGGAGGAAGACAACGGTGAAGGAGACTCGGCCATAGGGTGCTTGGAAGAGGGAGGACGACGGCGAGCTCGAGCTCAGCTCGTCCGGCAATGGCGGCGGCGTTCTGCTTGTCGGCGAGGCGACGGGAAGCGAGCACGAGAGAGAGGTCGAGCGAGCTGGGAGGAGTGGGAGAGGATGAGGGCGAGCTCTGGAGGCTCCCATCGCTCCTGAGGACGCAGAGACGAGAGAGGGAAGAGCTCAAGCGAGCTGCAATGGGGGCGCGGACAGAGCAGGGAGACCACGCGTCCCCTTTGAAGCCCGACGTCGAACACGTGGCGTGTGCGAGAGTGGACGAGTTGGGCGGTGGATTCCGGCATCTTCCTTGCATATTCTGCCCTGGGTGCTAGAGTGAAAGTTGTTCACCTGATTATGCTCTTCAATTTGTATTTAGACGTCATGGCCAGAACAGCTCTGGTTTGAGAGATAATTAGGCTCAAAGTTGATGATGTCAACAAGCTAATTACGATCAAAGATCGAGTGGCAACTCTTGTCAAACGAAGTCGGATTGACCTCAAATTTGAATATGTTGTGCCTCAAAGAGTTCGTAACAACTTCTATTTTTGGTCCAACTCAAGTTGCTTAACGAAATTTGGAGAACACGGGAAGGCCATGAAATCAACACCATTTTCAGACTTTGAATTTAATCAAGTCCTGTAATCAGATTTTTCTTCTGTCTTGTGTCCACTTTTTGGGGCACTTAGAGATGGAATCATGACTTGGTCCAAAAATAACATTTGTTCTACTCCAAAAGTTCTATAACTTTTATTAAAGGTCAAACTTCATACCTTACTCCCAAATAGTATTTCCACTTTGGTCAAAGTAAGATCATTAGAGAGCTCAATTTGGATATTTAGGCCAATTGAGGTATTTTCTTGACATTTTCTCAACATGAAACATTCATGAGTTTTGTTGTAGAGTTCAAGTAGAGTTGTTTGGGCAAGGTTGCAAGGTTTGGTTGACTTTGCATGCTCATCTTCACTTAATCCATAAATCCAATTAAGTGAATAACTTGTCATTCCATGTGAATTCTCAATTCGGATCTTTATGAACCATTTCCAATGATCATGGTAGATGAAGATAAATGTGAGATAGTGATCAAGATCATGGATTGAGACAACTTGGTTAGGTCCACACTCGCTGGTTAGCTCGTGACTAACACCTGGGGTGTTACAGCAGTCCCCGAGCACATCTAGTGATCGCGAAATTCTTCCGAGCAGGCGAGGCGATGACGCAGTCCCCGAGCACAGCAAGTGATCGGGAAAGTCTTCCGAGCGGACGAGGCGATGACGAAGTCTTCGAGCACAAGAAATGATCGGGAAAAATCTTCCGAGCAGACGAGGTGATGACGAAGTCCCCGAACACAGCATGGTGCTCGAGACAATCTTCCGACCAGGCGAGGTGCATATTAAGACCACCGATGTGCTGCCCAAGATCAGCACCCTGATCTGAACAACATGGAGTGTTTTGATAGCTCGGCGACGAATCCCCAGCATGGTCGGAGATGAAATCCGAGCAGCGAGAGGACGGCGAGGAGCAGCGATGAGTCCCCAGCGTGGTCGGAGGCTGTATCCGAGCAGCGCGAGGAAGGCCACAAGCGGCGACGAGTCCCCAGCGTGGTCGGAGGCTGTGTCCGAGCAGCGCGAGGACAGCGAGAAGCGGCAACGAGTCCCCAGCGTGGTCGGAAATGATGTCCGAGCAGCACGAGGATGGCGAGAAGCGGCGACGAGGCCGTGGTCGGAAACGATGTCCGAGCAGCACGAGGACGGCGAGGAGCGACGACGAGTCCTCGACGTGGTCGGAGACGGTGTCCGAGCAGCGAGAAGACGATAAGGAGCAGCGACGAGTCCCCAGCATGGTCGGAGGCTGTGTCCGAGCAGTGCGAGGATGGCGAGAAGCAGCGACAAGTCCCCAGCGTGGTCGGAGGCTGTGTCCGAGCAGCGCGAGGACGGCGAGGAGCGGCGACGAGAGCTCGGCGGCGAGTTCCTGCAAAATAAATATGTACAGTGGGTAGTACGTGATTTTGTTTTTGTCGAAGAAAGCGGAGAGACAGTATTATGAATTTGTCTTTATACTTCCGGAAAAAAATCTTCAGTGAGTGTCCGAGTGTGGTCGGAGCTTATGGAGAACCGTTGGCGAGGTGTCCGGACGTGACCGGGGCTTATGGAGAGGTCGGCGGCGAGTGCCCGAGCTTTGTCGGGGCTTATGGAGACGCGAACTGCCCAAGCATCCTCGGAGCTTACGTAGTAGCGAGCCCAGGCGTCCCTGAGGCTTACGTGGTGTCGAAGCTGCCTGCGCCTGGGAGGGCTTACGCTTATCGTGGGCGATGGCTTCCCGAATCTATCAGGGCAGTCGATGAAGCGGTAATATTGGGCGGCCTGCGGAATGCAGGGCTTATACGTCGATGTGGTTAGGCTGCCCGAATAGGTGCGAGACTTACGCGTCGGCGTAGTTACGCTGACCGAACAGGTGCGGGGCTTACGCGGCGGCGAAATTAGACTGCTCGAACATGTGCGGGACTTACGTCGGCGACAAAGTTAGACTGTCCGAACATATGCGGGGCTTACGTCGGCGACGAAGTTAGACTGCCCGAACATGTGTGGGGCTTACGTCAGCGACGAAGAATTATGGAGATAATTTTGGCGATGATATGTCGTAGACGGCTCGCTTAGCGATGCCTCGACGTGGCTCGACTGACGGCTCGCCGTGGCTTGCTGTTGTCGAGGCCGCCGGCGAGAAGCGTGATTAATTCTCTGTCAACAAATATCATGTAGATTTGTGGAGAAATCTGAAGATAATATATAATAAAATATAATATCTTAATTAATAAGATAAAAAAAACGTGACTTAGCTTTTCTGATGACGAGCGGAGAATTCGGTGCATGTTCCATGTACGTGTACGCCTGATACACATGCAAAGCCTCCGTGTCTTCACCGTTTCCATAATCAGTTTTTTTTATTGGTTTCCATAATCAGTTTTTTTTTTATTGATTTCCATAATCAGCTTGGTTTCCATACATCAACGCATCTGCATTGTGCTGTAGACCTCCGACTCGAGGCCGCCGTTGGCGGAGCGCAGGAGCTAATCCAATCAGATCGATCGCATCTGCAACTGGCGCGCAAGCACGCTCGATGGTTTTGATCTCCGCATGTGGTCCTTGACCTATATACGCGCTGTCCAGTAGATCCGTTTGTGTTTCCTTGATCTTGGCCTTAGCTTCTTGTAGATTGAACGTGGTCATGTATGTACATGCAAGAATGATACTCGCATAGTCGCCGTAGCAATTTGTTGAAGGCCGATGTTGTGATGGGCCAAGCGCGACCGGACGATGCTGCCGCCGTAGATCATGACATCGATGGTGCTGACGAAAAATTTTATGTGGTCCGCCACCGCCGAAGGTCGTTGCCGTGGTCGACGACGACGAAAGAAAAAATCACCATCTTACTCGCCATAGGATCATGATGTACACCCCCTACCTGCCGCACCAACTGTCGACGGGATATCGCCGATAGTTTTCCGAGGTATATGCCCAAGTTAGTAGATTGATCGGTGAAGGTGCGCCTGAAACGAACAAGCGTAACGCAGTAAACGTGAGACACAAGATTTATACAGGTTCAGACTGCCGCGAGGCGTAATACCTTACGTCCTGTGTTCTGATTAATTATATTGCTATGAGATGATATAAGGGTTGAGTTGACCTGTTGGATCCCTGCCCCTCTTTATATAGTCTGAGGGGATAACGTTACAAGTAAACTATCCAAGTTGATACAGTAACCATACGGTGCAGTGTCTTGCGCCGCATGCTTTTGTCTTCTGAGCCGGACCAATTTTGATGGTGCAGCCCATGTCTTGTCTTGTGGTACCGGGGGTATATACCCCCAAGATCTAAGTGCAAATGCTCAAGTTAATCCATCTGGAGACACTTGATGACCGAGTTTGCAAATGAATTTCTT
Organism: Eremochloa ophiuroides; assembly: GCA_038502445.1. Classification (NCBI taxonomy): domain Eukaryota; kingdom Viridiplantae; phylum Streptophyta; class Magnoliopsida; order Poales; family Poaceae; genus Eremochloa; species Eremochloa ophiuroides. Next base: position 29,466,046 of record JAHLJS010000003.1, read on the forward strand.
CTCTCTTAATAATACGGTCATCTATTCTAAATGTGATCACATCCTCTATGATGTCTTGATCATTAAAATGGAAAGAGCTCTTACGAATTATACCTTTGCCTTGAGCTCTTCTTCAAATCTCAAGTTGAGGGAACATTTGATCCAACACGTTAATGGACTTACACCACTTACTTAAACGCTGTCATAACTTCTCACTTGGATCTACTAACCATTCTTGTAATCACAATTTTTAGACACATGATTAGTAATTAGATGTTCTCTTTACAACGAAGCAGCTTGCTCCAATCTACTAGAAAGGACGGAACAACTTGCTCTAATCTACTAGGAAGGACAATCTAGCGGAGCCCACAATCTTACGAGCATTCATGGGGTGTTTAAATCTATGTGTGTACATCAGATGTTATATAGGATGTCGAAAGATTTTTTTACATATTAATAGAAAAAACTTATTATATAACTCGCTCATAAATCATGAGACGAATTTATTAGGTGTAATGTATTTATCATTAACAAATATTTAGAGTTGCATATAACATTATTATAAATCATGATTAGTTATAATTATTAAAAGATTTGTTTTTGTCTATATTTAATACTAGGAGAAAATCCCGCGTTGCTGCGGGAATCGCCGGTAAAATTATACTACTTATATTTACTATAATATGATCGAATAAATATCATAATATATGTTAGTGGATGATTTTTAGCGTTCTGATGTGAAAAACTAAATATACGTTAGCAAATAATGTGGTTTGCAAATGTGAAAAGCTTGAGTGAAACATAATGACATGCGTTAGTTAGATGTGACAGTGGATGATGACAAGGACACTTTACATGGCAAGATATAATATGTTAGTGGGATTTTAAGTGGATGTTGATGTGGACACTTTACATGGCGAGAGAAATAGTTAGTGATGTTTGTTTATAGGAGGCAGCTATTGCACGGCCGGCCGTGTTTTAGCCTTAACGCACGGCCTTGCCATTTTTAGTAGAGTGTAGAATATTATATTCCTTTTACGGCAACTATACTAGGCGATGGCGCGTAAAAAAGTTTGCAATCGTTTCCACATGACCTGTTGGCTTGGACGGCCCAGGTCCAGATACATGTTATGGGAAAAAGGCAAATCTTCTTATTTCTAGAACCATTGCTGCCACTCAGGCCCAAGGCAAATACACCTTCTTGTAGGGTCGAGCCTGCTTGCTGAGTGCTGCCAGGCTGCCCTGGACGGCACCTCCAATTCCCAAGCAGGCGTAAAATAACCCAAGAAAATCCAAAAACAATCAAGGTATGTAAAGAGCTGATTTGCCTACTTCAAGAATATCCACAATGCTGCATCCATCTGAGAAAAAATATGGTTTTTGATACTGTCATACATACGTTCAGAAAGAAAACATGCAATAAAACTTCTCAAAAGACTAATTGGTTCTTCATCTGCCTTGCATCTTCAGTTTTCTAGACCACATCACTATACATCTAGTCCCTAGGCAAAATCATGGTTTTAGATAGATACTTGATTCACAAAGTCAAATGCATCTTGCTGCAAGGTGAGGATAAGTTGTACATGGCCTCATCTTGCTTCTGTACATGTCCTGCATGATAAAAAAAGAAAACATTTATGTTGCTTGTTTGAAAACTCATTATTGTCTGAAAAGTAGTAATATTATTGCTTAATTGAGGTGCCAAAAAGGATAACATGTGTCGGATATTTGGTGCATGTATGTTATTCTTATCGGCAAGGTCGATATTAAAAAAACTATGCGGGATCCAGACCAGCAAAGGTTGAATTTGAACCACTGAAAGTCCTCCATTTCCAAAAACACAAACAACTGCGTGCAAAAACTGAACAAAAAATGATGCAAACTTAATTTGCAGATCCAAACAGAGAACAACCACACCGTTTCTTTGCTAAACAGAGCAAAAAAAGAAAACAGAAGACACACATGCCAATTATAAAAAAGCAAACAAACAGTGACTTGAGAGCACACACAGTTCGTACACGACCACGATGCATAAATTAGAAAACTTATGTTACCTATTTGAAAAGGCATTATTGTCTGATAGTAGTGGTAGTATTGCTTAATTTGGGTGCCTATGTTGCCCAAATCAGTAATATTCGTGATGGCTTGAGTTAAAAACTGACCTTAATCATGTACCAATAATGATTAAGTTGCTTGCTGTCATAAGCACTGGAAAATCAAAGTAAAGCTACCCAAGCTAAGCACTGGTACATTAAAATCTAAGTCAATCTAAGCATTGCCTGCTGCAAAATTTAGACAACCGGTGCCTAGCTGCTGAAAGGAGCTGCAAAAGAACAAAGTTTCCATGTATCAAATACCTAGACTACCTGGCTGCAATTTTCAGCTTGCTGCTGTTTCGTTGATAAGAGGACAGCAAGAAGGCGCTCAAGCTTGTTATAGCAGCCACACAGCTAGTGGTGCAATAAATGCAGTCAAGTTGCTACGATGCTGCTGCTGTTGTTTTCCTAGGCAATTTAAGTGTTATCATTAGACAACAATGTCCTCCGAATTAGGCAATTTTTGTATTACGAAAAAGCAAGTATAATGTTTTTGTTCATTTGCAGAAAGGAGGAGTGTGATGAGACAATGGTTGGCGAAGCTCGCTAGACCATGGGGGTTGATGCTTGCATGACCTTGCGTGCTTAAATCTTAGAACCACACAACACACTACCATTTCTGCTCGTGTGTAAGCTATCAGCCTCTAGTTTTGGTAATCTTGCTACTATTGCTTAATTAATTACATTGTTTTGCCTAACACAGAACCATATTATTGCTTAAAGCTCAACACTACTTTGCCTAACAGATAAATGTAAGGCATGAAAACTAGCCTAACAGGGATGTAATGATGTATGTATTTATCTTTATGAGCTAAAAACGATTTACTGAGATGATCTTAGTAGTTAAAAAAGGTGAGCTAATGCCATCACTTATTCTAACCCTTTACTATTCAGAATTTAATTAAGCTTCAGGTCTTTGAGCATAATTAAGGTACCAGGACACAAAAGGCCTTAATTATCAAAGATACTATGAAACTAGAAAAGGTAACTACAGAAAACAACCTCAGCTCACTCAATCTGTTGTGCGATTGCAATTTTCTATTAAAATGCTGATACTATAATACTGAAATGCAAGACTGTAATTTCTAAAAAGAAAGATATGGCTCACGAAAATAGATATTCATCACAGTAACCAAAAGATAGGAAGACAGAAGTCCACATTTGGGTCTGTTTAGCACAACTAGCCAAGACAAAAAACAAGATATAAAATCGCCACTATGTTCAGGCTACTCGACGTCAGGTGACAGGTGCTAGCAGAAACTAAATTAATCATAACAGAGCAGAGCTTGCAGCCCGCTGCCCGTGCGATGCAAGGATGGCTTCGCTTTTTTTGCTCATTTCATGAAATCAATGCATCGCTGCTATACTGCAGTCTGTAGGTTGGTGAGATTTGCCTTTGAGAAAAAGTAGACAAAAATCTAGAAATTCGAAAGCTAGACATGAGATTGAAGATTCAAGCATGTTGCAGGATTAATTGGGAATAGATATTCGAGCAAAATGAAAAATAACACGGGAACATTGGGGAAACCCTTAACTGAAGATAGGAAATTACACGAGGAGATTGGAATCCAGACGGCGATGGCCGCTACCTTCATCAATCTGCTGCTAGAATGGTCGTGGTTTGGAACCTGACGGCTACGAGATTAATCGAGGATTGGAAACCAACCAATGGGAGATCCACTGACATTAGAACGAATTGAGGAAGAAAAATGCAATTGGGAAGAGATACCTCTCAACGTTGTCCTTGAGCTCGCTGCCCACTAGTGCCCAGATCCACTGCCCCCCTCGTAGTTGGCGAAGCTCGCTACACCATGGAGGGCGACGCTTGCTGGCGAAGCTCCGCCCGCCGCTTGCAACCGCAGCTCCACCCAAAACGTTGCTCCACCCGCCTTAGCCTTGGCATCTGGCAAAGAGGCGGCGCGGAGGAAAGGAACGCCTGCAACGACGGCACCATATCTCCATTATTGGCAGCCATGACCTCCCATCGCGCCAAAAACCTCTGCACCTAACCCTAACCCTACCGTAATCTAGACTTGTTCCAATTCAAAAGGAGGGGAAGGGGAGGAGGAGCAGGTGAGAGCTAATCACATCACCCGCAATAGATACTAGCAACTGAAGCACTATAATCGCCATGAAATGGGGGCCGGAGCGGGAGGGAGGGACCGAGGGAGGGAGAAGAAAGGAATGGATGGGGATTGGGAACGAAAGGACGAGGGAATAAAAAAAAGGTTGTGCGTGCGGCCGTGCGGGTGGACAAATTCACGGCTGTTGGAAACGAAGTCTTTATCTTATATGAGAAGTATAGATTTCAGGTCTAATTTTCTCCTTTGTGTCCGCCTAGGCTCGACCTTAGCCCGCCGCCGCCTGAACTCGTCCCGCGGCCGATCTCCTCATCTCCTCCATCCGCTCGCCGCGCCGCAACCCGGAGAGGACACTGCGCTCGGTCGAGCACCACCTGTGGCCCAGCGTCCTCGCGTGTTGCGACCAGCTCCGGCGCGGCGTCCGCCCTCTTCAGCCCCGGTGACCCCGCGACCGTCGCTGCTGTTCAACTTTGCCACTTGCCTCCTTGGCCGGCGACAGGCACCACCAGGACACCAGGTATTCCCTCCCCGTGGTCCTCCCTTCCTGCTGTGCGAAGCCGTGCGCCCAAACCTTAAACTAATTCGTAGATAAAACCGTGCGCCCAAACCCTAACATTCCATTTGTAATCGGTTCTGAATCTAATTACAGGTGTATGTGCATGTATTATGACTACTAACTTCGATTGCTTTGCAAAAATATTGGGTGTACATGTGTACACCCATGTCCTTTACTGGGTACGCCCCTGAGATAGAGGATGAATACGACATGAACGAGCCAGTCGATGACATGGAGGGGGAGGATGAGTACCAAGAGCACGTGGTTAGGGACTCTGATGCAGAGGAGGAAGACGATGCGGACCAATTGGTAGGTGCCTATTAATTTGAACGTTTTTCTTCTACCTTTGGAAGACATGTCTAGAGTAGTACTTGTCTGTGTTTAATTTACCTGTAGTGGTTCTGCTGATAAACATAACTTTTTGAGGCTATGGAATTTTGTTGAGCTAATTTACTTAATTATATCAAGCCTCTGAGAGTCTGAGGTGTGAATAAGTGCAGCAACAAAGAGATGCACAGATATTAGTAGGGTTACTGATGAAACATAATCGTTCGAAGGATATTAATAATGTTGTCTGAATTCATTTTCCATGTGGCGTTCCTCGACAACATTATTTTCTCTTTCTCTCAGCCTTCAGTAACTTTGTTATATCTACAACTTTACATTACATTTCATCAATGTTAATGTTGAACAAAAATAAAAGGTCGCTGAGTTCTTAATTTATAGTGTTTTATTAGTCTTGATCAACTGAAATTGGAATCAAGAATATGCCATAGAGCTTGTATCTACTTGAAATTTTGTTTCAATTACTTTTCAATTATCTGAAATCTCTATTTCATTTAGCATAAGCTCTCCGACACATCAGCAGCAGATGCAAGAAGTGGGAAAGATATTCAAGGAATACCCTGGGAGACGTTAGAGGTCACAAGAGAAAAATACAGGCAGGCCCGACTAGAACAGTACAAGAACTACGAGAACATACCTAATTCTGGAGAAGCAGCAATGATGGTACAGTTTGTAAATCAACCTAAAAAACGTTTATCACATTGGTATTTATATTGGTCTTGAAACAGGCATGCAAATCTACTGAGAAAGGAAGAACATATTACGAATTCAGACGAAATACTAGATCCGTGAAATCTGCTATCTCTCACTTTCAGGTGAGTGCACTGACACCAGCACATGTGCATCTTGCCTTTGATTATTATAAAGGTAATTTTCTGTAAAATAATTACTTGAGGCATAATTAGATTGAAACATTTCAAATCAGATGCCTGGAACTCTTTTCGTAGTATCAAGCACTTGCAGGATAAATTAAAATGTTGCATTAATTTTTATTAAAATGATACTGTTCACTTATATCTGAAAATATTTCAGTAGAAATTTTTTATTCTTAAGCATAACCAGCAGAATTTGAATAATATAGAGAATCCCTCTTCTCTATAGTATTGACTAGCACTTGGATTTTTTACTTTCATTCTTTGTGTACCATACAAACAAAATTACAAATAAACTGTAAAGTTGTAGTGGACGCATTTGTGGGCTGCACTTATCCTCGCTGTGAGAGGAGTGGCAACTCCAGCAGCCTGAATGAACGGCTTCAGCAATTGAGTTGCCTGCATGGTCAGTTAGTTGAGCATCAACCACAGCCTAGAGATTATGTTGCTTGCATCTTCAGGTAGTTAAGATATCTACTTAGGAGGATAAGTTATCAATTTGGTTGTCAGCCTGTTAAGTGCTAGCTCTATATCAAAGGCTTCAGCAAAGAGTTGGATTCAAGCAGAAGCTGAGCACTAAATCCATCTGAGGGCAAAAAACAACTTTCGGTCCTCCCAATCCAATCTACTAGCCCAAATCACACGTACTCTAGTTACGGTGTGGGGGTAATGGGATAACTGGAGCTGGAGAGGTTGTTCCCCTCGATTCCCTATTGTGGAAGGAGGAGGAGAAAGGGTTAGGTGGAATGAATACTTCTGTCTTGATTATCCCTAAACCATCCAATGCTTAAGTAATAGTACCCCTAACAATCTCAAACACAATTCTCCTAATAAGGGTAACTATCCCTAGGTTGATATATTGCATGTGGTAGCTGCCTACGTCGAGCATGGCACCTACAGCGTGCCTGTCCTCGTGCCGATCCTCCTCAAGTAGTGCTTGCCCAAATGGAATCCCCCCCCCCCCCCCCCCTCCTCGACAAGCAGCTCGTCTACGAGCTGAAACGTAGGATAACAGTCGGTGAATGAATCTACGGGCTCCCATGCTGCTAACGAGGCTGGTGCACCTTAACGGTGAATAAGCACTTGGCTCCCGCCACGCACTGGACTTGCCTTTATCATGATGCATTGGTGACTAGGGAGGCGGAGCGTCTGGCGACACACACTCACGAATTGTTTGAGCAACCTGACATGGAAAGCACCATGAATTCATACACACGGCAGTATTGCCAAGCGCATGATCTCCTCATTGATCTTGGCATCCATTCGGTACGGTCCATAGTATCACGAACGTAGCTTCTAGCGGTTGCTCTTCGAATGGACGCCGGAGTTTGGTGCCAAACGTGAAGCCAAATCCAGTTGCCCATGTTCATCGATATTGTGCGGTGTTTCTTGTCGTAGTGTTGCTTGGAGACCGCCTGCCAAGGTTCAAAAAAAACGCTAGACGCTAGCTGAACGCTAGCCTCTTGAAAAGAGTAAACGTGGATTAAACATGGTTAAACGTTTTTGTTTTTTTTAAAAAAATTTTAGTGATGCTGAGCATAAGGGACAAAATAGTGCAAGATATGGGCACAAAACAACACCAGTATAGCCAATCTAATTCAATCTAAATCACTGGGATGGAGTAAAGGAGAGATCCATCAACTTAGACATCATATAGCGACTAACACTAAAGAGGTATCACACACCTGGATTAACAGATGAAAATGGGGAGGGATTGAAGGACCTATATAATCCCTCTAGCTGCTCTGTTTTCGCGCGCAGCCTGCGCTTCCCCACGGTTTTCCCGCACGAGCGCGCTCTCTCCCGCCCGACGCTTTATGCATGCGCGCGCTCCTCCCCCGCCCGATCCTTTCCGCATGCGTGCTCGTCCCCCGCCTGCTAGCGACGCCCAGCGGTGTTTCTTTACGTGTTTGTGCCGCCTACACGCCGCCTAACGCGTATTCATAGCGTCTAGGTACGCCCAAAGTTTAATTGGGCGTCTAGGCCCTAAACGAGACGTTGAGCCTCCGTTTAGAGTTTAATCGAGATTAAACGAAGTTTAATCAAGTTTTTTTTAACCTTGCCGCCTGCTTCCCCAAGCAGCAGAGGATGCTGGCGAGAAATAGTTTTATAGGTGAGGGGGTGGAGTAGATAACCACCAATAGTTAAGGGGGTTAAGTAGACTTTTTCTAGAAAAAAAAAGACTAATTGTGGCAAGTCTTGGTTGATGCTTTAATCTGTTTCCGATGCATAAATGTCATTTGTTCAACAAAAAAATGACTTTTTTATACCTACAGATGATACATTTTGTATAGGCGACATTGAAGCATGATGTCCACCTGTTATTGCATTAAAAATTACTTCACTAGTCGGCCTTGATTGATGCTGCTTTAATCTGTTTCCAGTGCATAAATGGTATTTGTCAACCAAAAAATGATTTTTTTTATACCTACAGCTGAGAAATTTAGTATGGGCGACATCGAAGCATGATGTCTACCTGTTATTGCATTACTCTATACTTCACTGGTCGGCGTTAAATGGTGTGGATACAAAAGTTATGGATGTGCATGGACATGTTGCACCAAGTGAGGTGGGAGCAATTCTTCATTATTCTCTCTTTTAATCAATTACGACCTTTATTCAATTATTCATGCTATTGCCCTATCTTTTTGCAGAAGCACCCAGGAAGCTTATTAGAAGGTTTTGTTCATACTCAAATTAGTACCATGGCAGTTAAGGATAATTTCCTAGTAGCTGGTGGTTTCCAAGGAGAGCTAATATGCAAAGTAAAATTTCTATGTTATCTGCATTTAAATTTAGGAATGATGAAATCTTAGTGAGTTTATGATACTTATAATTTATTGATTTTATCATGTAAATGTGACGCAGCACCTAGATCGAGAAGGAATAAGCTTTTGCTGCAGGACAACATATGATGATAATGCAATTACCAATGCATTGGAGATATTCAATACATCTAGGTAAGTGATCAGTCTAGCCATTTAAGCTTGTGAAATACACATCAGGCCAAGGATAAAAGCCCATTTTGGATCTTGTTTTGATTATTATTATTATTTTTTGCTGCTCTCGTACCCTATCTTGTGACTGAAATTCTGAAGTACTACCTCTGTTTGAAATTATAAGTCATTTTGTTTTTTTTTTCTAGATACATAGGTTTTGATATGTACCTAGATATACATTATGTCTAGATACGTAGTAAAAGCTATGCATCTAGAAAAGCCATAACGACTTACAATTTGGAACGGAGGGAGTAGAAGTTAGAGCCTAAAATTAGAGCTTTAATCAAATCTTAGCTCAACTACTGTCTCCTCAATCCAACTCCTTTGATATCTGGTGCTGTCTACAGAACTTTTATTACACTGGCATTGGCATTCATATTTATTGGTCTCACTGTTCCTTTCAGTGGAGCTCTTCACTTCATTGCATCTAACAATGACTGTGGGGTAAGAGAATATGATATGGAAAGATATCAGTTGTTTAAGCATTTCCGATTTGATTGGCCAGTGAATGTAAGTACCTCTGTTTACTTTTCCAATTTCTTTTATTCCTTAATTTTCTATATCTATTATTGATGAGAACACTAGAAAAGGATCCTAAAAATAAACCTACCAAGGGGGAGAAGATGTTTTTCCTAGTTCATTGTAAAAAAAAAAAAAAAAGATGTTTCCTAGGCTTTGTCTGAAGAGTAAGCTGGTTTGAACCAGGGTAAGGCAGTAAGCTAGTGGTTCTACCAACGAGAGCTATTGCTGGATTCTCATTAGTGAAGGATCCTTCTGATTAACCCTGTACATGGTCCGGGTTGCACGGGTTTTGGCAGGTTTACGAACCAAACCAAGAGCTGAGCTGCCGGTTCTGGGTTGGCTGGTTTGAACGGGTTATTGGCGGGTTGACCATCACATCGGGTTGTCCCGGTCTGGGTTGGGTCGCTGGGTCATTGGCGGGTTGATGCACGAGCTCTAATGCCGTGGCGTTGCACGCGGGTTTCAGCTCGGTTGCAGAAACAAGCAAACTATTATAATACGAGTTTCAGCCTTATTGTCTTTTTCTTGTTACATAGCTGAGAAAAATAATAACACACCTAAAAAGATGAATGCCTACTAACCTTTCATCCTTATTAGATCAGAACATGACTTCGAAATGTTAGAAAAGTGAAAGCTCAAATTGGATCAGAACAATGGTAGAGTTTTAGCTAGCCATACACCATAATACTACGTAACGAGACATTTCTCGTAGCGCTTCACACCATCTCAGTAAAATTCAAAGACCGTACATATATGACCTTGCTACTCATATTATAGAAGTACCATGTATATAACTTCATAGACCCAAATGTCAAAAAGGGTCATAAACTGCATGACAATAATCCACTGAATAAACCACAACCTTCAGACTTCTTCCTACATGACAAGAGCCACTAAAGAAACCAAAACACCCGAGATGAAGGCAGCAGTAATTTAACTTAATATAAACTCTGCAATGGATGAACAAGTCGTTCATTGTCACAGCCTTTGGACCAGCAACATTTTTTTTCCCATACTTGTATGAAAATTCTATGCTCCATACTCAGCCAAATCTGCAGAAAAAGACAACTTATATTAGTTTGTTATCACTCAGCGAAATCTGTGGTAAAACGATAATTTATGTCAGTTTGTTGATTGGACAATCCCTACTGTGGTTCAATTTCAGATAGACAGATATATAGTTCAAATTCAGATAGAGCAAGGATTCATGTAGATATGTATTGTGTAAAAAACAGTAATACTTCAGATATGGAAATGTGCAGTCATTATAAGTAACATACCTATATGATTTTGGCTATTAGCGTTGTCCTTAGATAGAATCTCTTCTCTAATGTCTTCATAAGTTTGAATATCTTCAGCAATCTGTCTTGCACTTGCCTTGCTATGAGAGGTATGTAACCAACTTTGTGTACAAATTAAGGCTTCGACCGTATTAGTGGATAGACTGCATCGAAGTGGGTCAATAATCCTCCCACCTGTACTAAAAGCTGATTCTGAAGGAACTGTGGAAGCGGGCACTGCGAGCACATCTTTTGCTAGAAGAGATAATATAGGATACTTATTTGAGTTCACTTTCCAATAATTTAATATGTCAAAATCTTTAGTCCTCATCTCACGTTTGTCAGCTAGATACCTTGTCAACTCTGAATCATTTGGTTCAATCTCAACTGCCTCCATATGTTGTTCAAACTGAGATGCTAGCATGTCCCAGGGGTTCTCTTCATCTTCTTCATCTACATTTATGTGAATAGGTACTTGATTTGAACATCTATTGTTAGAAGCACTAACAATCTCAGCATAACAACCAAATAATTCACCAAGGGCTGCTTCAACATTCTCAGCTAATTTCTTACCCACATCTGGTTCGTACAAAATATCCAAGCAAAATGTCAAATACTTCAGCTTGTACCTCGGATCTAAAATGACAGCAATAAATAGTAGGTAGTTCAAATTGCCTTCTTCTTCCCAGTACTTTTGGAATTTCAGTTTCATGCGGTAGGCGATTGAAGCTAATATTGGATCTTCTCCCACAGCAATCTCGTCCAATTTGGCATGCATCAACATAATGTCATGAAAGACTATGCTTGATGTCACGTGCAAAGAAGCAGATAGACGTGTTGTTACCTTTTCAAACAGGTTCAAGAAACACAGCATGTGCCTTGCAGCTTCCCAGTCATGTTCATTTGGAGGACCCAGGTCACCAAAGTGAGCTTTGAATGGCTTAAAGTCTTTCTCCAATCGGGCAAAGGCCTTCTCAAATTTTTCAGCATTCTCTAACATAAGATAAGTAGCATTCCATCTTGTCTCCAGGTCTAAGGTCAAATGACTTTTGCAAGATATTTTCTCCAACACAGCACATTTCTTGAAAAGCACCAGTCTTGACGGCGAAGACCTCACAAATCTAACTGCTTTTCTTATTTTTTCAATAGATTCATTGTGCTCCTCCAATCCGCTCTTCACAACCAGGTTGACTATGTGGGCAGAACACCTTACATGAAGGAATTTGTTCTTTAACACAACCCCATTCCAATTTTTGCATACCCCTTTCAAATAATCAATTAACCTGTCATTGGAGCTTGCATTATCAACCGTTATTGTAAATAAACGATCCACACCCCACTCTAGCAAACATTCCTCAATTCTTTTTCCAAGGGTTTCACCTTTGTGATCCGCAACTGAGCAATAATTAAGAATTCGTTTCTGCAGCCTCCATTCATCATCAATCCAGTGCGCAGTGAGACACATATAATTCAGATTCTGGTTTGAGGTCCAAGTGTCCGTTGTTAGACATATTCTTTGATTTCTCAAAAGCTTCTTCAACTTGGGTTTTTCTTCAAGATATCGCTGCCAGCAGTCCCTTGCTACTGTCACTCTAGAAGGCGGTTCAAACTTGGGCTGCAGCACTTTAGAATACCTCCTGAATCCCACACCTTCAACAGTTGTAAAAGGCATTTCATCAATTATGACCATATCTGCAAGGGCCTTACGACAATCTTCAATGCTGAAAGATTGTTTAGGAGTTCCTTGGTTTTTCTTTTGCATGCTTTGACCCTTGAGTGGATCTTTGGGGCACAATAATCTTAGATGTTTCCATAGGGTACTTGTTCCATGAGTTGATCTATCACAAGCATATACCTGCCCACAATAGTTGCATGTTGCAATAGGATTTGTATCCTTTAATCCAGTGCTAAAATGATTCCAAACAAGTGATTTTCCTGAACTTCTTTTGCATCTCTTCCGAGCTGGAGAGACTGGAGTGGGAGAGCCATTTGATTGAATATCCATGGTTGCTGCAGATCTCTTTCGTGTATTTGTTTCAGATGGAAGTCCTTCCAATCCTTCCAATACTTTCTGCAGAGCATTTGCTTCAGATGGAAGTCCTTGCAATTCTTCCAATGCCTTCTGCAGGGCACTAAGTCTGATGTCTACTGAGTTCATTGGAAAACCATTTTCCCATGGAACATTGCCATGTAATGTAGCCTGACATCAGTGAAATAAAGTATTATGAACACTTCAACTGGACTGTACAGAATATTAAAACTAAGTTCCTTCTTTCACAGACACAATGATGCCATGATGATATGCAGCACACTATCAATCTATTGTAGTATTTTCGTTTTTACTAACTACATGACCTGGGGCAAGTCACAGCTAATACTAACTATGCTAAAACCCTTAACAGTCCACAAAGCAATGCCATTCAGTGTATGCGGCAATTTTCCAATTAATTGCAGCACATATGAATGGGCCTATCGCAGGTGACAAGAAGTCACAACTGGGAAATATTGAATCGACATTAGCAAGCAAAACTTGAATGATCATATATTATATTATATATTATTCGGGCCTTGATGGAAGCTATTTTAGTTAGCAAATTCAGTATTCCACATACAGATTTCCATTTTAATTGAACCGAATGGGTCAAAAAAAAAATAGACATACTCCGATCTGAATAAGAACAGATTTGAACAGGAATGAATCAACTCAAATCAAAGGAAGAACTAGGTTGTCACTTGCACGGGCGGATTGAGAGCAGATATGTTGGTGTCCAAATCTACGGCGAGATGCTACGGCGACTGGGAGATAGAAGCGATGGCCTCTTGCATCTCCCAGGCTCTCTCCGTGGCCTGCGCCGCCTGGGCTTCAAGCCCTTGTGCGATTCTGCTGCACGGCAAAGATGATGCCGCTTGCTTTCCCATGATGAGAGAGGTGATGGCCGCTGACGCTAGGTCCTCATCGAGGCCCCAGCCATCGCGCGGCATCTTCGCCGCCGCCACCGCCGCCCCCGACCTAATCTTGCGGTCTTGTTTTTTCTTTTTTTTTTAGTTCCTGTTGTAATCGTTATCTGGGTCGAGCCGGATTCCTTGGGTTCAACCCATGAACCAGGTAACCTGTACGTGCTTTCTCAGGTTAGAAGCACAAACCAATCCAACCCGTGTGGAACCTGTGATTTTGGTTTCAACTGGGCTGGGTACGGGTTGGTTTCCGGTTTCCCTAAACCGATGTACAGGGCTACTTCTGATAATATTCAGATTAATATGGTGTACTAGTCCCAAAGCTCCAATACAAGGTGGGCTCCGCAGAAGGAAATTTCTAGGCAGCATTAACTGTGCCAATTTTGCAAGGAGTCTGATTGAATCCAGGACCTGCAGGACACAAGTAGATACTACCACTAAGCTAGGTCTGCCCTTCCATAATATTAGTATTAATAAGAATGGCAAATATAAGAATGTCTTATAAGATGAAAAATACAAGGATGCAAAGAACACATAAAATCAGCATATAAGATGCTAAAAGGGCTTAAGTGACATCAATTGATAGTGGAATGACTGCATAGGTTAACATTGAATAAAAGGACATCTGGACATTGAGCACCCAAGTATGTGGCTGGAATTTCCTGAAACCTCTCCTTAAGCTATTAGCCTATTACATGTCTGCCAGCAGAACTATTTTCCAGTGGTGATGGTTAGTTTGGACTTTGTCAAAGATACATCTACCAAGCACTCTTACGTCACCATCATGTCACGGTGGCTACGGATGGGGCGCTGAGTACTGAGTGACAAGGCAAGAAGCGCCAGCATGCCAAGGCACTGAATGTGTTCTCTGTGCATGTCCACCTGCATCTGGAGGAAGGGATGTCATGTGCGGGCTGTATAAGCCGTGAAGTGTAATGGAGAGAACTATGTTGAATTCATAATACAGAACTGAACTAGGGTAAAAGGGGATCTCCTTCCTTTCCCCTGTTATTGCCAAATTCGGCGATGGGAGTGACACATCATTTCTGACATCATCCCAGTATTCTTGCTTTTAGCTTAGATTGTCCCTGGGACCAACTTATAACATAGTTAAGTGTAATCTTTGCAAAGGTCTCCTAATACCACCATGATAAGACATACTTTCTTGAATGGATTTACTGTTTCTGGTCTTGCTACTATTTTGTTTACAACCTATGAAAATATGATGACTGAATTGATGATGGTGCAGTAAGAACATGATTTGGAAATGCTTAGTATTGCAACTCTATTCTTGTTGAATGAAGCTTCTGTTGTGTTTGATCTTCTTTTTTCTTTACCAGTGTGCAAGGGATAAAAACAGAAGTGATTAACCTAGAATTCAGTTATGCATTCTCTGTTTTTACTTTTTACAGTGCCAACTTTAAACACTTTGTTTATTTTTGTCTGATATCACAAGAACACATTTCGTCTGTATCTGTTGTAATGTACTCCCTCAATCCCAAATTGTAAGTCATTCCAAGAATCTTGAAGAGCAAAACATCTCAACTTTGACCAAGTTTATATAATAAGATAAAAATATTAACAATACCAACTAAGTATCATTAGATTCTTCATCAAATATATTTTTTATAATACACTTATTTGGTGTCATAGATCTTTATACTTATCCCTATAATTTTGGTCGAACTTGAGATGCTTTGATTCCAAGATTCTTGAAATGACTTAAATTTGGAATGGAGGGAGTTCATAGTTGGGTGCAAATGTGAGCTGAAAATGACCATGACTAATGAGATCCTGCATGTTCTCCTATTTGATTTAGCACCTCTGTTCCTTTTTGTTGATGCAGCACACATCGTTGAGCCCTGATGGAAAGCTTGTTATTATTGTTGGTGATGACACAGATGCTTTGCTTATTGATGCTAATTCAGGAAAGGTGAGTGTTTTGTTGCAAAAATGGGTTTAAAAGTCAGAACATATTGAGAATTTGTGTTAGTGCATGGATTTCAGTTAATATGCCTTTTATCTGGAAGCAGACTCTTAATTCCATGAAAGGTCACTTGGATTACTCCTTTGCATCGGCTTGGAGCCCAGATGGTCTGACATTCGCCACTGGTAACCAAGACAAAACTTGCCGCATTTGGGATGCCAGGAATCTCTCCCAGTCTGTCCATGTCTTGAGAGGCAACGTTGGAGCAATAAGATCTATTCGTTTTACATCTGATGGGCAGTTCTTGTCGATGGCAGAGGCGGCAGACTTTGTCCACATCTTTGACATAAAAAGTGACTACAATAAGAGACAGGAGTTGGATTTCTTTGGTGAGGTATCTGGTATGTCTTTCAGCCCCGACACGGACACACTTTATGTTGGAATCTCGGATAGGACATATGGCAGCCTACTTCAGTTTGGCCGCCTCTATAATTATTCATACCTCGACTCACTACTGTGAAGGTCAAAGAAAATATGTGTTGGCGGTCTTGTGCTTTCCTGTCTGATAATCAATCCAGATTAGGCACCCCTAATCAAATTCAATTTAGCTGGGTATTCCCGTAAGAATCCTGTACCCTGTTGTATGTGTACATAAAGAATTGTATCTTATAGACACCAATAGTCTGCTACTCTGCTTTGAGATAGGTATAAGGTGTCAGGATTCAAAACATAAGTTAGATTTAAATTCGTTAAAGTGCGAGATGAAAACATAAAGTCAGAGCTTTGCATGTTAAGTTGAATCTGATGTTTGTATGTTTATGGAATTGGTTGTGTAGATGTTGCATGGTCGTCATTTGATTGCATAGCTGAAGTGGTTCACCCTAGGTTTTGCGCTAAGGCTTCGATGTTCGATGGGAGTGGTGGTGTCTGCCATCGCCTGCGGAGCGGCCGGTTCAGTCCATGTTCCAGGCATCTTTCTTCGTGGTGCTTGGGGATGGCAACTCTGCAAAGTTTTGCGCTGATACTTGGTTGCCGTCCGGTACGATTGCTTTCTTCGCGCATCACTTATTCCAGTGGGCACTGGGTGAGAGACATCGGGGCGCGTAACGGTAGCTGTTCTGTGTGATTAATACGGGAGGCACTAGAGGAGGTGCATCCACACCAGGCGGTCAGTGACCGTTTCAGGTGGTCTGCTTATGGGGAATACACAGTGTCGTCGGCCTACAGAACATACTTCGTCGGCATGGCGGAACTACTTGGCGCCACGGGCAGCGTCCGTGCCGCTGAAGGCTAAGCTTTTCTTTTTAACGAACCGGCAGGAGAGCTGTCCGTTATATTAAAAAGGAGAAGCCCAAACAGACACGGTATAGCCACACCAACGAAAAGAAACATGAACCAAATGATAGAGAGAAAACAAAAGTAAAGAGAGATAAAAAAGAAAAAAAACTCGTCCGGTTAGATTGGGACGTCAACGCGGGTAAACACAATTCAAAAACGGCCGGTAGGATGGGGACGTAGTCTACAACAGTAGAAACACGGCTCACAACATCTCCGCGCAGCCTTACGCTCACGTAGGGGTCAAAGCCTCCACGCGTGACTCCACGTCAACAAGCAATCAAAAAGAGTAGACGGCACAGCACCGAGAAGGCCACCGCCATGCAGGACCCGACGTTGAAGTGTTGCTGCAAACTTCACTCACCACCCGACAGAGTGAAAACCACCACATCGGGGCCTCGCCACATTCGTCGTTGGATTCCACCACTCTCATCGCCTTGCGGGGGCCTTGCCACGCCCGCCTCAGCACTCCATGTCATGGATCCGTTTCTCTTGTGGCCATGAGAATGGTGGGCAAAGTCGCCTTACTCCCCAAAGTCCTTGCCAAACTGCCAAGTCACCCCTACATGCCGCCCTCTTCATGTTGCTGCCAAGTGCATGGTTACCACCGCCGTGATAGCAAATCAAGGATGTCGCTTGCGCCATCCACCGATGATGTACTGCACCGGATTAGCTCCAGCAGAGCTGAGCCACCCGCCTGAAAGTCCTACTTTAGTTTTGGATAATTGATGACACCTATTAACTAACCATGCTCGTAAGTGTTGTGATTACAAGGATGGTTAGTGGAACCAAGTGAGGAGCTATGACGGCGTTCATGCAAGTGGTATATGCCCATCAGCAAGTTGGATCAAGTGCTCCTCGGCTTGGAACTTGGAGAAGAGCACAAGGCAAAGGTATATTCGATAGGGTTCTTTTCATCTTTAGTGATCAAGATACTAGAGAGAGTACGATCATATTTAGGATAAATGATCGTACTATTAAGAGGGGAGAAATTCATTTCCAACCTCGGTCATCAAGTGCCTCTAGAAGAACTAACTTGAACATTTGCATTTAGATTTGGAGCACTAACATTAAGCCCGTGAAATTGCTTGAAAAATGTGTAACACCCCTGGTGTTACTATAACTAAAATCTGCCATGTCATCATGATTGCATGCAAATCATTCCACATTTTTACCTTGTTAGTATGCATTAACAAAAATAAATTTTATTTTTGCATATGATTGTGCATAGGTGAATTAGAGTGACTTATTTTGTTAATGTTTATATTGGTGTGTATTTAACTAGATCCAATTAGAAAATAAAAAGAAAATCAATTATAAATCCTAATTCGGACCCAAAACCCTAATTTAAAAACTAAAAAGAATTAGATGCTGGACCTTAGACAGAAGTTGTGAATCTTTAAAAGTTGAGCAACTTCTATTTTGGGTAATTTTGAATTTATTAAATAAAATTTCAAATAAAACCCTACCCTGTGTTTGAATATGTAGATTTGAGATGCAAATTCAAAAACTATAAAGAATTTGACCAAGCACATTTAATGAAAGTTGTAAAGCTTCTTGAGTGGAATAACTTTTGTATTTAGGGATTTTCAAGTTATTAAGTTAAATTTTAAATAAACCTCAAATTGGTGTTTAAAGATTCAAATTTAAAATGCCATTTCAAAAATTATCAAGAATCTGACAAAACTCCTTTAATAAAAGTTGTAGGGTTTGTCATGTAGAACAACTTTTATTTTTGGATATAACTTATTGAGAGAAATCTTGAGAATTTGACCGGATTAGGATTGAAATTCAAAATCCCTATTTACCCCCTTTTTCATATTTCAAAATCCATTCAAAGTTTGAATGAGGTACAAAAACCAAAGTTGTTTAGAATAAAATGTGCTACAACTCTTATTAAGGACATTTTTCAAGTTATTACACAAAATAAAAAGTAATTGTAACAAAACCATAGAAAGAGGATGATTCGTTACAGTAGTACACAGTACCAGACCCCCCCTGTTCTTCTGCTCGTGCACAGGCGCGCGTGCGCCGTGCCGCACGCCGACTCTGTCCGGGGCCGGCCGGGTCAGGTCGCCATCAACGCCGGGTCCGTGGGGGCCCTCTCCATTTCGTGCATCCTCTGCCGCTATATATGAGTCGCCGACGTCGTTGTTCTCGGCTCCTCTTTTCTGGTCGTCGCCGTCAGAACTCCAGTCGCTGGCAAAAATTAGCCGTGCTCAGTGCGTCTCCATCCTCTCCATCTTTCCAAACTTAATTAACTTCCTAGTGCTTCGATTGAAACCATTAGAGCCCTTGTTGGTTGTCGTAATCGTCCGGGAGGCGAGTTTCTTCTCCGCGGCCGGTAGAGCACCACCGTGCTCGGTTCATCCGTGGCCGGCTCTTCACGGTGAGACGTACCCCCAAATATCCCTTGTTTTGGTCTCCCTTTGTCCCCGTGATGCTCGTCGATCAAGTGGTTTCATTAGCCATCGTGCAGGGAGGTCGGAACGCGAGCTCGTCGCTCTGTCCGCGTCACTGCACCGGCTTCGACGTCGATGTCGTGTCTCTGCAGCGACTCCAACTCAACCGTCTAGCGAATCAAAGTTCCGGTAAGCTCCTGTTGCTCGCACCACCTTTTGCTCCAATGCTACCGTAGCTATTCCACCAGAACAAACCATGCCGCATCGCACCGCCGTGGCCGCCATGGCCATCACTGAGCTCCTTGGGGGTCCTATTTGCTTCAACTGAGTACCTAGATACGTGCGCGAGCTCGCGGGGAGCTGGTGGGTATGCTCACCCTCGCCGGAGAAGCCGCCGGTGACGAGCTGGGCTCCAACCCGCCGGCTCTGCTCTGTAACTCTGTTCGTTGTGGCGTTGAGAAGGAAGAAGAAGACCCCTTCCCGTATCTATGACACATGGGTCCCGACGTGTTACTAATATGCATCAATTTCCACCGACTTAGTCTTGTCTTTAGAAATTTATATCTGGGGTTTGGTAACTCCAAAAATAATGTGGTTTGTTTTGTTAGATTCGTGGTGAAGTGCTCTGTATGTTAGTATAATTAGTTATGCCATGTATGCTTGTTTTTATTCTGTATAAATTCAAAATTAGAAAGTGGTGTATGGAATCTATTAACTTGCTTTTTGCAATATTTTGAGAAATATAAGTTCTAAAATAGTGATTCCAATTTTGTTAGTCTTATAATGACATTCACTAGCTGATAGAAGAACAAAACCTGCTGTTTGTTTACTGTTTTAAGGATGTTTTACTTTAATCTTGTTAAAAGAGAAATAAATGCTTGTTTGGCTTGTTATTTTTGTAAATGGGTTTATAGGTCTCCAATTGACATGAAGATTTAGTGGTAGACTCTCTGAGTATTGTGTGATGTTTTTTTAAATTTCCATGATTTATGGTACATATTTCACTGAGTTATAAATTTATCATGTTTGATGCCTAATAAGTAGATATAAATGCATTATAAATGATATCTAAGTGTAAAAATGGGAAATGGTGCTCCACTGCCTTTTCATAATGTTGTGGTAGCCTGAGAATCAATAATATGGACATGTTGTTTCGGTAAATGTTGAGTTTCACATTTATCTTGCTTTCCAATATATTGTTGTATTATAAACTTGTTTATTTTGTAGTAATTAATTTATAAAACCTAAGCATGTGAAATTTGTACTTTGGTCATGATTTGTAATCACCTAACTCTCATTAAAAATTGGAATTCATTTGAGATGTTTACCATATAACTTAAATAATGAAATGATAAAACCCATATTAACCTTTATGACTTTAGGTTTTTGTGTGACTTTCGGATTGATTGATGACCCTGGGTCATTAACTTAAAATGATCCTTGGCATCCTTAATCATTGTTTGAAACCATTATTAACTTGCTTAATAGTAGTATAAGTCGATTAATGCGGTTTTTCACGACTGTTAAAATGGTCAATAAAACCACATGATAGTTGTGTTGGCTTGCAACTTTATTTTGAAGGAAAAATTATACTCAACTTTCTAAATTAAGTTACTTTCGATTAATTTATAATTTCGTGCACTTCAAGCATCATGGCATACATATCATCAAGTTAAGCATTGCATTATTATTTCGTGTAGTGAACACGCGATGATTATTATCTGAAGAAAATCCCAAGCAAGGTCTTCACTCGGTGGACATGGAT
This sequence comes from Eremochloa ophiuroides, assembly GCA_038502445.1. Taxonomy (NCBI): domain Eukaryota; kingdom Viridiplantae; phylum Streptophyta; class Magnoliopsida; order Poales; family Poaceae; genus Eremochloa; species Eremochloa ophiuroides. The sequence goes on from JAHLJS010000003.1 coordinate 29,487,160, forward strand.
CTTTCTCGGTGATTGACTTCAGGGTTCTATCTGCTCCAAGTAACAGGCAAGCCCCGGTTCATTCAGCCCCTTCCTTGTGATTTACAAATTTTATAACTTAAGTTAATCTACTGCATTAAGTTTGTAGGAGTTGATTGATAACCCAATTGATGCATTACCATCCTTGACCACTGAAATATCCGTAAACCCATTTTATTAAATATTTAAAAATGCTTAGCCCTACTGAAAGGGTCGAGATGGCAGACTAGAAGGGGGTGAATAGTCCGACAAAAATTAATCGCAGCGGAAAATAAAACCTAATCGGTTCTAGCGACAATTCACCCCTCTAAGTAAGACTCTAAGCACCTTGCAAAAGATCCTACCAAGAAGCAAAGGTGCAAGTCTAGCTTGAGCTTTCCTAAACTGTTCTAGCGCAAGATCACACAAATTTAAGCACTAGTACTTTAAGCACGGGGGAAACTCCTACCAACTAGCAAGCAAAAGGGCACTAAGCACCTAAGCTCACTACGTGCTCAATGACAATAATACACAATCCTAATCAAGGAGCGCAACTTGTTTAGTTACACAAACTAAACAAGAAACTACTTCTAAGCTACACAAGCTTAAGAAGGTGAGTGGCAAGTTACACAAGCTAACCGGTCTCACAAGAGCAACTACAACTACACAAGTGAAGTAATGCACAAAGTAAAAGACTTGTGTAGAACGGAGCAAACCACCGCGAAGGATGGGAAGATGTTGACACGGTGATTTATTTCCCGGAGGTTCACTTGTCACCACAAGCTACGTCCTCCGTTGAGACAAGCTCCAAGGTTGCCGCCGGTCCTCTTGCTAGTGGTGACCCGCAAGTCACACTCTCCCACGTGGAGTGCTTACCACAAGCTCTAGCACTTGACTCGGTCGGGCCACTTCTCGCTCTTCATGTCTCGCTATACTAGCGATGCTCTTCGCGATCTCCCGCGGGGTGAGCTCCAACCCCTCACAAAGCTTCTCCAGAGCCAAACACAATCTCCTTGCTTGCTTTCACGGAGCCACAAGCCACCAAGCCGTCTAGGAGGTGGCAACCTCCAAGAGTAACAAGCACCACGGGCTTGCAACTCGATCACCTAGTGCCACTCGAAGCAATCTCTTAATGCAATGCACTAGATTCACTTACTAACGATCAATTGGATGAACACTAAGCACACTAGTGAGTTAGAGGGCTCCCAAGCACACCTACACAAGCCACACAGGCCTAAGGGTGCTCAGCAAGTCGGCCAAGGCCGCCAAGTGCTTGGTTTTATAGCCCTCAAGCGAATAGAGCCGTTACTCTCTCAAACCGGCCGTCGAACTGAGCGTCGGACGCTCAGCCGCGCCACCGTCGGACCAAAGTCGACGGTCCGATGCTCCCGATGGCCACCACGTGTCCCCGACCGTTTAATGACGACCGTTGAAACACAACGGCTACTTCTCGCGCCAACTCTACCACCGTCGGACGGGTTGCGTCGGACCAACGAGCGCCACAGTCCGACGCTTCCAGAGAGCAACCGAGAGCTAAAAACACCGTCGGACTTTGTCCGACGCCCAGCGTCAGACCAAACTCCCCCGTCCGACGCTGTGCCCAGAGCACGCCACAAGCCTCGCCACGCCGTGAACTCGCCGCGACGCGCCGTCGGACTGTCAGCCAACAGTCCGACGCTCACGCTTCTCACCTTGTCAGACTGTCCGACTCTCACAAAGCCAAACACCGTCGGACCGGCACAATGGTCCGACGCTCCCACAGCGACCACCGTCCGACGCTCGCACTAAAGCTAGGGTAAGTCGTCGGACCCAAACCAATGGTCCGACGCCCCTCTTCCTTAGCGTCCGACGCCCTTCCACTTCGCCGAAAACATCTGAATCCTGCCTCACAAGCTCGATAGGAGGAAGAGAGACCTAAGCCACCTTTCACCTTTGCAAATGTGCTAACACCACAAGTGTTCAACCTTAAGTGCAAGTGTGTTAGCTTTTCACAAACATTTTCACAAAGAATTTTCTCTCTTTTCACCGCGCCACTCGATCACTCAAGTACGTATGCAAAGTTAGATCACTCAAGTGGCACTAGATGACCGATATGCAAACAAGTTTGCCCCTCTTGATAGTACGGCCATCTATCCTAAATTCGGTCAAGCACTTCTCTACTCAACCTTAGACCGGTGAAATGGAAATGCCCTAGGTTATACCTTTGCCTTGCGCTTTCCATTTCGATCACCGTCTTCATCTCCGTCTCCGACACCATCGATGCCGGTGCAACACATGCACCAACACCTCTTGAATGATATGATCCACTTCATATCATCACGTGGCTTTTGGTTCATCGATCCTTGACTTGCTTGTTCTTCACCGTTACGTTGGTCCATCGGCGCCAAGCCATCACCCGACTTGCCCTTCACACTTGCAATCGGTCCGTCAACGCGAAGCCTTGTCTTGATCTTCTCCACGTAGCCACATGACTCCATGTTATGTCTCATGTGCATTAAGCTCCTTCATCACCACATGTGTGAGCTAAGCAACACTCTCCGAGCCATATCCACCTCCATGGTATAGTTGCTCACATACATGTTCCTGTGGACTAATCTCCTGTGTAATCAACACTTAAACACATATTAGTCCACCAAAGTTGTCACTCAATTACCAAAACCAAACAAGGACCTTTCACCTGCTTGTATAAAATAGATTTGCATATAATGCTATTTTGAGCTATGGTGATATATGTTATTGATTAAATCATGAAAAGGGTAATGGTAATATTCTCGTTCGGCGGCTGTGCACCTGATCAGTACATTGTCGTCGACGGGAAGAGATTTCCTGCTCGGTGATCGTAGCTTGGGTTAGAGTCCCAACATATTGTCACCGACGGAAAAGGGATTTGAAAATCCGATGGGACAGTTGTACTTGGGTTAGAGTCCCAATGCACTGTCGCCATCGAAAAAAGAAAAGTAGGGACCATTCGTTGTAGGCCTGTTGGATCGAGACTTTGCAACTAGCCACATACTCCGGGAAGCCCTATCTCCGGTCGCTCTATTGCTTGAACCGACAACCACGTACTGGGAGTGGAGAGATGGCGAGAGTAGCATGTACCCTCGTGGCTGGCGTGCCTGGAGACGAGAGGAGTACTGTGCTCTCGGGTGGCGCAGGACCGATTCAGGGATAGAAAAGCCGTGGTAGGCGGGGTTGGTATATGCAAGCTTAGGTGCTACATTTGCAGTGTAGTTAGGGATCCCTAGCTGGGTACTAATCGATTCGAATCGTCGTGGCTCCTCGGTTATGGAGACTTGATCCTCCGACCATTCAGCGAAGAGTGGTTCGGAACTAGGATGTTTTTGAGAATGAATAGGTAATTGGAATTGAAGGATATATGTGAAAGAACTGAGAACTATTGATATTGATTATAATAATATTGAGTAAAATATTGAAAGAAGGATTAGTAATGCTTTTTCCGCAAAATATTTGAGACTCTTGCTAAAGCCTTACCTTGACTCCTCTCAGCCTGCATTCCTGAGTCTCATTCCTTTTTCTTAGTCGGGTAAGTCTTGCGGAGTACCCCAGTACTCAGGGTTTGTTAACCCCTGTTGCAGGTGAGCCGAGAGTACAGTTCTGCTTGCAACCATGCCAGTTGAAGGATCGTGCATGGAAGAAGATGAGTATAGGACAGGGTGTATAGTTGTATACTGCTACTCTACTACGAAATTCTGGTTTGGGATAATGTCATTTATATTGGTAAACCTATGTTTATGTAATACTTTCGCACTCTTCTCTCTGATTTATATTATTTGTGTAAACTGTTGTAATACTTGCAAGGTCTTTACAATGAGATCCTCGGGTGAATTAGGGTTTCCGAGGAAACCCGGCAGGCCACCTAGGTCAAGGGAAACTCGTGCAGACTAATCAGAGGTCCTTAGGACACTGATGATGCATGTGGGCCCTATAATTTAGGCGGTTCTGTCACAAAATGCTAACACACCTTGCACGTAATAGTAGAACACTTTGCGGTGTTGGCACATTTGAAAATGCGGTGAAGTTTGAGAGGCACAGAGGGTTTGGGTTCTAATTTTGATGAGGTTTACTGTGAAATTTTATGCACCGGACGCGCGCCGGTGGCTAACCATAGGACTGGCTCTCTGCGGAGGTTGCATCGGACACTAGGATCGTCCAGTTACCTTGCACCAGACGCATCCGGTGTGGTTTTGCGCTCTCTGGAACCTCTCTGTTTCCGCACTGAACACTGGAACAGTAATCGCATCGCGTCCGGCGACATTAAACGTGTCCGATGAGAAAACACGCTGAGCTAACTTCGTGAGAGCACCGGACGCTGCTCCGTCTGGTGAGTCACAGTCGGATGCGTCCGGTGTGTCTAGGAGATCTCTGGGCAGTCATCGGACGCTACCGGTTGCACGTCCGCTGTGACGTGCTCCTCTTCCGGTGAAAATTTAACAGCTCGTGGTAAGTTTTCGACCGGTGGAATCGAACGAGCGGCGTTCAAAACAGCAACGCATGGTGTGCACGTGCTTGTTGGCACACTACGTCCCGGTTGTGTTAACTTCAACCGGTGGTCGGATGGCTAATCGGTATCACACACCAAGCCTACACAAGATGCCATAAGGACCTACCATGGTGGAAGTAGCTTAATGATACGAGCAATCCACTAATGCCACTTTTGAGCTTTCCGCTCGGGGTCGGCACGAACCCCTCACAATCCACTGGTGTGGGCAAGTACAATCACCACCGCTTCTCTACACATTTTCCACCTCCAAACCAGGTAGGTGACGACAATCACCAAGAGTAACAAGAATTACTCCGCCACCAAGCCACCAAGTGCTCTAGATGCAATGAATCAAGCTCTCTACACTTGGATCACTCTCTCTCAAGCAAATCTTAAGTTGAATCTAGAGGAGAGAATTGGAGAGAATGTGCTAGGCTCACAAGAGGTTTAGGAAGATAAGAAAACGCCAGAGAGGAGCCCCAAGATAGTCACACTCCTATTTATAGCACTATCTGAAAAACCAGCCGTTTTGTACTTTCTGGGAGGGCACCGGACGCTCCAGCGTTCGGTGCTCAGCGTCCGGTGATCCGATTGCTGCCACGTGTCAGTTCTTTTGAATACTACGTGTCAGATATCAGCGATCGCAAACACGCGTAATTGATTAAAGTTGCACCGGACGCGTCTACTGCCACACCAGACGCGTTTAGTGCAAACCAGACGAAAACGCCTGAGGCTACACAGTTTCTACTTGAGAGCTACAGCCGATCATCGGACATGTCCGGTGAAGGGCCACCGGATGCCCCAGTGTCCGGTGTACTCACTGCTGCTGCTCACACCCGATGCACAATGGTCTTACCGGACGTGACCTCGACACTATTTCGGCGTCTGGTGTAGTTCGAGAGAGGTTCTAGAAAGGTCCTAGATGCACCAGATGCATCGAGTGTAGACCCACCGGACGCTCCAGCGACTGGTGCACCTCTGAAATATGTTTTTCGGATCTTCTCACCGCCCCTGCTTTCAAGTGCTAACACCCAAATATTCTGTACTCTTAGGCACGTATGTTATTAGGTTTTGAGCACGTTTGCAAGGCGTTAGTCACTCTAGGTTACTTTCCAAGTATATGCACTAAAATGAAACTTAGAGCACTTGATGACTGAGTCACAAAGCAATTTCCCTCTTGATAGTTCGGTCATCTATCCTAAATGTGATATCGCTCTCTAAGAGCCTTGCTCACCGAAACAAAGAGCTACTTTATTTTTTACCTTAGTCTATAGCTCCTTGTCTCCTTTATTTCATCTTTTCTCCACTTGATCAGTTGATCACATCCTTTGCTCCATGTCATCTTCTTCACCATATGCACTAATCTTCTTTTTTTGCTACACACTTAGCACTTAGCAAAGGCTTGGCCACTACGTCAGTTTATCTCTTCGTCTGCTTAAAATATGTTTGTATCTGTGTTGTACTAATTTCTTTACTTAAAATATGTTTCGTATGCCTTATCTGGGTAGGCCTATACAGGGCAAGCAAACGGTGAATGAACTAAACGTACGTACATTTGTGATGGTGGAAATCATATAGCTAAGCAGAACAACAACAGGTGATATGATCGTTGATAAATTTTCGAGCCATAAATCATCTAAATATTTTTTTTTTGCGAACATAAATAATTGTGAAATAAGTACAGTGACAATGCACAGACATGTGTGTTTGATGAGTGTTGACGTTATACTGCTGAAGCTATCGGACAAGTATGCTTACGTGACTTGCAAAGTGCAACAAATTATATATCCCATTACAATGAACGGGCATATTTGCTATTATAAATAATAGACCAAATCATTCAAGCATTACGTACACTTCTGTTTTTGACCTGACACGTCACTACAAGAAATGTTTGATTTTATGACATAAAATCCATTTATGACGCGGGTTTTTTGACATTAATTATCATACAGTTTATGTCATAATACGTTGGTTATGACATGATTTTATGTCATAAAACATGAATTATGTCATAAAATATACGCAATCTTCTTTTGACATTGCACTTTTGTCATAATATACATAACCGATGTCATAATTGACATAACTAATGTCATAATTCACATAACTATGTCATAATTAATGTCAAAAAACCCGCGTCATAAATGGATTTTATGTCAAAAAATCAAGCATTTCTTGTAGTGCGTGTAGTAAAAAATCTATAGACTCCAATTTATAGCTGTAAAATAAGGATGTACAATTTGCCAGGAGCGTAAAATCAACAATACAGTAGCTTGTAACATTACCATTTCACAAACTTCGACAAATTTACATGTGTTTTGTATGTATTTCCAATTACCACGCTTAATTGAGCTGCCCACTCCAAATAGAGCTCAAATCAGTTGAGGCATGCATGCATCAGCTATATATTCAGCTGCAACCGCCTGCCGAAAAGCCGATCCTGGATTGCGTGACGTCGTAGACGACGCTGAACGTCTGCTGCTGCGTGTTGCCGATGATGGCCACGCTGTCGGCGGGAGCGAACGCCAGGCACGTCGTGGAGTCGTCGACGTCTATGAGCACGTTCCGCGTCGCCAGCTTCAGCGAGGCGCCGCCGGCGAACGCGATGGCCACGGCCGGCACGCGCAGCTGCGACGCCTGGCCCTCGAAGCAGGTGTCGAGGATGGAGAACGCCGGCGCGCGCCGCGTCCCGGCCCCCGCCATGGCCGCGGCCACCGCCTTGCCCAGCGCCGCGTGCACGGCCGTCGGCAGGCGCGTGATCACCGTGCCGGAGTCTATGATCGTGGGCAGGCTGCTGTACTCCGACGGCGAGACGGCGAGCGCGCTCCCGGCGACGGACATCCCGGACAGGGTGACGAAGTAGAGCGAGGCGTCGAGGGAGCTCGACGCCATGGGCGTGTACGAGTACTGCCCCGGGTTGTATCCCCCGATGGAGAGGTACCCCGTCGACGACGCCGCCGTCGGCAGGCAGTAGGAGAAGGAGTTGCCGCCGAGGCTGGGCGCGAGCTGGGAGAGCAGCGAGAGCCTGTTGCGCGCCAGGCCGACGAGCCCCGCCGCGCGGCCGAAGAGGCCCTCGTTGTCCTGGCCGCAGCCGTAGTAGAAGTTGGGGTAGCTGCCGGAGCCGAAGGAGACGGTGTCCTTGCTGAGGTAGCCGACGGAGAAGGAGCTGTCGCCGTAGCTGGCCTGGTAGATGCAGACGTTGGAGACGGAGCAGGCGGATGGGTTCAGCGTGGCGGCCTGGAGCTCGCCGCACTGCGGCGCCGAGCAGGGCACGGAGGCGTAGGTGCCGGACGCCCTGGGGTCGTACAGCGGGCCCGCCTGGCGGTGGCACGACACGACGCAGGGGGAGCACTGCAGCCAGGTGAACGACGAGCCGGTGTCCACCACCATGGCGTAGGAGGTCGCCGGCGTGCCCAGGCCAAGCTGGGTCACGTAGTTCCCCACGCCCACGGACGTTCCCGGCGTCAGCGGCACGGAGGCCAGGGAGTCGTCCAGGCCGCCGCCGCCGCCGCCGGCGGCCTTCTGCTTCCGGAGCGATGTCGGACGGTGGCGGGACGCCGGGTTGTTATTACTGGCGGCGAGACGCGAGGCGAGATGGGCGACGCGCGCATCGTCGTGGGTGAGGAGTGTGGCGAAGGGGAGGTCGGACGGCAGCGGCGCCGGCGAGCAGGGGCTCTGCGGGTGGTGCAGCGTCAGGTGGAGCCCAGAGCTGTTTCGGTGCGGGAAATCTGCAAAAACAATGCCGTTCTCAGTCCTGGGCCCTGGCTAAGTTACTCGTTCATTTTTACCTAATGGTTTTGGGATATCGATATAGCCTCCGTTACATATTATTGACCATTATGTACTATAAAACTATCATATCGTTTTCATGCCACATAGATTATTATTAGAACAAAGCAATGCACAAAGCACCAATAATTACGTTCTCAGCTAGCTTAGCTAACTGCAGCAGCAATAGCTACTAGTTGCCGTGCACTGTTTCCCGGTTGATGATTGTGGCAGTGTCCCCCCTAAATTGTGGTGGGTGGACTGTCGTCCCGCGCCGATCGATCGCGAAATGTGACGGCGACCCAGCACCAATTCAGCAGCGTGGACGCATGCAGCTAACGCACTGAACCAGTGAGTGACGATAAAGCTGCATCCAACCATTGAACTTGAACCAGAGAGGCGCGCAAAATTGAATGAATGAGACTATGTCCAACAAGAGATGCATATGAAGATTCAAACCAAAATGAGTTTTCAACAGTGCTATTTTAGCCTCCAACAAAATAGGTATTAAATTTATTCACTGTAGTGTAATCTAAATATGAAATGGATATTATACTTTGAATGTTGTCGTTGGAGATAATACGAGATTATTGTTGTCTAGGCCAGGCAACTTTGTCGGTGTCTGAACCAAACAATCCTCTGGTATGACCCAGCCCATTATCACTCTTGTGGGCCAACATGGTTGCTTTGCACCGTTTGGGACCGCAGTGTGTTCTAAATTCAAAAGGATGGTCGGCCCACAATTTTGGTATTCACCAAGTACGCCGTATGTGTACCAAGATAGCTACGGGTATGGTTTTTTTATGACTTTTATAATAAAAAATAAAAAATATTTTACTATAACAAATAAAAATACTAAAAGTTACATCTTAGTGTTTATCAACTAAAAAAAGTGTGCTGGTTTATGACAAAATGTAAAGAAACATGTGTCATAGACCATGCGCCTTAAACCACCAAGGTTTATGACGTTTATATGCTCATAAAATGTCACAGAAACATGTGTCATAAACCATGCGCCTTAAACCAAGGTTTATGATGTTTATATGCTCATAAAATGATGTTCTGTGACATTTTATGAGCATATAAACGTCATAAACCTTGGTGTAAGGCGCATGGTTTATGACACATGTTTCATCACATTTTCAAAAATCAACACAATTCTACATTTATTCTAAGTCAATCCATCTCATATATATAATCATCATTAGATTTACTGTAAAATATATTTTATATAGTACAACTATTCCAAGTCATATACTTGGGTCCCAAAAAGAATGCAGTTATAGAATAGTGTGCAGCCAATCTCTCTTAAGTTTGACCAAATTTGTATGAAAAATACTTACTATACTAAATATATATTGCTAGATTTTGCATGGAACATACTTTTATATTTCAGATATTTGAAGTCATAATTGTTGATACTATTTATATAATTTTAGTAAAAGTTTAAGATGATTAACTAATTGTTGACTTGAAACAAACCTTAGAATTACATTGTTAACGAAAAAAAATACTTTTTTCAATAAAGTTATATTAGTCATATATATTCAAGGGGCTGTTTTGTACAACTCACAATAGCTTTACAAGCTATTATGAGCTGTTTTTTTGCCAAACACTTTTTTTCTAAAACAGCTTCATAGGTGAAGTTATTTTGCTTTTCTTCTCATAAAAGCTGACACGAAGCTGAAAAAGGTATCTTGTCTTAGCTCTCTACCTCATCTCTCTCTCCCAACTATATATGAAATTGTTGGTGAAGCTGTTTTACCAAACAACGTTCCCAAAACAGTTCAACTTCACCAAAAAATTGCTCTTGCAACCATTTTCTAAAAAAACAGCTTAAGCTGAACTATGCCAAACAGGTCCTAAGAATGATTAATTGGACTCAAATCCATAATTGCATTTTTCTAAGACGGTGAGAGTTGCTTCTTGCAATAGCTGACGGTGACGGGTGACAGCAAGCAAGAGGCTGAATCTAATCCATCAGGTACGTCTCAGCAATCGCGGGCGTCAAAGTCCAACCAAGAGAGAAACACGTCAACCAGAGTGTAATAGAGAGGTTGATAGTTACAGGGGAAGGGAAATGATTCACTCATTCTTATTATCTTATCCATTTATCTTTGTGCTTCCGTTTTCCTGCCAAGTACACAATGCAAAGTCCTATTCTTCTTAGCATGCATAGTACAGAACAAGTACAGAAGCTGTACTGTACGACTTAACCTTTATTTTCTTAGGCCCTCTTTACTTCCTAAAATTTTTTCTCTTTCCCTATCACATCGATTGCCCTTTACGTCTGCATGGAGTATTAAATGAAGTAACAGTTGTTACATGTTGCCTGTCTACCTCGAGATGAATCTTTTAAATATACTTAGGACATGATTGAACAAAAGTTGCCAAATACAAACTGAAAGTGCTACAATGCACTTTTCACCCCTTTTCTACCTAACTAAACAGCCCCTTTACTTTAGAGCGACTTAATGATGTAGAGAAAAAATATTGAGAAACATCGTCTTAGTTTGGGTTCCGCTCTATGTAGCTTCTAGAGGCAAGGGGCACAATACCTGGAAGGGGTCGCAAAATGATTGCACTACCCCAGCCAATTCTTTTTCCTAACAGACAGTACCGTCACAAAAAATGGATAATACTATCATGGAAAGTGTTCCGTGATGGTATCCGTCAGGGAAACTGATGTGAAAAGTCTACCGTCAGGGGAATTGTAGCTCTGCTTAAGTTCCTTAGGGCGAAACATGCATCCAAGTTAATGTTCGTGACTTGACATAAGTGATTGTATTTTTATATACCTATTTCAAGATTTAACAAATTGGTAGGTAACATGAGATATGCTGGTTTAGATTTTCAGAGGTGCTCATAAGGATATACAGTATGTGTGCAGGTATGTTGAAATGGCTACATGTATATGAATAATATATGGACCTGAGTGTATGTGAGCCTTTATGGATACACCGTTTAATTTTGAGAGGGAAAAAAAAAACATGGACCCTTTAAATTCAAGAGTGAGCCATGCGATTTCTTTACTTCCAACACCTTGGACCACAAATACACCATATGTGACACCTACTTCAAAATTAGTAGGACGACAAGTGTCATGTGTTTTAATTTATTTGTTGCAACTTTTTAATATAGGCACCTTGTACATTTGATGCGCTGCAAAAGAAGAGAAGGGACAAAGGAAGACGAAGATTGTGCTGTGCTGGATTATAACATATACATCCATATACTACAAGATTAAGGTGGGACATCCAGGGAAGCAAGTGTTGATATAAGTTTGGGTGCAGTCTACCATGGTCCTTCAGGGTGTCCAGGGCATGTACAAAGGCGCATGTGCTAACTGTTCATAAAGAGGTATTCTATCAGTTCTAAATCAATACTCAATTTGGTTTTGTCCTAGGTTTTTAACTTTCACTAGATTTTTCTTTAAAAGTATTAACATCTAAATAAATAGAGGCTATCAAGAATATTTCATTGAGAATCTAATGAAACTATTTGAACTCATAGATGTGGACTTTTTAATAAACATGCATTGGTTAAACATAAAAACTAAAGTGAATTTAGTTCTTATTTTTTTATGATGATGTGGACAAAGGGATTTTTACTTACTTATTTATTACCTTAACTTTTAAGTGGATTAAAATAACTCAATTAACACAAGTATGACCACAAGAGGAAAGAAAATAATGAAACTACATACTATATCACACTATAAAAGAGCAAGTTTTTTTGAGGGTCGACTCTCCCTCTGTAATAATTGTTCGATTATATGTAATGCTATATGAGCCCTCCGTCGACGTTATACGTGATCTTACTCTTCCCCTTTTTCTATAACAATCGTTCGATCTACACATTGGGATATATAAGCCCTCCGTCAGCTGTGATGTTACATGTAAGATATAATAAGACTCCTAACAAAAATTAAAGTTATGATTTCTTTGCGAGTAAATATTTTGTGCCTACAATAAAAAAATATTAAGCTTATATTTTAATTCATACAAAATTAATAGGATATTACCATGTTGCAAATATGAATTTATTTTATAGATATCATGATCAACATAAAATAAAGTATAGCTTTCAATAAGTTTATAGAAAGATAAAAAATAAATAGATATGTAACATTGTGATCTTGTTTAAGTAGCACCTATACAAATTAATCTATCGCGGCCACTGTAGTTATGCAACAAATTGAATTGATAGTTTTTTTCTCCCGTTGCAACGATGCATATTTGCTAGTATAATAATACTATAATATAATGAATTGGTCTTTCCACGGCATTATCATGCATGACAAGACAGAGGACAAAAAGTTGGCTCGTTACGCACAACATCATAATTATTAATCGGCCTTAAATAAGAAAAATATAAAAAGAATAATATGGACCTAGCGACTGATATTTGACAGGCCATCTACTACTATCCAAGCTAGCACTAGATCGATCTCCAAAAGAAAATCTTAAAAGAAATATGGTACGGTGTTTTACCATCTCGATGGTACAAGCACCATACATTTGTTGTCGGTCCGTGGCAGCTGAATTGCAGGTGGCAGCAAGTGCGCTCACAGGAGACAGGACATATAAAGGGCAAAATATATATGATATCATCCATGTGGAAACTCATTGCCAAATCTGGCAGCAGTAACGCACCGCCGTCTCCCTGCTACACCACCCTCCCTAATCCAATGAATGCATGATTGCATTCAGTGGGTCGTCACACCCACTCACACAGCTGCGGTTGAGACAAAAGGGAAAGTGGGGCACTCCAAACATTTGATCTCTCTCTCTCTCTCTCTCTCTCTCTCTCTCAAATCTATCATGTCCCTCATATAAGTTTCAGCACGGTCTGTTGGTTGGTTCTTTAGTCTGCGATCTGTCAACTGACACTTTATTGTTTATTGCCTGAAGAAGACCGTAGTTTTTGCTAATGCCGTAGAAAGAAAGTGATTGCAGACGAATATATATACACGCACACCCACACAAACATCTGATAATTAATGCAATAAAGAACAAACCATCATTTCACGTCTTTTGAATTTGATGTTACTATGGCAAATTATATATAGCGCTATTGAAAAATTGTCGTTCACTGTCAAAAATTCAGTATATATATATAAATCCTCGGAGGATTCCTAGTACGTTCGTTCTACTACTCAAATACTCAATTGACTACGACTGCAAGTCTGCAAGCTGTCAGTTCATCTAGCATACTGGTGCAAGTGCAATCGTGAGCAGAGAGTTAAGACGAATACAAACAAGATTAAGCTGTAACGACAGAAATATATTTGTATGTACCGCTGATCTGCGAAGCGCAGAGGCTGGCGATGTCCCGGGCCGGAGCTGCAACCGTGAGCAGGAGGGAGCAGCAGGCAGCAAGAAGAGGAAGCAACCCCATCCCCATGGCGTTCCCGGCGAGGTCGTCGTCGCCTGAGATAAGCTCAAAGCTTCCTCTTGAGGCCGTGGAGTGATGAGTGAGGACAGCCCGTCATCGCCTTTTTATATAAGTGAAAGGTTCTCTATTATGTTTGCGTGTGTGTGGGAATCTTGCCGGTAGCTTTCGTCTCTCTGATTTACTGGTCATTTTGTCTGCCCCAACGATTAAATATGGTGATTTGGTGAGGGAAGCCAATCATGTCAGTTAGTAGTTACAAGCTAAGGATATATACACATGCACTAGCCAAAGCCCCCCCTCCCCCCCTCTCTCTCTCTCTCTCTCTCTCTCTCTCTGTATTTTGAACTACTTATTAGGTGCACAGGATAAGAATAATCTGTGGATCAATATATGTATATATACTCCTACCAGCTGGATACGTCTTCAGGATTAATAGCAAGAAAACTGCCATCCTTACCAACCACATGACGCGTAGCGGGTACCATGGAAGGTAACCTTTATGTGTGACAAAGAAGGGACGTCCGTGGGCTTCCTTGCACAAGAGGACCAGTGTCGGCTATAATCGAACTTGTCCTGCATCGGGATATACAGTGTTCTTCCGAATGCATGATTATAGAAATTAGGAATAGAGAAAACATTGAAACAAATATGCGCTAGTATTTTAAACCTTAGGAATTAAGATGTTGAAACAAATATGAAACATCAATATTGAATGGTTGAAATGCACAAAGGTATTTTCTTATAAGAGAACCTCTATTAATTTCAAAATTACTACATCGACGCGATACAAAGATCTTGAAGCACTCTCATCCTCTGCATTGCCAAGATACACATGGTCTTAAAATGATTTTCACAAAAGCTCGAAGACAATAATAGCACTCTCAGTCTGAAGACTAGACAATCCCCTATGTGCCTGGTAAAAAACTCTTTAGCCATCCATGATAAACGTTGAGATGCCACTGCGATGGAAGCATATGACATTAGCTTCTCTATGGAACAGCCCATATACAAAACCAATATATAACCGAGTAGATAAAATGTAAATAAAAGGAATTATGTTTCTTTTTAAAACTTAGGTCGTTCCTACCTAACCAAAGAAACCAACATATAGCTACTTCTTCTAGCATATTAATGATTTCATTTCTTTACTACGATTTGAAAGCCAAGTAGTCTAAATATGCTTGATACACTATGCAATTGAAAAAAGCCCAAAGCCACCTGAATAATAGACCAGAATGTACGAACAATATGAGACTCAAAGAACAAGTGCCTAATTGTCTTATGTTTGTAACAAAAATAACAGTGCTTGTTGCCTCACCAATTATGCTTACCTAAGTTGTCTTTGGTTATTAGCACTAAGCCTCCGACACATGTAGCACTGAAAGACCTTGATCTTTAATGGAGCTTTTAATTTCCACAAGCATTTATTATTTTTAGAGATATCATTATAGATCAATATCGTGTAATGTGATTTGTTTGAGTAATATCCATTAGGGACATAAGTTATTGCGGAATTCATCTTCTTTCTGGCTTTAATTCAATATTCACGATGCGTGAAAAAAGTTATTTGAAGTCACTAATTTGTTTGTTAGGATAGAGTAGGTGGTGAGGTGCTTAACAGTTCTGCTACAATAACTTATTTGTGCTAGGCTATGTTATAAAGCCAAGAATATTTTTGACGTAGAGTTACCTATCCCATCCACCTATCTTCTCATAATCATACTTGTGATCCATCCTGAATTGTGAAGGTCCCAAAATGGAGAAAATTTCACTTAACCATCATAAGACTAGTCTAGAAATTTGTCCCCTTCAACCATTGAATTTGAGATAGGCTTAGATCCTAAGTATTTGTGATGCAACATTTGTTGTCAAGAACTCTCAAATGTGAGTCTTTTTCGTTCTTGCTGCTGAGTCTTTTTTCCAAAACATTCTTCTATTCTTTTCCAATTTGAATTTGAGAGCCTCCTATTGTAACACAGGCACCTGTCATTGTCACTAATGACCTTTGACAGCCGGGCCCATGCCCCAGATGATCTAGAAGGCTCTGCCGGCCTACATAAGCACCCGTATTCTCCGACAGGATCCCATTGCGAAGTCATTACAGGATTACAACATTTCATAATAAAATACATCAGAGTAAAAGCGCGAAAAGATTATAAAGTACTTAGATTACAAACCAGTTGTCCAAATAGAATTTAAGTGCGGTTATTACAAACCATAATTAAAAGTCGGTAGCAGTGGAACGACGATACAACATACTTAGATAAGGGATACCAAGGACCCTGCCCACGGGTCCAACTTCACTCTTCCTCACTTCCTTCCTGAACAATTGTCACGCAGCAGGGAGCGAGGTAAACCTGTTGCTGTGGTTCTCCTGCAACAGGAGTTAACAAACCCTGAGTACTGGGGTACTCCGCAAGACTTACCTGACTAAAGAAAAGGGAATGAGACTCAGGAATGCAGGCTGAGGGGAGTTAAGGTAAGGCTTTACCAAGAGTCAAAGTATTTTGCGGAAAAAGCATTACTAAACCTTCTTTCATTATTTTATTCAATATTATTATAATCAATATCACTAGTTTTCAGTTCTTTCACAGGATATCCTTCTATTTTATTCACTTATTCATTCTCAAAAATATCCTAGTTCCGAACCACTTTTCGGGGTAGGGCAGTGGATCCAGCCTCCATAATCAAGGAGCAACGACGATTCGAATCGATTAGAACCCAACTGGGGATCCCTATCCACACTGCGTATGTAACACTTAAGCTTGCATACGCCAACCCCGTCTACCAGTCTTTTCTATCCCTGAACCGGTCCTGCGCCACCCGAGAGCACAGTACTCCTCTCGTCTTCAGGCACACCGGCCACGAGAGTACACGCTACTCTCGTCATCTCTCCATTCCCTGTGCGTGGTTGTCGGTTCAAGCAATAGAGCCACCGGAGATAGGGCTTTCCTGGAGTATGTGGCTAGTTGCAAAGTCTCGATCCAGCAAGCCTACAACAAACGGTCCCTAGTTCTTTTCCGTCGGTGACCATGCATTGGGACTCTAACCTAAGTACACAGTTACCCAACGGCTTCCAAATCCACGCCTGTCGACGATAAGACATGGGGGCGCCGCCCCAAGTGCACATCAACCGACCGGACTCATTTTCATTTCCATTTCTGTCGGCTTCGATGCATTGGGACTCTAACCCAAAGTGCAAAACCATCCGAACGGTTTTCAATCCATCGGCGACAATACATTGAGACTCTAACCCAAATGCAAGTCATCCGAACGGTTCAAATCGATATTCATTTTCATTTCTTTATTATTCATTAATAGTATAACATCATAGCTTGAAAAATAGCATTTTATGCAAAACTCTAATTAATTAAGCAGGGCTAAGCATTTTTCAAACATTTTCATTTTAAATCAGGTTTCAGGGGTGATATATCAAGGCAGGTAATACAGCAAATAGGTGTCAATCAACTTCTATCAACTTAATGCAGTAATTTAACTCAAGTGATAAATTTTATAAAACACAAGGAGGGACTAATGCACCGGGGCTTGCCTTGGATTGCGTAGAGTGTCGGATCGGGGTCAGTGCCATAGATGTCAAAGCCCTGAACCTCCTCGGGAATTACCTCCTCAATAGCAGCCTCAACTTTCACCTCTTCGTTCACAGGCACTACACGTATGTAACGATGTATGCTTTATATAATGCCACCATGAAATGACATGCAACATTCAATAATAACAAAACCTACTTGAACACAACTCTACTTCATGAGCTAGCCATAAATAAATCTAGCCTAAGATGCCGTAGGTCACAAGTGGGTTTGACCTAAGATCACAAGCAATCATAAAATCACACAAACCCTAAGTCATTAATAATTACTCTCCTTTTTAATAAATCAATTATCCTAATAGTAATTAATCACTAATTAAATTACTTCTAAAAGAGACCAAACTTTACCAACAGATAGATTATGACCTAGAACAGTACCAAACAAAATTTCATGATTTTTAGAATTACAGGGATTTAATTAAAATTGCTCAAAGTTACCCTTTTCAATTAATCTACTGATTTTTGATCCATATAGAAAGTGCTCAAAATATAAATCTAATATTTTTATTAAATACTATACATCACAGAGAATACCCACAAAAATTTTCATAATTATTAATACAACAGAAATATTCCTACAAAAATAGCAAGTTGCTGTACTATTCACTAAAATACAAATCAGAAAACCTTTTAAAAATTCGCCGGAAAAATGAAAAGCTGACTTCAGGCCCAGGTCGGCCCAAGACCGCAGGCCGGCCCAGAGGCCGTGCGCTCACCCACGCCCCCGCCTCCCTCTCACGCCGGTCGCTGACAGGTATACCCCACCTGTCAGCCTCTTTCGTGACCCCCTCTTCTTCTACCTCCGATTCCTCGCGCGCTCGTACCCGGCGGCTCCTCCGGCGAGGGAGAGACCGCAGGCGAGCGGCCCACACCCTAGCACAACACCCTAGGGCCTATAGCTACCAGTGCAAGCCGGTGACGAGCTCGATGCCATCCATGGCGGCTCAGTTGCGGCGGCGCGACGCGTCCCGACCATGCCGGACCGGTAGGGTTCAAGGGAAGGGGTTGGTGATGATCAGGAGCTCACCGAGACCACGAAACAGTAGACGGTTGAGACGGAGACGGCACGGAACGACGAGCTTGGCGTGGACCGAGGCACCGGCGACGCGCTCCGGTGTCGAGGGTCCTGTTCCGGCGGATTCCGAGCATTAAACGAAGAACCAACTCAATAATCAGCTCCACGTGGCCACGGTAAGAAAGAAACACGAGAAAATTAGGAAAAGAAGTGGCCCGAGGCAGCTGGTCGCCATGAGCAGACCACTGGCGGCGCACCTCACCGGAGCCGAAGAAGAAGACAGCGGCCTCAGGGCTACTCCTGGCGATGACAAGCCACTGATCCGGACCTAACAGATGCGCAAGAGAGTGGCAGGCTAGCAGCGCCGGTAATTTGGCAATGGTGGAGTAACGACGGCGAATTCCGACCAAGAACCGAGGCGACTCGTCGGCAGCCGGCGGGGAAGAAATAAGAGAAAGGGAGGTGCTCATGGTGTTTTAACGGCTGGGAGGGGGAGGATAAGGGCAAGCAGGTACCAGGCCCCCCCTGCGACCCTCGCGCGGCAGTGCCTGGGCCCCGGACCGGCCGGACGGCGCCGGCGCACGGCACGGCGCACGCGCCCGCATGCTCTGCCACTGTGCAGAGTCCAGTACTGTAGCTAGGTTAGTAGAGTCAAACCCTATTTATGATCATTACTCTCTGCAACAAGAAAAACCGTAAAAATAAAAGTTTTAGCAAATTTTGTTTAGAACAACTTTGCTTTTTGAACTCTATTCAAATTCTCCTCAGTTTAGAAACTATTCAAAAGGGGGTAGAAATCAATTTTGAATTCAATTTGTAATTCAATGAAATTCTCCCAATTTTTCTCAACAACTTAAACATCTGTAAAAATAAAAGTTGTCCTACTTTTTGAGCTTCACAACTCTTACTAAGGAAGTTTGGTCAGATTCCTTGTAGTTTTTGAATTGATGTTTCAAATTTGAATTTCAACATAGTAATTAAGGTTTAATTCAAATTTTTATTCAAGAACTTCAAATTCTACCAAAATAAAAGTTGTTCCATTTGAAAAGATATACAACTTCTATTAAGGGACCAAAACCAAAATCTTTTCAGTTTTTGAATTAGGGTTTTGGGGTCCGATTTAGGGTTTAAATTCATTTCTCTTTTTAATTTCCAAATTAACTTTGAATACCCAATCAATCACACATTTGCACACCAAATCACTCTACAATATCCTAAGCACGACCATATGCAAGAATTAAATTTATTTTAATTGATGCACAGTATTAGGGTTTTATGCAGGATGATTAGCCGCTAATGATGATGACATGGCAGATTTAATTAACCGTAACACCAGAGGTGTTACACCTATAATGTATAGGTTGGTGATTATTTTTTAGGCTCAAATAGATAACTCCGCAATAGGTGAGGTGATTCCCCCACTGATCCCTTCAAAAGAAAAATGTCATTATAATACTTTACTTGGGAGTATTTCAAAGTATTATATTTATATAAAAAAATATATGTCTCAAACAATTGTTTGATGATTTATAGTAACTACATCAGCCACCAAAACCTCCTGCCTCTAGATCTGGATGGGGTAATGATAATGGGGATAGTGATGAATAGAAGAAAAATTAAGATAGACCATGTAGCTAGCGAGAGGAAAACAAGTGCAAATTTCGATGACAATTCTACTACTAAGCACAACACTAGTACAAGACTATAGGAATACAACTGTATATAGATAGATCCACACAGCTAATGACCTAGTGATGAAAAACAGGACATGAATCTCAACAAATCATTCTCCATATTCACTGACCGTATTTTCAAAAATAAAGAGAACCTACTAAAAATCCAAAAAGTTCCAAAAAAACAAAAAGTTGAAAAATCCAGTTGACTAAGGATGAGGAAAATGAAGCGTTTTCTTGACCACATTTATGGTTTACAATTTTTTTCTGACACATTTTATTTACAGGTTTCCACTTTGTCATAAGCCACAACTTAGAGCAGGCCTTGCCTTCGGCTTCCATGGTAAAAAGTCCTTATCCTTCTTTCTCATAGTCTGATTTACTGGCTTAGACTAGAAAACTGAATGTTTATGCTCGATAAACTATTCAAACCATATGATTTACTTCTTTAAGCGGGGTTTTAAACAGTTTTGGCTGAAGTGGAGCCACGACAGTCATGGAGGGAGATAAATTGAACTTTTGTGATAGTTCAAAATTTCAATTATACTTTGTAAAGAAGTTATAGAAGTAACTTTTTAAGAAATATAAAAGTATTTTAAAAAACAATGCACATGTTGAAAATACTAAAATCGTATCTAATTGTTAGAAAATTTATTGAGTTTATAAAGAAATAAAACCAGATTCATATTTTTTTTTGTAAAATCATTTTGTAGAGCATGATTTTAGGAAACACATGAAATGAAATCGGGTGTCCAAAGCCTGCCAAACTGCCGTCCTACTCGATCGTACGCTCCAGCTGTGTGCCTAAACCTATGACATTGACGACGAAACGAGGGAGCGGTCACTTGCCCACCATACGTCATTGTGTAGTCTAAAAACTCACATGGCGCCTATACGCCGCGCTAATTGCCCAATGGTTAAGCTAGACATTTGCTACTGAGAAACGTATTTTGTAGTTTTCATGGCTGTTTGCATGTGATTCACGTTGCGGTCTAGAAGGATTTAGCATGGTTTGCATCCTTTATTTCATTTTGAACTAGTTTTAAGGGTTAGAAGATCATGTAAAATTTTTATATAATTCTATCCAACGAATAAAAACGTGGAACATGAATATAGGAAAATTCATATTTTTTCTGAGTTTAACAAACTTCTTATGACTTTTCTAAGTTTGAATTAGACTTAGTATTTTTCAATGTATATTTATTCTAAATGAATATCTTTTATTTTTTGAAAATAATTTTACAAGTTTTTATAAAGATTAATTGGTCTTCTAAACTATCGCAAGTTTAATTTATCTCTTATGGTTGGCGTCAAGTTTGTCAAAACCACTACACACGGTTCTATAGTTGAAGGTGGTCAAACCGATTAAGGTTGTCTCTCCAACATCCTCTTCCATTTGGGTACCTCAACCCAAATGCATCTCCAACACGATACATATAGCCTTATCAGGGTACCTATACAAGACCTATTTTAGCTGACAAGAGAGGTATAACGCCAAAAAGGAATATTCTCTCTCCAGAAGATATTGTTGTCTTTTTGGGTCTTCTTATTGGAAAAGAAAAAACAATAGGTATTTATAAACCCTAACTATAGCGCTATGTAAACCACAAATGAGTCTGGTATGTTAGGTAGCAACTGTTGAAGACGGTAAAAAAAGGGACTTTTCCTCCATTATTTAACAGATCAACAAACATCTTCCTTTTCTGTTGTAGAAGCGAGGTGGGACTACTAGTAGTGTGCTGCATATCAGCATATATAACGCAGACATGCAGCGTGCTTTGCTAGCGGATTGGGCCGCAACCAAAGCAGAAGCCTACTAGCCCAGTATGAAGCATTGGATGGGCTGGAGCCAAAGCGGAAGCCTACCTTTTTTTTTATTTCTTTTCCAGTTTTTTCATTTCTATCAAGTGCTTGCTGATCATCTCACATGAGTAATGCTCCTGTTCAGTCATTTTAACTTCATCGGTTCGAGGCTAATCACAAGAGCGCTAGCTACTGGAGAAAGAGCAGGTCGTTCACTTTCAGCTAAAATTAGTAAGCTATGCATGATATGCAACATCCCTGAAAATGATGCTCATTGTTTTTTCACTCCACTTTTGCTAGAGTTGTTCTTTGCAAATTCTCCTTGGCATGTTTGGATTGGAGGCTTTCCAAAGGAATTTCACAGGAACGTGATTCCTGTAGTATGCTGACGTCACATAGCGTTTGGAACACAGAAACGATGTTTTTCATGCATTCCTCTCCTTCAGAAAACAGGAAAAATTACATCCACTCCGATCCAAAGTTTCTCGTGGAAGCCCGAGGCACCAGCTTATTACCAAGGCAGGTGGAGGGGATAATGATAAGGTCTTCTTTTTTTTTTTTAGAACAGAAAATGATAAAAAGGTCATAGCAGTGGCTGGTAGGTAGGTTCATATGCTTATATGTATAAAATTATGTTGTGTTATATTACATGCAAGTGATCCTACAAATGAAAAATAGTGCCCATTAGTCTAAGTAAACTATGGTTCTAATCACTCTTATAGTTTCCCGTGCTCTTAGGGTCTGTTTAGATTGGTATTTTGCAAAAAATATTTTACTGTAGTAATATGCTAACTTTTACAATAAGTGTCCAGTCATAGCCTAGGCTTAAAAGATGCGTCTCGCAACGTTTTGCAAAACTGTCAAATTAGTTTCAATTTTCATTAACATTTAATGCTCTATGCATGTGTCCAAAGATTGATATAACGGAACTTTTGGTATTTGGTGGTGAATCTAAACAGACCTTAGTACTCCAATGTTCCAAACACCTACCCTTATATTCTCACTTCATCTCTTTTCCTGTGTTTCTTTATTTTTCCTCCGTTTTTATTCATTTGATCCAAACAGGCCCTTATGCACTTACAGGTTGACTCATGAACAGGATGAAGTATAGGAAATTCTCTCAAAAATGATAAACCATAATACTAAAGATGAACAGCTACACATTATTCTAACCACTTTGTGGTACTTATGGAAAGCTAGAAATGACCTTGGATTCCAAAAAAAAAAAAAAAAGCTGACTATATGGCAGGTACGCAACGCGTTGGCTGCTAACATCAAAGCTGCTCTTCTCTACTGCAAACAAAATGACGAACAGGCACACTCGCCTGCATAAAGAACGGAACTGATCTTCTAGCACTACCAGGTAACAATCTTTCATGTGCAGGAACAATAACAGGAGGACAAACCAGGCAGATCTCAATACTGCCTGTGAACCATCTCTATTTCACGTGCTACAACCGACACTGCTGTTTGGTACGAGAGGTGCTACACAGAAGCTTCAACCGCACCGTGTCATCAACATCAGGAACCAAAGAGAGCAGGAATAGGAATCGTCATCATCACCCCGCAACGAAAAATGAACTACTACATTAAAGCTGCTATGGCTAACTCCACATAGTCATCATGGCAGGCAGAATCAGTAGCCATGGCCTTGGCGGCGGACATATGCTCCGTCCTCAACCTGCAATCTCTTGTCTTCGTCACAGCAATTGCTGACCTTCTTCAATAGTACAAAGCACAGCACTCCTCCAAGTTGGGACATCAAGCCATAGATCCAGAAATTTATCAATGTCATCTCCGCCAAGAACTCCAAGGTATATAAAATTACAAAGTTGTCAGGCAACTTACTATTACTGCGCATACTTTAGCTTCACATGCCTTCCGGTCTAATATTTCTTACAATACAGTTTTCCTGTAATAATCCAAGACATGTACTAAGGTACCCTCTCCATGAGGCGCTAAACTCTGTACCCTTATTGCAACAGCTTGCTGCCAAGCTATTTGCCATTTATCAAAAAAAAAAAAAAAAAACCTGACCTATGGTACCAAGCTAAAGATAGACACTATGGTATATATATAACAATGACCCAAGCTATTTGCATTGACTTGAACACTTGAAATGTTATGTGCGCCGTTGTTCTCATTTTGAATTATGAGTTTTTGATTACTAGGTTCCATGTTTTCAGAAATTGCCGTTGCTTTTTCTCGATTTCGTTATTTAAATTTTTGTTAAAAAAATATGTGAAATCGAGAGTGGTACAGGGCAGAGTTTTCCTGACCGTTTTCATTCAATCATCCCTAAGTCTCTGACTTCTAAGCGTACAGGGCACAAGTGCCATCACAATAACGGTGTTTTCTGTTTGACGACTGTGTTTTTCATATTTTATCTCTATAGCTATGAATCTATCGACCACGAGCCGGCCGAATCCTGCTTTCGTTTGTATTTTCTTACAGCCATTAGATCTTTGTTTAGACATATAATCACAACTGCTAACAACTCAACAGCTATCACCAAGTTTTGGAGATACAATGTTTTGGGCACGACATAGTTGTTGCACTCTCCTGCCAGTTTATACAGGTCGGTGCATACGACAGAAGCAGTTTTTTTTTTGGACTGTATGTGCTGAGCACATACTATCTCAGCTATTCAGTAGTATGAACTAAAGAATCAAGCATGTCAGATTGGTACCTCGAGCCTGATCACAGGGCTAGATCAGGCGATGTTTTGTTCCATGCGATCTTTCTTGTTTGTGATCGTTTCTTCAATTCTTCGTCGTCTTCATGCTTTTGGAACCATACGTGCGTCAATGCGTGTCTTATATTTTGACATAGGGGGTGTAGTAATATTGCATAACAAATCTTCCAGTATTTCTAAAAAAAGTTTTTAAGCTCGATGCTGAGTGATGGAACAAACTTTGTGCCTGTTACTAAACTGCTGATTCTGTTTGATACCTTTTGTTTTGCTATTTTAGCTCCATCTACATATCCAGCCGGCCAGATCCTGCATTCATTTGCATTTTCTTATAGGCTTTGGATCTTTGTTACTAGACACCATCACAACTGGTAAAAACTCAATTTTTTTAGCATCACTTGCTGCACTCTCCCGTCAGTTTTTACTTGGTATAAAACAGAGTATGTCTCTGTTTCCAAAATCTGCAGGTTAACTGTGGTAGCTCCACCCTGATCGCCGTGCTAGCTCCGGAGATGTCTTCTTCCATGCCGTCTTGCTTGGCTGTAATCTGTTTGTTGCTCCTCTCCATGCTTTCAGAACAATGGGTTCACTCGGAGCAGCAACACCATCATGTCATCAGCATCAGGTCACTACTGTCTAGCAAGAACTGCTCTTCTTCATCGCCTTCTTATAATCCAGGTACCACTCTATTCTCATACTCTATCCATATTTACAAGATGTAAACCTTTTTTTTTCTACATCAGTATGATCATGCATGAGTTCATCTCTAAATCAATCATATGTAGCCGCTGCTGCCGCTGCTCCTGGAACACTTCAGGTTGTCCACCGGGCGTGCTCACCGGCGGGTATGCACGAGAGTGTGTCCGACCACGTCGCCCTGCTCCACCGCGACCAGTTCCGAGTCGAGGCCATCCACCGCCAACACCTTGCCGATTCGTCGACGGGCAGTGCAACCACCGCCGAGACGCGCCTCGGCCTCCCTTTCAGCAGCCTCGAGTACGTGGTGACCATCGGCATCGGGTTGCCGGAGCGTGGCCTCACCGTCGCCATGGACACCGGCAGCGACCTCACCTGGGTGCAGTGCCAGCCGTGCGACTCCTGCTACAGCCAGGAGGAGCCCTTGTTCCGGCCGCGGGACTCCCTCACCTACGAGGGCGTCACGTGTAGTGCCGATGCCGCCGCCGCCGACGACCAAGACTGCTCCATGTCCGGCGGCACCGCCACCTGCGTGGACTCCTACTGCGTCTACTCGGTGGAGTACGGCGACCGCTCCTCCTCCAGCGGGTACCTCGCCCGCGAGAGCATCACGCTGTCGCCGAACACGACGTCGTCGTCCGACACGCTCACCGGCGTCCTGTTCGGATGCGGCGCGCTTGAGAACAGCGGCTTTCACGGCAGCCGGGTCGCCGGGATCCTCGGCCTGGGCCAGGGCGTGTCGTCGGTGGTTTCGCAGACGATGGACAGGTACAACGGCGTCTTCGCCTACTGCCTCCCGCCACGGGGGAGCTCCGCCGCCGGCTACCTCGCCTTCGGCACGGTGGCGGCGCCGGTGCAGCAGCCGAACATCCAGTTCACGCCGCTGGTATCGAATCCGGCGGCGAACCCGTCGTACTACTCGGTGGAGCTCACGGGCATCGCCGTCGCCGGCAGGTCGCTCCCGGTGGCGCCGTCCGCGTTCGCCGCGGGCGCATTCGTCGACTCGGGCACGGTGATCACGCGCCTCCCGCCGGCCGCGTACGCCGCCCTGCGCGCGGAGTTCAGGCGGCAGATGGGCGGCAGGTACCCGGCGGCGCCGGCGCTGGGGCGGGTCCTGGACACGTGCTACGACGTGACCGGGCACGACGAGGTTGTCGTGCCCAGCGTCGCGCTGCTGTTCGGCGGCGGCGCGCGGCTCGACGTGGACGCGTCAGGGATCCTGCTCCTCGCCGACGTCTCCCAGGCTTGCCTCGCGTTCGCGCCCAACGCCGACCCGGGCAGCTTGACCATCGTCGGCAACATGCAGCAGAGGGCGCATACCATGGTGTTTGATGTTGCCAGAGGGAGGGTTGGCTTCGGAGCAAGTGGTTGCATCTAATTCCAGTCAGGAGTTTGGGAAGAGCGTTTGGGTGCTAAACCGACTTTTGCATTTTCGATCCACGAAGAGTGCAGTAGTCTCTAGTGTGTGCTTCTGCGTGTCATAATTTTTCTAGATGGGAGTTGAGACTAAAATTGTTCCTGTTATTTTCTGACTTAGAAAAAGCGATTAATTAGATCATGCACTCGTATGCTTGTCTTGAATGTTTTACTATTTTTCTGGATTAAAATGTGTTCAAATGTCCTCAAATATCTTACACCAATTGATACACTCCCCGTTCCTAACTATAGGACGTTTTTGTATTTATCGATATAAATATAGAAAAGTCAAAACATCCTACGATCTGAAACGGAGTGAGTGCGTGATGTATATTTGGCAATCCATATAATCCGGCTACATCTGTTATCACTAGGATAGTTCGGCATTTAGTCCTATATATATAGGTTCCATTTGGCACTACTTCACTTCACCATTGCGGCTTCAGGTTCGTCTGTGGAGTTAGAGCCGTTTTGATAAATTGTTTGATAAAACAACTCTATAACTAGATCTTAAAACATCTTCTCACATAACCCCATCCAATACCCACCAGGACGAAATGAAGCTAGATGAAACCACCATTTTTAGGCTTCATTCCTATCTCAAACCTATGTGCATGATTTAATGAGCTTCTTGGGTAAAGTTATTTTGTTTTACCTTGTATGGCAGAAAACGACACCATACAAAGAAGCTGTGCCAAACTAGTATGGTACCCACAAATCACCTTAATTGATGCATTCATCATTATTCTAATAAAGGTCCTATTTGGATCTCAAGGCTATTCACCAGGCAGCTAAAAATTAGTTCAAATTAGATACAGCCATCTAAATAGGGAGCTAATTGGTGGGCTAATTTTTTAAACAAGTTTTGAACTAGTTGTTTGCTAACGATGTGCTTAGTAGTAAAATTTGGTTCATGTATGTTAACGCAAGCCGCAACGGCTGGGGACAAAGGCAAGGTTGCCGCCCCGTACGTCGTAGACGATTTCCTTGGTCCGCTGCAGCCTGCGATCCCAAAATGTTCCATGGGAAATTCTCGTCGGCCGCCGGCGCGAACGCGAGGCACCCGAAGGGGAAGCCGTCGGTGAGGTGCTCGCGGAAGAAGTACATGAACTGCCTGTCGTCGAGGTCCATGGTCTCGCCGTTCCCGAATCCTGAACGTGATGCTCGGGAGGTAGAATGACCTCGGCGCCGGTGAAGTTGTAGCACGTGTCGAGCCCGCCGAACGCCGGCGCCGGCGGGTACCGCGCCATCGCCTTCCTGAACTCGCCGCGGAGCGCGGCGTAGATGGGCGGGTTGATGTACGTGAACGTCGCCTGCGGGTCGATCATCGTCCCGTTGCCCCTGTACATGGCCGCCGGGAACGGGAGGTCCTCGCCGTCGACGGCGATGGCGACGAGGTCGACGAAGTAGAAGTTGGGCCCCCTCGGGTTGGTCACCAGCGGCACGCGCTTGACGCCGGCGTGGCCGGCGTAGTCGGACAGCGCCGGGGCGATGGCGAGGAAGCCGTGCGTGTCCGTGTCCGCCGGCAGGCAGTACGAGAACGCCGCCGTGCCGGGCGCCGACGACCGCAGCACGCGCGTCGCCAGCGAGTGGCGGCTCCGGCTGAGGTCGAGGGTCCCGGCGCCCACGCCGTCGACGTCGCTGAACATGTTGTCGAGCTGCAGGCAGCCGACGGCGAAGTCCTCGAAGGTCGCCGACGGCGAGAGCGTCAGCGTGTCCGTCACGATCGTGCCGTTGCCGAACACGAACGTCGAGTTCTGGAGCGTGAACGGGCACGATGATCCGCCGCCGGCAGAGCACGACGAGTACGCGCAGTCCGGCGAGTCGCACGGCACGCTGCGGAACGAGGATGACTTAGAAGGGTCGAACGACCGGTCGCACACCGTCTCCCCTCCGGCTCCGGCTCCGGCTCCGGGCCCGGAGGAGAAGCACGGCGTGCACCGCATGTTGGACATGCCGCCCCCGTCGAAGTACAGAGGGAGCTGCTGCGCCGGCGTGCCGTAACCGGCGAGGACCGTGTACTCGAACACTCCGGGGAGGCTGGCGATGACCGTCGTCAGGCCTGATGCCGGCGTGGCTGACGGTGACGGCGCCGGTGCAGGTGCAGCGGAAGCAGTAGCAGTAGCAGTAGCCGCCGCAGCAGCCTGGGATAGATATCGCAGGCGGAGGCCGTCGCGGTGGAGGATCTCATGCACCGATGGCTTGCCATGCTTCCGAGCGCCGGCGGCGGCGAGGGGAGAGCATGGGCTTAGCCGGTGCACGACTGGCAGCTTGTTGCCGCTGGCATGTCCTGCACGCAAAAGTATCATCAGTTCATCACAAGGATTTAGTTCTGGTGCGCGCGCGAAGTATCAAAATTACCACAGCAGTGTCACACTGTATAGATTAATTAATTGTATAGTGTGCTGCACCTGAAGTGATCGACGGACAACTCGTCGTCGACGGCGAGACATCTGAATCGTCGGACCATCGGAGGACGCGGCTTGACCCATGCGCGTGACTGACGACAAGGCATAGAAGAACTAGAGTCAGATGCATGGTCGAAGCCATGATACTAAGCAGCACAGTTAATCCAGCTAGCCTCTCCCTACATGTACACACAACTGCTTGTAAGATCGGCCTTCTTATATAGGCGCGCTGTCATTTGCTTCTTGTCGCGTCCTATTTGTAACGTAAAATTAACAAACGAATAGTGGATGTAAACTATGCTTTTGATTGATTGCACTTGAAATGATTATTCATTATCGTCTTTTGATTGTTTGCATTTGAAATGATTATTTTCGTCTGTGTGATCGATCGATTCCGTGCTCAGACAAATTAATGCTTGTACAACTAGCTACTGGATCAACGAAAACAGGCAGATAGACGGAATAATTTAACTGGTACAGGGATACAGCTGGCTACATGGTAATAACATACTGTATTTACCAAAGACTAAACTGTGCCATATGCTTCCAGTTTGCGTGCCCAAGCAGATGTTCAGTTTAAATTGGAACTTTGATGGAGCGAAGAACATAGCCGCGCCGCGCCGCGCCGGCAATCTGTACCAAATGATGAACGCCTGTCTTTGTGCCAATCCACAATCTATGTTTCTGCATCTACTCCATTCGAAGCAACTGTTTGGTTGATTCCGTTTGAATGCTGCCAGTGCTTCATTCAAAAACAGCCGGTTGGGTTAATAAACTATTAAATGGCTCTTTAGTGAAATGAAGCTAAGAGCAACTTCAGTAGGGACACTCAAATTAGAGCCCTACTTTTAATTTGGTTGCTCCCCCGCTACTTTTATTTGTCTAATTTTTTTGTTTCACTCTAATAACATGGCCTCAGAACCATTTAGGCCGCGTTTAGTTGGAGAAAAGTTGGGAAAAAGTGTACTGTAGCACTTTCGTTTGTATTTGACAACTTTTGTCCAATCATGGTCCAAGTAGACTCAAAAGATTCGTCTCGAGTTAGCCAGACAAAAAGTACAAACATGCAACAGCTGCTACTTCATTTAGTGCTAGTACAATCGATATGATGGGAAGAGAGAAAAATTTTGGAGAACTAAACGCTGCCTTAGGTAGATAATGCCAAGCGAGACTTGCTCATCGTTCTCAACGTCCTACCATCTGAGCTATCTTCCTATCGCGCTCATAGCAGCTAAATTCTCAGAATGTTGAGGTTGTGGTACGGGAACGCGGTATGTTGTTTCTTGAGTCCATGGAACAAAGGGGATATACAACTTGATCTCATTCCTTGGATTAATGGAACATTTACCAAGTGTAAATGGCACGTGTTGCCAGAACGATGAACATGATCCTAACTAAATTGGATGATATCTTAAATCAATTAATTAGCACAAGTATGCACTAAATGTAAAACTTAGAAGTTCGAAAATAATAAAGATAAAATGGATAACAGATCTTCTCCTGGCCATGAAGCGGCAACGACCGTCCCTAGCAAGCATCTCAACTCTCAAGTGGCTAGGCGGAGATCCCGTAGGTGGATCATGTTCCACCATTGTTCAGAACGATGTTCCATCATGTTGTTGTTGGTATAAGTTAACTCAAACAAATAAACATTAGGAATTATCTATTAGCGGACTGATACCAATGTAGCATTTCACCCGGGAGTATTCCAAGGTATCGTTATTTATATTTTACCACAGGGAAAACGGGATGACTAGAATCTAAACTTAACCTCTGACCTGCTATATCAAGGATGGAGAAAATAGGATGATAAAGGAGATTTAGTAAGGCTTCTAGTTCTTATATTCACAAGTTATGATACTATTGTTTTTAATGGGGAAATTACTAAAGCAAAATACCAGCAAATGATATATTCCTTAGTAATGCAATCCTACTCGTCCTACTGACGGGAGGTGGACTATGGAAGATTCAACAAGGTAAAGTCACCCTCGCGAGCTACCACCGATTCGGACAATATGGGGTATTTACGAGTAAATATAGTGTAAGCACCATGCTTACACTATAAATTACTACTTCAATTAAGGAGCTATCAAGACTAAAGCACTCAAAGAGTCACAAACCGAAAGAACAATAATAGCAATGATACTCACCAAGATTAGCAGTTAAATATCCAAAGAAATCTTCAGAAACAAGTTCCAAAAAAGAACTTGAATCCACAGGTACAAGTCGTAGAGCAGTCACCGACAGGCCAATAACTCCTCTAACTCTCTATCTCTCTACTTCTAAATAAGAATAGCCCTAATTTAGAGAGACTACAAGGCTAATTGTCTACTTGATGCTTGGCTCTAGATCCCATCTAGAGTTTCTGCTGGAGCTTAGATCTTTCTGGTGGAATATGAAATCCTAGACTGAACATCTCTGAAACTCTAGGGGGATTTGGGGGCTGCTTATATAGGCCGTAGTGATGAATCTCAGCCCTCGGATCAAACTAAGTTAAGGTAGTGGTCCAGATTAATTCTCAAAGGCGGTGGAGAGTCCACGTCGAAGGGGAGAGGCTGACCAGGTGGGGCCAGAGCGGCTGATCTGGTGGCCCCATCGACCGACCCTGGATGACTTGTGGCCCCCGCTTTCGCAGATAAGTCTCTAGTGTTCTCTAAAATATTCTTGACTTGGTTTCGCCACATTATTCAATATATCTCTTTGACATGTGGGTCCTCTTTGATCCTTTTCCTGCTTAATCCCTGAAAAACACAGATTCACCAAAACACACGAAATTCTGTCAGTTTAAACACTATCCTATGTGGTGGCTTGCATTTATATCCTTCTTCATAATTGGTTGATGGGTAAAATCATACAATAACTACCATCAACAGCTGCCGTTCTACAAAACGAAATGATGTTTCTGGAATGGGAATATGAGCCACGTTCCCGTTCCTAGGCAGCTAAGATAGTGCCTCGCTCATCCTATCGCACCTCACTCGTCCTATCACACCACACTCATCCTCGCGGTGGCTGCGGGGAGGTCGCTCGTCCTACTCACGGCCGCAGGGAGGAAGCTGGCAAATCCTCGTCTATCCTAGTACTGACAAGTCCTCGTCCTACCTACTGCTGGCAGATCTGCTAGCAGATCCTTGTCCTATCACGGGGAGGTAGCCCATGACAAGCGAGGCTCCCATAACCGGAGGAGAAGCACATGAGTGAGGGGAGCCGGAGACAAGCGGTAACTATGGGGAGAGGGAGGAGTCACACGCCGTGCAAGGAAGTGAACCGATACGCTGGGGCCAGAGGAGTCGCCACGTGTGGAGAGGCTTATCTAGATGGAGCCACGACGAGTAGAGGCTAGATCGAGTAGGTCTGTAGAAAGGCCCAGCCATTGGAGGTAGACAGCTAGGGAGGACACACAGCTAAGGAGCTGATCGAGCGATTGTGAAACATGTCGAGCTAGGGTTTGAAAAGAAGCGGAGTGGGCAATGAGAGAGGAGGGAGCTTGGCGTGAGGAAAAAGGACGAAAATTGTCTTATCAGGGCATGGCCTAGAGCCCTAGGAATGGGTGCCAGAGGGAGGATTTGGGTGCCCACCCAAATTTTAGGGCTTAAGCAGGGGCCCTATTGGAGTAAAGAATTTAGTTCAGCCACCCATATTTAGCTATAGGGGCTCAAATAAATGCCCTGCTAGAGTTGCTACAAGACACTCACAAGTACTTATCATTTGCGGCATTGGTGGTTGATGATCCAAAAGAAATAATTTAGGAATTAAGGTACCCATTGATTGTAGGAACTTAAAACTAGCTTATTTGGATAAAATGAGTGATGACACATATGCCTAGGTGAACAATAGCTGAGATTAGCTTTTGAAAATTCTTGCATTAGATTCCCATATTTGGACTTATTTTGATTTGAGGATTTTCATAGGAATTTTGAAGGAATCCAATTCATATTTTTACTTACATCAAATGGTGTTTGGAACAGAGGAATGAAGGCCTCCTTTCCTACGAAAAGGCTTGCTTTCCTTCATAAAATGGAGAAAATAAAAACCTCTGGTTCAAGCTCTTCGAAAAATTTCCTACATGTGAATTGAGGGATGGGTAAGTCATTATTCACTAGATAATAAACAAGTTTTTATATTCCTATGTGTAAATCTCACTGGCGGTTCTTGAACTTGTCCCGAGTTCTTATCTAGCTTTCAGTACTTTCAAAATCCATATTCATCTTAGTAAACTTGTCCTAAATTCTCATTCAGGTCCTAATACTTTCTAAATTGTGCATTTGGCTCCTGAAACTTGTCTCAAGTTCTCATACAGGTCCTAATACTTTGAAAATGCACACTTAGCTCCGTAAACCCATGTCTCGTACTAACATTGCACCATGATCGACCTCCTACCCCGCTACTGCCTATGTTGCATTGTCGGTGCGTTGCCACACCCATGTTGCTAGGCTATGTCATGGCCGATGCATGCTGTGTGCTCCGCTCACTCTATTGCACTATAGCGATGACCCTATCATTGTTGAGGGAGGCAAAGAAGGCTAGGAGTGTGAGCAATTAAGTGCGAAGAGATGATGAGAAT
Organism: Eremochloa ophiuroides; assembly: GCA_038502445.1. NCBI lineage: Eukaryota > Viridiplantae > Streptophyta > Magnoliopsida > Poales > Poaceae > Eremochloa > Eremochloa ophiuroides. Next base: position 29,520,700 of record JAHLJS010000003.1, read on the forward strand.
GAGCATGCGCTCCCGCTCGATGAGAGAGCTGGTGGAGTGCCGTGGTGTTGTTGAATGCGATTGCCATGTGGCAGGGGCCGAGACCACCGTGAGGTGGAACATGAGCGAGTTAAGCAGAATTGAGGATGGCAAGCATGACAAGTGTGGCTAAGCAGGTCCTATGATGCTAGGTCTTCACAGGCAACGTGGATTGAGATTGTATAGCAATACAAATTGGGCATGTATTTATAAAGTACTAGATTGGGATGAGAATAGGGGACAAGTTCAGGGAGCTAAATGTAATTTAGGACCTAGATGAGAAGTTAAGACAAGTTTTGGGAGATAAATATGTAATTTAAAAGTATTAAGACCTAGATGAGAACTCATAATAAGTTACGGAGCTAAATATACAATTTAAAAGTATCGGGACCTAGATGAGAATTCAAGACAAGTTTAGGGACCGCTAGCGAAGTTTACTCTATTCTCCTATAGGTGTAACCACATCTGGTTAAGAGTCCAAGAAATGTATTTAATTCTCTCTCAGCTGGGTATATTAGGCAAGTTTATACGATGATATTAGAAATTTATTTAATTCTCTCTTAGCTGGGCATATTAGGCAAGTTTCTGTGATGAAATTTGTAAACGTTCCAAGTGGCTTCGCTGACCTATAATAAACCATAGAGGTACTTCACTGACAAAATCTTCTTGAGAGGTGTCCGTACGTTTTTGGAGCTAGCAAGCTCATGCCACTTTTATTAGGTCCTATCTCACACAGCTTCATGAACAACCACTACAAGAGATATGACCTTCTACAATGCTTTTCTCGTGAATATAGCTACATTTTTCACTAAATCATTCTGCTTTACGACGTTCTTTGGTGGTAGTATGAATTTACGACAAAAATTAGGTGTCAGACACTAAAATCTAAAGGCATCATAAATCGAAGGATTTCCATATTACGACGAGCCACAATTTGTCATGACATGCTAACAGAAAAATGTCACAATTTATAATTTGAATTTTAACATGATATGGAAGAGTTCCTAGAGCAGCCGGTAAAGTCTACAAGGGTGAAGCTGCCGGTCTCGATTCGAACCCCTTCTCCCCACCTGAGGCAGAGGCAAAATCTTTCATTTCTTTATAAGAATAACATTGTCTAAACTGTTTTGGATGGAGAAACAACTAAAACCTGTTCTACTCTCTCCATTCCAAGTTATAAGTCAATTTACCTTTTGACCCTAAGTTTGATCGCTTGTCTCATTCAAAAAATTTGTGCAAACGTAATAAAATTTAAGTCAGTTTTTAAGAACTTTTATTAATAAAGTAAGTCATAACAAAAGAAGTGATATTTTTTATAAGTTTTTAAATAAGTTGAGTGGTTAACTTCAAGCCAAGAAAGTCAAATTATAATTCAGAACGGAGGAAATATATCTTGATGCGATCAACAATATATAGACTACTAGAGGAAAATATCATCTATTCAATCTCAAATGACTCGGGTGGAGTGATTAGATGCTACACGTGGGGTCGCAAGTTGGAGGTAATCACATCCAATGCACGTGCGTAACTTCTCGCATAAAAAATAGGGTGATTTTGCTCCTGGCCGTGGAATTTCAATTTTTTTATTTTCCATCCACAATTTTTTTTTGTTTGAAAAAACAGCCTATTAGGGCCGCAGTTGTTTACTGAACCCTAGCTCGGATCCTAATTATCATAGATGACAACAGTATTCATGCTCACTTTTACGATGTTTTTTCTACTTGATAAAGACGAAAATTGAGTGTCATGAATGGACGACATAAGTATGAGTGTCAAAAAATTACGATGAGAAAATCATACGAAGAATAGGTGACAAATGTAATTTCGGCGTGCGTGCGTCGCAAATTGTGAAATATGACAATTTTTAATTCTGTGTCAAATATTCTTTTTAAAATTGTTTAATGGATGGAGCTCTTTTTTTTTTTACTCTAACAATGGAATGGAGACAGGTGAAGCTAAGAAAGTAGCTTATGATAGCTCTCTCTTATTTGACTATTTAATTTGTCAAACAACCTTTTTTAAATACCTGAGTTTCACTGAGAAAGCTACTAAAAAAAACAGGTTCAAGGTGAAGCTGAACTGGCCCTAGTGTTGGGTCATCAATCCTCTTTGGAAGAGTCAATAATGTTTGGATACGTTGGAAACTGTGAGATAAAATCAATGTTTAAACTGGTCTTAGAGCACTCCCAATGCAGATCCTATCATGGTTTCTGTGTCTATTAAATATTAATTTTTTTTTTGCTAATGTGGCACTGTATTTATTGAGAAAATGAGAAAAGAGAGGAAAAATATAGGAAACCGTTTCTAAGATGGAAACGATGTCTACTCTTCATTCGACGCCGAAGAAACGAAGCAAATCCACGTTGGGGAAGATGGCGGTAGTTTCCACCAAGCCTCCTTATCCGGTGCGCCTTCCTCCCCATCACCTTCGGCTTCCCTTCCTGCGCGCGCTCAAGCCTGGTTGCCATCTCTCGTGCGCACTCGCCCAGTTGCGGATTATGGGCTGGGAGCCTTGCAAATTGCAAGCGCGCTTTGGATTGGTTGTTTGAGTCAGCTAGCTAGGCAGAATTCCGCAGAACCACTATTTTTATTTCGTCCTTGTCAACTTTATTTTAAGCAATCCAGCTACCTTGCACGAGTTCCCTGTCCAAACACGGATGCGAAGCACCACAAGTTGTCACCATGTGATGTGATCCAATATCATGTCCAATAATCCAGTGCAAATACGATGATGATGACCGTGAACTAACAATGCAATATATAAGTGCCTGAGCTGTAAGTGTGCAAAACCACACTAGATAACTACTCCCTAGTCTTAGGGCGTAAGTGTGCAAAACCTTTCGGCGAGATGAAATCAAGCTCCGTCCAAACTCACATGGCCGACGAGTCGTCCGGCCACGACATCAAGCTGCTGATGCCTGGCACCAAGGCCGCATCTGCACCGTTGGTGGACAAAACCCTGTGCTGCGCCTGCGACATCATCAAGCTCCTGCCGACCGGCACCGTCACGGCGTTCCACGCGCTGGCGCCGTCCTTCAGCAACCACGGCGTATGCGGCGCTGCCAGCCGGTACCTCACCCTCGCGCTCATCGGCGTCTGCGCCGCCTCGTGCCTGCTGCTCTCCTTCACCGACAGCCTGGTCGGCCACGACGGCCGGCTCTACTACGGCGTGGCCACGCCCCGGGGCTTCTACCCGTTCAACTTCGACGGGACATGTGACGAGCGGAGGCGCAGGTTCGCCGGCATCCCCAGTATGAAGATCAAGGCGCTGGACTTCGTGCACGCGCTCGTCTCCGCGGTGCTGTTCGTCGTCGTGGCCCTCGGCAACGCCGGCATACAGAGCTGCCTGTTCCCGGACATCGGGCTGGACGCCAGGGAAGTTCTCATGAACCTGCCGGTGGGACTCGGGTTCCTGTCCAGCATGGTGTTCATGATCTTCCCGACAACCAGGAAGAGCATCGGCTACACGGACTTGATGCCTCACCAACAAGAAGAAGATGGGAAACGAAGCAATAGCAATGCCGTATAAAAGAGAGAGAAATTATATACGGTTGATTATTATCAATTTACCAATAAAAACCATGGTTTTCATCTATGCAATGCACCCTTATGTGTTGTTAATATATATCAAGTTGAAATTAGCTTAGATTATATAACCTCTTATGGTGTCATTTTTATGACATCACAAATAATTTATTGTCCATTCTAGTTTTAATATTATTTGTTGCTATTATAGAATTTCCTAACACTAGATAGTTACACATTAGGCCAGTCTCGTGGGGTTTTATGTCCCTTTTATTTTAGACTCACACAGATGTTGAAAACAATATAGTATAAAACTTTTATTATCTCTGTTCATTTAAACACCGAAGAAGAAACACAAAGAGAGAGAGAGAGACCCCCGCGTCGCTCCTCGGGGGCGACTCGGGCGGCGCCCTCCTCCCCCCGCGCCGCCAGCCCCTCCCCACCGCGTCTGCCCCTTCCCGGCCGCCGCCAGAGCACATCGCCGGGCGCCGGCGGTGTGCAAGGATGGTGGCGGCTGGGCCTCTCCTCCCTTCCCCCTCCCCCCCCCCTCTCTCTCTCTCTCTCTCTCTCTCTCTCCCCGATCTCTCAAGTCTCAACCCCGCGCCCCGCGACGATGGCGGCCCCCTGGCAGCCTCGATGGGCCGGATCCGGGGGGAGGGCAGCATGGATCTACGGCGCGGCGGCCTGGGCACGGCCCGGGCAAGGTTGGCCACGGCTGACCACGGCCTGGGTGCAGCTGGCCACGGCCGGCCACGGCGGCCTCGGCGTGGCTGGGGGCCGGCTGTGGCCTGCTCCGATGGCCTGGGCACGTTTCCTCCTGCGTGCGTCCCGGGTCGTGCGGTGGTGGTGGTGGTGGTGGTGTGGCGGTTCGTCGGCGTCGTCGTGGTGGCGTGGCCAGCTGTGGCTCGGCTGGGTGTGCCCTGGTGGCGTCATGGTGGCATTGCCTGGCGCAACCTGGTGTTGACATGCCTGCGGTGTCTTGGCGGCGAGGCTGGCGTTGTCAGGCTATGATGGTATCTGCTCATCTCCATCACCGGGGTTGGTTGGTAGCATCTCGGAGTTGCGGGACACAACCTTCTTGAAGGCGATGCCAGGCAATTCCGATCGCGTCCAGGGCCGGCGACAGGGAGTGCTGCCTTTTCTCTTCCCTTTCTCCTCCTTAATAATAAAAATAAAAAATTGGTGGCCTGAGTGAGTGGAGGCCTGGGTCAATGTCCCAATCCGACCTAGGCAGCGGGTTGTGCCGTGTCTCTGGAGGTTTTCGGATCATGTGCAGTGGAGATTCCAGCAGTGGCACGACAGCGGTGAGGTTGCGGGGTGGTTCGACTCTCTATGTCACCCTAAACGACGAGAAGCATGGCTGGATCATTGGGGAGAAGTGGACTGGTGTGCGGTGGTGGATGTGGAGAGGCCCCCCTGCGTCGAGGCCTAGGTCGATGTCCCAATCCGACCAGGATGAGTTGTCTCAGAGCCATGATCCAGTGCGGTGCTTCGGTTGTTCTGGGGAGCATGGGGTGGGCTCCTCTTTGACTTATGCCAATGTTGGTCGAGGTTGGAAGATTGACTGTGCGCGATCAGAAGACGATGGTGGCATGGTGGAGTCGGCGTGGTGACTACTTGGCTTGCAGCAGACTGCGCCAACAAATTTTCTGCTTGGCAGTGGCTAGTTGGTGCGGGACATCGTCGGGACGACGGCGTTCGCGAGGTGGGCGACTCGTCATTAGCTCCTTGGGGGTGCAGCTTGGTGGTATTGGTGTTTGAGTTGAGCTGTGCAACCATGTCGATGTCTCAATCCGGCCGGTTGTGTTGTAAGTAGTGTTTGAGTTGGTACATAGTTGAGTAGTGTATGATGTTGTGCTTTCATGTTGTATTCGGCGGTTGCGCCAGAGTCGTGCGAGATGAGCATTGCTCTCTCCTCAGTTATAATGGTTTTTGGGCCCGGTTTCCATTAAAAAAACTGGGCTGCCCTTTTGTTTTATTTTTCTTTGTCTAATAGAAATCGTGGCAAAGCTTTTGTCGTCCCTTCTTTAAAAAAAAACTATGTCATCGCAGCTTATTTACGGACCTTTATTTTTCATATCCCTATTTTGTTTTCACATGAGTTGAAAATAGTGTAAACAAGTTTGATCACCATGTAGCTTATTTCATCTCATGAAATTTTTATTATTTCTCTTCATTTAAAACTATCTTGTCAGCTTATTTAATGATCATGAAACTCATAATTAATTGAGACTGACCTTATTGTCATATGCTTTAGAACCGGCGGTGATATAGTATTCACTGCCAGTTGTTTTGAAATCAGTATGCCAGATATTAACCTTAGATCTGAAAAACAAAATCAATTTTAGCTAAGGTAGGGCCTCACATCAGCCCTAAGTTTTCGGCCCGCTCCACTTCTCAACTCCAATATCGACCTGGCCTACCTCTCTCACTGCCCCTCCGGCCCTCTCCTCCTCAGCCTCTCTCCTTCCGTTCCCATGTGCAGTAGAAGATCTCATTCAATGGCTGCGGCATGGAGGACCATTGACAGCTACATATGTGTAGGAGTCATGGCTTCAATGTCCACAAAGCTTGAGGTGTAGTGGGCGCAGGAGCTGCTCATCCTAGGTGCTAGTGGAAGTTTTGCGATCAAGATAGGATTGTGGTTTTGCGCAAGTCGGGGTTTGCTGATTACATTAATGAAGCATATGTGTGGTATGGCCATGGCGGGTTTCATCAGAGCCATTTGGGGTGCCGATGGTTAATTGAGTTACCATCAAAGCTTCGCAGAACTGCTAGAATAGTGATGGCAATGTACTTGTCTTCACACTCCAAATTGCACCCTATGTAGCGTAGCCTTCTGGCACCGGCTTTCCAGCCATCGTCCTGCACTCCTCCCTCCTTTGGGTAGCGATGGCGCGTGGCTAGGCCTGGATACCGAGCCAGCTCGGCTCGGCTCGGTCCAGCTCGAGCTTGTTCGTTAGCTAACGAGCCAGCTCGGCTCGGCTCGATAATTTCACGAGCTGGAGAACCAGCTCGGCTCGGCTCGTTTGTGAGCTCGAGCTAGCTCGTTTAGCTCGCGAGCCAGTAAAAAAAAAATAAAATAGAACACACTATTTATGATGTCTATGCTATATTAATTCTAGAAAGCAACATTCATCATGCAACCATACATAATTAAAACATATTAGGATTATAAAAAATTCAAAAGTGTGAACAATGCAACATTAATGGGTCCATCCATGACCGTGAATACATGAAACCATGATCCATACAATTTTATAATTGCAACTTCTTAATTCTCACGCCAGTCATGCATCAAAAGGAAAAGGAATGACGAAATGTCCTAGTAGCTAGTGTTGGCCTTAGGCCTTTGCCGTTTATAGGCTTTCTTGTTGGACGGTTGAGGGCTTGTTGCTTATGGTCATGGGATGGTAGACCTAGCTCGTTTTAGCTCGTGAGCAGCTCACGAGCTGGCTCGTTAAAACACCGAGCTAAAAGTCCAGCTTAGCTCGTGAAAAAATCAAAATGAGCCGAGCCAAAGCTGAGCCGAAGTCGGCCACTGAGTCGAGCGAGCTGGCGAGCCGCTAGTAATTTGTCCAGCCGCGCGGTAGTGGCGGACCCAGGAATTGGAACCTAGGGTAGTCCTAGTCAAAACTTTTCATGTGCATTACGATAAAATCCAAAAAAAAGGTTCAAAAAAATGACTATAAATTAACCAAATTGTGATAATTCATTTAAAAGGTTCAAAACATACATAAATTGGTTCGAAACTTGCACAAATAGATCCTACATAAAACCTTACATATTTTTTTGCCTCAAGCTTCTGAAGAAAAATAACAATAGATTTCATTTTTCAATCTTCAATGTACAAACCCTAAGTGAATATGGGAATTGGGATTTGGGAACACAACAAGTGAACTAGTGAAGCACTCACCAGGGGGACAGGAGCAGGAGACAGGAGGGGCCAGCCGGCCAGCCGCCAAGCTGGCCAAGGCGGCGCAGTGGATGGCCGTCGCTGCCGTGGGCACTGGCGGCCACCGGCGTGGCTTGCGGACGTTGGGCTGGGGCCTGGGGTGGGGCGGCAGGCGTGGGGCGAGCCGGCCGGCGCCCGGTGGGGTGGGGCTAGGGCGGCCGCGTGCTGGTAGGGGCGGCACGTGGCGGGGGGTGGCCGGGTGGTCGGTGGTCGCATTCGCTCCCACGTCTGGACTTGCAGCGAGAAGTGTCGGGATCGGGGGAGTGGGGTCACAGACGGACACGCTATCTGCCTAAGTGCCTGGGCTGCGAGCTGAGACACGCTGAAGCCGAAAGGAGAGGGAGAGCAATTGAGCCATTGTTCCTTGGGCTGTGAAGACTAGTTATAAAATTTTGGGCCAAATCTGTGGGTAGTCCTGGGCCTACCCAGACTACCCGCTGGGCCTGCCACGGGCGCGCGGCGTATCTTGCTTATGCCTAAACCTACAGTTGGGGAGTGTATGGGCACACCCGCACTTCCCCATACCCGCACCCATGTCTGACATATCCACATGTTCTCATCCCCACTTTTGCCCATACCCGATTACTCATATTCACTGGATAATTGAATATTCAAATTAGCATAGTCACGCTGCAATCACGTGGCTGCTGCAAAGCAGCCAAAGATCAAAGGTAGTAAATAAAATGGCCATCACCATTCGTTATGCACTTTGCTACCCTGGCTTTTACTATTCTAAGCTGAAACAAATAAAAGCTTCCTCCGAGGCCAAAGTTTAAAATAGCGCCAAACACCACTTTTGCCCACTATAGCCCGCTATTTTTTTCTTTATCCGAGGCTCCGACGAGCACCTGCTAGCCTCATTCCTTCCAGGCAGTGAATACTGCAAAGTCCACTGTCACACTAAAGCAAAGAAGCGGACATCCATGCGGCCGCAAGCCAAAGGCGGCCACCAATGAAGACCCAGCGGCATCAGACTAGCCGGCCGGGACGGGCTCCTCCATCTCCTGTGGTGGCAGCGGCAGTGATTCAGCAAATTTGCCTCTAGGGTTTGTGAGAAAAGAAAATTACACGGATAGATAACATCTAAATACCTTTCTTAAGGCGTTACAATCCTGGGAGCAACGTTCTTCCGCATCGCTGATGAATGGGGATGGGAACCAGGGCCGTGACCTGTGGCCGCGGCCGCGGTGCCGCCAACGCAGAAGACGGGGACTCCGGATCGAGGCTGTTGGAGAACGATGAATGGAATAAACGAGTAGTACCCTCCCCGTACCCGCGTCTCATCGGGTATTACCCATACCCGTGCGGGTACAAGATTTGTTACTCATACTATTGAAACGACCTCGATTTCCGCGAAGGAAAATCCACAGGCTCGAATTGTAATTTAACAGATTGCTTGGGACAATCCATGAAATTACCCATATCTCAGTTGACACCAGGATCCATACAACGGTAATTAAGTCTTACATAAACATTTATTACATCGCCGCATTGGCGGAATCAACATTCAGAGAAGCTTTAGAAGATGCGGAAGCGATTCATCCTTCACGGCCAACTTGAGTGTAGCACGTGACCCTATTCCTCGTCATCATCTCCCTCGAAGTCGTACTCATTCTCGTCACCTGACAGCAAATTTATCAGTACGATTTGTACTGGCCACGGAGCCCACCTATGCAGCATTTGCTTTGTGGAAAGTGGATGCAAGGCTATACAAGCAGACCTATAGGCTGAGGTTTTCCTATGCAGCTGTAATCAATGTTTAATTAGTCAAGTTTTATCACCAGTTAACACCATCATCCCTTTTCCCATCACCACACCTCATATACCCACACCTCACTCTCATTCGACAGGCCCAACTCCCTCTCGGGCCTATCTCAACGGCACACTGCCACAACGGGTACACTGCCGGAAAAATGTTATTCAGGGGGAGAAAAGAATATGCTCTCATCTAATAGTGGTTGCAGAAACATTAGGAAAGGTCCATAGCCATCGAGTTGGCTTATGTATCGATCGATCAACCATACACTCTGCAGAGGTTTTACTACTCACAAGATTAGCCATCATCGATGCTGTACAATCATCTAGGCAGAATTCCGGGTGCTTGCTTGCCTAGGTCGGTACCACCCTACCACTCAGCCCTGGGATATTCCGGATCCAACACCGTCATGCTGAGACTGGGAGACGCAGTACCGGGCCCCATCAGTGGTACTGCGCATCTAGAACGGTACGGGAATCTGCCATCCGTCACCGTCCACCCTTATCACCTCTCAACCTAGCAGTAGTGGCACCGCCCTACCAAGTAGTCCAGCTGTCTCCCGCCCATCAGAAGCGAGTGAGTAGCAAGGGAATCCAGATGTTTTCGGTCACTAGTCAGATCCTAGGTTGTGACCAAGCAGGCATCTCCACTTAGGGGATACTCTCCCCGTGCCATCACGGCACCTCCGCTCACGGGACTTCAATGCACATCCCGGAACCACCTCATAAGTCATTACCCGCCACAGGTATCTCTCGTGGGGATGCCCAGGTTGCACCCCCGGCAAGACTTGCCCCACGGGCTTGTCTCACATCCCACTTGGTCGACATCAACCCTTACCACGCACCCAAGACGCACGCAGCACTCTCTCCCAGTGGTTATAATCAGATATACTCCGTCCCAATTCCACCATATAGCATATAGCAAGTAGTGAGTAGTGGAAGAGTAACAGTAAATTAAGCAGCAGCTAACCTAACAGCGGATAGCAGGGTATAGTCTTATCAAGGGAGGGAATTCAAACATACTATCATGCAACCAATCCATGCATAATCATAAAGTAATAGCAACAATGTCATTTGCAATGCGTAAATAGGATCTAAGGATTTGGTGGGACGTGGCACCTTCGTAGTTGTCTCCTAGCTCCTGAAAGTACTCGTGGTCGTCTTCCTTAGTCAGATCCTCCTCCGGCTCTGAAATCGAACACGAAATAGTCGCGTCAGCGACTCCTATAGAGTATTTCAGAAAAATCCAATAAAATAAAGAGCCAAATGCACACAAACATAGTCTTAGATTGTAGATCTCATTTTTCTGAGAATTTTGATATATGGTGCGCAATTTTTGGACATCGAATGAATAAGTTATGAATTTCTGAAGATTATCCTATTTTCTGAAAATGGGAAAATTGGTCGGTTAATCAGGGGCAGCTCGGGATTGGTCCACGTGGCGCGCGGGTCCAGTAGTGCGGCATGTGGCGCCTCATCAGAACACAGACCCGATGGTCGCCTACCAGGTGTTCGATGCTGGTTCCCAGAGAGTCGCTGGCGTCGGCATAGCTCGGCGTAGCTCTGCGGAGCTCGGCGGTGGTCGGGGGTAGCTCGGCGGAGCTCGGCGTAGCTCGGCATAGCTCGGCGGAGCTCGGCGGGGCTCGGCGTAGCTCGGCGCTCGGCGGGGCTTGGCGGGGCTCGACGGAGCTCGGCGTAGCTCGGCGGGGCTCGGCGTAGCTCGGCGTAGCTCGGCGGGGCTCGGCGTAGCTCGGCGGGGCTTGGCGGAGCTCGGCGTACCTCGGCGTACCTCGGTGTATCTCGGGCGAATCGGACATTCGGGCGCCGAGGGTGCCGCTCTCCCGAGCTCTCCCGGGGAGGCTCGGGCGAATCGGAGATTTGGTGCGCCGAGGGTGCCGCTCTCCCGAGCTCTCCCGAGGAGGCTCGGGCGAATCGGAGATTTGGTGCGCCGAGGGTTCCAGGGCGTCTGTTCAAGGCGGCGGTGTCTCTCCGGTGCGGCGGACGATGACAGGGCGGCGATGACCATATTTCGGCAAGACAGGGCTCGGCTTTCCCCAATTGGCGTGCTCAGGCAGTCGTCCGACCAGATGGTGGCGGGTTAGAGTCGTGGTATGGCCTCCTTCTCTCCCTCGGCATACGGCGGTTCTCCGACGAGGTGGAGGCGCACGTAGCCAAGGCGACAGACATGATTCGGGGCTCGGCTATCTACGCGGCGGTGCTGAGGTAGACTTGGCGAACCTCGTCGGCCTCTCTCCGCAGCGCGAGGCGATCGGGGGTACTCGAAACGGATTTAGGCGAGGCGGATCGTGTCGGCGGTGATCACGTTTCCCCGAGAACGCACCTCGCCGTGTTCCGGGCTATGGAGGTTCGATCTTCCGCAACTAAGCTTGTCCGAGGTGGTCGGTGAGTTGGTGTTCATGTTCCTTGGCGACGAGGGTTCGACCTCCAATTTTGGCTACCGAGGCTCCCAAGGTGCTTGGTTGTGGCGGCGGTGTGATGCCGGCGGCGGCTGACGACGGCAAGGTGATTACGGTCTCGTTTTCGGCATAACCGGACGTGGTTCAGTCAAATTGGCGTGACTAAACGGGCATACGTCCGCGTAGTGGTGAACTAGTGACAGGGCAGGGCCTCCTTTTGGCTCCGGTCCGCGGCGGCGCTCCGGCGAGGTCGCGGCGCACTGCGGACGAGGCTTCCTCTAGCGCTTAGATCCGCGTAGCTAGCTCAAGGGTTTGTGGCAGTGCTCCACGACGCTCTAACCTATATGGGTGCTAGTCGGATTGCTCGGAACGAGTGATTCGGCGTCGGAACACGTCGGTGGTGAGCGCGCTCCGCCGAGAACGCGTCGTGCTGCGTTCTCGGTCTAGCAAGCTTGTAGTCCGGGGGTTTCGGCTGGTCGCATGAGTGCATGGTGCAGGTGATCTTCCTGAGCCGGTAAAGGCTCGTGCCTGCGCGTCCCGTGGGCGGAACGCCATGGCAAAAGCAGGGCGAGGTTCGGACATGGCGTGCGATGGCTCACCGTGGTGTCGGTGAAGCTAGGATGGCGGTGCAGTGGCGAGTCGAAGCCGTGCAGAGCGATCGCAGTGCCGTGCCGCTCCTCGTCCGCAGCTCGGGCTTCTCTTCCGTGCCTGGCTCCGGCGTGCTCCGCGGCGGCAGCGCTTCGGCGGTGCTCTCCTCTCTCTGCTCCGCCCTTCTTCCTTCTCCCTCTCTCACACGGTGTGGTGTTGTGGCTTGTGGAGCCGCAGCGTGGCGGCTGCGAGTGGGAATGGGCTAGGGTTCCTCGGGTGCTCCAATTTATAGCGGAGCTCGGGTGGCTACCTATGGAGGGCGGCTCTGATCTGCTCGGGCTGATCGGAGGGCTGTGGCTTGCGCGAGCTAGGGTTCTGGTGGTGCGCGCGGGCTCGCTTGGCGGCCAAGAAAGGAGGGGACAGGCGAGGGACAGCGGGGTCAGGGCTCTGCCATGCGTGGCGCTGTCGGTCACGCCATTCGCATGACCCTGTCGGCCACCGTCTTCACGGAGAAGAGAAACAGGGGAAAAGAAAGAGTGACTGACAAGCGGGTCCCGGTTGGCAGCGGCTGCGAGAGGCGCTGCGCGCGTGCGGGGTGGTTTGGCTGCGAGATGGGCCGGCTGGCTGGGCCGAATCTGCTCATCCTCTTTCTCTCTTCTTTTTCTATTTTCACTTAAGTGTATAAATACATATAGTACCCATTTTAAATATCGAGTAAATACAAACATAAATTGCAATAAATCCCAAATGATGCATAAGTTATTATTCTATGTGAATGGAATTAAAATACAAGCTATACTCCTTTATTACCAAATTCATAATGAAACCTATATGCTTGCACAAGAAAAATGGGTTTTCACAATAAATAAATGAAAAATTTTAATTGGTTGGGATTTTTAGGTTGTGTGGATTTTTTTGGGTTGTTACAGTCCTCCCCCTCATTAGGATCTTGACCTCGAGATTCAGAGATAACGTACCCATCGAAGAGGTAAGGAAACATAATCCGCAAGTCCGATTCTTTCTCCCACGTAGCTTCCCTTTCAGTGTGATTGCTCCATTGTACCTTGCACATCGGAATGGTCTTGTTCCGCGTCTCCTTGGTATCCCGTGCCAAGATCTTGATCGGATGTTCCTTGTATTCAAGCGTGTCTTGCAGATCTAGTGCATCCGTAGGAACTTGCTCCTCGGGAAGCTTCAAACACTTCCTTAATTGTGAGACATGGAACACAGGGTGTACTCCAAATAATTCCTCCGGTAGTTCCAGCTTGTAAGCAAGCTTCCCAATCCTTTTACAGATCTTGTATGGCCCAACATATCTTGGCGCCAATTTACCCTTCACGTGGAATCTGACAGTGCCACGAAGTGGAGATACCTTAAGGTAGACATAATCCCCAACCTTGAACTCAAGCTCTCTACGTCTTCTATCTGCATAGCTCTTTTGCCTACTCTGTGCAATTCTCAAATTTTCTCTGACCTGTGCTACGCCTTCCTCTGCTTCTACAATCTTAGCAGGGCCAAAGAAGGCCCTCTCTCTGGGTTCTGACCACATTAGCGGGGTCCTGCAGGGTCTCCCATACAATGCCTCAAACGGTGACATCTTGAGGCTTGTTTGATAGCTGTTGTTGTACGAGAATTCAGCGTGGGGTAAGCAGCTTTCCCAACTGGTCTTGTATTTTATCACACAAGCTCGGAGCATATCTTCGAGAATTTGGTTCACTCTTTCTGTTTGACCGTCAGTTTGTGGGTGATAAGCCGTGCTATAGTCCAGCTTGGTTCCGATGGATTTGTGCAAGGCCTGCCAGAATCGAGACGTGAATTGTGAGCCTCGATCAGATATTATGCTTGTGGGTGCCCCGTGTAGTCTCAGAATGTGGGTTATGTATAAATCCGCCAGCCGTTTGGCCTCGTAGCCAATGCTGATGGGAATGAAGTGAGCGACTTTGGTCAAACGGTCGACTATCACCCAAATCGAATCGTGTTTCTTTTCGGTGCGGGGTAACCCAACGATAAAATCCATCGAAATGCATTCCCATTTCCATTCTGGAATTGCGAGGGGTTGTAGTAGGCCGGCTGGTCGTTGATGTTCGGCCTTGATTCTGCTGCAAGTGTCACATCGGGCTACATGCCCTGCAATGTCTGCCTTCATATTCTCCCACCAGAAGTGCTTCCTTAGATCATGGTACATCTTGGCTGACCCTGGGTGAATGCAATATTTGGAGTCATGCCCTTCTGACAGAATCTCTTCTCGTATCGCTGAATCCGTTGGTACGCAGATTCTATCTTTGTACCATACAGTTCCCTGCTCATCTTCTCGGTATTCGGGGCCTCTTCCCAGCTTCATCAAACCACGGATATAGTCTATCTCAGGACAGTTCTTTTGCGCTTCACGGATCCGTGAGGTGAGATTGTACTCGACGCGAAGCTCATTTAGCATGCCATAGGAGATTACCTCGAGCTGGAATGCGTCAAACTCTCTCCTGAGCTCAGACGGCATAGACTTGGTGATGAGGGTATGGCAGTAGCTTTTACGGCTAAGTGCATCAGCGACTACGTTAGCCTTCCCTGGGTGGTAATGGATCTCAAGATCATAGTCCTTGATGAGTTCTAGCCATCTGCGCTGCCTCATATTCAGATCTTCCTGTGTGAAGAAGTACTTCAGGCTCTTGTGGTCGGTGTATATGTCACACTTGTTGCTCATCAGATAGTGTCTCCAAATCTTGAGTGCATGTACCACGGCTGCAAGTTCTAGGTCATGAGTCGGGTATCGCTGCTCATGTTCCTTCAACTGTCTTGAGGCATAAGCTATCACTCTTCCTTCTTGCATTAGTACACAGCCCAAACCTTGCCGAGAGGCGTCACAATATACAACAAAATCTTTGTGAATGTCGGGTAGAGCTAGTACAGGTGTAGTAGTGAATTTCTCCTTCAAGGTCTAGAAACTCTTCTCACATTCAGGAGTCCATATAAACTTGTTCTCTTTCTTCAGCAAGTTGGTCATGGGTCTTGCAATCTTGGAGAAATTCTCAATAAATCTGCGATAGTATCCTGCAAGTCCCAAAAAGCTTCTGATTTCTGACACATTACAGGGTTGTTCCCACTCTTTCACAGCTTCAATCTTGGCTGGGTCTACCGCGACTCCTTCTCCTGACAGTACGTGTTCAAGGAAAGCAACTTCCTCAAGCCAGAATTCGCACTTGGAGAATTTGGCGTATAGCTGGTTGCGAGACAACCTCTCCAATACGGTCCTCAGATGATGTTCATGTTCCTCTTTTGTGGCTGAATAAACCAATATATCATCAATGAATACCACCACAAACTTGTCTAACTCATTCATGAAGATCTTGTTCATCATGTTCATGAAGTATGCTGGAGCATTAGTGAGTCCAAATGAGACTACTGTGCACTCATACTGTCCATATCTAGTGACAAATGCAGTCTTCGGGATATCCTCTTCCCTGATCTTCATCTGATGGTACCCTGATCGGAGATCGATCTTCGAGAAGTACTTGGCCTTACTCAGTTGATCTAACAGATCATCGATGCGGGGCAGTGGGTACTTATTCTTGACTGTGACCGCATTCAGATTCCGGTAGTCAATGCACATCCTCATCGTGCCATCCTTCTTCTTGACAAACAAAACGGGAGATCCCCAGGGCGAAGCACTAGGCCTAATGAAGCCCTTCTCCAGTAATTCTCCCAGCTGCTTCTTGAGTTCCTTCAACTCATCAGCCGACATTCTGTAGGGTCTTTTGGCAATCGGTGCAGTCCCTGGCATCAGCTCTATAACAAACTCCACATCTCTATCTGGTGGCATTCCTGGCAACTCCTCTGGAAATACGTCATTGAACTCACAGACCACTGGCACATCTCTGAATGTCAGCTCTGTCTTATCTGCTTTAGTCTCCAGGGCACATAGGAGGGCTTGGACTCTCTCGGTTTGGGGTACACATCGGACAGCTGTTCCCCAAGGGTGGGTTACCTAAACATATCTAGGTGAACAAGATATCACTCCCCGGTGTTTGGTTAGCCAGTCCATGCCTAAGATGACATCTAAGCTATTGGAGGGTAGTAGGGTTAGGTCAGCTCGGAAGTCAAGCCCCTCGATTGTAATTATCACTCCCCTACATATGTGAACGCTTCTGAAGGTTCCTAAGGGCGAGCTAGTTAGGATGGGGTTTGCTCTCGGGGTTACAGGTATGTTATGCTTTCGTGCATATGCAGATGAAATGTATGAACATGTAGCTCCCGAATCGAACAGAACTGTAGCCATGTTACCCTGAACTAGGAACGTACCGTACACAACATCAGGTGCAGCTTCAGCTTCCTCAGCGGTCATGTGGTTCAGTCTTCCTCGGGTAGCAGATCCCCGGTTCGGTGTGCCCTGTGCAGCTGCTGGTGCACGGTTGAGGTCGGGGCACATAGCCACACGGTGTCCAGGCCTTCCGCATCCGAAGCAAGTGGAGGGCGCACTGCCTGCTGCGGTTGTTGCAGGAGCCTTCCAGTTGCTTGTCCTCGGTGTGTTGGTAGCCGGGACGGGTGTGTTCTGCACAGCTCGAGTCGGCGTAGGGTAGGTCTGAGCGGGGCGGTGGTAGTTGCTGTTGTTGGTACCACCACGGCTCGTTCCCGAAGAAGGTCCCTGGCGAGTTCGGAAAGGCGGGGGTGCACCCGTTCGCTGTCTCTGGGGTGGAGCAGTGCGAGCGGGTCCCTCAGAGCGGTGCTTCTTTCCTTTGTTCTGGGCCTCGAACTCCAGACGTGCTTCCATGCGATCCTTCTCGATCTCAATACAGCGGTCAATCAGCTTACGCAGAGTGTAGCTCTTGTTCCCTGACAGAGCCAACATGATCTTGGTCTGAAGTCCCTTCCTGTAGTAGTACATCTTTTCCTTCTCGGAACTCACGCAAGACGCAGGGTCGTAGCGGAGCAAGCAGTTGAAGCGGGTGGTGTACTCGTGGATCCGGTCAGCTCCCTGGGAGATGTTGCGAAACTCGTTTTCCTTGGCCTCCATGACTCCCTCAGGAATGTGGTGGTCACGAAAAGCCTCGGTGAACTCATCCCAGTCAATGCGGGCTGGGTCCTCGTGAGCGCTGGTGTAGTTGTCCCACCATGCTCGTGCAGCACCGGTCAGCTGGTGGCTAGCAATCCCAACACACTCCTCGTCGGAGCAAGTGGTCAGGTCCAGCTTCTTCTCCATCTCTTTAAGCCAATCATCGGCAGCGAGGGGATCGCTGTCGGTCCCGTCGAAGGTGGGTGGCCTCAGCTTCAGGAAACCCTCCAGTTTCCTTTGGAAGTCATTCTAGGGTGGCCCATGGTGCCTGTTCATCCCAGTAGCTATGGCATTCAGCAGCTGGGTCTGCTGTGCCATCACTTCCGCCAACGTCGGTGGCGGCGGCGGTGGCGGTGGCGGAGGCATGTTCTCGCCTTGTGGTGGCAGGTCGTTCACCGGCGGTGCATCCTCTGCCCGGCGCAGCTCTTCTCCCAGGTTAACTCCAGCACGTCTGCCAGCTGGGCGTCCACGGTTGCGACCACGCCCACGTCCTGGCGCAGGCGCGGGGGAGGGCTGGCGGTTCTCCAAACGCGCAGAACGTCTCATCGACATCTGAAATTATTAGGTACGTGCTCAGTGCAGTAATAATCTTGTAGTGGTTTAAGTAGGAGTTAGATGTTTTCAACGATTTAAATGAATTAAAACATTTTTCATGCTATCCTACACTCAACCAAAGAAACATAGAGAACCATAAGAAGCATAAGATCCAAATGTCACTCATCACATGGTTATTATTACATAAAGGATGTTCCTAGCTGCTAAGAAGATCGTGCTATGCGCAGATAGCCAATGACAGGGTAACTCGTGGTATCACTAGTCTAAGGGCCACGCAGGGTCCCATAAGCTACTGGTGCATAAGGTCGAGTACGGCGTCGGGTATGCGGCTGTCCTCTGCCTCGATCTCGTTGTCGGTCATGGTCAGGCGCTTGACATAGTCGAGAGCTACAGCTAGCTCTGGGGTGGCCTCAATCTCCTGCATCCTTAGAGACGAACACGCTCCCAGGTTGAGCGTAGTGGGTGGTACGCGGAAATCTCCCTCCCGGGGCTTCATCATCTCCAGTGGAGGAAGCGAACTCTGTACCTTCCGGACCTCAATAGCTCTCCTGGCGTCGGACTGCTTCCAAGCTGTCTCTGTCCTCCGTAGCTTGTCCTTTAGGAACTCCACCATCTTCACGCGGTTGATCAGAATCCCTTGGTTGCGGGTGGACTTCTCCTCGGCTTTCTCCAACTGCTTCTCCAACTCTCTGATCCTGGAGCGCAACGTGCTCATCTCGACTCCTCTGTCTCTGCTCCTCTGCTCCCTCTCAGCAAGCGCTCTCTCCAGGGTCTGAGTCCCTTTCTGCAAACTGTCCTCGACCTCTGCCATGCGTGCTCGGTCACGCTGCCTCCTTTGCTCCAATGAGCTGATGAACTCGTCCTGCTCCTGGAGGTGGTGTGCCACTATGCGTAGGCAGGGGTCAGTCTCGGCCTGAATGATCTGGCTGGTGTACAGAATCCTCTGAATGGGGTCAGGGTGCAGCTCCAAGGCCTGAGGTAGCAGACGAAAGTGGGTCCCCTTAAGGTACTCGTATGCTGTGTACACAACTGCGCGTAGTACCTTGCGGGAGACGGATTGTACTCCGTCCTCCACAGTCTCTCCAGCAGTGTAGTCAGTAAAGACCGGCATTCCTGGAAGGGTCAGGCTGACGGGTGTCTCAACTCTGGTAGTGACAGGTCCTTCAAACCTCTCAGCCTCGACATGCTTCTCTCGGCTGAAGTACTGGATCTGGTCAGACGGTGCTCCCAGCTCCTCCAATACCTGGCGTAGCACCATGGCAAATCCGCCGTGGTTCCTTCCGTTGATCGGGATCTCAATAGTGTCGTCGTGCAGTGGACGAAGTGGTGGTCCAAGGCTGGTCATCTGCGAATTTTTTTCAAGAAACGGATTAGCAGGTCCTTGTATTAGATAAGCCATTGCATAAAAAGTGAATGCAAGGTCGGCAATATAACCGAAAGAGAGTCTGGCTTCCTATTCTAACATCCATTTTCTATGGGTCTCGTCCTACAGTCAAGTATGGCTCTGATACCAACTGAAACGACCTCGATTTCCGCGAAGGGAAATCCACAGGCTCGAATTGTAATTCAATAGATTGCTTGGGACAATCCATGAAATTACCCATATCTCAGTTGACACCAGGATCCATACAACGGTAATTAAGTCTTACATAAACATTTATTACATCGCCGCATTGGTGGAATCAACATTCAGAGAAGCTTTAGAAGATGCGGAAGCGATTCATCCTTCACGGCCAACTTGAGTGTAGCACGTGACCCTATTCCTCGTCATCATCTCCCTCGAAGTCGTACTCATTCTCGTCACCTGATAGCAAATTTATCAGTACGATTTGTACTGGCCACGGAGCCCACCTATGCAGCATTTGCTTTGTGGAAAGTGGATGCAAGGCTATACAAGCAGACCTATAGGCTGAGGTTTTCCTATGCAGCTGTAATCAATGTTTAATTAGTCAAGTTTTATCACCAGTTAACACCATCATCCCTTTTCCCATCACTACACCTCACATACCCTGAAACGACCTCGATTTCCACGAAGGGAAATCCACAGGCTCGAATTGTAATTCAACAGATTGCTTGGCACAATCCATGAAATTACCCATATCTCAGTTGCCACCAGGATCCATACAACGGTAAACAAGTCTTACATAAATATTTATTACATCGCCACACTGGCGGAATCAACAATCAGAGAAGCTTTAGAAGATGCGGAAGCGATTCATCCTTCACGGCCAACTTGAGTGTAGCACGTGACCCTATTCCTCGTCATCATCTCCCTCGAAGTCGTACTCATTCTCGTCACCTGACAGCAAATTTATCAGTACGATTTGTACTGGCCACGGAGCCCACCTATGTAGCATTTGCTTTGTGGAAAGTGGATGCAAGGCTATACAAGCAGACCTATAGGCTGAGGTTTTCCTATGCAGCTGTAATCAATGTTTAATTAGTCAAGTTTTATCACCAGTTAACACCATTTTCCCTTTTCCCATCACCACACCTCACATACACACACCTCGCTCTCATTCGACAGGCCCAACTCCCTCTCGGGCCTATCTCAGCGGCACACTACCACAACGGGTACACTGCCGGAACAATGTTATCCAGGGGGAGAAAAGAATATGCTCTCATCTAATAGTGGTTGCAGAAACATTAGGAAAGGTCCATAGCCAACGAGTTGACTTATGTATCGATCGATCAACCATACACTCTGCAGAGGTTTCACTACTCACAAGATTAGCCATCATCGATGCTGTACAATCATCTAGGCAGAATTCCGGGTGCTTGCTTGCCTAGGTCGGTACCACCCTACCACTCAGCCCTGGGATATTCCGGATCCAACACCGTCATGCTGAGACTGGGAGACGCAGCACCGGGCCCAACTAGTGGTACTGCGCATCTAGGACGGTACGGGAATCTCTCCATCCGTCACCGCCCACCCTTATCACCTTTCAACCTAGCAGTAGTGGTACCGCCCTACCAAGTAGTCCAGCCGTCTCCCGCCCATCAGAAGCGAGCGAGTAGCAAGGGAATCCAGATGTTTCCGGTCACTAGTCAGATCCTAGGTTGTGACCAAGCAGGCATCTCCACTTAGGGGATACTCTCCCCGTGCTATCACAGCACCTCCGTCCACGGGCTTCAAACCACCAAGGCTATCCCACCCGGAACCTCCTCAACAACTTTACCCGCCACAGGTATCTCGCTTGGGGATGCCCAGGTTGCACCCCCGGCACGACTTGCCCCATGGGCTTGTCTCACATCCCACTTGGTCGACATCAACCCTTACCACGCACCCAAGACGCACGCAGCACTCTCTCCCAGTGGTTATAATCAGTTATACACCGTCCCAATTCCACCACATAGCATATAGCAAGTAGAAAGTAGTGGAATAGTAACAGTAAATTAAGCAGCAGCTAACCTAACAGCGGATAGCAGGGTAAAGTCTTATCAAGGCAGGGAATTCAAATATACTACCATGCAACCAATCCATACATAATCATAAAGCAATAGCAACAATGTCATTTGCAATGCGTAATAGGATCTAAGGATTTGGTGGGACGTGGCACCTTCGTAGTCGTCTCCTAGCTCTTGGAAGTAATCGTGGTCGTCTTCCTTAGTCAGATCCTCCTCCGGCTCTGAAATCGAACACGAAATAGTCGCGTCAGCGACTCCTATAGAGTATTCCAGAAAAATCCAATAAAATAAAGAGCCAAATGCACACAAACACAGTCTTAGATTGTAGATCTCATTTTCCTGAGAATTTTGATATATGGTGCGCAATTTTTGGTCATCGTATGAATAAGTTATGAATTTCCGAAGATTATCCTATTTTCTGAAAATGGGAAAACTGGTTGGTTAATAGGGGCAGCTCGGGATTGGTCCACGTGGCGCGCGGGTCCAGTAGTGCGGCGTGTGTCGCCTCATCAGAACACAAACCCGAGGGTCGCCCACCAGGTGTTCCATGCTGGTTCCCAGAGAGTTGCCGGAGTTGGCGTAGCTCGGCGTGGCTCGGCGGTGGTCGGTGGTAGCTCGGCTGTGGTTGGGGTATCTCGGCGGAGCTCGGCATAGTTCGGTTTAGCTCGGCGGGGCTCGGGCGAATCGGAGATTCGGGGCGCCGAGGGTGCCGTTTTCCCGAGCTCTCCCGGGGAGGCTCGGGCGAATCGGAGATTTGGTGCGCCCGAGGGTGCCGTTCTCCCGAGGTCTCCCGCGGAGGCTCGGGCGAATCGGAAATTTGGGTGCCCGAGGATGCCGTTCTCCCGAGGTCTCCTGCGGAGGCTCGGGCGAATCGGAAATTTGGGTGCCCGAGGGTGCCGTTCTCCCGAGGTCTCCTGCGGAGGCTCGGGCGAATCGGACATTTGGGTGCTGAGGGTGCCGTTCTCCCGAGCTTTCCCGGTGAGGCTCGGGCGAATCGGAAATTTTGGGCGCCCGAGGGTGCCGCTCTCCCGAGGTCTCCCGCGGAGGCTCGGGCGAATCGGAAACTTTGGGCGCCGAAGGGGCTGCTCTCCCGAGCTCTCCTGGGGAGGCTCGGGCGAATCGGAGATTTGGTGTGCCGAGGGTGCTGCTCTCCCGAGCTCTCCTGGGGAGGCTCGGGCGAATCGGAAATTCGGTGCTAGCAGGGGTCCAGGGCGTCTGTTCAAGGCGGCGGTGTCTCTCCGGTGCGGCGGACGATGACAGGGCGGCGATGACCATATCTCGGCAAGACAAGGCTCGGCTATCTAGCGGCGGTGCCGAGGCAGACTTGGCGAACCTCGGCGGCCTTTCTTCGCAGCGCGAGGCGTCCGGGGGTACTCGGAACGGATCTTAAGCGAGGCGGAACCTGTCGGCGGCGATGTCGTCGCGACTGTGAGGTTCCGGCGGGGCTAAGGAGGTCTTCTAGGAGATGTATACGCGTCCAGGGTCTAAGGCGATGGTATACCAACTACTAATTTTGGCTACCGAGCTTTCCAAGGTGCTCGGCCGTGGCGGCGGCGTGTCGCCGACGACGGCGGATGGCGGCATCGCGGCTACGAACAAGTATTGGTTCAATCGAGTGCGGTCTTGTCAAATTGGTGAGGCCAGAGAGGCATACAACACTCTTGTGGCGAACTTTAGCCATGGCATGACCTTCTTTTGGCTACGGCTCGCGGCGGCGCTCCGGTAAGGTCGCGGCGCACGCGGCCAAGGCGATTCAGGCTTCCTCTAGCGCTTAGATCCGCGTAGCTAGCTCAAGGGGGTCGTGGCGGTGCTCCACGACGTTCTAACCTGTACGGGTGCTAGTCGGATTGCTCGGAACGGGTGATTCGGCGTCGGAACGCGTCGGTGGTGAGCGCGCTCCGCCGAGAACGCGTCGTGCTGCGTTCTCGGTCTAGCAAGCTTGTAATCCGGGGGTTTTGGCTGGTCGAGTGAGTGCATGGTGCAGGTGATCTTCCCGAGCCGGTATAGGCTCGTGCCTGCGCGTCCCGAGGGTGGAACGCCATGGCAAAAGCAGGGCAAGGTTCGGACATGGCGTGCGATGGCTCACCGTGGTGTCGGTGAAGCTAGGATGGCGGTGCAGTGGCGAGTCGGAGCCGTGCAGAGCGATCGCAGTGCCGTGCCGCTCCTCGTCCGCAGCTCGGCTTCTCCTCCGTGTCCGGCTCCGGCGTGCTCCGCGGCAGCGGCGCTCCGGCAGCTTCTCCTCCTCTGCTCCGCCCTTCTCCTACGCTCTCTCTCTCGGTTTGGTGCGGTGTGCCGGTCTGTGCTGCGGTGGCGGCGAGGGGAAATGAGGGTAGGGCTTCGGGGTGCTCCAATTTATAGGCGAGCTTGGCCAGTCTCCAATGGCGAACGGTCTCGATTGCGCTCGGCCGATCGAAGGGCCGTGGCTCGAGTGGATCTAGGGCTCCGGATGGCGCGGGTTCGCTTGGCGGCCAAGAAAGGAGGGGACAGGAGGGGGACAGCGGGGTCAGGGCTCTGCCATGCGGTCGGCTGTGGGACCGGGGTCACGCCATTCGCGCGACACCCCCGGCAGGCGCGTCGCCTTCGTGAGGAAGAAGAACAGTGGGGGCGAGAGTGGCTGACAGGCGGGGCCGGGTTGGCAGCGAGCGCGAGCGCGAGCGCGTGTGTGCCGGTCGCGCGCGTGCGCTGCCGAGCCGCGACGTGGGCCGCGCGCGGTGAGATGAGGAGAGGAAGGTCGGGCGGGCTCGGGCTGGCTTGCTGGCCGAACTCTCTTTCTCCTTTTCTGTTTTCAGTTTAGTGTATATATACATATATTGCCCATTTTAATTTATTGAGTAAATACAAACATAAATTGCAATAAATCCCAAATGTGATGCATAAGTTATTATTCTATGTGATTGGAATTAAAATGCAAACTACACTCCTTTATTTACCAATTTCATAATGAAACCTATATGCTTGCACAAGAAAAATGGGTTTTCACAATAAATAAATGAAAAATTTTAATTGGTTGGGATTTTTAGATTGTGTGGATTTTTAGGGTTGTTACAGTCCTCCCCCCTCATTAGGATCTCGACCTCGAGATTCAGAGTTAACGTACCCATCGAAGAGGTAAGGAAACATAATCCGCAAGTCCGATTCTTTCTCCCACGTAGCTTCCCTTTCAGTGTGATTGCTCCACTGTACCTTGCACATCGGAATAGTCTTGTTTCGCGTCTCTTTGGTATCCCGTGCCAAGATCTTGATCGGATGTTCCTTGTATTCAAGTGTGTCTTGCAGGTCTAATGCATCTGTAGGAACTTGCTCCTCGGGAAGCTTCAAACACTTCCTTAATTGCGAGACATGGAACACGGGGTGTACTCCAGATAATTCCTCCGGTAGTTCCAGCTTGTAAGCAAGCTTTCCAACCCTTTTACAGATCTTGTATGGCCCAACATATCTTGGTGCCAATTTCCCCTTCACGTGGAATCTGACAGTGCCACGAAGTGGAGATACCTTGAGGTAGACATAATCCCCAACCTTGAACTCAAGCTCTCTACGTCTCCTATCTGCATAGCTCTTTTGCCTACTCTGTGCAATTCTCAAATTTTCTCTGACCTGTGCTACGCCTTCCTCTGCTTCTACAATCTTAGCAGGGCCAAAGAAGGCTCTCTCTCCGGGTTCTGACCACATTAGCGGGGTCCTGCAGGGTCTCCCATACAATGCCTCAAACGGTGACATCTTGAGGCTTGTTTGATAGCTGTTGTTGTACGAGAATTCAGCGTGGGGTAAGCAGCTTTCCCAACTGGTCTTGTATTTTATCACACAAGCTCGGAGCATATCTTCGAGAATTTGGTTCACTCTTTCTGTTTGACCGTCAGTTTGTGGGTGATAAGCCGTGCTATAGTCCAGCTTGGTTCCGATGGATTTGTGCAAGGCTTGCCAGAATCGAGACGTGAATTGTGAGCCTCGATCAGATATTATGCTTGTGGGTGCCCCGTGTAGTCTCAGAATGTGGGTTATGTATAAATCCGCCAGCCGTTCGGCATCGTAGCCAATGCTGATGGGAATGAAGTGAGCGACTTTGGTCAAACGGTCGACTATCACCCAAATCGAGTCGTGTTTCTTCTCGGTGCGGGGTAACCCAACGATAAAATCCATCGAAATGCATTCCCATTTCCATTCTGGAATTGCGAGGGGTTGTAGTAGGCCGGCTGGTCGTTGATGTTCGGCCTTGATTCTGCTGCAAGTGTCACATCGGGCTACATGCCCTGCAATGTCTGCCTTCATATTCTCCCACCAGAAGTGTTTCCTTAGATCATGGTACATCTTGGCTGACCCTGGGTGAATGCAATATTTGGAGTCATGCCCTTCTGACAGAATCTCTTCTCGTATCGCTGAATCCGTCGGTACACAGATTCTATCCTTGTACCATACAGTTCCCTGCTCATCTTCTCGGTATTCGGGGCCTCTTCCCAGCTTCATCAAACCACGGATATAGTCTATCTCAGGACAGTTCTTTTGCGCTTCACGAATTCGTGAGGTGAGATTGTACTCGACGCGAAGCTCATTTAGCATGCCATAGGAGACTACCTCGAGCTGGAATGCGTCGAACTCTCTCCTAAGCTCAGGTGGCATAGAGTTGGTGATGAGGGTATGGCAGTAGCTTTTGCGGCTAAGTGCATCAGCGACAACATTGGCCTTTCCTGGGTGATAATGGATCTCAAGATCATAGTCCTTGATGAGTTCCAGCCATCTGCGTTGCCTCATATTCAGATCTTCCTGTGTGAAGAAGTACTTCAGGCTCTTGTGGTCAGTGTAGATGTCACACTTGTTGCTTATCAGATAGTGTCTCCAAATCTTGAGTGCATGTACCACGGCTGCAAGTTCTAGGTCATGAGTCGGGTATCGCTGCTCATGCTCCTTCAACTGTCTTGAGGCATAAGCTATCACTCTTCCTTCTTGCATTAGTACACAGCCCAAACCTTGCCGAGAGGCATCACAATATACAACAAAATCCTTGTGAATATCGGGCAGGGCTAGTACAGGTGTAGTAGTGAGCTTCTCCTTCAAGGTCTGAAAACTCTTCTCACATTCAGGAGTCCATATAAACTTGTTCTCTTTCTTCAGCAAGTTGGTCATGGGTCTTGCAATCTTGGAGAAATTCTCAATAAATCTGCGATAGTATCCTGCAAGTCCCAAAAAGCTTCTGATTTCTGACACATTACAGGGTTGTTCCCACTCTTTCACAGCTTCAATTTTGGCTGGGTCTACTGCGACTCCTTCTCCTGACAGTACGTGTCCAAGGAAAGCAACTTCCTCAAGCCAGAATTCACACTTGGAGAATTTGGCGTAAAGCTGGTTGCGAGACAACCTCTCCAATACGGTCCTCAGATGATGTTCATGTCCCTCTTTTGTGGCTGAATAAACCAATATATCATCAATGAATACCACTACAAACTTGTCTAGCTCATTCATGAAGACCTTGTTCATCATGTTCATGAAGTATGCTGGAGCATTAGTGAGTCCAAATGAGACTACTGTGCACTCATACTGTCCATATCTAGTGACAAATGCAGTCTTCGGGATATCTTCTTCCCTGATCTTCATCTGATGATACCCTGATCGGAGATCGATCTTTGAGAAGTACTTGGCCTTACTCAATTGATCTAACAGATCATCGATGCGGGGCAATGGGTACTTATTCTTGACTGTAACCGCATTCAGATTCCGGTAGTCGATGCACATCCTCATCGTGCCATCCTTCTTTCTGACAAACAAAACGGGAGATCCCCAAGGCGAAGCACTTGGCCTAATGAAACCCTTCTCCAGTAATTCTCCCAGCTGCTTCTTGAGTTCCTTCAACTCATCAGCCGACATTCTGTAGGGTCTTTTGGCAATCGGTGCAGTTCCTGGCATCAGCTCTATAACAAACTCCACATCTCTATCTGGTGGCATTCCTGGCAACTCCTCTGGAAATACGTCATTGAATTCACAGACTACTGGCACATCTCTGAATGTCAGCTCTGTCTTATCTGCTTTAGTCTCCAGGGCACATAGGAGGGCTTGGACTCTCTCGGTTTGGGGTACACATCGGACAGCTGTTCCCCAAGGGTGGGTTACCTGAACATATCTAGGTGAACAAGATATCACTCCCCGGTGTTTGGTTAGCCAGTCCATGCCTAAGATGACATCTAAGCTATTGGAGGGTAGTAGGGTTAGGTCAGCTCGAAAGTCAAGTCCCTCGATTGTGATTATCACTCCCCTACATATGTGAATGCTTCTGAAGGTTCCTAAGGGCGAGCTAGTTAGGATGGGGTTTGCTCTCGGGGTTACAGGTATGTTATGCTTACGCGCATATGCAGATGAAATGTACGAACATGTAGCTCCCGAATCGAACAGAACTGTAGCCATGTTACCATGAACTAGGAACGTACCGTACACAGCATCAGGTGCAGCTTCAGCTTCCTCAGCGGTCATGTGGTTCAGTCTTCCTCGGGTGGCAGATCCCCGGTTTGGTGTGCCCTGTGCAGCTGCTGGTGCACGGTTGAGGTCGGGGCACACAGCCACACGGTGTCCAGGCTTTCCGCATCCGAAGCAAGTGAAGGGCGCACTGCCTGCTGTAGCTGTCGCAGGAGCCTTCCAATTGCTTGTCCTTGGCGTGTTGGTAGCGGGGGCGGGTGTGTTCTGCACAGCTCGAGTCGGCGCAGGGTAGGTCTGAGCGGGGCGGTGATAGTTGCTGCTGTTGGTACCACCACGGCTCGTTCCCGAAGAGGGTCCCTGGCGAGTCCGAAAAGACGGAGGTGCACCTGTTCGCTGTCTCTGAGGTGGAGCAGTGCGAGCGGGTCCCTCAGAGCGGCGCTTCTTTCCCTTGTTCTGGGCCTCGAATTCCAGTCGTGCTTCCATGCGATCCTTCTCAATCTCAATACAGCGGTCAATCAGCTCACGCAGAGTGTAGCTCTTGTTCCCTGACAGAGCCAACCTGATCTTGGTCTGAAGTCCCTTCCTGTAGTAGTACATCTTTTCCTTCTCGGAACTCACGCAAGACGCAGGTGCGTAGCGGAGCAAGCAGTTGAAGCGGGTGGTGTACTCGTGGATCCGATCAGCTCCCTGGGAGATGTTACGAAACTCATTCTCCTTGGCCTCCATGACTCCCTCAGGAATGTGGTGGTCACGGAAAGCCTCGGTGAACTCATCCCAGTCAATGCGGGCTGGGTCCTCGTGAGCGCTGGTGTAGTTGTCCCACCATGCCCGTGCAGCACCGGTCAGCTGGTGGCTAGCAATCCCAACACACTCCTCGTCGGAGCAAGTGGTCAGGTCCAGCTTCTTCTCCATCTCCTTAAGCCAATCATCGGCAGCGAGAGGATCGCTGTCGGTCCCGTCGAAGGTAGGTGGCCTCAGCTTCAGGAAACCCTCCAGTTTCCTTTGGAAGTCATTCTGGGGTGGCCCGTGGTGCCTGTTCATCCCAGTAGCTATGACATTCAGCAGCTGGGTCTGCTGAGCCATCACTTCCGCCAACGTCGGTGGCGGCGGCGGTGGCGGAGGCGGAGGCACGTTCTCGCCTTGTGGTGGCGGATCGATCACCGGCGGTGCATCCTCTGCCCGGCGCAGCTCTTCTTCCAGGTTAACTCCAGCACGTCTGCCAGCTGGGCGTCCACGGTTGCGACCACGCCCACGTCCTGGCGCAGGCGCAGGGGAGGGCTGGCGGTTCTCCAGGCGCGCGGAACGTCTCATTGACATCTGAAGTTATTAGGTACGTGCTCAGTGCAGTAATAATCTTGTAGTGGTTTAAGTAGGAGTTAGATGTTTTCAACGATTTAAATGAATTAAAACATTTTTCATGCTATCCTACACTCAACCAAAGAAGCATAAAGAACCATAAGAAGCATAAGATCCAAATGTCACTCATCACATGGTTATTATTATATAAAGGATGTTCCTAGCTGCTAAGAAGATCGTGCTATGCGCAGATAGCCAAATGACAGGACAACTCATGGTATCACTAGTCTAAGGGCCACGCAGGGTCCCATAAGCTACTGGTGCATAAGGTCAATGGCCATTTGATCGGGATCTCAATAGTGCCGTCGTGCAGTGGACGAAATGGTGGTCCAAGGCTGGTCATCTGCAAATTTTTCAAGAAACGGATTAGCAGGTCCTTGTATTAGATAAGCCATTGCATAAAAAGTGAATGCAAGGTCGGTAATATAACCGAAAGAGAGTCTGGTTTCCTATTCTAACGTCCATTTTCTATGGGTCTCGTCCTACAGTCAAGTATGGCTCCGATACCAACTGAAACGACCTCGATTTCCACGAAGGGAAATCCACAGGCTCGAATTGTAATTCAACAGATTGCTTGGCACAATCCATGAAATTACCCATATCTCAGTTGCCACCAGGATCCATACAACGGTAAACAAGTCTTACATAAATATTTATTACATCGCCACACTGGCGGAATCAACAATCAGAGAAGCTTTAGAAGATGCGGAAGCGATTCATCCTTCACGGCCAACTTGAGTGTAGCACGTGACCCTATTCCTCGTCATCATCTCCCTCGAAGTCGTACTCATTCTCGTCACCTGACAGCAAATTTATCAGTACGATTTGTACTGGCCACGGAGCCCACCTATGTAGCATTTGCTTTGTGGAAAGTGGATGCAAGGCTATACAAGCAGACCTATAGGCTGAGGTTTTCCTATGCAGCTGTAATCAATGTTTAATTAGTCAAGTTTTATCACCAGTTAACACCATTTTCCCTTTTCCCATCACCACACCTCACATACACACACCTCGCTCTCATTCGACAGGCCCAACTCCCTCTCGGGCCTATCTCAGCGGCACACTACCACAACGGGTACACTGCCGGAACAATGTTATCCAGGGGGAGAAAAGAATATGCTCTCATCTAATAGTGGTTGCAGAAACATTAGGAAAGGTCCATAGCCAACGAGTTGACTTATGTATCGATCGATCAACCATACACTCTGCAGAGGTTTCACTACTCACAAGATTAGCCATCATCGATGCTGTACAATCATCTAGGCAGAATTC
The DNA here is from genome assembly GCA_038502445.1 of Eremochloa ophiuroides. NCBI lineage: Eukaryota > Viridiplantae > Streptophyta > Magnoliopsida > Poales > Poaceae > Eremochloa > Eremochloa ophiuroides. Next base: position 29,550,992 of record JAHLJS010000003.1, read on the forward strand.
CGGGTGCTTGCTTGCCTAGGTCGGTACCACCCTACCACTCAGCCCTGGGATATTCCGGATCCAACACCGTCATGCTGAGACTGGGAGACGCAGCACCGGGCCCAACTAGTGGTACTGCGCATCTAGGACGGTACGGGAATCTCTCCATCCGTCACCGCCCACCCTTATCACCTTTCAACCTAGCAGTAGTGGTACCGCCCTACCAAGTAGTCCAGCCGTCTCCCGCCCATCAGAAGCGAGCGAGTAGCAAGGGAATCCAGATGTTTCCGGTCACTAGTCAGATCCTAGGTTGTGACCAAGCAGGCATCTCCACTTAGGGGATACTCTCCCCGTGCTATCACAGCACCTCCGTCCACGGGCTTCAAACCACCAAGGCTATCCCACCCGGAACCTCCTCAACAACTTTACCCGCCACAGGTATCTCGCTTGGGGATGCCCAGGTTGCACCCCCGGCACGACTTGCCCCATGGGCTTGTCTCACATCCCACTTGGTCGACATCAACCCTTACCACGCACCCAAGACGCACGCAGCACTCTCTCCCAGTGGTTATAATCAGTTATACACCGTCCCAATTCCACCACATAGCATATAGCAAGTAGAAAGTAGTGGAAGAGTAACAGTAAATTAAGCAGCAGCTAACCTAACAGCGGATAGCAGGGTAAAGTCTTATCAAGGCAGGGAATTCAAATATACTACCATGCAACCAATCCATACATAATCATAAAGCAATAGCAACAATGTCATTTGCAATGCGTAATAGGATCTAAGGATTTGGTGGGACGTGGCACCTTCGTAGTCGTCTCCTAGCTCTTGGAAGTAATCGTGGTCGTCTTCCTTAGTCAGATCCTCCTCCGGCTCTGAAATCGAACACGAAATAGTCGCGTCAGCGACTCCTATAGAGTATTCCAGAAAAATCCAATAAAATAAAGAGCCAAATGCACACAAACACAGTCTTAGATTGTAGATCTCATTTTCCTGAGAATTTTGATATATGGTGCGCAATTTTTGGTCATCGTATGAATAAGTTATGAATTTCCGAAGATTATCCTATTTTCTGAAAATGGGAAAACTGGTTGGTTAATAGGGGCAGCTCGGGATTGGTCCACGTGGCGCGCGGGTCCAGTAGTGCGGCGTGTGTCGCCTCATCAGAACACAAACCCGAGGGTCGCCCACCAGGTGTTCCATGCTGGTTCCCAGAGAGTTGCCGGAGTTGGCGTAGCTCGGCGTGGCTCGGCGGTGGTCGGTGGTAGCTCGGCTGTGGTTGGGGTATCTCGGCGGAGCTCGGCATAGTTCGGTTTAGCTCGGCGGGGCTCGGGCGAATCGGAGATTCGGGGCGCCGAGGGTGCCGTTTTCCCGAGCTCTCCCAGGGAGGCTCGGGCGAATCGGAGATTTGGTGCGCCCGAGGGTGCCGTTCTCCCGAGGTCTCCCGCGGAGGCTCGGGCGAATCGGAAATTTGGGTGCCCGAGGATGCCGTTCTCCCGAGGTCTCCTGCGGAGGCTCGGGCGAATCGGACATTTGGGTGCTGAGGGTGCCGTTCTCCCGAGCTTTCCCGGTGAGGCTCGGGCGAATCTGAAATTTTGGGCGCCCGAGGGTGCCGCTCTCCCGAGGTCTCCCGCGGAGGCTCGGGCGAATCGAAAACTTTGGGCGCCGAAGGGGCTGCTCTCCCGAGCTCTCCTGGGGAGGCTCGGGCGAATCGGAGATTTGGTGTGCCGAGGGTGCTGCTCTCCCGAGCTCTCCTGGGGAGGCTCGGGCGAATCGGAAATTCGGTGCTAGCAGGGGTCCAGGGCGTCTGTTCAAGGCGGCGGTGTCTCTCCGGTGCGGCGGACGATGACAGGGCGGCGATGACCATATCTCGGCAAGACAAGGCTCGGCTATCTAGCGGCGGTGCCGAGGCAGACTTGGCGAACCTCGGCGGCCTTTCTTCGCAGCGCGAGGCGTCCGGGGGTACTCGGAACGGATCTTAAGCGAGGCGGAACCTGTCGGCGGCGATGTCGTCGCGACTGTGAGGTTCCGGCGGGGCTAAGGAGGTCTTCTAGGAGATGTATACGCGTCCAGGGTCTAAGGCGATGGTATACCAACTACTAATTTTGGCTACCGAGCTTTCCAAGGTGCTCGGCCGTGGCGGCGGCGTGTCGCCGACGACGGCGGATGGCGGCATCGCGGCTACGAACAAGTATTGGTTCAATCGAGTGCGGTCTTGTCAAATTGGTGAGGCCAGAGAGGCATACAACACTCTTGTGGCGAACTTTAGCCATGGCATGACCTTCTTTTGGCTACGGCTCGCGGCGGCGCTCCGGTAAGGTCGCGGCGCACGCGGCCAAGGCGATTCAGGCTTCCTCTAGCGCTTAGATCCGCGTAGCTAGCTCAAGGGGGTCGTGGCGGTGCTCCACGACGTTCTAACCTGTACGGGTGCTAGTCGGATTGCTCGGAACGGGTGATTCGGCGTCGGAACGCGTCGGTGGTGAGCGCGCTCCGCCGAGAACGCGTCGTGCTGCGTTCTCGGTCTAGCAAGCTTGTAATCCGGGGGTTTTGGCTGGTCGAGTGAGTGCATGGTGCAGGTGATCTTCCCGAGCCGGTATAGGCTCGTGCCTGCGCGTCCCGAGGGTGGAACGCCATGGCAAAAGCAGGGCAAGGTTCGGACATGGCGTGCGATGGCTCACCGTGGTGTCGGTGAAGCTAGGATGGCGGTGCAGTGGCGAGTCGGAGCCGTGCAGAGCGATCGCAGTGCCGTGCCGCTCCTCGTCCGCAGCTCGGCTTCTCCTCCGTGTCCGGCTCCGGCGTGCTCCGCGGCAGCGGCGCTCCGGCAGCTTCTCCTCCTCTGCTCCGCCCTTCTCCTACGCTCTCTCTCTCTCGGTTTGGTGCGGTGTGCCGGTCTGTGCTGCGGTGGCGGCGAGGGGAAATGAGGGTAGGGCTTCGGGGTGCTCCAATTTATAGGCGAGCTTGGCCAGTCTCCAATGGCGAACGGTCTCGATTGCGCTCGGCCGATCGAAGGGCCGTGGCTCGAGTGGATCTAGGGCTCCGGATGGCGCGGGTTCGCTTGGCGGCCAAGAAAGGAGGGGACAGGAGGGGGACAGCGGGGTCAGGGCTCTGCCATGCGGTCGGCTGTGGGACCGGGGTCACGCCATTCGCGCGACACCCCCGGCAGGCGCGTCGCCTTCGTGAGGAAGAAGAACAGTGGGGGCGAGAGTGGCTGACAGGCGGGGCCGGGTTGGCAGCGAGCGCGAGCGCGAGCGCGTGTGTGCCGGTCGCGCGCGTGCGCTGCCGAGCCGCGACGTGGGCCGCGCGCGGTGAGATGAGGAGAGGAAGGTCGGGCGGGCTCGGGCTGGCTTGCTGGCCGAACTCTCTTTCTCCTTTTCTGTTTTCAGTTTAGTGTATATATACATATATTGCCCATTTTAATTTATTGAGTAAATACAAACATAAATTGCAATAAATCCCAAATGTGATGCATAAGTTATTATTCTATGTGATTGGAATTAAAATGCAAACTACACTCCTTTATTTACCAATTTCATAATGAAACCTATATGCTTGCACAAGAAAAATGGGTTTTCACAATAAATAAATGAAAAATTTTAATTGGTTGGGATTTTTAGATTGTGTGGATTTTTAGGGTTGTTACATACCCACACCTCACTCTCATTCGACAGGCCCAACTCCCTCTCGGGCCTATCTCTGCGGCACACTGCCACAACGGGTACACTGCCGGAAAAATGTTATCCAGGGGAGAAAAGAATATGCTCTCATCTAATAGTGGTTGCAGAAACATTAGGAAAGGTCCATAGCCATCGAGTTGGCTTATGTATCGATCGATCAACCATACACTCTGTAGAGGTTTTACTACTCACAAGATTAGCCATCATCGATGCTGTACAATCATCTAGGCAGAATTCCGGGTGCTTGCTTGCCTAGGTCGGTACCACCCTACCACTCAGCCCTGGGATATTCCGGATCCAACACCGTCATGCTGAGACTGGGAGATGCAGTACCGGGCCCCATCAGTGGTACTGCGCATCCAGAACGGTACGGGAATCTGCCATCCGTCACCGTCCACCCTTATCACCTCTCAACCTAGCAGTAGTGGCACCGCCCTACCAAGTAGTCCAGCCGTCTCCCGCCCATCAGAAGCGAGTGAGTAGCAAGGGAATCCAGATGTTTCCGGTCACTAGTCAGATCCTAGGTTGTGACCAAGCAGGCATCTCCACTTAGTGGATACTCTCCCCGTGCCATCACGGCACCTCCGCTCACGGGACTTCAATGCACATCCCGGAACCACCTCATAAGTCATTACCCGCCACAGGTATCTCTCGTGGGGATGCCCAGGTTGCACCCCCGGCACGACTTGCCCCACGGGCTTGTCTCACATCCCACTTGGTCGACATCAACCCTTACCACGCACCCAAGACGCACGCAGCACTCTCTCCCAGTGGTTATAATCAGATATACACCGTCCCAATTCCACCATATAGCATATAGCAAGTAGTGAGTAGTGGAAGAGTAACAGTAAATTAAGCAGCAGCTAACCTAACAGCGGATAGCAGGGTATAGTCTTATCAAGGGAGGGAATTCAAACATACTATCATGCAACCAATCCATGCATAATCATAAAGCAATAGCAACAATATCATTTGCAATGCGTAAATAGGATCTAAGGATTTGGTGGGACGTGGCACCTTCGTAGTCGTCTCCTAGCTCCTGAAAGTACTCGTGGTCGTCTTCCTTAGTCAGATCCTCCTCCGGCTCTGAAATCGAACACGAAATAGTCGCGTCAGCGACTCCTATAGAGTATTTCAGAAAAATCCAATAAAATAAAGAGCCAAATGCATACAAACATAGTCTTAGATTGTAGATCTCATTTTTCTGAGAATTTTGATATATGGTGCGCAATTTTTGGACATCGAATGAATAAGTTATGAATTTCCGAAGATTATCCTATTTTCTGAAAATGGGAAAATTGGTCGGTTAATCAGGGGCAGCTCGGGATTGGTCCACGTGGCACGCGGGTCCAGTAGTGCGGCATGTGGCGCCTCATCAGAACACAGACCCGATGGTCGCCCACCAGGTGTTCGATGCTGGTTCCCAGAGAGTCGCTGGCGTCGGCGTAGCTCTGCGGAGCTCGGCGGAGCTCGGCGGTGGTCGGGGGTAGCTCGGCGGAGCTCGGCGTAGCTCGGCATAGCTCGGCGTAGCTCGGCGGAGCTCGGCGGGGCTCGGCGTAGCTCGACGGAGCTCGGCGTAGCTCGGCGGGGCTCGGCGTAGCTCGACGGGGCTCGGCGTAGCTCGGCGGGGCTTGGCGGAGCTCGGCGTACCTCGGCGTACCTCGGTGTAGCTCGGGCAAATCGGACATTCGGGCGCCGAGGGTGCCGCTCTCCCGAGCTCTCCCGGGGAGGCTCGGGCGAATCGGAGATTTGGTGCGCCGAGGGTGCCGCTCTCCCGAGCTCTCCCGGGGAGGCTCGAGCGAATCGGAGATTTGGTGCGCCGAGGGTTCCAGGGCGTCTGTTCAAGGCGGCGGTGTCTCTCCGGTGCGGCGGACGATGACAGGGTGGCGATGACCATATTTCGGCAAGACAGGGCTCGGCTTTCCCCAATTGGCGTGCTCAGGCAGTCGTCCGACCAGATGGTGGCGGGTTAGAGTCGTGGTATGGCCTCCTTCTCTCCCTCGACATACGGCAGTTCTCCGACGAGGTGGAGGCGCACGTAGCCAAGGCGACAGACATGATTCGGGGCTCGGCTATCTACGCGGCGGTGCTGAGGCAGACTTGGCGAACCTCGTCGGCCTCTCTCCGCAGCGCGAGGCGATCGGGGGTACTCGAAACGGATTTAGGCGAGGCGGATCGTGTCGGCGGTGATCACGTTTCCCCGAGAACGCATCTCGCGGTGTTCCGGGCTATGGAGGTTCGATCTTCCGCAACTAAGCTTGTCCGAGGTGGTCGGTGAGTTGGTGTTCATGTTCTTTGGCGACGAGGGTTCGACCTCCAATTTTGGCTACCGAGGCTCCCAAGGTGCTTGGTTGTGGCTGCGGCGTGATGCCGGCGGCGGCTGACGACGGCAAGGTGATTACGGTCTTGTTTTCGGCATAACCGGACGTGGTTCAGTCAAATTGGCGTGACTAAATGGGCATACGTCCGCGTAGTGGTGAACTAGTGACAGGGCAGGGCCTCCTTTTGGCTCCGGTCCGCGGCGGCGCTCCGGCGAGGTCGCGGCGCACTGCGGACGAGGCTTCCTCTAGCGCTTAGATCCGCGTAGCTAGCTCAAGGGGTCGTGGCGGTGCTCCACGACGCTCTAACCTATACAGGTGCTAGTCGGATTGCTCGGAACGGGTGATTCGGCGTCGGAACGCGTCGGTGGTGAGCGCGCTCCGCCGAGAACGCGTCGTGCTACGTTCTCGGTCTAGCAAGCTTGTAGTCCGGGGGTTTCGGCCGGTCGCATGAGTGCATGGTGCAGGTGATCTTCCTGAGCCGGTAAAGGCTCGTGCCTGCGCGTCCCATGGGCGGAACGCCATGGCAAAAGCAGGGCGAGGTTCGGACATGGCGTGCGATGGCTCACCGTGGTGTCGATGAAGCTAGGATGGCGGTGCAGTGGCGAGTCGAAGCCGTGCAGAGCGATCGCAGTGCCGTGCCGCTCCTCGTCCGCAGCTCGGGCTTCTCCTCCGTGCCCGGCTCCGGCGTGCTCCGCGGCGGCAGCGCTTCGGCGGTGCTCTCCTCTCTCTGCTCCGCCCTTCTTCCTTCTCCCTCTCTCACACGGTGTGGTGTTGTGGCTTGTGGAGCCGCAGCGTGGCGGCTGCGAGTGGGAATGGGCTAGGGTTCCTCGGGTGCTCCAATTTATAGCGGAGCTCGGGTGGCTACCTATGGCGGGCGGCTCTGATCTGCTCGGGCTGATCGGAGGGCTGTGGCTTGCGCGAGCTAGGGTTCTGGTGGTGCGCGCGGGCTCGCTTGGCGGCCAAGAAAGGAGGGGACAGGCGAGGGACAGCGGGGTCAGGGCTCTGCCATGCGTGGCGCTGTCGGTCACGCCATTCGCATGACCCTGTCGGCCACCGTCTTCACGGAGAAGAGAAACAGGGGAAAAGAAAGAGTGACTGACAAGCGGGTCCCGGTTGGCAGCGGCTGCGAGAGGCGCTGCGCGCGTGCGGGGTGGTTTGGCTGCGAGATGGGCCGGCTGGCTGAGCCGAATCTGCTCATCCTCTTTCTCTCTTCTTTTTCTATTTTCACTTAAGTGTATAAATACATATATTACCCATTTTAAATATCGAGTAAATACAAACATAAATTGCAATAAATCCCAAATGATGCATAAGTTATTATTCTATGTGAATGGAATTAAAATGCAAGCTATACTCCTTTATTACCAAATTCATAATGAAACCTATATGCTTGCACAAGAAAAATGGGTTTTCACAATAAATAAATGAAAAAATTTAATTGGTTGGGATTTTTAGGTTGTGTGGATTTTTTTGGGTTGTTACAACTATCCAACCCGTTTTAGATGTGTAAGGTTTTGGATAGTGGGTATGAATACCCAGCGGTAGGTTTACTTATGCATCTCCTGCAGATCTCTTTGACTCTGTTGAGCTGCTTGGTGGAGTTTTGCTTGCATATGCAAAATTCTTCTCTAGTTTCTCCTGCACAAGCGCCGCCTTTTTTGCAGCACTAGGCCATGACTGAGTATCGGCTTTACATGTACTCGAAAGATCTTTGTTACTATACACCCGACGGTTTTTGATAGGTCTTTATTATTGTAAACTGACGAATGCACCCGTCATTCAATAAAGATTTACCTTTGCATGAAACTTTACCTTACGTCGTCGAAGTGTACTTGGCTTATAGGAAGCCTTTTCTTTTATACGTAGTTGATCGTTTGTGAATTAATTTGAGGACCTTGACCTGGAGAGTTAACTATTTGATAGGTGTAGCCTTAAGACAACTCAACTGCCTGCCTCAGTAACCTTTGAGCGTATATTTCAAGCCCTAATGCCTTGACTGAAGAGTTTAGACCATCGGGTCCTGTCAGTGGCGGATCCATAAATGGATCGCGAGGGGGGCTAAGTAATATAGGTTAATTACTGTTTGCGCTAGCTGGTACTGTAATTATCTAGCCATGTGTCGACTGGATGAATGCCTGGACCTGCTAGTTTGATATGCAGGGTGGATTTGCTGTTGCTATCTTGCTGGCCATCGGGCCATGCTTGTCGTCAATTGGCACCCACCTTTGCTTGCAATTGTTTGTTATTGGGCCACTGTGTTGGACTTGGACCACCGATGTGTTACACTTGGACCATGTCATGGGTTGTTTATTGCTAATAAACTACAGGGCTCCTTGTATATTCGGCCCACAGGGGGATGCACCCCCAGCCCCCTCTTGAATCCGCCAATGGGTCCTGTTAAGGAGGGTTGACAATAAGGGGCTGTTTTGTAGAGCTCCACATAGCTCCAGATCTGAAAAACCTGCTCCGCTTCCAATTTTTTCAGCCAAACAGTTTTAGCTCTATCAACTCCATCACAGATCTACTCCAAAAAACAGATCCATGGATTTGGTGGTACACCGTAGGTGGTGTAGAGTTGAGGGAAATTACCTGCCACTGCAACTCGTTAGTGGAAAATGAACGGTTCGTTTCATTTCTTTCGCATCTTTCTTCTACCTGTTAGTGCCCACACCCTGCTCGTCGGTGTGGTCTCCCCAGGCCGTCCGCTTACCTGCCGATGAGGCCACCCATAGTTGATGCCTGTCCGCACCTGAACGTTGTATTCACACATCAAGGGAAAAGGCTATTAGGGGGAGATTGTTAGGATAAACCACTTCATTTTCGTGCGTGGCAAGAGTCATTGATGGCATGCGTGTACATCATGTGAGCGACGTGCGAATGGATGTGTGGCAGTTGTGTGGGCCACGTGCAGAAGCATGCTAGGTAAGAGTGTGTGTATGCGCGCATTCTATTTTAGGATTGCATTAGTCGGTTATTGCTGAGTCCAATAGTAGCATGTAGAGGTGTAGAACCGTTTCTTGGGGTGCTACGCGTAGTACTAGAGAAGTGGAAGGTGTGCATGCTTATGTGCGGTGCTTGCTTGTATTGCTGGGCTGTATATAGCCCATGTAATATGTTGTGTATGTTGTGCCCAGAGAAAACAGAGGGAGGACCGGTGTTGTGTTGCCGCTATGGCGTTCGTTGCCTCGGTTGGCATGGGTCGCCCAGCGAGTCCTCTCGCGTGTTCTAGTGTGTTTTGAGTTTTGTTTTTCATTTATAATAGCCATGATACAGTCGTTCGTCGCCACGACGTTCATCATCGATAAGTCTATATATATTGTTTATGTTCCTACGATCGTCCGTCAATCCTCGGTCCTAACATGGTATCGGAGCATGAACATGATGCCACCAGCATGAACAATTCATCCGCAAGTTTATGGTCATGTTTCGTGAACATGATCGATGTTCAAAATTTGTGGTATCTTCTTGCTGGATACTGCCTCACACTACACTCAGGAACACAGATATTATTTTTGGAATCACAAAACACCATTATTCGATGCACATACATTTAAAATTTGCATTATTTAGAAAAATTAAAATTAAAATTAAAATTAAATTAATTAATTAAATATAGTAAAAGAACTCAAAAAACGCTAAATTTTGACATGGACTGCTTGGCACTACAAGAAGGCTATAAAAAAAATAGTTAGAGGACAAAATGAAAAAAAATTACCATGTACAAGGGCAAGACCCTCGGCAAAGGGTGTCTTTGCCAAGTGCCAAACGCCAGATACTTGGCAAAGACTGACGACGTATGGGGGCCGTCGTGTGAGGGTGACTGTGCCAAGAGCCTGACGCTCGGCAGAGCCCTTGATTTGCCGAGTGCTTTTCTTTGCCGATTGTCTCCATAGTGAAAGAAGTTCCATCACCCTTTGATTGTCTCCAAACCATTCCTCAGTACAATGCCTAGGTCGGCTGCCTCTTCCAGCAGCTCGCTGCTCCGCCTGGCAGCAATGTTATGTTCATACCTGGTCAGCAGCTTTGGTTTGCCCGACAGAAGCCTCCAGGTCCAGGAGGGCAACAACTGGCTCACTAATTAGCAGTCCAACGGCCGGTTCTGCTGTTGTGACCATGTCAGCGTGCTTGTTCCTAGCAGTGACCAGGTCAGCGTGCTTGTGGTGGTTGGCAGCAGCGTCGCAACCAGCAGCGTGCAGATCGCCAGCAGGTGGCAGGGCAGCAGCCGAGCAGAGCTTGGTTCCTGTTGGCACTTGGCAGCAAGCCGGCCAAACAGCATGTAGCATGCTCTGCCTTGCTTCCCTTTCTTTTGTATGCTAGTATTTGTTATAGCTTATAGGCGATGCAACTGCAAGTGCAGGACGAGGAGGAGGAGGAGGAGGAGGAGGAGGAGGAGGAGGAGGAGGAGTAGGAACAGAAGCAGGGCCGCGCATTGTGATGGATCGTCCAGGTGGCGACGGCGAGGAGCGCCAGCAGCTGGATGATCATCGTGATGAGCAAGTCGTGCTACCGCCACCGGAGGAAGACGAAGATGGAAACCAGCATGAGCTGCTCGACGCGCAGGGCGAGGGCGACCAGAAGAGGTCACTGTCGCTGGAGATGGACATGGAACCAGTGCAGAGGACGTCATCGTGGCGGGCTGCGGCGGCCAGCTTCCGGGAGAGCCTGTCCCGCTTCGTCTCCCTGGACCAGCTGCTGCAACACGACCGTCAGGAGGAGAAGGATGACGAGATCGAGCTAAAATGGGCGGCCGTCGAGCGGCTGCCCACCTTGGACAGGCTTCACACCTCGCTGCTCCTCCATGGGCACCATGGCCTTGGCCATGATGTCCATGACCCAGTGGTCGACGTGCGCAAGCTGGGTGTGACAGAGCGGCGCATGGTGGTGGACACGCTCATCTCCAACATCCACCGCGACAACCTCCGGCTGCTCGTCAAGCAGCGCGAGAGGATGGACAGGGTGGGCTTGCGCGCGCCCACGGTGGAGGTGCGCTGGCGCGACGTCCGCGTCGAGGCGGAGTGCCAGGTGGTGCAGGGGAAGCCGCTGCCCACGCTCTGGAACGCCGTCGTCGCCAACCTCTCCGGCGCCTGCTCGGCCATGCTGGGCCTCAGCCTTAACCGCCGGCAAGCCAGGATCCGCATCCTCAGCGGCGTGAGCGGCGTTGTCAAGCCCTCCAGGCTGACGCTGCTCCTGGGACCCCCTGGCTGCGGCAAGACCACCCTCCTCAAGGCGCTCGCGGGGAAGCTCAACTACGACACCAGTCTCAAGGTCACAGGAGAGATAGAGTACAATGGTGTGGACATCAAGGACTTCGTCCCGGAGAAGACAGCAGCTTACATCGATCAGTACGACCTTCATGTCCCTGAGATGACTGTCAGAGAGACTATCGACTTCTCTGCAAGATTCCAAGGCGTTGGCAACAGAGCAGGTTACTATACTATATACTACTAGCTTCATTTGTTCATCAACTTAGGCAATCACTCACTCATGATATTCTCACTACCGTACCGCTCTATATATCTTTCTGATCAGAAATCATGAAGGAGGTGATTAGAAGGGAGAAGGCGGCCGGGATTATCCCTGATGATCATGATGTCGACACTTATATGAAGGCAAAACACTAGTTTTATCAAGTCGTACTTCAATTTTTATGTGGTTTATTATCAGTACATGCAGTCCTCTCTTTTTGATTATCTAACAAGCAAATAATAGAACGTGCACGATTCTACTTTAATTCTAATGGGCAACATGTTATTCCATATAGGCGATATCTATGGAAGGTTTAGCAAGGAGCATGCAAACAGACTACATTATGAAGGTATATAGAGTGATATCTTAATTGTCAGCTAAGGAAACATGCATACATGGTCTTGGTCCACTGTATAATTAAGAATCTTTCCTTATGAATGAAGAAGCTCTATCTGCCTCCATTGACAGATCATGGGACTTGACATATGTGCTGACATAATGGTGGGAGATGCAATGAGAAAAAGGTATTTCAGGCGGTGAGAAGAAGAGACTAACCACAGGTGATTCCACGATAGCTAGAATTATTTGATGATGATGTCATTATCCCATTTACAATTCTGTAGGGTTTGAACTAAAAACTACAAGCCATGGACTAAAAGTCTATAATTCTGATGGAATGATATACTCCATATATTTCATTTCTTCTTTTTTCTTTTAGTTTAAGGAATCATCACCCTGTCCGTATGCATTGCAAACTGAAAATAACTGGTTTATTTGCTATATAATCTCAAGCTCAATCGGTCTACGTAGGTTGCTGAATTTAGTTGATTAAATTGTAGTTTGTTCTATTTCTGAAAATTTTGTATAAACTATTTTCTTTAAAAAAATTGTCTAACTATCATCAGGAGAGATGATAGTAGGACCTTCGAAAGCACTCTTCATGGATGAAATATCAACTGGATTGGATAGCTCCACAACCTTCCAGGTTGTTTCTTGCCTCCAACAGTTGGCTCATATTTCAGAGTCTACCATAATAATCTCACTTCTTCAACCAGCACCGGAGACTTATGAACTTTTTGATGATATTATATTGATGGCTGAAGGAAAAATTGTATACCATGGATCTAAGAGTTGCATCATGAGTTTCTTTGAATCATGTGGATTCAAGTGCCCTGATCGGAAAGGTGCTGCTGACTTTCTCCAAGAGGTAATATCTACCATAATACAAAATTGGTTATGTAGAAACAAGCAACAATGTAAACTTGCAGTTTCTGTTACGTTTCCTGTATCATACCATTATTACTTGTGCATAACATCTGTTGGGGAATAGCATAATTCATTTATCCAAAATATGTTTCCCACTAGAACAAAATGAGAGTATAGGGAAGGTGCTGGGTATCTGTTTCTACTAGTAATCTTCTGAAAAAGATTAGGATCTTAACCACTGACCTTAATCACAAAAATCTTGTGATCTATCATTTGTGTTGCAGGATGGGCCATATACGTACTGATATGTTTCACTGGAGGAAACAATCTGAATCTCTCTATAGCTCTTCTAAACTCTATCGACTCATCCTCTTTATGTAGTAATGCAAATGTCTTGGATGTCAAACTTTGTTTGATGCCTTAGCATTTCAATTTTTTGGCAATATATGCATAATAGCTAAAAAAGATATTTAGGTTGACAATTTGTGTGGACACATGCTTCTTGTTTCACCAGTGTAACCTACCAAGGAGTAATATCTATTATTTATGAAAGGATCATAAAAAATGATTAACAACTGTACCTATGAAGCAATAGTAGATTATAGACTTTATTATATATATTTTCGGCTAATTGTTTAACTCCATCGCAATCTAGGAAGTCTCATATATTCATCCATACTTATACGTAGGTCTTGTCGAAGAAGGACCAACAACAATATTGGATTAGCTGTGGAGAAACATATAATTTTGTTACTGTTGACCAGTTCTGCGACAAGTTCAAAGTGTCTCAAATTGGTCAAAGTCTTGATGAAGATATTTCAAAACTTTATGACAAATCAAAAGGGCATGAAAATGCATTGTACAACAGTATCTACTCATTATCCAAGTGGGACCTCCTCAAAGCATGTTTCGCAAGGGAGCTTCTCCTCATGAAACGAAATGCCGTCATCTATGTCACAAAAACTGTTCAGGTAAACCAATTAGAAATGATCTTTTGTACAAAAATACTGTTAATAAATACAATTTGTTAAACATAGACCCTCAAAAAATGTTGAACATGTGCATTAATACGAAAGCTTGCCACTAATTTCACAGTTCTACATGAATGCATGGATATAAATATAGGTGATCATATGAAAACCACACATACTATTTGTACTTTTAGCTATACACCAAAATGCATGGGATGTATCTAGTGCTAAAAGCTTCCTCAAATCGTGGGAGTAGGGATGGGGAGTTCTAGGATTTTCTTACCCTTGTCTCCTCTTTTTTCTCTTCTTTTAAAAAAAATTGAATTTGAACATGACCCTCCATGCTGGATTCTACCACTGTGCTAGATCAGCCCTCTAAGTATATAAATATATGATAATAAATTTATTTTGCTGCATTGGACATTGCAATCAAGCTTTGCACAAGAATAAGAAAATCATATTCTTTATTTTTTTAATCATCTTTCATGTCAAAGTGAACTACTAGTGTATATCGTGAACCCTCCCAGCAATGAAGAGATCTTTTTTAGAACATCTCCGTTAATAGCGCAATCCATCTTATTCCGGGCGCGAGAAGCATGGGGGTTAGGCTGTTTGCACCTGCCATGCTTGGGACAAGCAGGTCTCTGGCCAATTACAAAGTGTTCACAGGCTGTATTAGAACAAAGTTGCACGACTCAAAGCTTGTGGTTACGTCCTACTTAGCAGTGCAGCCAAATCTGAATTCCCCGCTGCAATCCTAGCGTTACCCTCTAATGATTTCTCGGCAGGTCGTTCAAGCGGATGGGGCAAGGCCACCAAACACGACGCGGTTTCTGGTTTTCCAGATGTTAGCAGCATCAGTGAGTCAAAACACTGGCGTTGTCCAACTGGTAGGGTGTCCCTGCATCTTAGCCACTAGTCTGTGCAGGTAGGTCGCTGCGGCAAGCGCCACAGCCCATTACGGCGTGGGCATGTGCGCATGAAGAAGTATTGTGCGACTAATATTATTCAGTGTGCGGAGAATGCGTTCGGCTTTGCCATTTTGCGGAGAAGTATAGGGACACGAGACGCGCAAATGAATACCACAGGAGGCAAATAGAGTTTGGAGGGTATTATTTATGAACTCGGTGTCATTATTGGATTGAATGGCTTTGATGGTTAGGCCTAATTGTGTGGAGACATAGTTGAAAATTTTGTAATGTTGGCTGCAACCTTATATTTGTGAACAAGGGGAAAATTCCAACAATAGTGGGTGAAATCCTTGAGTAAAACGAGATAATATTGAGAGCCCGAGATACTGGCAATAGAGGATGTCCATACATCACAATAAACAAGTTCAAATGGTATAGTGCTTGATGAACTAGAATTTGGAAAGGGAAGTTGTACATGTTTGCCAAGCTAACACGAGTGACATAGAGTGTGCTCTACTTTGTTACAACTGATGGACGCAATATGGCGGAGAATGTTAGTGGTGGCAAAGCTAGGATGACAAAGACGGTGATGCTAGAGATCGGTGGAGGTGGCGGGGGTAGCCTCAGCGGAGAAGGTGTAGAGCTCGTCAGCACTAATGCAGCGAAGCATCACGCGCAGGGTCGGGATATCGTTGACATAAAATTCAAGAGTGTCAAATTCAATAGAGCAATTGTTGTCCCTAGTGAACTGACGAAGAGACAGTAAGTTACACACTCGAGATGGAACAACTAGGACATTATTGAGAGAAAAATTGGACACAGGTACAGGAAGGATAGACTCACCACAACATGTAATGGGAATGATTTGACCATTGCCAATGCTAATGAAGGAATGAGAGGAAGGGTGACGAGAAAGGAGGGGGCTCATATGAGATGAAGCGATGGTGGCCTACTCAACTGTGGTGTTGTGCTTGGTGACCATGATGTCAAGCAGGGACAAGAAGACCCACGCATGTAGCGCAATAACTCAATCTCCAGCAACAAAATTGGGGTAGCGGATCATATCAAACAGGAATAGGGAATGGTGTAGCGCGTACGTATACGTAGCTGGTCGTTGTTGGTGCCCTCAAAGAAGAGCACACTATCGTCTGTGCGTTGGTGTCGCGAGGAAGGAGCGGCCACTAGATGAATGGGAGGCATGGTCGAACCACTCGATCCAAAGGTTCGACTGGTTCTGCCAAAGAACCTAACTATTTAATGGGTTAGGAATGGGGCCTACTTGGATTTTTTTAGCGGTTCAAAGAACCTATGGGCCGAACCAAACCACCCTCATCCTTAGATAAGTATGTCGTCAGCAAGCGCCTTGATGGAGGATAGAAAATCATCTAATCAGGGCATGGAGACCTCCCCATCCCTAGATGTGTCACCGTCGTTACCGGCTCTTTCCTGATCCCGTCACATGTTCAATGATGTGAACATTAGCCATACTAGCAAATCCTATTGGATTTCGCCCAAGATCGTTGCAGGCCGGTCTAGTCGCATGAGCCAACCATTTTAGCCTAGCGTGTCCACTTGTAGAGATGAATGGCCCTAGAAGCCCCACTTGCTTGATGGCATCCCAAGAGCTAGTCTCCTCCGATGACCCATTCCCCTGCATCGTCGTGACCTGGTGGGCCTAGGTCACAGGAGAGGTCAGTAGTCAAAGCTGACCAGCAGAGCAACATGGTAGCCTCCAGCTCCCATTGACACATGGTAGCTAGACTCGAGCTCGTGTGGCGGAGTGGGCGCCACATCTGTTGTGCTCTCCTATCAACTACCTGTAGAGCTTAGCCATCATTCGGGCTTCTAGGCACACTTTTTAGATGACATGGGAAGGCATTAGGCCTTAGGACATGGCCCCCAAGAAGGCTACCACCCTCGGCATGGGCATGCCCGATGACCATGCAGGGATTTGGCCCACCATGGCAGAAGTGAGGAATCTAAATGTTGGGCCCGATCATAGACCCATGAATAGCTCGCCACTACCGTCTTTGGCTCTGCTTTCTCCAAAAGTAGTGGTCTTTGGCCACTGGGAAGAACAACCACTGACCTTAATCCTTTGGTAGTCATTGCTATCATCACTCTTGTTGGCATTATGGTTGTCATGATCGGAATATGGTACTAGTATCGCAATGTCATCAACTTTGGCTTGTTTAGCTCATATTCTCTAAGGAATAGCGATGGAACCCTAATAGAAGGACCTTTGGTGTATGGATCACCAAGACCTCCTCATGCAGGATCAGCTTTGTGTGAAGACACCACCCCGCACGTAAAAATCCTAGTAGATGCACTGCCATAGGGATGCCCGTGGTGTGCTTAGGGATGCCCTTGATCGACCTTGAGCTTGAGTGGTGTCATGGAAGTAATTGAGATGTGGCGCCGGTGGAAACACTACAGGTAGAGAGGCGCTTGCTTTAGCATTGGTGGTTTAGTGTGAAGCACTAGATCTGGGTCTTCCATACTCTAAAAATGGATGAGGAAATCTTACTATGACCTTATCCTCAACCACTCCATTGAAATTGATAAGCTAGCCCCACACTTGCTTCGGTGAGATTACTTGTCGACTGTGCCCAACAAGTGCGACAAGCATGAAGGAAAGGGATTCTCCCATCGACTTGGGCCAGACATTGCAAGGGATAGCCATTAGTTTGACTACAGGTCGTGTGGATGGGTGACCAACTAGTAGATGTGACGACTGTGTCTCCTTAGCTGGCAGTGATAGAGGGTTGGTACCGACGTCCTCGTTCCTAGATGAGTCTAGCCCCAGCACTTCGGGACATCCATGACCCCCCAGTGTAACATGGCCGCATAGAGATGGTGCGGCAATCACAGGAACTTGACTCAAGCGAGGTGTCTTGTTGGGAAGACCTCAGCTCCTAGAGTGCCCTAGAGGACTACCTCCCATGCTTACAGTGGGCGCACCTGGTGCCCATTGCCTTGCATGCAAGAAAGTTAGTGAACATGATTGTCAGTGAGGCAATTGACACACTTATTATTGAGGACCTATGGAACTGGACAACAAGCTCATGGGGACTACTGGCAGTTGCCAGCATGGCATCTACCTGGGGAATAGCTTGTGGCAAGTGCATGACTAGAGGGGCCAAACAATGCACCAACGAACGCTAGAGGAGGCATTACCAAGGTGGCTTCTTCTGCAGTCAGACCTCTCCTAGCATTATCCATGAAGCCTTCTTGTGTGCTGGTGGTGGTTGCAACCCAATGATGTAGGTGACATTGCCCACCGTAGAGTCATGCAACCTGCTTGCCCTGCTCATCTCGACCCTCAAGACTCAGAAATAAGGTGCCATTCGAGGACTCCTTCGAGTTGCTGAAGTAGATCCTTGCTAGTGGAGAGACATGCAGGACAGAGGGCCCTGTGTTGGTGGAGTAGAAGGATGGGGCGTTCAGGTTGATACCTGGTTGAGGGCACAACATAGTGCCAAGAACCTCCCATTGGGTTGGTATAGGGTCGAGATGGTGGACTAGAGGGGATGAATAGTCCTTTTGAAAACTAATCGCAGCGAATAAAACCAAATCGATTCTAGCAACAAATAACCTCTCTAACCAAGACTCTAAGAACTTTGTAAAAGATCCTAGCAAGAAACAAAGATGCTACCCTAGCTTGAGCTTCCCTAAACTGTTCTAGCGCAATATTACACAAACCTAAGCACTAGTACTTTAAGCTCCGGGGAGCTACTACCAACTAGCAAACAAAGGCGCATTAAGCACCTAAGCTCACTAAATGCTCAATGATAAGGATACACAATCCTAATCAAGCAGCGCAACTTGCTTAGCTACACAAACAAGCAAGACACTACTTCTAAGCTACACAAGCTAAGAAGGTGAGTGGCAAGCTACACAAGCTAACCAATCTCACGAGAGCAACTACAACTACACAAGGTAATAAACAATATAAACAACTTATGTAGAAGGGAGCAAACCACAGCTAAGGATGGGAAGATGTTGATGCGGTGATTTTTGCTCAGGAGGTTTACTTGTCGCCACAATCTACTTCCTCTGTTGAGACAAGCCCCAAGGTTGCCGTCGATCCTTGTTGACATAAATTAACTTGACACTTGGTTGAGCTAACTAGTCACTTGCACTCTTAACCTCTATCTCTTAGAATAACTAGGTTGTCATCTCCTAGTATGGATGTAAAGGACCTCATGGAATTCTAGATACATAGCAAGTGACTGAAGTAATGTAACAATATGATTACTTAGGTATCTTCAAGCGCACAGATTAATGTATACCATTATAGCATTTTACCTGAGTATTCCAGGGTTGTTGATTTATATTTTTACCACAGGGAAGAGGTATGGAGTAGACAGGAGTGGATAGATGTAAATACACTACTTATGATAAAATCAATCAAATAGCACTTACTTAAACAGGGGTATGGCAATCATAAAATATAGATAAATGTGATAAACAAAGGCTAAAGATGGCTACAGAGAGAGGTGTAGACAACTCATGATTAAAGTCAACCAAAATAGTTGATTAATTAAAAGATTGAATTCTTATGTTATTCCTAATTTATTAAGTCATTCATCTACTCTAGTAAATATACAATCATTTATAGCATAATGACTCTTTATCTAATGCACAAGGAACATTACTCAGGAAGAATAAGAATAGAGCAAGTCAACCATCATAATCATCGAGTTCTACTATCTCTACATACGGGGAGTGGACTAGAGAGGAATCAACAGGAATATCACACCAGTGATCTACCACATGACCTGGCATATAGAGTGCATTCACAGGCAAATAATATCTAAGCACCACGCTTATATAAGGTCGAAGTATTGAATTAAGCGCTTTGTGATCTTATGCATAAACTCATTATCAATCATGAATATATCAAATATACTACTAGAATAAACTAGGAATAAAATAAACAAAAATGTAATAGTGAAATAGAATAAAGTCATAACAAGAGGAAAAACAATGGAATTACCGGCCTCCAAATGACAATAGCTCCAGAATCCTAAGCCGGTGCCCAACTCTACTTGAATCTAGCTAGCTAGATCTAGAATGAAACTATGAGTAGCTTAACCCTAATCTCTGGTGGAAGAGATTTCTTCTCATTCTATCTCCTTCTCAACTTCATATGAAACCCTGGGGGTCTGAGCTGTATATATAGGCCGGAGAGGTGAATCTTAGCTCTTGGATCAAACCTGACCTTGAGCAACGGACCAGATGCAACCTCAAAGGCGGTGGAGAGTCCACGTCAAAGCGGAGAGACTGACGTGGTGGGGCTAGTTCGGCCGAACTAGCCGCTGGTTTGGCTGAACCCCCACCTCCATGTGGGTCCCACTTTCGCAGGTGATGTCTCTAGTATTCTCTAGAATGTTCTTGGCATGGAGCCCACATGAAATTCGATATATTTGTATGACATGTGGGTATTCTTTGCTCTGGTTTCCTGTTTACTCGCAGTTAAATATAGATTCACCAAAACTCATGGAATTATGTCATTTTGAACCCAATTCTATGTTGGTGATTGATTTTATGCACTTTTTCATGTTTAGTTGATGGTTTAAAATAAACAATAATTACCATCAACAATCCTCTAGTAAGAGATGACCCACCGGCACCACCCCCTACACGGGTTGCTCGCAAGCACTTGCTTTTGATCCAGCCAGACCACTTGTCACTCTTCAAGTCTCACTCTACTAGCAATGCTCTTCACGATCTCCCATGGGGTGAGCTCCAACGCCTCACAATCTTCTTAGAGCCAAGCACAACCTTCTTACTTGCTTCAACGGAGCCTCAAGCCACCAAGCACCACCGGTTTGTGCAACTCGATCATCTTCTGCTAACACTTGCAATCTCTCAAACCAATGCACTATCTATCGATTACTCACTCTCAAATGTGATCTCAATTAGCACTAGTGAGTAGGAGGGCACCAAGCCAAGCACAAGTAAGAGAAACACATCCCCAAGGTGCTCAACCACCTGTCTTGGTCGTCCCTCATCTCTATTTAAATGGCCCCATGGCCAAATAGAGTTGTTACCTCTTCACCTCACTGAAAAATGACCACACCAGATGCACAGTCAGGGGGCACCCGATGCTTCCGGTGCCCAGCGTCCGGTGTACCTCTAGGTGACATGTCAACCAGCCGTTTGAAAGTTACCATTACGCGCCAACGGCTATCTCGCACCAACGCCTTCGCCAAGCCACCAGACGCTCCGATGCTCACAATGGACACGTGGACATCAGCGTCCGATGCATGACCAGAGAGCACCCGAGAGAACCAAAGTGCCACAGGACGCAGTCCGGTGCGCACCCACCAGGACTAACCACAGCGACCGGTGCTCCTCTGCTCTACCAGTGCTGCCACGTCACTGCCACCAAACGCAGTGCACAGTGTGCCCCTCGCGTCCGGTGCGGTCAAACCTGCATCCATTCGATGCTCTACTCAGAACATAGCCTCAGCCTCATCACTGGATGTGTTCGGTCGCTGATCCTCAGCGTTCGGTGCGTGTTTCTCCATAGGAACACCACTGAAAAGCTCTGAATCCCGTCGAGCTTGCGAATGTGCTAACAGCACCAAGTGTACAACACATGTGCTTGTGTGTTAGCTTTTCACAACCATTTTCACAAATGATTTTCACTCACTTCACCACGCCACTCGATCCTAGCAACTTATGCAAAGTTAGATCACTCAAGTGGCACTAGATTACCGATATGCAAACAAGTTTTCCCCTCGTGATAGTATGTCCATCTATCCTAAATCCAGTCAAGCACTTCTCTACTTAACCTTAGACCGGTGAAATGGAAATGCCATAGGTTATAGCTTTGCCTTGCGCTTTACTTTCCAATCACCTTCTTCATCACCGTGCTCCACTTCATATCATCACATAGCTTTGGTTCATCGATTCTCGACTTGCTTGCTCTTCACCGTTGCTGTTGGTCCATCGGCGCCAAGCCATCACCCGACTTGCCCTTTACACTTGCTACCGGTCCTTCGACGCCAAGCCTTGTATTGATCTTCTGCACCAACCCACATGACTCCATGTCATGTCTCATGCATTTATCTCCTCCATTATCACATTGTGTGAGCTAAGCATCCTCTCCAAGCCATTTCCACCTCCATGGCATAGATGCTCACACATGAGTACCTGTGGACTAATCACCTGTGTAATCAACACTTAAACACATATTAGCCCACCTAAGTTGTCACTCAATTACCAAAACCAAACAAGGACCTTTCAGTAGGCAGTGGGAATATAGCCACATCAGCAGTCACCATCAGTGGAAGTTAGATGGGACTAACATCGTTGTTGTTGGAGATCTCTATTCAGGGAACTTGGATACTGTTCAAATACAAGTGAATTGCTACCTCTCCTCGTCATCTTATGCTTTGGGGTTTAATTTGTTGGTACATGCAACTCGATATGGTATCAAACCCAGAGGTCTTGAGTTTGATTAAATAAAATGATTGTTCCTCATTCTATCCATATCTGAGACCTGAGGTTGCCTTCGCATGAGGGGGTGTTGGATATGAGTGAATTGTCCTCCTCTTCCCATTAGTTTAAGCTTTTCAGTTAAGTTGGTCAATACAAGCAACTCAAAGATACGAATTGAAGTAAAACTTCATTTGGCATGAAAAAAATGGTCACATACACGTACACACTCCTAGTACATGGAATTGCCCAAATCTGCATTACTAGCTTCTTGTACATGCTCAGAAGAGTGGAATGTTGGAACATTGCAACACATACAATGATTCCCCATTAAAACAATGGTTAGCACATTGTTAACCTGCATTAGTATTACTTGAACTTCTTACACAATTTGGTATTTAAATTATCATGTTCTTATATGAACATTACATACTTCATTGTGCTACGTTGAAAAAATGAAAAATGATATCTTATAGAAGATGAATTAATATATGTTTTTTTTGCATGTTTCTTAGCGTAACCATTATAAATTAACAGTGCACTATTATTGCAGCTTGCATTATTTGCCACTATTACTGGGACAGTATTTTTCCGAACACATATGGGTGTTGATAGAGTTCATGCTAACTATTACATGGGTTCGCTCTTCTGTGCACTCCTCCTGTTAACGGTGAATGGATTCCCTGAGATTTCCATGACAATTAGCAGACTTCCTGTCTTCTACAAACAAAGAGACTATTACTTCTACCCTTCATGGGCCTATGCAGTGCCAGCTTTTATCCTAAAGGTTCCAATCTCTTTAGTCGAGTCAATAGCTTGGACATCACTATCTTACTTCCTCATTGGCTATACTGCTGATGCATCCAGGTAGGAGCTACAATTTTGTTACGAATAATTCAATCATATCACATTTCTGTTATCAACTTTGGTAATATTGCTTATATGTCAACTTTTATGTGCATAACCTTCTTTAAATGGAGATGTAAACCATGTCTCTCACGTATATGACATTTTTCCTTAATATAGTCTAGTGGGATACCTTGGCAGATTTTTTAACTAATCTTTTAGTGACCTGATTCTATAGCTCTATCTCCTAATATTCAGTTACTACTATTTGCTAAACAAAGAGATTTTGGTGTTGCTTTGTATATTCTACCATAAACCATTTGTATGTGCAGATTCTTCCGTCATCTTCTTATCCTCTTCCTGATCCACACGGGAGCATTATCGATGTTTAGATGTGTTGCCTCTTACTGCCAAACAATGGTTGCTGGTTCAGTGGGTGGTACAATGTCATTTCTGGCCATCCTTCTATTTGGGGGTTTCATCATTCCTCGCTGTAAGGTCCCATGGCTTCATGAATTTATACTTCAAGCAAGATATTGACCTTCAACTATTAAACAAAAATTTCCTAACATGTTTGTGGGTCAAACTGCTACAGCATCCATGCCTAATTGGCTGGAATGGGGATTTTGGCTTTCTCCATTATCATACGCTGAGATAGGCTTAACTGGAAATGAGTTCTTGGCACCAAGATGGCTAAAGGTAAACTTTGACATAAAAGAACATGGGTTGATAACTGTAGACTCCACCATAAGTAAAAGCATCTCTCTTAATATTCGGAAGCATGGCGTATTTGTTCTATACACTATTTGTATAATTTACTTTAGTTTATTACTCCTACCTTATTAACAAAAGTGAAGGCCTATTATT